>JAZDUH010000414.1:6265000-6865000 GCA_036419115.1 Scarus forsteni
ATCCCAAACTTATTCATTGCTCCTAGAATCTCTATATATCAACACTGTTGGGTTTGATCCTACTGCCTCTGTGACAAGTAGGGAGGGTCAAATTTCACCGCAGCTGCAAGACACACCCCTTTGCTCCGCCCCTAAATGTATCCGAGACTTCCAGTGTACTATCAGCTACCGACCAGTAAATATCACCCATGCACACACACACACACAGAAGGCTGTGCTAACAAGCCCATTGTCTGATATGGAGTCAGACAAGTGGTTCATTTACTCCTGAAGCTTTAGGAGCTCCAGCTGACCTGATTCATTGTCTCTTATGCAAAGTTCCAGTTTCAATGATGCTTGAACCGCTTGTTCCCTAAAGGGTTAACAGACTTATGTTCAAAACAATTCAGATCTTCCTGGAGCAGTGACTTATTTAGAGACAACAATCCCTGGACAATTTGCCAGCATTATGCTGCCGCCTGAATTCATACACATGTAGATACATATGTTACAATCCAAGCTTTGGCACAAACCTTCAATTAGTCCACTTTTTCTCAGTAACCTTATTGTCCCCAAGAAACATATAAACCCCCAGAAAGAAGAAACAAAGCAAAAACTGCAGTTACAGATACACTCACACTTTCTTCAAGCCCACACACAGAGCTCCCTCAATCATATACACATACAAAAAGGTACCTCATACACACATAGACAAAACAGACCAAACACAAAATCACCAAACTTTTAGATTAACACAAACTACTGAAATGCTCTTATACAAACTATTGAAATGTTTGGTAACACTTTACTTAAAGGTCTAGTTTATAATGCATTAGAAGCACATGCATAAGACATTATAATGCATGTATAATGCTTCCTAAGTGTCATTATAATGGTGTATAACCATGTATAAGAACTTGTACCAAGGTTTATAAAGTATTACAAGTGTGGACGTAATGTTTTATAATCAAGCCTTTATAATGTTTTATAAAGGCTTTATAATGTAGGCTTTATAAGGCTATAGGCTTTTTAATGTTTTGGTAACACTTTCTATCAAGGTCTCGTTTATAATGCATTAGAAGCACATGCATAAGACGTTATAATGCATGTATAATGCTTCCTAAGTGTCATTATAATGGTGTATAACCATGTAAAAGAACTTGTACCAAGGTTTATAAAGTATTACAAGTGTGGACGTAATGTATTATAATCAAGCCTTTACAATGTTTTATAAAGGCTTTATAATGTAGGCTTTAGTAGGCTATAGGCTTTTTAATGTTTTATACCTGCACAGAGTATGCAGGTATAAAACATTATAAAGGCTTGATTATAATACATTATGTCCACACTTGTAATACTTTATAAACCTTGGTACAACTTCTTTTCATGGTTATACACCATTATAATGACACTTAGGAAGCATTATACATGCATTATAACGTCTTATGCATGTGCTTCTAATGCATTATAAACGAGACCTTGATAGAAAGTGTTACCAAAACATTAAAAAGCCTATAGCCTTATAACAGCATAATTTGCTTTATAAAACATTATAAAGGCTTATTATAAAACATTATATCAGAATATTTATAAACCTTGGTACAAGTTATGGTTATCCCATTATAATCATTGAAGCATTATACATCTTATAACTGTTGGGTTTGATCCTTCTAATGCTGTGACAAGTAGACCTTGATAGAAAAGTGTTACCATGCACACACACACACAGAAGGCTGTGCTAACAAGCCCATTGTCTGATATGGAATCAGACAAGTGGTTCATTTACTCCTGAAGCTTTAGGAGCTCCAGCTGACCTGATTCATTGTCTCTTATGCAAATTTCCAGTTTCAATGATGCTTGAACCGCTTGTTCCCTCAAGGGTTAACAGACTTATGTTCAAAACAATTCAGATCTTCCTGGAGCAGTGACTTATTTAGAGACAACAATCCCTGGACAATTTGCCAGCATTATGCTGCCGCCTGAATTCATACACATGTATATGTTACAATCCAAGCTTTGGCACAAACCTTCAATTAGTCCACTTTTTCTCAGTAACCTTATTGTCCCCAAGAAACATATAAACCCCCAGAAAGAAGAAACAAAGCAAAAACTGCAGTTACAGATACACTCACACTTTCTTCAAGCCCACACACACAGAGCTCCCTCAATCACATACACATACAAAAAGGTACCTCATACACACATAGACAAAACAGACCAAACACAAAATCACCAAACTTTTAGATTAACACAAACTACTGAACTGCTCTAATACGACGGAGGATTAGGGCCACGTTGAAAACTAAAAAAAAAGGAAGGTTACGAGAATAAAGTTGTAAAATTACGAGAATAATCTCATAAATTACGAGAATAAAGTCCTAAAATTACTAGAATAATCTCATAAATTTACGAGAATAAAGTCGAAAAGTTACAAGAATAAAGTCATCTCAAACTAGGAAACATCTACGACGGAGGATTAGGGCCACGTTGAAAACTAAAAAAAAAGGAAGGTTACGAGAATAAAGTCATAAAGTTAAGAGAATAATCTGATAAATTACGAGAATAAAGTCGTAAAGTTACGAGAATAATCTCATAAATTACCAGAATAAAGTCGTAAAATTATGAAAATAATCTCATAAATTTACGAGAATAAAGTCGAAAAGTTTCGAGAATAAAGTCATCTCAAACTAGGAAACATCTGCTTGGCTATATTTAGAAAGATATTTACAGATTCAGACTTTGCGGCTCAATAAGTCATCAACAAAAGAACAGTTCCAAACCGGACCCCTCTTTTTGATCACTGTAATGAAGATTGTGAGCTATAAACTCGTTTTCCTCCAAACAAGCCGTCATTATGCTCCCGCCGATGGCTCGGCGGCTTAGGGACCATCGGCAAATTATCATTTCAGAGGAATAGTTTGAAAGAAAATTGAATAACTTCCCCATACCAATCTTAAAGCAAATATGACCCGTAGTATGAATAACATACGATCCTTTGCATTTGCTGTGATTTTGAAGACTTTACTTCTCAGTATGGGGAAGTTATTCAAACTATTCCTCGTAACGATGGTTCAGTTTCAAGTTTGGAGGAAAAGCGAGTTTATAGTTCACATTCTTCATTACAGTGATCTCTTTTTCGTTGATGACTTATTCTCAACAAATTACCATATCAAAGGAATAGTGTGAAAGAAAATTGAATAACTTCCCCATACTGAGAAGTAAAGTCTTCAAAATCACAGCAAATACAAAGGATCGTATGTTATTCATACTACGGGTCATATTTGCTTTAAGATTTATGAATTAAAATATTTTACAGGACTTTCTGATTGAAAATAAATCAAATGCCTTCAAAGTAATGATATCTATCAACCAAGTCATAACAAAACATGAATGGTTATCTCTTCTTCTTTAAACTACAGCTCTTACTTCAACAGGAATATTTAATTTGATTTTAATGATGTTTTGTTTATTTAATTGTGTTAATTAATATGCATGGATAATGATAACTGCATTGATTTTATTGTTGATAACTGTAGTGACACTAAAGCAACACTAATGATCAAACATCTCTTCAATATTATACTACATCTCCATTTTAAGAGAAATTGTTCTGAATGTAATTTATATGACATTAAATATTGATGGATACTCATTTACAGGTAATGATGATAAAAACTGTAATAACTTAAGTGTTTTTTATTGCAGTGACACCAAACTCAACCTGATGATCATGCATTCCCTTTGGCATGGACTACAGCTCTTTCTTTAAAGAAATAGTTTTTCATGTATTTTATATGTTTTTTTATATTGGCATTTATTAATTAATAGGTTATGGCTATAAAAACTGTAAAAACTTAAGTGTTTATGGCTGTGTTGACACCAAATTCGGCCCAATGATCACAAATCCCCTCTGCTTTGTTCTATAGCTCTTATTTTAAAGAAATAGTTTTCCTGTATTTTATATGATTTTTTTTAAATATTGGTACATATTAATTAATAGGTTATGAATATAATAACTGTAATAACTTAACTGTTTTTGGCTACAGTGACACCAAACCCAGCCCGAGTGATGCATGATCATCAGGCTGAGTTTGGTGTCACTGCAACAAGAAACAGTCAAGTTATTACAGTTTTTATCATCATCACCTGTAAATGAGTATCCATTGATATTACCAACAATAAAGTCATTGCAGGCTATTATTATACGTGCATATTAATTAACACAATTAAATAAACAAAACATTAAAATCAAATCAAATATTCCTGCTGAAGTAAGAGCTGTAGTTTAACGAAGAAGAGATCACCATTCATGTTTTGTTATGACTTGGTTGATAGATGTCATTACTTTGAAGGCATTTGCTTTATTTTCAATCAGAAAGTCCTGTAAAATATTTTAATTCATAAATCTTAAAGCAAATATGACCCGTAGTATGAATAACATACGATCCTTTGTATTTGCTGTGATTTTGAAGACTTTACTTCTCAGTATGGGGAAGTTATTCAATTTTCTTTCACACTATTCCTCTGATATGATAATTTGCCGATGGTCCCTAAGCCGCTGAGCCATCAGCTTCAGCGTATTGACAGCTCGTTTGGAGGAAAACGAGTTTATAGCTCACATTCTTCATTACAGTGATCAAAAAGAGGGGTCTGGTTTGGAACTACGTTCTTTTGTAGATGAGTTATTGAGCCGCAAAGTCTGAATCTGTGACTATTTTTCTAAATATAGCCAAGCAGATGTTTCCTAGTTTGAGATGACTTTATTCTCGTAACTTTTCGACTTTATTCTCGTAATTTATGAGATTATTCTCGTAATTTTACGACTTTATTCTAATAATTTATGAGATTATTCTCATAACTTTATGACTTTATTCTCGTATTTTATGAGATTATTCTCGTAACTTTATGACTTTATTCTCGTAACCTTCCTTTTTTTTTAGTTTTCAACGTGGCCCTAATCCTCCGTCGTAGATATGCTCTTGTATATACTACTAAAATACCCCCACACAAACTACTGATATGTTCTCATAAACACTACTGAAATGTTCTAACTCAAACAGCTGAAATGCTTTAATACAAACTCTATATACGCTCTCATGCAACCTATTGAAATGTTCTAATACACACCGCTAATATGCTCTTACACAATCTACTGAAATGTTATAAATTACTGAAACGCTCTCATGCAACCTATTGAAAGCTCGGATACAAACTACTGATATGGTCTTACGCAAATTACTGATCTGTTCTCATACACACTACTGATATGCTCTTGTACAAACTACTGATCTGCTATCATACAGGTACATCTCCAATAATTAGAATATCATGAAAAAGTTCAATATTTTTTATCACTCATTTCAGAATTACCAAAATTTCAAGCAATAAATGTTTGAAATGTTTCATTCTATCAGTAATGAATCTATATAATATATGGGTTTCACATTCTGAAATGAGTGATGAAAAATATTGAACTTTTTCATGATATTCTAATTTTTGGAGATGTACCTGTACACACTACTAAAATGCTGTTTTACAATTTACTGAAACGCTCTTATACACTCTCTGCTGCAATCTTTTTTGACAAGCTACTGAAATGCTATCACCTACACGATGGAAATGTTCTCTTCTCACATACGATACTGAAACGCTCTCATACACACCACAAACTACATTTGACCTCATATACGTCATAAAGCTTACCTGAGGATGAAACATGGCTGAGATAGTGGCTCGGACAAACATATACTGCCTTACTTATCTCACAAAGCTTACTTGTGTAGGAAACATGGACATACATTTACTATATGACATACCTTATAAGCTTTCCTCTGGAAATCAGATGGTCATCCATTAACTATGTTTACATGGATTAAACATTTACTGCCTTATCCCTTTCATACAGCTTACCTGTTTAAGAAACACAGTCATACATATACTACCTTACTGTCTATATCCATCCAGGGTTAGATATTTACTACATTTCTTAACTCATAAAGCTTGACTATGTATGAAACATGGACATAAATTTACCAAATTACTAACCTTATGAACTTAGTTATACATTTTCTACCGTATTGACCATATAATGCTCATCTGTAAAAAAAAAATGGATTTACATTTACTACCTTTCTTACATTAAACTAGCTTGTGCAAAAAAAAGGTTATACATTTACCGCCTTGCTTACGCATATAAAGCTTCCCTGTGGTAGAAACATGGTTATACATTTATCACCTTGCTTAAGCCCCAGTCACACACTCCCGTTTCTCATGGCGATTGTGCACAATTGTCATAATCCTGATAAAGCGTGCTTTGGTCGTGGTGCATGCGCTACTTGGTCTGGATCAGCATTGTATAGTCGTGGATGAACAGCGGGGAAGGGTCCCGACAGTTTTGAACTGTTCAAAACTGTCGTGGAGAATCGCCGCACTCAGTGTAGCGGGATGGAAGCCTAATGCAGACCTAATGCGAACGGTATTAGCGTGGCATGTACGGAGCTCAGTCGGGCTGAATGTGGCCCATTCGCGGCTCAATCCTGAAAGCTTTATGAGGACGCCTGACAAGGATGTATCTGTATGAGCCCCGACTGTGTCCCGTTCAAGACGGCGCAAGCGACAGGGCTCAGTCGGGGCTTACGTGACGCGATCTGAGCTTGAGCGGGGCTGACGTCCTGCCAGTGAGATGGAATCTTCCTCATATCGCTGTATTAACCTAACTGGAGCGGGACAAACGCCCCCTGAAGCGCTGTAGCAGCGCCACTAACAGTGTATTTATGGGGTGTGTCCAGGGATGAGACAGTCATTTCATCCCGTATCATAGCGATCACACCAGCCTCCTCAATCGTGTACAGTCGTGCACAGTCGCTATTAGAAACGGGAATGTGTGACTTAGGCATAACATATATAAAGCTTCCCTGTGGTAGAAACATGGTTATACATTTACCGCATTGCTTACATATATATAAAGCTTCCCTGTGGTAGAAACATGGTTATACATTTACGGCGTAACTTGCATAAGAGATTAATAAAGTACAATCTAATCTAATCTAATAAAGCTTACCTGTTGTAGAAACATGGTTATACATTCCTGTGGATCCAGACCACCACCATAATCCAATCACCTCTTCCTTGTGCAATGTCCACTTTGTATCCAAATCTGCCCAGAAGTCTCTTGCTTGCTGTCAGCTTCTCTGTGTCAGAACTATGAGCTCCTTCTTTGGGCTTCAGTTTTTAAGTGTTCGCTGTTCCTTTAGTTCTGGAACCACCAGGGCTTGGACAAAGGAAACCATGACAGCATCTTCACCATTGGACAGTTTTAAAACAAATAACATCCGAAGAACTTTGAACAGAAGATTAGAATCATCTTTAAAAGAAAACATAAGCTGTGTTCAACTAAAATAGAGAAAAATAATAGGAATATTTTAAAGTAAAAATTAAATATGTGGGTGAAAAGTTTTGTTAAAGTTAAGGAACTGAACTGATGACCGACTGAAAAGAAATTTGGAGAGTCGGTCTGGTTGACTTACTCCACATGACATATAGCAGAACCTTTGGTAATATACTGTATACTCTGGTATCTGGTATCTCCTCCTCATCCTCCTTGCTAATGAAGCCTACTCCATCTTTTTAGATCACGTTTAGATCAGAATAAAGATTAAAACAGAGAAATGTGGGCAATCACAGGTAAATCCTTAAGGCACTGAGTGACATACATTTATTTTCTCTTTTTTCTTCGTCTTTTTTCTCCCTCTTTTCTTTGAATTTCGTGAAATGAGAGGAGCTAGATATATACTCCGTATAATCTGACATCAGATGTTACGGGACAATTAATATTGATATAAACGTATACGCTGGTTCAGATGGTTGCATTAAATAGCGATTGATGTGATTGTTTACTGCATTTAAATGTGCATTATGTAACATTCTGGAAACCTGCCTCTGAGGGTTTGGTGACGTGTGCACAAATGTGCGCCAGTCACCAAATTACAGCTGCGTAGGATGCGCTTCGCCTGCGCCGAGAATAGGCCAGGTTGGAGCTGGTGAGCTTTCAGCACACCTTCCACAGTTTTTTGGCACAAAATTGTCACTGTCCCAACCTGAATCTGTCGGTACCTCCCCCTGGTGCGCCGTCACACCCATGTCGGTGCAGATGGTCTACCAAATTGTCAAATTGGCTGCGCATGGCGGTGCGCGGACAAAATTAACACTGCGCAGGGTGCTCCAGGCACGAAATTAGGGCCCATGGTTTCAACATAAAAGTTCATAACGCCATGTTAACATAAAAGTAAGAAACACATGATATTATATGGTAACTATAAAACATTTGATTTTTTATAATTTAAAACATTTGAAGGTTACCTTCACAGTGAGACTGGGAACTTGCCTGCAAAAAAAATTCCAGCTTAACCCATAGGGGGGCGCTATAAACACCACATGTTCATATCTCAAAGACGATCGGTCGGAATTTCACCAAATTTTGTGGGCATGTTCTAGGGGCCAGTATGAGCTCAATTAACGAGAGGCATATTTTTTGGTGAAAGTGGGCGTAGCCTATTCAGCATTAAGTACATTTTCTACATTTGTGGTCAATTGAAATGACCTAGGGACACCAAACTTAATAGGTCAACTACAAATGATGTCTATGTAATGCAAAAAAAAATTGATCAAAATTGGCCAATAGGGGGCACTATAACATACAGTGCCAAACTTGAAAGGCCCTCCCATCCACACCGTCAGGCCTGCCGACTTGAAAATAAACACACACTTTCACCTGATAGTCCTCTACAAAAGAGCCTCTTGCCCCACCACGGCTGCTATCACCGATTTTGGCCTAATTTGCATAATAATCAAAACACTAACATGAATAGAAAGTTTGAAATACTAATGCTATCAACACCAATTTCACAATATGGCATCAGGGGACTGAGACAGTCATTTCTATTATAAATGAGAAAGATCGGGCGGAGCTTAATGAATATTGCTTTTTCTTCCATTTTGGAGAGCTGGAATGACCTGGAGACACAAAACTTGGCAGGTCATCTATAAAGGTCACTGATATGCGGCAAAAAAATTCTGAAAGAAATCGGGCCTGATGGGGGCGCTAGAGCTTTGAGCGAAATCTGCAGAATTTACAGGCTATTACTTCCATACCACAAAGTCTAATGACTTGTAGTTTGATTGACAGTTTAGTCTGATATTCCTCTACTAAAAACCTTTATAACCATGAACACTGCTATTATGGATTTTTGCTAATTTGCATAAAAGTAAAAGCAATGATATTAATAGCACCTCTCAAAAATTGACTCAATCAGCACGAAATTCAGGAAATGGACTTAGGAGACAACCCTTTTAAAGCCTCCCATAGATGAGCCCAATTAAATGAAAAACATGGCCGCTAGCCAGCAAAACATCTTAGGAGGTGGGCGGAGCTTAAATATAACTGATGATAACTTCAACACCCTTTGCCCAATCCTCACAAAATTTGCTGGGTGGGTTCAAAATGAGACAGGGAAGCTACCTGCAAAAAATCAATTTGAGCTTAAATCCCATAGGTGGCGCCTTATAAACACCACATGTTTATATCTCAAAGACGATTTATTGGACGGAATATCACAAAACTTGGTGGGCTTATTCCAGGGCCAGTATTAGCTGAAAGTTAGCAGTTTCAAGTGGGTTAATCGGTTGAAGGGTCGCGGTCTGTTCATCATTGTTGGAAAATCGTATTTTGATACCTTTGACCTTTATTTTTAGGTTTGGCGGAGCTCCTTTCGTCCGCGGTACTCAGACTCAAACCGTCGTCGATTCGACTGCATCAGATAAATATTCGCTATGTTGCTGAGCACCGCCGCTAAAAAAAAGTAGGTCATTGTACTTTGTTTATTGATCAATGTAGCTTCCTTAGTACCCATGGTATCATTTAAAACTCTGAATAAAAATGCAGATTGATTGACAAAAATTACTAAAAGGAGAATTAAATTCATTTTATTGTTACTCTTAACTAAACTAATCAAATGAACAGATGTTAACGGTTGTGTGTTTGTGTTTGGGTCAGATTCGTGTGAACAGCGTGAACCCCACAGTGGTGATGACAGACATGGGTCGTCTCGGCTGGAGTGACCCTGAAAAAGCCAAACCCATGATGTCCCGCATCCCCCTGGGCCGCTTCGCAGGTCAGACCCTTTAGAGTTAACAAACTTCACTGTACCCAGGTCTTAATATTTGTAGACAGAGCCACCAACAGAGCTCCTACTCCTGATGGATATTACTGATGGATTTACCTGCTGCAGTCATGATGTTTAAATGGATGAACCTCCTTTTGAAGCTATAGAGAACGTCCTCAAAGTGCCACGCCTGCTCATAGCATTCATACCGCCGTGCTGACATAGAGACGGATGGTTTATTGAGATTCAGGAATGTTGATTCATGGCTGTGAAACAATGGAGCAGCTCTTCCCCCTCGCCTGTGATTGTGGAGGGAATAATATGTCCTCTTATATCCGAAGAGAGAGCTGCACCCTCAGTCTGGTCTAAAAACTATCCAGTCATCAATATGTCAATAACTTGTATTATTCTGAGATGGAGACAGTCGCAAGCATGGGTGTTAGACTTAGAGCAGATAGAAATGCACTGCCAAAATACTTCAAGCTCCCTCTGCTGACTGGCTGTCATGGGATCGACCTTCTAGAAAAAGATAAATTAGACCTGCAAAGATCTGATTTGGTGCTGGATCCAAAAATAATTCACATGAAAAAGTACAATAGACCTGCACGCCATAAGAGCTCCCTTCAAGAATTGATTTGAAAAACACTATGGTTTTGGGCTGTATGGTTGTTTTTCAGAGTTAAGGTGGTTAGTGAGCTGCTATTTTAAATATAGACACACGTATGAGCTCATCCAGCTGGAACTCATCACAATCAAGCAATAATTAGTATATCTAGATTACATACATGCATACATAAATGTTTAGACTGACTACATTGCTAGCAGATTAACAAGATAATTCTGAGAGGATATTAATGTCCCTATTTTTTATATATATTTATATCATACCTGCCATGGAGAGTAATGTGTGTCCGAACATCACATGATACAACAAGAATAAGAAAAAAGAAAATCATGCAGTTGTCTGCTGGTACACGTCCGACACACACGTCACAAAAAATATGTGTGCATAGTACACCCACAGACAAAAGTACTGCAAAAAGGTTCATCATGTAATACTTTCTTAAAGAGCCAATTTAATACTAACAAAAGGGACATAAATAACACCTTATGGAAGATAGAGAAGCACATGACATGTAATGTAGAGCCATAGTATAGAAACATGCAAACAGCTGGACCCACTGTAAATGTCCTGTTGGAAATCCATTGGTAAGTGTTAAGTAAAAGTCAACATCCCTTCAATTACATTTAAATAATAAGTAACTAGAGTTATGATAAATATTGTCTTGATCATCATATCAAATTACATATAGACATATGTGTATGTACACATATATAAAACATGTATATACACCTATATATACATACATATACATGTCTACGCATACACACAATATTGTCTCGGGTTTGCCTGTCTAAATTTAAAATGGCAACTCACAAACCACTTTGTAAAGCAGTGTTGATATTGTTGACTAATTATTTTCGTTTTAGTTTTTGTCAACAACTTTTCTTCCCCTGACGTAAACTAGGCAGTAACTAATAAAGAAAAGTCCACATGCACAAAAATTAAAACTAAATAACTGACGTTTTCATCAACAAATAAAACTAGACTAAAATATCTGACAGACTTAATCCAATCAGACCTAATTTTCTCATGTAGAAAGTAGAGACAAGCCAGGAATATATCCAGCTACTTTGGTTGTGTGGAAATGTTGGATGAGTTCAGAGGGACATCAAATCACAGCTGCCTTAACTTCATGGTGGTGGGATAAGTTGTGGAGCGATCCAATCAGAGCTGCTCTCTTTATGCATTGATATATTCATGTAGAGCAGGTTCACTGTTTGTTGTCAATTCTGGTATTGTAACTGAGATGCTCTGCCAGGTAGCCTAAATAAAGACTGTATTTTACACAAAAGTTAATTTTGTTTCTGTTAACTTATACTTTTAAACTTCACAAGCATTCAGTAAAGGGTTATTAGAGATTTCATTTTATTCAAGTGTAAAACATGACTTCAGAAATTCAAGGAAACATAAATAATGCCTTACACTTAACACTTCATATTTGAGCTGACTAAAATTACAGTTGATTTCATCGACTAAAATATTAAGTATAAAGTGAAAGGAATTTTATGTTTTCTAAACTAAAACTAGACTAAGATCAAAACTATTTAGATAACTAAATTATGACAAAAACTAAAAGATATTTAAGGCTAAGCTTAATTAAAAAGGGCTGTCACTGTTTTTTAGATAAATTGTTGAAGGGGGGCTTCTTTTGGTGTGAAGATATTTTGTTCTTTTTCATTGGATTGACTTCCTCCATGTTAGCAGATTAAGGATACTCTGATTTACTGTTGTAGAGCAGAATGAAGGCAGCGATGCTTTTCCATCTTTATATCCAGTCAGTGGGATTAACTAAAGGTCTCCAGTGCTGCAGAGCATGCACACACCTACACTTAATCTATTCGTTGATGACATAATGTAATCGATCTCTTTGTGGTTATTTGTGTGCACAGAGGTGGAGGACGTGGTGAACAGTATTTTATTCCTGCTGAGCGATATGAGCAAAATGACAAACGGAGTCACTCTGCCGGTGGACGGGGGCTTCCTTGCCTGCTGACCTTGTTGCAGCTCTTCAAACCATCTGCTGCAAGAAAACAATCAACAAGTACTCTGTGTCTCATCACCTCACAGCAGTACACACAACATTGATTTATTCTGTCATTAAACAGAACTTTAATGTAACGCCTTTGTGTTTTGTATGACGTGGGTCTTTGGTGTGAAGTGGTTCATTTATGTGATGTGTTGCTGTAAAATAATGAAAAGTGAATAAGAGACCACAGCAGAGCGCAGACTTCCTTACATATACATTTGTATTTAGTATACAAAAAATTGAAATATTTCACCACACAGACATGTGAAGTAATAAAAAATAAGACAAACAGTTGGAACAAGTATACAAGTCATCTTACATTACATACATACATGGCCAATGCATTTCATCATACAGCCTCTCCTAAGAATTACAGTGGGTCAAAGAACCAGAAACTTCCATGCAATAGTAGAATCATTAGAATTTATCGCTGTGTTTCTCAGCTACGTTTGGACACCTCAGCTAGAAGGCAGGACCACAACACACGAGTCGACCACACAGTTTGCTATGCCAACCAAAGACAGCGTGACGGAGTGGACTGCAGTGCTGCGTCTCGCCACAGGGGGGAGACAGACACACTGCAGGCCTGCAACCATACAGAAATGCATTTCAATAAAGGGGGGATCTGCACTGTTTGCCCCGGCGACAAACTCCACAAAGATTGGCCCCTTTATTTGACACTGTTAGCAACACTTCTAACTTCAACATGAGCGACTATAATCCCTTTAGTTTGAGTTGTTTTAGTCTTAAAAGCTAAATATTCAGGTACATGTAGATAGATATTCATAATGCATTCCTCTTCTAAGGATTATTCTGTACATCACTAGATGTGTTAATATCCATTTTTTCTTTCTTTATGTCCACAGATTATTGAAAAGTCTTGTGTTTTTACTACAATACAATATGAAATTGTACCAAAACTGGACACTAAAAAACTTGGCTCAAAACAATACTGTCATTATGCACTACCCCAGACTGTCAAACAGAGCCGTCTCACTGATACCGACATGTGCTCTTTCACACACACACCAGTGTTCATAAACACCCCTGTGACACACACACACACACACACACACACACGCTCATGTCCACGCGCACACTCACACACACACAGAGGAACAGAGACAAGATCTAAACAATGGGATAAATTAAGACAGAATATTTTAAGACCCATGCAAGCTCCTCCGCCCTCAGAGGCAGAACTCAGGCAGCAAGGTTGTACAGCCCCCACGTTTGGCATGCTCGTCCGTCACATGTTCACAGTTAGATGAAGTTACCCAGAGACACTTCGCTGAGATCAGATGTTTGTCTTTTTTAAGGAGAATCTTGCTAAGGATCTGACGGGATTTCACAGGTTTGGGGACAACATTAACACCTCGCAACAGTGAGAGAAACAAGAGGGAAATGCCAAAACAAAACTTAATTTATGCCTTTTACTTTGTCTTGATCCTATCTGTGTGTCTCAGGATTAAAAGCAGATAAAATGTCTGAACAAAATGGTCAAATAGCCTGTTGTTAAGGATGGCAATGAAAACCAATTCCAGTTGAAATAGGAATCAATATCATGAACCTTTTTGCTTAACAATCCCTCACCAGGTAAGCAGCTCAAAGGATGTCAAAGTTTTAATCCTGGCAGGAGACAGAAGAAGTCCAAAGTGTGGATTAACTTTACACACACTATTTTTGGCATTGGCATTAGCATAAAGAAAATTGTATGCCCTTCCTAAAGGCAAAAATGTGCTTATTGAGTTTAGATCTTAAATCAAATGTATTTATTCCTTTAGTTTAAATGAAGTCTTTGTGCCAAGGTTAGTGCACGGGCATTAAGTTGCGATGCCATAATTGATAACCTCAATACAGAAGTAATACAGATGATCTTAGCTGATCAATCAAAGAATTAGATGGAGATTTATTGGCTTTAGAGCAATGTTTTTTTGCTTTGCTAATTACTTAAAAGTAACACCAGTTTAAGTTTTCCAGGGGATCAAATGTTCATGTTTTCATGGCAGATTTTGAAATGTTTTCTTCATGTTAAATCAGAAATGTCTTTGAAAACTATTAGACAGAGTACTTAGGGAGGGGAACTCAAAACTGATGGGGACATTTGTTATTTCTTGAAGTGCAGAATTTGAGAAGATAGTTGGTAAAGGTCCCTGCAACCCCGAAATGGATAAGTAGTATAGAAAATGAATGAATAAACGAGTTGTACTAAGTAATTTGATTTTGGTGGTGATCCAAATACAGATGCAGATTTAAATATTTTTCGTTGTTTGGCCTTTATTCATAGTCTCACTTTTACTTATTTTATTTTCCCTTCATTAAGGAAAAGGTGATGCCTCATGTTGCATGTTGTATTTTTCTGTTTTTATTTACCTTCTATCACAGTCTTGTCTTATTTTAATGTCTAAATCTAATATCCCTACTGCAATGTTGTGTATAAGATCAACTGAAATAACTGAATTTCCACTTGGCAATTATTAAAAGAGTATTTCTGATGCTGATAGCACACTTCTCCACATTTTCACTAATAACTTGACTGAGCACTTCAAGTGAAAAATTGTTTTTTACTGTAAAAGATGTTTTTTTTATTGTATTTTTTGGGCATTTTGTGCCTTTATTGATCGGAGAGAGACAGCGGATAGGCTTGTGAAAGGGGGAGAGAGAGTAGGGGATGGCACTCTGCAAACTGGTCACATTCTGGATTTGAACCCGGACCAGCAGAAGTATGTATATGGGACGTGCCTGGTTGCTAACCATTCCGCCAAACCAGCACCCTAAGATGGGATTTTTTTAACCATCAGATTTTGTAATGATTCAGAATTGCTGAAAATAAAGTATAAAAAAATTATACCAAAATTGGTACAATTAAAAAAAATCCCATCATCAGCATTTGCCATCAAAATTTGCCACCATATGGTGTAAAACACAAGTCACAACATGTGCCTGTAATTTCTTTTTTTTTTTAATCTCACGTAGGAAAAATGTTATTTAGTGAAATGAGATTATCAGAAGTAGGACTACGGTCCACGTGACACAGTTTCATAAAAAACAAATTTCTCATCCTAATGACTAGGAATGGAAATCAAAACCAATTCCAGTTGACAATAACAACTTCCCCCCAAGGAATTTGTGTTAGTATTTTAGTGTTAGTATTTTTGCTTATCAATTCCCTTATGAATTCCTTCCACTGACAGGAGCCATAAATGGTAAGAACTGTGGCTTGATTTCCATCAAAAAGACACTTGATTCACAATTTTCAGTGAGTGGAAACACCTTCAATTTCAGAAGAATCAGGAGGGTCATGTGTTTGATATTGTTGCCAGTAAAAAACCTACAGGCCAATTTTTGCCTCACAGAAAATCAGCAGGAACCGTTAAGCAGTCTGATCGATAAGCAGGTCCATTAATGGCACTAGCATCAATAAAATCTCATCAATTCTCATCCTTACTGTCTCTCCTGATGCTAAAGTAATTAATATAGTGACGACAACAATCAACACTTAATACTGTGAGAGAAAATCCACAAAAAGAGTCCTAATTCAGAGAAAAAAGAATTTACCGCTCTTGTCTCTTCCTCTAGAGCTGCTTGACTTCCATTAAAGACGTCACGTTCTGTGATTTAAGAGAAAGCATAAAGCAAGGGTGAGTTTGTCCCGTCAGTCCCTACAGATCAGTGCGAGTACATGCGATAAAACGTTGGTGCGTAAACATGCTGATCACAGACGAGGACCTGAGGGTAACTTCAGACCTGAAGGCGTTTTCACAGTTCACTTTCTACTGAGTCGACACTGCATTAAATCAAGCAAGCATGGCTGAGAAAGAAGAGATGTGGTGGTATGAAGACAAAATAGAAACCTTTGTCAGCCCTCATGGCAGCTTGTAGTTTTGATGAGTACAAAGAAGGTGGACAGTAAATGTCTTTACACAGAACCTATGAGCCTATCAGTAATGGTAAAAAAATCCAATTGGTTATTGGCTCTTGTCACCAATATCGCTTTGAAAAAACATCAATATAAAGAAATCAATCTCAGCAGTGCACACTCACTCTCACTATTCTCTCTCTCATCCTCTCAGAGAAGTAGTGGTTGTTGGGGGGGTTGCTGAAATGTCTCACATATAAACCATCAAGATATTCACCTGAGACTTCCAGATGTAGATAAGACAACATTCAGAGATAAAGTCTGCATTTACTTTAAAGGCAGGTTTAGCCTGTTTTTTTTTTGTTTTTTTTTAAATGGGAACATGCGTTTAGGCATTAGCTTGAGCATTAAAGGTGCTTCTTTCACAGGTGTTTATCAAGGGGCAAACTCGTAATCCTGCCCGGATGGCCTAAACTTAGCTCATTTTTACCTGCTACTGTTGTAGTGACCTAAGATAGCTCAAGTTTCAGGTTATAATAGCACATATAATAGGATATTGTCCAGGTACATTTTATTCAGAATAAAAACCGGTAGTGGCTGGATCGCAATCAAATGGAGTTTCAACTTGCTTCATGACAAACCACCAAACAGGCGACAACATTTATTCAAAAAATTTTGATGTCACTCCTTTTCAAGTACCCAGCTTTTATGTACTTGCCGTGGTTATTAATACAGAGTGTTAAGCTAGAGCTCTGGAAGTGGCATGTCTTCTAACCCTTTTATAACCAATTTCTGGGAAGAAAAAGGCAGTAGGGAGGGCTAAGATCTACTGTGTCTTTGTAGGCAGATAACTTGCAGGTACCAGTAAGTTCAGCAAGTTCATGGGAATAACTTGAGAGCCTATAATGAGTTATACTCTGAATTTTGTTTCTTCATTGTGGTTGTAAGTTCAGTGTGTGTATGTGTGGGAAAGCAGTCTCTAGCAAGGAGAGGGCTATGTAAGGTCATGTGGGTTATGTAAGGTCATGTCACTAAGCACCCTGATTTAACAGGATATGTCTCTAAGGATAGTTAAATGGGACATAAGCTCACCTATTAAAGGACAGTTTCGCTTTCTTTTTTTTTTGTTTTTTTTTAAATGGGATTGTATAGGCTACAAGGCATTAGCTTGAGCATTAGCCACAGGTTGTTTCCACACCTTCATCATTTTAGTGAGTTTGTTTTGCATTTAGGACAGAATTGACCAGGCAACTAACACAAACAGGGTTATGTGTTAACTCATCACACTGCTGTATTAGATTAAGTAACAATGACAGTAATAATGCTTACTTTCACACCCTTTCTTTACGGATGAACCGTAGGCTTCTTCCAGGGAAAGAGGGGAGTTTTGCACTTTTTTGGGCACCTCCCATATATTTAGCTGTGTTGCTCATCCACTTAGCTAACAATCTGTACCTTCTTGTAAAGGTGTCTAACCAGGCTTTCCAACAATACAAAATACAATACCAATTGGTATTATTAAAGGGGAGAAATAATCATCCAAAATAACATTACCAAATGGTTTTTGAGGAGTACAGTTGATTTTGTCTATACTCCAGTACATCTCTCAGGTCATTGAACCAGCTGCTTTTGAAGCTTTAGAGATCAATCATAAAACGAGAGGGGATATTCTTTTTCAGTATCTGCTTTCAAGCGTTATCCCCTTCATTTATAACAACTGACTCATCACTTTCAAGTCACTGTTGAAGAGCTACACATGGCCCTCAATACAAACTGACCCTGAGCATTTCCATTACACCTTATATGACATCTTTTAGATTGTTTTTGTCACTACACTGGATATAGATAGGGATGCAAGATTTTTGTTTTTTGCTGATATCCGATAACCTGATATTTCCAAACTCATGATCTCTTTATCCTGAGGATACCAATACAAATGTTTTGTCAAGAGAGCAAAGCCTAAAGCCTTAGTTAGAAACAGATGTGAAGCAAAAACAACTTTTTTTCTTAACTAAATTACATGTTTGATTTATGAAGGTGAATAGTCAGTGATACTGGAGTAAACCAATGTGATACATTTGTACATCCTACAAGTGTTACAGCCAATATATGGAGCATTTATGGATGATTTGTACAGCATAAAAGTATCTGCTGTAAATATCAGACATTTTTTCATATTGATCATAATGATAATCACTTTTTGAGGCAATTATCTCTTAAGAAAAGTTGGATAATATTGTATATTCTAAATTTTGGCATATTTTCATCTTAAACTCTGTAATACATGGAATGGAGGTGGTCCCTTTTGCAACAAAATATTGATGTATCCTTATTTCTGCACAATTACAGAGCTGATCTTCATCACTGTGGCCAATGTTCAGGCTAATGCCATTGCCTCATACAACCTTGCTTCAAAAACCCTGAACTGTCCGTTTAACTTAATGATGGTACACTAATGGCCCTTTTCCACCAGCACGCATTGGCCCTACTCTACTCGGCCCTACTCGATTTGCAGCGTGTTTCCACTAGCCTGGTACCTCCTAAAACAAGCTAGTTTTAGTACCTACTCCACTCTGGTTCCAAGCGAGCAGAGTTGATACTAAAAGATGACGTCACCGACTGCCGGCTACTGATTGGTCAGACAATGTCATCATCGATGAGTCATGAGCGCGATGACCTAGCATGCTAGCTGGGTAGTTTCTGTTAGCTTACCCTCATACGTCTTTTCTTTGCAGCTCGATTGCTCTCGTCCTCGGCTTCATTCTGTTGTATAGCTTCCAAAACTCTCCTGCACTTCTCAAGGGGTATTTCTTCTTACCACCTGCAGCCTTCTTCTGCTTCCCTTTTTAACTCAGTTTGTGACAAAAAGCCACAGATTGTTGTGTCGTGCTCGAAATGACGTCACCGCAGAGCTGTTGGGCAGGCGACTGGGGCTAATGGAAAAGCAGCACAAGGCCAGTAGAGTAGAGTAGGGCTAATGGAAAAGGGCCATAAGTGTCAAGAATTTTGCTCTAGAATGAGTTAAGGTGTACTTTAGCTTTAATTAATTAATTAAAACAGTTTAAATTGATACATTTCTGTATATTTTGTATAACAGTGCTCCCATTTTTTCCTTATGGGTCCCAGGGGTGCTTGATACTTTTCAGGTACATGTATGATGGATTTTCTTTTTTTTAAAAAGAAAAGGTCCAAAACCTTTGGCTTAAACAGCCCCTCTTTAAAAACCTTGAACTATCCCTTTAAGACTTTTCAGTGATGTGCAGAAACCCCAGAAAATGCTTCAACTTTTGACCCCACTGGATCCCTAAAAATGATTTGAAGTATCCGTTGGTTGTCCACAGTGCACTCAGCCTCACCGATCTCTCTGGCCATGGCCAGGCCCTGTGGGTAGGTGATGGGGGACAGCTTCTTGTCTCTCAGCCTCTCGATGGTGTCCTTGTCATCTCGCAGGTCCAGCTTGGTGCCCACCAGGATGATGGGTGTGTTAGGGCAGTGGTGTCTCACCTCAGGGTACCACTGGAGCACCACACCCACAAACACGCACATGAATGTATGCATCAACAATGAACAGTCGTGGGAGAGGAGAGGAGAGCAGTTAGTGTCTTCAAATGATGTCCAACAAACTCTGAGACAGTTTCAGCTACAGAGGAGAAATAAGACCAGGCATGAGGGACAAAAGAAGAGAGAAGGAAGATTTATCATGATGCACTTCGAGAAATAGAGACAAAGGCCACTGTTTGTAAAAGTAGGTCTCATTAAAGGCTCAAAATTTTAAATATTGGCTAAATTCACAAAAAATGTGTTCACTTCTCTTGTGGCCAGATGATCGTTTACAGACCCTCAAAACGCCGTCTTCATGTGGATGATACGCAGATTCGGCGAAAAACTTGTGCGTTTAGACCTCGGTTTGTCTTCGTGTGGATGGGGCCTTAGTATCCATTAGGTATGACTGTGTGTGCGAATGGTTGTTTGTCTCTCTATGTGGCCCTGGGATTGGCTGGCAACTCTTCCAGGGTGTACAGGGCTTCTTGCAGTATAGATAATGGATGGATCCAAAAATCCAAACTTCCTTACAAAATGGACTTTAGTTTCATATCAACACAAATCTCCACATTAAAACCTCTTTTGAACTCATTTCTCAAAGTGCACAGTCAACAACAGTCTTCCACCTCCTTTATTTCTCCCCCTCCTCTTCCTCTCGTATCTGAAACCATCAGAGTGAATGGAAACACAGTTTTATGAGACCAAAACATCCTGAGGCAAAGAAAAACCCTGATCACATGAAATGAGGGGAGAATCCCACCAGACTCTGCAGAGCGATGTCAGACCTTTAAAAAGTGATTTCATCTGAGAGCGTCCCATGATGCTCAGCAGACCAAACCCCAGCGGCCGTCGCCGTCCCTCTGCAGAGTGTTCGACCTGTTCTGACCTCGTCTCACAACACGTCTCCGCACTGACGCCCACCAGGAGGGTCAGCCTGAATATCTGAGTCTGTTCTGAGTCGAGGTCAGAAGGGTTTGGGGCCGTGATAAACCAGGTGGAGCCAAAGATGTGCCTCGTGTGGTCAGACTCGGCAGGGTCATGGGAGGGGGGAGGTAGTCAGTCAGCGTACTGACCTTAGCTCGGACGTTCTCAAAGGAGGCCGGACTGACCAGGGAGAAGCATATCAAGAACACATCCTGGGAGAGAACCAGAGAGACGGCTAGTTGAGATCCAAATGTGCGGGTGTGTTCCAGTGCGTCTGTGTTTGTGTGTATTAGGGATAAAGTCGGCATCACTTCGCACTGAGGGGTAAAATGACAACATGCTGGAGGGGCTGCGTGAGCCCCTCTGGACAACAAATAAACGCAAATGTTACATTTCAAGCAGCAAAAAGAGAAGAACACTTTAGCGCTTTTCCAGCTGCTCAGTGTTTCTTGATTTTGGTTCTCAGCTCTTCATTTTTCAGCAGTTCTTCATTTGACAGCCGTGTCTCAATGTAGGCTGGGTCATTATGGTGTAAGGAACTTTTGTGACATCCAATCAAATCAACAACGAAGAACAAAGAGTTGATGCTGCTGCTGGCTCTCAGTCTGTAGCTTTTGTCACAGGAGGAAGATTAATTTTGTTCAAAAGAGGCAGTAAGTAGAGAGACATATTCCTAACGAAGAGTTCAGAAAGTCTTGGAGAACTGAGGAGAAAAGGACAAAAATAGTTTTATTTGAGTAAGAAATCTCACTCGTGATGTTCTAGATGGTGGTTCTCTATTGCTGCTGGTTTGGTATGGTTTGAAGCTAAATCCAGTGCAGTTGGATCAGCCTGATTAGTCGTCTGTAATCGACAGATCCATCTTGTCAAACTCCAATCTACAATTGTGAACAGCCCAAACCGGCACGGCCAGTCAGAGAGCTTGAAAGTAGAAAGAGGTGGGAGCTACAGGAGAGAAGACAGTAGAAAAGACTGTGTATATATTAGGGGTGTAACGAAATTTTCGTGGCACGAAATTACGCAAAATAAAAAAATGACAAAATAAAATTCAAAGACGCACAAAATAAAAGCACGAAATAAAAAACCCGAAGGGGCGCGCACACCACGTCTCAGTACTGAGACTGGTGATTTTTTTACCCTCCTCGCCTCCCGTAGCAAAATACTTGCTTCAAAATGGAGGAAGACGAGGTTGATTAGCTGATGCTCCTTCGTCAAATAAATCGGTTGTGTGGACCTATTTTGGCTTCTCATGTAAAAGACGAGAGAACGGTGAGAAGATTGCGGACAAAACAACAACCGTGTGCAAAATATGGCGCTACAGTTCGCCGTATTCTGCGGCGAGAACAACCACCAACTACCAACTACTTTGAACTGGAGACAGGCAGCAACTGTGTGTTTGTGTAAGTCTGCATAAAAAAACAATATTTGATTTTTGCATCGACTGTTGGGTTGACAGAATTTGATCGTACTTGAAGATCAGAAGTATATGAACTGTTATAGGCTAAATATTATAGTTCACAGTTCAGACATTTATAGGTCTAAACTGCAGCTCTGAGGACTGCTGTTTGTTTTCCTTTTCATTCAAGAATGTACTTATCCTGATTGTTACAACAACAAAACAATTTTTATTGAGATTTTATGTTTGTATTTGCACTGTAGTCTAAATAAGAGGAAAAAACTACAATTTTGTTTTTTTTTCAAAGAGCATTTATTTTGTACTGATGCAGCAATATTTGTATGTCTGCATTAGGAAGAAAATAAAGAAAATCAGATTTTTGCACAACTTCCTACTGTTGGGGATTTTCTATAATCTTTATTTTGTATCGTGAGCAGTGTTGTGTGTAACGCGTTAGAAAGTAACGCGTTACAGTAACAAAACTACTTTTTCGGGTAAAAAGTGAAGTAACGCGCTACTGTTGAAAATTTGGTAACGAAACGTAGTTCCTTTTTTAATGCAGCCCGACGTTACATTTCCCTCGGACAGATCTAAAACTGAAGCTGCCTTCTCAGCTGCTCGCACAGACACAAGCAGCGTTGCCAAGTCCGCTCATTATAAGCGTCTAAGGGCCGAAAATCTCGTGAGTCACGGTTGTGGTTTTTTGGGCTTGTTTCTAGACGTGAAGTTTCTTCTTGGGGCTCTTAAGTCTGTGTGTATCCCCCTGATTATCTTCCAGCTCCTAACATAAAGGAAAACTTGACTGCGGTAGGCAGTTTGTCCACTTCCTTGTTTCCTGGCTATATGCACGCCACCAAACACACTCACGCACATGGCGCATGCTCCAGAGCCAAAGTAGCCAGGTCTGCTTGTTATAAGCGACGGTCTTTTCTTGATATTTAGCGCTGTGATATTGAAATGTAATGTAGACGAAAATTAACACACTTTGTGTAGACTTCTCTTTTTAAAAAGTAGTATATCACATTAGGAAAGGAAATAGCTGGAGGTTGCTTATTTTGGGCTTATTTTTATTGACCTGGTTGCTTATTTCAGAAGCAAAATGTGGAAACACTGGGCAGGAGCTCTCATTCCACAGGGTATGTGACATTTTGTAAAATAAAGAGCACAAAAACTGTTATGTTCTCTGTAGTAGAACTTTTTGTAGACCTTCACATTTAGGAATAGATATGGGGTTCTGTCCATGATCAAGCAATGTAAAAGTAACGGAAAAGTAACTTCAGAAGTTACTCTTCATAGAGGGTAACTAAGTAAAGTAAAGAGTTACTTTTTTCAGATGTAACGAGTAACGAGCAAACACTACTTTTTAAAAGTAACTTCCCCAACACTGATCGTGAGCCCTGTTTCGTATTTTGTATCGTTTCGTGAGTTGATCATTTTGTTACACCCCTAGTATAGATATCTGATACACATACACACGAAAGCGTATTAACTGTTGTGAAGAAAATGTTAAACTCTTTCCTTCTGCAGAGCTTGGTTTGTCAGGAGTCTTGCAGTAGAGTTATCATAGAAGCACAGTATGTAGAGCTTACTTGCAGAGCAGAAATGTGGTTTCTTGGCCTAACCTTAAGTGCACTCCTACTAGTTACAAGAGTCTCCTGATTCCTGAATGTTGACTCGCAGGCACAAATGCAGGTGAGCAAAAACAAAGAGGAAAGGTTAGCAATTAAAAAAAAAACAGTTTGTGCTCAAAACCAAAACATCACAATTCAAACAGTACTGACCTGTTGACATCATATTTCAATATTTTATTAAGAAGTGTTGCATACCTACTATTTACACAACTACTAACAGGATGTACGATCAGACTGTATAGTTTGTATGGATATAGTTGTTACCACACTAAAAGCAAACACCCCCATCCCCGCTCACTTACACCAACAGTCCACGTAGAGGCACCAACATGGAGGGAAAGAACGAGGGGGGTAATGCTACTAATGTGGGCTAGTTGGTGTAATGAAAAATAGTGTCTCAATGACTTAGGTCAACTGGTGTCAATTTTTTTTGGTAAAAACATCAAAACAGGGCAAAAAAAGGTTTCGGCATGATGAATATCTAACCAATTTCTCATTAGTGCCTTTGAGTGAAATATGAAGACTGTAAAAAGTTGAGCTGTAGTGCAAAATCTCAAGTTTTTGGAGCCCTCGGCAGTGGACAATCCAACTTTAAAGTTAAAAATATCAAAATATAAATTCTGGTCCATATCACCCGGACCTACATTTACTCACATGTGGACACCCCACACCAGATCAAAGTTTGATGCCGACTGTATCCCCCCTTCCGCAACTCGTATTGACAACAAAAAATGCCACAATGCTGTGGGACAGTGGTCTTTAGAAAAAGTCAGTGAGCAATGGTTACTTTTGTGTTTTTGAATATTAAATACTGTAGAAACTACAAGCAGTACTTGTGTCTGGTCAAAAGTAACACTTAAAGTGAACATTCAAGTAAAACTTGAATTCAAGTAATAAAGAGTAAAGTCTAAGTTGTTTGTCAGAAGTCTACCAGGCTGTAAGTTTGAATGCTGCAGACAAACATGTACGTGTCAGTGATTCCTAGTTATTAAAATGTGCTAAGCCAATATGTAAACCCATGTTTTCTACTATTGTTTAAAAAATATATTATAAGGCAGTTAGGCAGTGCTGTGTGTGTTTTTCTGGGGAAAGAGCGTGAATACCGTCTGTGGGTAAGACAGTGGTCGGAGCCTGTCGTAGTCCTCCTGTCCTGCTGTGTCCCAGAGGCCCAGATTCACTGGTTTACCGTCCACCATCACATTGGCAGAGTAGTTATCAAAGCTGAGGGGCAAGGACACCAAATTCAGTCAATAGGGTATCAACAATAAACTAGGGTTGCACACAGTAGATATTCTCACACGGATATTGGTGAAATACCAACTACAGTTGCTGAGTTCAGCAGGATGCATGTCTATACCAAAACTGTTTTCCTGTATACATCAATAGTTTAATTTATTTATGAAGAAACTACAAAATGTTTAAACTGCTCAACTTTTTTGCTAACTTTTTTTTGCAAATTTTCAGTCATGTTGATTTGATGACTGCAACACATTCCAAAAAAGCTGGGACAGAGGCAATACATGACTGGGAAAGTTGAGAACTGCTCCAAAACACCTGTGGGATATTCCATGAGTGAACAGGTTGAATGAGATCAGGTGAGTGCCATGAGCTGGTAAACTAATATGGTCATCCTGAATGACTCCTTCACAAGCAAGGAGGGGGCGAGGTCCACCTAAAAAGGTAAAGTTTAAAAAATGTCTAAATGAACAATTTCAATGAATTTAGGGATTTCATCATCTACAGCCCATAGTATCATCAGTGAAGCAGGAGATGTCCCTGAAAGTAAGCAACAAGGCCAAAACAAAAAGTAAATGCAACTTTGAACCCTCAGGCTGCACTGCATTAAAATCAACATTCTGTGAAGGATATTACCATGTGGGCTCAGGAACACTTCAGAAAACCATCATCACTTAACACAGTTTGTCACTACATCTACAAGTAAACCCTGCACAGCAGTATATCATCAACACCCAGAAATACTTCCAGCTCCTCTTGGCCTGAGCTCTTCTGAGATGGACTGACAAAGTCTGCTTTGTCTGATGAGTCTGTATTTCAAACTGTTTTTGGATATCATGGACGTGTCCTTCAGGCTGGAGAGGAAAAGGGCCATCTGGACTGTTATCAGAGCAAAGTTCAAAAGCCAGCATCTGTGATGGTATGGGGGTGTTAGTGCCCAAGGCATGGGTTACTTGCACATCTTTGAGAGCACAGATACAAGCAGGTTTTGGAGCAACATATGCTGCCTTGCAAGCAGTGTCTTTATAAGGGACATCCCTGCTTATTTCAGCAAGACAATGGGTGGATCCGAATAGTCCTTCCTAAGTCCTTTCCTATCCACTTTACCTTAACCCTGATAAAAAAAACGTCACAGGGTCAAGGAAAGGAAGGAAAAGGAGGAAAGAAAAGGAGAACTGCGGTAAAAGAGGAATTCGACTGCACTTTCACTTTGGTGTCATATTTATGTGACGAGGATTTCTTGTGAC
Source organism: Scarus forsteni (assembly GCA_036419115.1). Lineage (NCBI taxonomy): Eukaryota > Metazoa > Chordata > Actinopteri > Labriformes > Labridae > Scarus > Scarus forsteni. The sequence continues at coordinate 6,291,627 of JAZDUH010000414.1, forward strand.
GTAGGTAAACCACGACGAACTACAGCGTTCTGAAAATGGACTACAACAAGCATCTTGTCATCTGCTCTACCTCACAGAGTTGTTTTGTGTCAGCTTTACCTGTTAACATTAACAATCCATGATCAGACCTGTGATGGTGTTTTGTCTGCTGATCATGCAGTGTGTGTTTCCTGCACAGAAATGTAAGGTTAGGTAAGAGCTTCTATAAATGTTCACATCTTTGACAGCACATGGGAAAAAACCTGAACTCTGATAAAACAAAAAAATGTTTCAGAAAGACTTTTATCCCTGTTTCATTCACATATATGATTACACACATTGTTAAACAGTGTTACTATATTTTAAGTATTGTAAAATACCTCATTTGTCCTACTTTTACCAATTGTTTTTTTTAATAAACGTTATTAGAGACCCCATTGTTCTGTCTTGTTATAGGCGTGATTTACTTTATAAATGAAGATTGATAGAAATCTGGTAACTAATATATAATATTAAAAAAGGACACAAGGACCACAATTGTTTATTACTTGATGAACATTGTAGACGGCCCGACGGGTATGGAGAAACAATGTTTTAAATCAAGTGCTTTATGAATTATAGACTAATATTTAATTGTTTATCGATCCACCATTTCAAGACTGATTAAGAAATAAACTAAAGGTGATATTTTTGAAAGCGCTTACTTGAAGCATATATTCTTCTCTATGACTGTAAAAAATGTTTGTTTGTTTGGAATTATATAGCACACACATCTTGATAGTCCTACAAAACTCGTCCTTTCTCCCTCGTCAGTTTCCGTACGATGCCGATACACGTCACCTGCCGCAGTGCATTATGGGGCGTTCCTTTCTTCTTTCCTTTCCTTTCTTTCGGATAGGATGGTCCAGTGTTTCCTAAGCTAAAGGGGATAATAAAGGAAGCAACGACCCTCCTTTCCTTAACTTTAGGAGAATTCAAACGGCACTCATCATGGCCGACGCTTAAATGCTTCCGGGTCATTTCTTCAGTTAGGAAGGTTCCTTATCAAAAAAGGACTATTCGGATGTACCCAATGTCAAAAAACATGCTGCACATGTCACAACAGTGAGGTTTTGTAGTAAAAGAGTGAGGACACTAGACTGTCCTGCCTGCAGTCTAGACCTGTCTACAATTGAAAATGTGAGGCACTTTTATGAAGTGAAAAATACAACAATGAAGAACCCAGACTGTTGAGGTTGTACATCATGCAAGAACAGGGAAGAGTTCCACCTATAAAGCTTCAACAATTAACGTCGTCACATCCCGAACAGTAACTGTTGTGAAAGACTTAGATTCTGGGTTTGTTTTAAGTGGGGTTGCTAAAGGTCCATGGCACTTTTAAATGACCACCAAAAGGGAACTTGCAAGCTTTGTCATTTGGGGAGATATCCGGAGGTGGATAGTAGGGCTGCCACAAATGACTATTTTGACTTGTGATAGGTCAACTATTCACATCATGCATGAACTGCAGCTGGTAGCCCAAATCGCTTATAATGAGCAGACCTGGCAACTATGGCTCCTGCATAGTTGTGCATGTGCCACATAGGTGAATGTGTTTGGCGGTGTTCTGGGTTGACTCCTGCGGGCGTGATAACCAAGAAACGGGGGTGAGGAAAGGACAGACTACCTACACACTCATGGCTTGCTTTGTAGTGGCAGCTGGGTGATAATCATGTGGGATTCACACAATTAGAAGAACAGGTCCAAAGTCACTTTTAATGAAAGACTTGGCAACACAGTAACTGTTGTCTTAGTCTACGCTCAGCCTGCTCCCTCACGTTTTCTGCTTCTCACACAGCTGTAGTAATAACCTTTGTTCGAGTAGTAAAACACTAAAATCATTTTATCATCACATAAAACATTTTTCTGAGACAGCTTTTACCCAGGGACAGCTCATCCAAAACAGGGAACGTCTGGTCACCATACTTTTGACGCTAAGTTAGCAGCTAACTAGCCGATTAGCTTATCAAAACAACTGTCCCTCTTTGTCAGAAAGTGAATCAACCAAGACATGCTTCCTTTTCAGATGCTTATGCATCGCCGTCTTACTGCCATGGAAGGCAAGTTCTACCTTGCAGATTTTACACTGCACATTCTTCTCTTTTGTTTTGGTAAAATGCTCCCAAACTTTTGAGCTCTGTTGTCGGTTAGCCATGATACTGTTTGGGCAAAACTCTTCCGTTGACATCACAGCTGACCAAATTACCACTACTGTGCATGTGTCAAGGACTGAAAGGCAGACAAGACAGCGAAGGTATAGTGGCAGTTTTGAGAGAAAACAATGCTTTCAAAACAAACGTTGCGTTGAATTAGTTGTCAACCGTTTTGATTGTCGACTTAGTCACGACTAGTCGACCAATCGTGGGAGCCCTAGTGGATGGTAGCCGGTATATAGCAGTACATGGTGCCTCCGAAAGCCTCATAATTAACCCATTTACAGGTTTAAAACTACTCAAAAAACTCCACAAGATGCTACAATAAGATTCTTTACAGCATTTAACTTTTCCCCAACAAAGCCCCTTGTGTTAAGAACTATATTGTGATGCGACAAAGGGCTGTGTATCCTTCCCAGAATTAACCTGTTAAAAGAAATGCTGATATAACACAGAGGTACACATGACTCAGTCCAAGCTTTTTTGGAATGTGTTGCAGATATCAAATTCAAAACAAGTGTTCTTTGCCATAAACTACAAAGTTCATCATTTTTAATATTAAGTACCTTGTTTTTATAAAGGTCCAAAAGGTTTTGGAAATCACTGTATTATGTTATGTTTTACAATGTCTAAACTTCACTAGAAATCGGGTTTGTAATTGGTCATCTTCTGCCATCAAGGTTGAATAAGTTTTTGTGCCTTGGGTTTAGAGTCTAGTCAATTGATTATTTGAAAAATATGAGCCAGATTTGCAAAATTATTGTCTTGGGAAATATTAACTTGACAAAACTAGCAGAAGAATATGAGCCGATATGTCCTAAACAACGTGAAACAGGCCAAAAGGCTCACTTTTTTAAGATCCCACATTTCATTAGAGTCCTTTTTTACAGAAGAGGAAGCCACAGATCATAACAGAGGTCTGTGTGAGCGTGTGCAGTGTGTGCGGTTACTCACACAGTGGGGATGTATTCTCCTGGGAAGGCATTGGTGGTGTAGCTGATCAGCAGACAGGTCTTACCCACAGCCCTGAGGACGAGGAGGGAGAGGGGAATGATGAGGAGAGTAAGAGTTACATAATTAATAAAACATTACAACAATCATGTTAAATAACTTTGTATAGTATGAGTGTGTGTGTGTGTGTGTTTAAAAGGCGGCTGCTCGTCCCATTCACTGCTCCACACAGACACTGGCCTACATTCATGTTGCCTGAGGGACACAGTATCCCCCCACCCTCCCCTACACTCTCACACTGACACACTCTCACAAACAGACCGGACTTCCCTCTTCTGCCCACTCATGGAGTACTCTCTAAGCCCCCCACCCTCGCTCTGAGAGGTGGTGGCATGGATGGGTATCGGCTGTGTGCTCATGCATGAGGTATTGAGTACATTTGTGTGCATGTTTCCATGGACACCACAAATGTCGGTGACACACAGAGCCAATATGTGTGAGGGACCCATTAGGCTGATTTGAGGTCAGTGAGGGGGGTTTATTGGTGGGGACGGAGCACACGACTGAGGGCGATACAAGAACAGATGGGAGGTAATAAAAGTATGTAGGCTGACAAACTGACTTTTAGAAAGACTTTCCAATAGTTAACGCTCAGACAAACAGAATTTTTTTTAAAGGGATACGCCAACATTTTCTTTGTTATCTTGTCTTGCCTCTCTCCTGAGTCCATGACAAGGACATAAGAACCATTCTTTTGGGTGTGTGTGCAGTTACTAAAAACAGACAGGCAAAGCTAACTCACCGCTAGTTAGCTTAGCTCAAATATGGGAGTCAGTGGGTATAGCTAGCCTGCCTCAGCCTACAGTCATTACACAAACTCTTTAGCAACTCTAAACAGTCCTGTGTGCTTGTTGCTATTTTTTTTTAACCCTGTTATGGTATATTATCTTCTCCTTTCATCGTATTATCTCCTTGTAAACAGAGGCTTTGTTTTTTTTTTACCCACTGCAGTAGTGAGTCCACCATTCCTAAATTTGAGGGTAATTTGCTTTTGAGAGTGACTCAAACAAAAAGCTCTTTCACAGCTGTGAATTAGTCTATTTGCTTGTCATGGACTTGGGAGTGCATAAATGGTAAAATGGTAAATGGACTTGAGCTTATATAGTGCTTTTCTAGTCTTTTGAATACTCAAAGCTGCTTTACACCGCAGGTCACACCTACCCATTCACACCCATTCACTCTCACATTCACTCACTGATGGTTCAGAGTTTCTATGTTAGTTATCCATCAGTATCTCTAACACTTTCAGGCCCTTTCATGCCCATTTACACACCACTGATGCAGCAGTGGGAGCTTGGGGTTAAGTGTCTTGTTCAAGGACACATCACCATGTGTCACCCAGAGCTGGGCTTGAACCTGCAGCCTCCCGATCACTGACCAAGCGAACAATCCTACTGCGCACCGACGCTAGTAAGACATGAAAACAAAGAAAATGTTGGCATATCCCTTTAACTACTAGAACTACCCCAGAGGTCAGTGTGATTGCTCATACATTACATGCATCCACTACCTATACTGCTGACCCCTATCAGGGTCTAGAAGGCTGGAGCCAATCCTATCTGACTTTTAGGCAAGAGGCAGGGTACACCCTGAACTAGAAAAGCACTCTGAGAGCGACATAAATATTAGTCCTAAAATAATAAAATACAAAATATTTAGATTCCTTGACCATGAAAACATACCTTTAGCAATTGGATTCAAAATTATATCTACTTTAGTTCAGTAGTTATTCACGAAAATCGCATTTTCATCATGGCGGATCAAGACAGTGATATGGATCACTCTCAAAATTGAATCATTTGTTCCTTGTCCCAGTCTGGACATTTCCTGAAAATTTCATAGAAACTTTTTGAGTTATCTTGCAAACAGAGAAACAAACAAACAAATGGACCCAATAACATAACCTCCCGGCAGAGGTAACTAGTTGCCAGCAAATTTTAGGGCCACATACAGAGACAGACAACCATTAAAACTCATACCTAAGGGCAATCTGGAGTCACCAATTAACCTAATGAGCATGTTTTGCGTCTGTTGGAGGAAGCCTGAATGCCTAGAGGGAACCCACACATGCACTGGAAGAACCTCAACCTTGTTGTTGTGAGGCATGTGCACTACCCGCTGTGTCATCGAGTTAAAGTGACATCAAACAAATGCAGCAGAAGTCAGTGTTGATAATACAGCATCAGAGCAGAGCTTTACACTATGACCACAGTTCATATCACAACTTTATTGATACACCTTAAAAAGCACAATTCAGAGACTGTAGCACCCAGAAGTCGTAGGGTCACTATGAGCACTATGAGAAACAGCGGGGAAAAAGGTGCAGTGTTTCAGCTCCATATCAAACAGCAGCATGAGACAGCTCTTAGGATGCACCAGAGACCCGTTGGTGATCTTTTTAGAGCAGATGTTTGATGATGTGCAGTGACCACAGCACTTTTAATGTTTAGACACACATCTTAGATTGTGCTCCTCACTACTGTGTTCAGACATCAGCAACTTGGACTTTAACCTCATGTTGTTTATCATGAACTAATCAATAATACCAATTTCACGCTAAGATAAGTGGGTCAACGCAGGTTTGTTTAACACAAATCACTCTTTGCGATGTCTTTTATTTAATGTCAAAGAGATACAAGTTTCATATATCTTATTTATTATCCTTGTATCATTTATGTGTTGAAAGGAAGCAACTGTAAAATCAAAAAGTTGGGAGGAAAAATACAACAAAACCTTGGATTACAAACTTGACTTTATGCAGGCATACTGTTGGGGAATAAATTGCTCTTATTGGTTAATAATTGTGAAACTGTTTCCTCCTCAAACTATAACCATACCATTTAAACTTATGATTGCTGCATCCCAAATTGTCCCACTGTTCATATGCCATGCATCAATATATTTCTGTCTAGGGACAGATAGTAGAGATGGAAGGGCAGAAGCCAGTGGAACAGTATATTATGTAGAATAGTTTTCTGAATATGATATTTTGCTTGTTTGTTTGAGCAGATCTACATGACATAAAATAACAGCTATAAGCGTAAAACATATCAGCTTTCAGGGGTGCCGCCCTGGGGTACTTTTATGTCCCCACCAATGTCAAATCAAACCTACACCTTTGGGACCTTCTACTTTATTGTAGATTAGAGCTCGGCAAGACAGACATGCTTGTAACAGGCCGGACCTGCTTGAATCAGGCAGGTCCAGCTGCCTGATTATATATAATTATGTATAAAACACATTACAACATGTCTAAAACAAGTGCTCTGACCATAATAGGAAAATGATATGAAAATTCACAAAGCTAAATATAGACGTCAGTAAATGAATCATTTGTAGTTTCTATTAGTATCGTAGTCACGAATTATAGTTCCATCATATCTCTAGCTTTAGGTATCAATGTATTCATCTCATCTCAGGGGAGGCATGAATCACTTTCACCAATTGGTAAAACATTTGTCATATTCATCCTCCTTCCTCATCTTATCTTACTTTTTTGCTTTAGCTTGAAATTTATCAATACTTTAAAACAAATCATGAAATCCAAAACAATAGCTATTAGTTGCCAAGCAGAGTAATGTGCCCCATTACGTATTGGAAGGAGTAGCAGACAATAAATCATAAGCCATATGTGTGCATCCTGTAAAAATGACCACTGTGGTAGTCTGAGTTAGAGATACTCAACTTCATGTTTTTTAAAATATTTCTTTAGCACCAATATTAAAGGACATCATGCACACATTCAGGTAAATTTAGGTCATTTAGCTACCAGAATATTTTCCAAGAGGTTACAGCCTTTGCAAACCCTGAAAACAGTCAAAGTGACCATTGTGGTTCTCATAACACCAACTGACAAACATGGAGACACTTTTTATTAGGCAGCTTTTGCCTTATAAACTGCCTAATATACTCCCAATCTACAGGAGGCAATGTTTTCAAAAAAGTCAAGTCTACTGGATAGTATAATTAAAGTTATCAAAGTTGATTGTTAGTCATAAACACGGAGAACCATGAGGAGGAGATGCTGTGCATATTAGAGCTACTGAGACATAAAATGGAGAGGAGATGGTCTGTGTGGCGGCTTAGGCTACATCAACACTTTGTATCTCAAACACTAAATTTCTTCCTCCATTTTTGAAAATAACTCTGTTCAGATACATGAAGTTTTTAATAATACCTTTGTCCATAGAAATGCAAAACTCAAAAACACACTTTTAAATTCTGTTTATTACTATGTAATGATGTCTGTGATGTGCAATTTTTGGGGGAGATTTCCGTGAAAAGGAATTTTCTTTTCATTTCAAACCACAAGTCTCACTGGTGTCATGGCTTAACATGTAGCTATGTTACCTGGTGTCAGAAGGCTTACTGGGTCTTCAATTGTATTCTAATCAGAGACACATCTAATAAACTTGACCCAATATTTTTACTCTAAAGCTTTTCATGAGTAAACTTGTTGGGCTCTAATTTCGTAGACCAGGCGAAAGCGCAGGCGCACCTGCCCTGCGCCGGCCTTCACCGCGCGGACAGGGTGTGACCGGCGCACTTTGCAAGTTTCCTGCAGTGCCAAGAGAGGCGCACTCAAGGCGCAGAGGGACGCAGAGGAGCACGTCCATGCCCACGTCTCTGCCTCTCCGCGCAAATGTCAGAGTAGGAGGAGAATAGATGTGAGTGGGTTTAACACAGCCAAGTGTTTTCTCCACCAATCAAATGAGCGCCTCTCCTCGCCTTTAAATGCGCTGCGGCTGAGGTGCAGCGTCTGATTGGTCTGAATGATCCCTGCTGCTGGAGACGCAGCTGGGAGAACAGACTGGCCATCGGGGCGCGCATCGGAGGCCCGAAGCGCGTCACTGTGTGGGCCAGCTCCCAGGACAGATGTAATCTGTTCCTTTGTCATTATAGGAGTACAAAATTAAGAGACAGTTACACCACAGCTGGCTTATCCATTTATAATGCTTGTGATCCACCTGCACTCCTGGTTTGTCATCGCCAAATAGCAGAGCCTTTAGTGATATACTGTATACTCTCCCGGTGTCTCCTCCTCATCCTCCTTACAATAATGTACTCCATCTTTTTAGATCACGTTAAAAATAAAGACTAAAATAGAGAAATATGGGAAATCACGGGTAAATCCGCAGTGACAGACATTTATTTTCTCTCCTTTTTCTTCGTCTTTTTTCTCCCTCTTTTCTTTGAATGTAATGAAATGAGAGAAGCCAGATATATACTCAGTATCAGATGTTAAGGCTGTTTATTGTTGACTTGTAAGATGGGCATCAAACTTCCAGTTGCCATCAGGTTAAGTTTCCATGATGACAAACGGCTTTAATCTGACGTCAGATGTGACGGGACAGTTAATATAGATAAAAATGTATATGCTGGTTCAGACGGTTACATTAAATAGTGATTGCTGTGATTGTTTATTGCATTAAAATGTGCCTGACACTCTGGAAACGTGCCTCGGAGGCTTTGTTGACGTGTGCGCACATGTGCGCCTGTCACCAAATTACAGCTGCGGAGGGTGCGCTCCGCTTTGTGCCGAGAATAGACCAGGTTGGAGCTTGCGAGCTTTCAGTGCACTTTCTGCACTGTTTTTGGCACGAAATTGTCACTGCGCCAACATGAATCTGCTGACACCTCCCCCTGGTGCGCCGTCACACCCATCTCTGCGCAGACGGTCTACCAAATTGTCAAATTGGCAGCGCATGGCGGTGCGCCGCACGAAATTAACACGGCTTGCGCCACGAAATTAGAGCCCCCGGTTTCTGCAACTGCGATTACCTTAGCACCCACAGTTGCAGTCAACACAGTTACTTGTGAACCAGTAACACAGGATCTTGTCTTAAACATCGGTAGAATGATTTTTAAAGCAGAATCTTTGTGAGTGCGTAGCTGTATGACTTTGTCATCATTTAAATATTTACGTTCAGCAATGTCTGCTGCAACACATGTTAACAACAGTGAGAATATTGCTTTAGTGTGAGGTGTGTGCAAAGTGAAAGGTGTAGACTCAAACTATGTTTTCTCTATCCATATGAAGACACCCCAAACTGAGTTTTTAAAGATTTTCACCTTGGCACATTTATATATTGTGCATTTTCAGTGACCTAATGCATAGACAGAAGGCTAACATACACAGAAAAGCTGTGTTTTCAAAAATACCTGCCTACGCGTGGACATGGCCTTAATGAGGATACGAGGGGGAGTATGATGTACAAGGGCGGCCAGTGGGAGAGTCAGCTGAAGAAACATGCATGCTGTACATGAGCATACAGGAATTTAGGAACTATGTGTTTATAGATTCTAACGTGTGACAGCAGAACTTCCTCAAAGTAAAAATTCTTGGGATGTGTGCAACAGGGGAAAAAAATCAAACAGATTGGTGTGAAAAGTTTGACCAGCAGAATAAAAGTACTTTGAGTGTTTGCTGATGAAAAAAGAGCCACATAAGCCCAAGTAGATATCTGAAACTGCTCTCATCTTTACCTCCTGTTTAACCTCTGGGTGACATTACTATGACCACAACAATGACAAAATACATGTATTTAAATTTGGCTGGAGCTGGACAATAAATTCAGGTTTACGAATATCAAAATATATTTTAGAAATGAGATACAGGTTAAGACAAAACTTCAGCTGCTGGTAGCTGCTCACACAAATGACAAAGATTGTGGAAAAGGTGAATGGTCACTGTTTGGCTCTGTGGTGACACCACAGAGCCAAATGGCACCAATATTAACCACCTCCTGAAATCAGTAATAAAGTGCTCCAGCAGGACAAACCCCCACCGAGGCACTTCAAACCCTGTCTGGTGAGTTATTGTGCAAAACTGCCCTACCTCACACTTTTTACAAATCCTTTAAAATAATCCTGGGTCTGCAGCTGAAACTGAATCACTTCTTCCCGGTGCCATGATCAGCTTTCCTTAAAACGTCATGAAAATATGAGACCTTTTTGAGCTTTTAGCTAAAATGTGGAAAACTACCCTTACTCACAGTGTTTACAAGTCCTTGACAATAATTCCTGTATCAGCATCCAGATTCTGATCACCATCAAAATCTAATCACTTCTTCCTTGTACCATTATTAGAAAATTACATCAGATCCATTCAGAACTTTTCAAGGTGTCCTGTTCACAAACTAACAAATGCCAGCCACAACATAAACCTAACCCACCACCAAAAAACAGGTATTGTTAGGACTGAGTACTTCCAGAAGCCTCATGAGACGATACATCAGGCCACATCAGGCCCTCCCATGGTTTCCCAGCTGGCCCTTAAAACATGAACAAATCCAGAATATTAAGGAACAAATACACGGTGGATTTAAAGGTCATTTTCCTTTTTGTTAAATTGTTCCATATATAAAATCAACCCTAAATCACATTTATCATTTTTGAGTTATATAACAAAGACCCATTTGTCAGGTGTTATTGGAAAATATTCAATCAGAAGTATAAGTGAACAGTAAAATGATGACTGGACGTGCACTTACACAGGGCTGGGCGATTTTACCTAATCTCAATATCACTATTAATTGAAACTCTTACCTCGATTACGATTAATGAAGGATTATTTTATGTGATGCTTGAACAAATTAGTGGTGATACCAATGGCCGTCAACAAGGTCTCCCTGCAGTAATTACACTTAACTTCTTTCTGCTTGATGTCCTCTGCACAGAATCCAAAATGTGCCCAAACAACAGATGGTATTTTTCTTGGTTACAAGGTCCTCTGATAGATTGACGTATGTTTCCTCCATGTTGGTGGCACGCCCATCGCTCTTTGCTAAGTGAATGCAGACTGTATGGAAGGGGTACGGTCATGTGACTCACACAGGGAAAATAATCAAATAATTGTCATGAGTAAAATTATTTCGATTACAGGGTCTAAATGTTGATTTTGATTATTTTTCGATTAATTGCCCAGGCCTACACTTATGTATGTAGCACTTTTTTACTCTGTCAGAGGACTCAAGGCACTTTCACACTGCAGGTCAAATCTACCTATGCACTAAGTGGAGGCTGAAGTTTCCATATAAGTAAGCAGACATCCTCGGCCTCCCATTTACACACCACTAACACAGCAGTTGGTTAACTGTTTTGCCCGGTGACACATCCACATGTGACAGAGCAGGGCTTGAACTCACCTTCCTCTGATTGTTGGTGTTGCACATTATCAGTCTGAGCAACAGTAGCTAGAGTAAAGTAAATTCTTATTACAATCTAAATATGCAGAAGATCATTCCTGATTGCAAAGCATAATTAACTATAAAGCAGTCCGAGAGCACAAACCTACACCAATGTAGCCCACATATTTAGGGATGGGAATCGAAACCAATTCCAGTTGAGAATCGTTCACAGCTCCATCAAAGAATCGATTTCATGAGTTTTATGGGAATCAATTCCCTTATCAATTCCTTCCACTGTTAGGGTTAGGAAGCGTCAGAATTGTGGCTTATTTTTACATAAAGCACCTACTGCACAACCTTAAGGGAGTGGAAACACCAGCAGCTTGCAGAAGCAGTTATCTATGCTGTGACATGTGTTTGACACGGTTGACACTGAAAATCTACAGGCCAACATTTGCCCACATGGAAAATCTGCAGGAATCAATAAGGGAATCGTTAAAGAATTGTTTCAACTAGCAGGGTTGTTAACAGCATTATCAATTCCAATCCCTACAAATTCCGTTGTTCCGTCTATAAGCAAAAGTTCCATTACTTTCATCATTACATGATTCCTTGACCATGAAAAACCCCCATCTAGCACCCGGATTGATGTTATCATTATAATTTGGACAGTTATCAAGCAAAAACTATGGTTCATGGTTATCTGGATCACCACCAAAATCTAATCACTTCTAAGTTGGGCCATTACCAACATCTCCTAAGAATTTGAGCAAATACATCCTGTAGCTTTAGCGTAACCTAGCTGCTAACGGCAAAAACACAACCTTCTTGGCAGAGGCAATAAATCATGAACCCGACGGGCTACAGCAGCAAATGACCACTCCAGGTGCAACCCCTGTCAACTAAGAACAGGAAACTGTGCCCACAAAAAGTAGACATGAGAAGATTGGAAAAATGTTCTCTGGTCTGTGATCTCAAAAAAATGTACAGAAGAGCAGGTGGAAGCCGTTCTTTTCATTTTATCTCACATCCATGCCAAAGCCTGAGCAGAGACGGAGGGACTAAACTGAGAATTGATAATAGCAACAAATCCATCAACATCCAAACCATAAATTTGTCCTCATCACAAATGTCTCATCATACACATATCATACATGTCTCATCATATGTACCTTTGGAAAGTTTACAACAGTATATCATTTTATCGGTAACCGTTATATCACTAGTTGCAGTCAGTTTAAACATTAATGGAAGCCCATGATTGTTTGTCACAGGGCTTCCTGTTTTATTTGCACAGTTATAAAAATGACTGTGGGTAATGAATTTAAAGATTACACAAGGATGCTGGAGCTGCAATCAGATGACAATGAGTGTTTACTCAAGCTTCTGCTGTTGTGAACAGCTGCTGCTGAAGAAGCTGTGGTGAAGTTTAAGCTTACAGAGCCAGATATGCCCATTTAATTTCTGCTTCATTAAAATCAGCCCCAGGTTATTGTCACATGATGTCAAGTCTGTTCTGACCTCTGCGTATGAATGTTTTTTGGAATGTACATGTCACTTTTTATGTGAATAGAAAGGTGTGACAAAAATTCAAGTCTTTAACAATCTCAGAATGCCTTGGCAGAGGTTTGTGCTTTTGTAGTTCAAAATATTACCATCATACTTCTGCAATTTAGATATTTCTCTTCTTGTTCATGGGCAAACATATAACCTAATGTGACCACGTTTCTGCGTCTGAAAGCCCTAAAAACTCTTTGTATAGTTTTTGTCTACCTTTTATCCCCTGACAAAAACTAGACAGTAACTAACAAAAACAAGCGTACATGGAAAAAAAAACTAAAACTATATTAAAGGTGCTATGAGGAGAATCTATTTCCGGCAAAATAAAGACTCTGCTATCCATGAGCACACGCGGCGACTGTCGTAAAGACGTGACCAAAGCCAAAGCGTGTGTTTGTTGTGATGCTGATGAATGCAGCTCGGACCTTCCTCAGAACTCTGCATTGCTTTACAACTTCTTTTTTCAACAACTTACAGGATGCAAAGCGACGAGGTAATGTATCTCTTTCTAGTTACGTAGCGGTAGTTTTTCGATGTGTGACAACAAGCAATTTTTGGAAAACTTTTTATCGTAGTTTTGTAGCCGGCTATATATCGCTACTTACAGCCCGGTGCTCTAAGACGTGTCCGAATAATATAAGTTTGCTCTATTTTCAATTGTCTTGTTCCCGAAGTTGAGTATCCAGGCCAGTCCAGCCCTGTCTGACCTGACCGGAAGCTAAGGAATAGCATTTATAGATAACCTATTTTGATGCTATAAAACTCATCTTAAAGTGTGCATTTCCATCAGGCATATATCTAAAAGTGAGACTTTTTTGTAATTACTTAGAAACTCCTCATAGCATCTCTAAGTGAGAACTTCTTTAACAAATGAAAACTACACTAAAATGTTTGACAGAGGGCTCTAATTTCGTGGCGCAGCGCAGGGGGCGCAAGCCTGGCGCACCCCGCGCAGTGTTAATTTCATCCGGCGCACCGCCGCGCAATGCCAATTTGACAATTAGGTAGACCGTCTGCACAGAGGTGGGTGTGACGGCGCACCAAGGGGAGGTGATGGCGCACCAGGGGGAGGTGTCGTCAGATTCATGTTGGCGCAGTGACTTCATGCCAAAAACAGTGCAGAAAGTGCGCTGAAAGCTCGCCAGCTGCAACCTGGTCTTACCTCGGCGCAGGGCGGAGCGCACCCTCCGCAGCTGTAATTTGGTGACAAGCGCACATGTGCGCACGCCTCAGAGGCAGGTTTCCAAAGTGCCAGGCACATTTTAATGCAATAAAGAATCACAGCAATCACTATTTAATGTAACAGTCTGAACCAGCATATACATTTGTATTTATATTAACCTTCCCGTCACGTCTGATGTCGGATTAAAGCCGTTTGTCATAAAGAAACTTAACCTGACGGCAGCTGGAAGTTTGATGCACATTTTACAAGTCAACAATAAACAGCCTTAACCTCTGATACTGAGTATATATCTGGCTTCTCTCATTTCATTAAATTCAAAGAAAAGAGGGAGAAAAAAGACGAAGAAAAAGGAGAGAAAATAAATGTTTGTCACTCAGGATTTACCTGTTATTTCCCATATTCCTCTATTTTAGTCTTTATTTTTAACGTGCTCTAAAAAGATGGAGAACATTATTGTAAGGAGGATGAGGAGGAGACACCGGGAGAGTATACAGTTTATCACTAAAGGCTCTGCTATTTGGCGATGACAAACCAGGAGTGCAGGTGGATCACAAGCATTATGAATGGATAAGCCAGCTGTGGTGTAACTGTCTCTAATTTTTTTTACTCCTATTAATGACAAAGGAACAGATTACATCTGTCCCGGGAGCTGGCCCACACGGTGACGCGCCCCGTTGTCCATTCTCCTGCTGAAGGGACAGCGTCTCCACTGCAGGGTCTTTCCAGCACACTGTTCCGCGGTGGCAGGGATAATTCAGACCAATCAGACGCTGCACCTCAGCCGCAGCGCTTTTAAAGGCGAGGAGAGGCGCTCATTTGATTGGTGAAGACAACGATCGGCTGTGTTAATCCCACTCACGTCTATTCTCCTCCTATTCTGACATTTGCGTGGAGAGGCAGAGACGTGGGCGTGGACGCGCAACCTCTGCACCCCTGTGCGCCATGAGTGCGCCTCTCTTGGCACTGCAGGAAACTTGCAAAGTGCGCAGGTCACACCCAGTCCGCGCGGCGAAGGCCGGCGAAGGCCGGCGCAGGCAGGTGCGCCTACGCTTGCGCCTGGTCTACGAAATTAGAGACCAGACACTTAATTCAATCAGACCTAATTTGGTCATGTAGAAAGTAGAGAAAGTTAGGAATCTATCCAATCACAGCTACTTTGGTTGTGTGGAAAGGTTGGATGAGTTAAGAGGGACATCCAATCACAGCTGCCTTAGCTTTATGGTGGTGGAGGAGATCCAATCAGAGCTGCTCTCTTTATGAATTGATATATTCATGTAGAGCAGGTTCACTGTTTGTTGTAAGTTCTGGTATTGTAACTGAGATGCTCTGCCAGGTGGCCTAAATAAAGGTGACTGCATTTCACACAAAAGTTAAATTTGTTTCTGTTCATTTATACATTCAAACTTTACTAACATTCAGTAAAGGGTTATTAGATATTCCATTTTATCCAAGAGTAAAACATGAATGAAGACATTCAAGGAAACATAAAAAATGCCTTACCCTTAACACTTCAGATTTTAGTTGACTAAATTTACAGCAGATTTCATCGACTGAAATTTTGTGAAATTTATGAACTAAAACTAAACTAAAATCAACACAATTTAGATGACTTAATTTACAATAAAAACTAAAAGATATTTTAGACAAAAGACTACTAAACTAAATTACAAAGTGCTGCCAAAATTAACACTGTACCACCCACAGTGCAGAAGCCAAACAACATGAAGCAGGGAATATTTAAGGTCGTAATTTACTTCTAAAATCTCTGATGTAGGGGCGTAGAATTAGGTAGGGACGCTAGGGACACGTCCTTATCAATATTATGCCATTACTGCATGGTCCTTAACATAAAAAAAGCACAGTATATAACTCTATGACCAAAAAAAGCTTATTAATCATTATTAATTAATGCCAAGACATACCTGTTTTGGTTATTTTATATCCAATGTATTATTTGTGTACAGAAAGGAAGCAGCCATTGAAGACCAAGAATAAAAGTTTGTGTGGAAAAAATACATTAAAACCTCGAATTATTAACATGACTTTATACAATCATTTTGTTGGGGAATACACTTATCGGTAGCCCTTTTGGTTTTGGTCATATATTTATCAGACTACCATCAAAATTTCTGATTGATCTTAAACTGTCCCACTGTTCATGCGTCATGCATCAATATATTTTTGTCAAGGAACAGACAGTAGAGATTTAGGGGAGAGGTTGGAGGTAAAGAATATACCAGTAGAATAGTTTTTTCTGAATATGATAGTTTGCTTGTTTGATTAGCTCTACATGACATTAAAAAACAGTCATAATTGCAAAACACATCAACTTTCAGGGGTGCTGTCTTGGTGTACTTTTATGTCCCCACCAATGTCAAAATCAAACCTACGCCCTTGCAACTGAACTGAAACTGCAAATTCAAACTGCAACTTAATTAAACTGAAACTGCAACTGAACTGAAATTTAACTGATTTTATTGTAGGATCATTTTGTGTTGGCTGTTTTATACTTGCAAAAGAAAAAAAAAAGCTGTCATGAATTATATAAAGTGGGGTTACGATGAACACACATACGCCTCTAGGTTGGTATACAGAGATGGCTGGAAATTTACAGCCCTAATGGAGAGGGGCCTCATCAGTGGGGCCCTTGGTCTCCAAATGACTAAAGCCGCCCCTGCTCTACAGTCAAATTAGCTTATTTTCAACATTTTGAGTAAAGGCTTAGGAGGATATGATTTTTATGTGATGGCTGTTTTTAATAAATCTGCACTGACATGACTGGGAGAGCTCAAACCTACATCTGAGGACAGTTTCGTGATAAACCAGCAGACATGAGGAACACCCTGCATCATGTTTCAGTCCACATGGAGCCTGCAGAGCTCTGGATGCAGTAAGAAAGCCACAGTGTGAGCAGAACTAGGGCAGCGGGGCCTGTTTGCCACTGACAGGGCCACAAATTCCTCAGCGTGCATCAGCACTTCAGCCTTCCTCCAGTGGCCTACGAGGCGTGGAGGTGTTCCTGGATAGCATCCCGAGGCGCACCGAGGGATGCCACGGCGGTGTTAATGCAACCATAAGGCAGATAACAGCGGATAAACGGCGTCGGCAGGGGGGGCACAGGCGGCCGAAAAGCAAAAAGCAGCGACATATCGGCGAGCCCCAGCCCATTTTCCAGCATAGCATCCTCCCATCATCCATCCATCCGTGGACTCCCCCCTGAATCCCCGTTAAAAAGCAGCCGAGTCTCGGTTTTTGTGTCTTACCCGTCGCCCACCACCACACATTTGATCGCCTGCATTTGGACCGCCGCTGGACGCGTTCAGGGAGCCGGCGCTGGAGCTTCAGTAGATCCGACAGTGTGCGCTGAGGTCTCGGATGAGAGCAGCGGGCCAGTCCGCTCGGCGATGGAGCCGCAGTGAAAGGGGTCGAGGACGAGCAGCGCCGAGCGGTGACGGAAACAGCCGATTGTGTTTAAAGGGGCCGAGTCCGGGCAGAGGGCGAGAGGACTCACTGCGTGTACTTCCGCTTTCGTTTAAAGCATCAGGGATTTGTTTCCACCTCAAATTAAACCTGTCAAAAAATTGAATCGGTGTCTAAATTCAGTTTATCTGGGAAATTTGTTGTTATAAACCACATAACATTGTATGATTAGCAGATAAAAAAATAGCAACATATGATACATTTCTGACTTGTTCCCTAATGACATGTTGGGTTATTTGGTACGGAAGAATATTAGGACCATAATAAAATAATTGTCGAGATTAAAGTCGAAACTTTGAGATGAAAGTTAAAATACAATTTTGTGATAAAAATCAAAATAATTACAATAAAGTGAAAATGTCAGGGGAAAAAAGTTGAAAGTCGAGAGTAAAATCTCATTTCGACTTTTTTCTTGACATTTGAACTTTTTCTGGACATTTTGACTTTTATGACAAAATTGTGCTTTTACTATAACACCTCTTCCGTAATACGAGACAGCTATATTTGTGTAGATTTTTGCTTAATTCCTGCTGGCATGTTTGATAAATTAAGCCTGTCAAAAAAATTTAAAAGATGTCTAAATTCAGTTTATCTGGGAAATTTGTTGTTATAAACCACATAACATTGTATGATTAGCAGATAAAAAATAGCAACATATGATAAATTTCTGACTTGTTACTCAGTGACATGCTGGGTTATTTGGTACGGAAGATTATTAGGGCCATTTTAGATGGAAAAATAATTGTTGGGAAGGGCGAGATTAAAGTCGAAATTTTGAGATAAAAGTTGAAATGTCCGCAATAAAGTTGAAATACAATTCTGTGATGAAAATCAAAATAATTACATTAAATTGAAAATGTCGAGGAAAAAAGTCAAAAAGTCGAGAATAAAATCTCATTTCGACTTTTTCTGGACATTTTGACTTTTATTACAAAATTATACTTTTACTATAATAACTCTTCTGTAATATGAGACAGCTATATTTGTGTAGATTTTTGATTCATTCCTGCTGACATGTTTGATATAAATTCTAATCAATTATATTTTATTTATTTGGGTTATTTGAAATTATCTTTGTACTTCTTAGTACCTGTTACATGATTATGATTTTATATGAGTATAATTATTATAATTTTCTCTGGTCAGGCTGTACTGAAGCCATAACTACCAACATGGACGACCTGCTGCTGTGGATCCACTTGACTCCAATTGTTTTATCCTAAATAAGCCGATATCAGAAGCATCACTTAACATACAGTGTTTTACAATTGTATGAAAAAGTATAAGGGCCATTTTAGATTGAAAATATCATTTTTGACAGGTCGAGATTGAAGTCGAAATGACGAGAATTAAATCAAAGTTTTGACAATGAAGCCGAAATGCTGAGATTAAAGTTTAAATGTCAAGAAAAAAAGTCGAGAATGAAGTCAACATACAATGCATTTCGACTTTATTCTCGACATTTCAGCTTTTTTTCTCGTCTTTTCATCTTTAATCTTAAAATTTCGACTTTAATGTTGACTTCCCGAAAAACGGTTTCCCCATCTAATATGGCCCTTGTACTCTTCCGTACAAATTTGTTAGACTGACTGTCATAAACAAGGGAACATAAATATTTTAGAAATATTTCAAAAACCTTATATAAAACTGAAAAACTTTAATGTTATTACTCATACATTTTTAACACGAATGAGGGAATTTCAGCTGAATTCACCTTTTATACACAAATTTGAGCCTCACTGTGCTTCTCTGAGAAGTCAGCAATTAATCAAACTTAACATTAAACAATTAAAACTACTGTCCAGGAATGTCAGATAATAACTTTAATTTGACATCTTCATCAAAAAATAATTATGTCAGCATTTAAAGTCCATAGCTGGGTAATGCCACCAATTAAAATGATGGCTTGTATTTTTCAGTTCTAGATCAATTTTTCGTCCTGCAAGTTCACATATGACCAAAAAAAATGAACATCACAGTTGGGATGTAACGATATGAAAGTTTCATTTCACAGGAGTGAGAAATTTTAATTTAATTCAACTTTTTATTAAAAAATTAGAGCCTGACTGTGCTTCTCTGAAAAAACAACATTCAACCATTAAAACTAACTTTACAAAAAAGACTAAAAACTATTCAGGAATGCAAATATGTATCTTTAATTTGACATCTTGCTATACCATATATAAGTTGTTTTTTTTTGTAAAATATTACATTTGAAAATTCATAGATAGCAGAAAAAATGTATTATAATGATATCATTTCAGCTAAAGAGCTTCAACATACTTCTGTATTAATGATAACAAGAACATGAAAAAAGGCAATCACAACTTCTGTTAATTTAGGGAAGCTGTGGTCTAAACCTTACATTGGTCAGTCTATTTGTTAAACACGTCATTCTAATTTTGACATCTATCAAACATAATTTAAAGACAGATTAATGAAAAGCAGCTGTATTTACCAGCATCAGTCCTCTCTGCTGCCTGGAGTGGCCCAGCATCCTTTTACTTGGACCTGTGCTTTTCAGTGCAGTGATTTATTCCGTTTTCTTAAGCTCCCCAGGTCAACTTTAAACACCCTACAGTAACTGTCAACAGTAAGAATAACTGAAGGTTTAAGTTAAATCAAGACAAAAGTCAGAACAGACCACCTATCAGAAAATTGGACGTTACCATTGGTGCAGCACAGTCTAATGTTTCTGGTTTGCTCCGTCAGTGAACCATCTTGGTAGTAGACGATCTTCGACTGTATTTTTAAGACCCGGTGACCTCATACATCCCCACCCCACCCACACATCACACTCTGAATATACTGTAAATGTTATTAGAAAAACACTAATCCAGATCAAACACAAAAATAACAACACGTGTAGCAAAACGACTTTTATTTCACAGATAGACGTATTAAGATTAAAATATGATGCATCACAGTGCAGAAAAAAAAACAGGACAAAAGCATTGACAGACAAATGAAGCTGAGGTCTGCAGAGGCCATGAAGTGCAAAACACAACAACACAGAAGAAAACAAACAACAAATAACAACACTACAGTACATAAAGATACATTAAAAACATACTTTAATATATACTGTGTAAAATAATACAAAATATGAGAATCCAGAATACAAGAAAAGGAAACTTTATGACAACATTTGTCAGGTCTTTCATTTTTTGTTGTGCTTTCTTCTTTGTAGACGTGTTTACCATTTTTCCACTTGTTTTCTATTACTTGTTGTTGTGAGTTTAATCAGTGGTTTGTTTTCTTGGCTGTTTTAGTGTTACTTAATTGGTTGTTGCTATCTTTTTGTTGTCATAACTGTATTCCAATCTATTTGTCATTTTATTGCTGTTTTGTCTTAGTTGTAGTTTTTCCTGCTGAATTTTTCATTTGTTGTCGTGTCATCTAACCTGCTGAAACATATATCACATAGAGTTTTTGTCATAGCTGTCTTTTCTTATGTTTTCTCCTATTTGTTTTGTTTCTGAATTTAATGTGTTTTTTTGTGCATGTTCTTGTTTTTCTCATTAGTTATTTTTATTTTTGGTGCGTTTTAATACTTTTTGTTGTAAATAGTTTTGATTTTTAAAACTGTAAAAATTATTGCTATTGCATTTTGTTTTGTGTTGATCATGATGCATTGTGTTCTTCCCTGTGACTTTTTACATACTCTGTTTTTGTTTTATTTCTAGCGTGTTAATTGTTTTTCCACTTGTTTCATTTTTTAAATTTATTTTCTTCAATAAATGCATTGATAATGTGTTTCTTTTGTCCTTGTTTTTAATGTTTTTCCTACTAGTGTTTTTCATTTGTTATACTTTTATTTGTATTGATACTGCAATTTGTTATTTGTTCTGTCATTCTTGTTTTATTTCTTTCACGTTTTTTGATTTGTTGTTATGCTTTTTAATGTTATGTATGTGTCACTGTATATTATTTTTTGTTGATTTGAAGTTGTTGTGTTTTCTCATTTGTCATTGTGTTTTTCACTCCAGAGCCTCCACAGCATTATGTCTAGGTATAACACAGCATTATTCTTTATAAATAATAATTGAAAAGTATTTCATAAATAGCAGATAACTTGTTTGTATAAGGTTTTCTAAGCTCTTGTTGGTAACAGAAGAGAAGCAGCTTCCGGTTTCAAACATAAACAGTTTTAAGGCATTTTTGGACAGACAGAAATCATCAGGGTAAAGAAGAGAAGACACTCTGGTGTCTCTCATTTAATGGACGAACAGAACACTGAGCTTGGAAATGGATTTGGCGTTGACCTGAGAAAATGTGAAACATTCAGACTTCAGGATAAAAGCTGCCATTGGTTCATGAAGAGGTCACATGTTTAATGACGGTGGCATCGAGGAAAATATGTTGTTTTAATATGTTTTAAAAATGGAAACACGGTGGAGCAGCAGGTAGGTAGGCACTCTGTCTTCCTCCCACAGACCAAAAACAAGCTCACTGGGTTGATCAGTTTCTCTGAATGCCCTTTAGTGTGGTTGAGTGCATGGAGGGTTATCTGTCTCTCTATGTGGCCCTGTGATTGGCTGGTGACTGGTTCAGGGTGTACCGTGCCTCTGGGATAGGCTCCGGTTCCCATGACCCCGAAAGGATAATGGACAGATGGATGTTTTAAAAATGTCCTACACTCTGTTACCAACATTACGGAGACAGATGAGGCAGCAGGTGCTGTGTCCTCAGGTCGTCCATAGAACGGGTAATTCTTGTTTTTAATTATTAAAAACTGGAAATAGTCTGTTTGACAGTGCCTGAGCTGCATAAATGTGTTTGCAGTACTTATTCAAGAAAAAGGTAGAGATACAGATCTTAAGATCTTTGAGTTTCTCTGCTTTTTGATACTGCCCATAAGAAATATTGTATTTCAGGTCATTTTCACACTTAGATAATCTGAAAAGGCTACTATGATACAATCTGAGGTTGTTTGAATATATCCAAACACAGCAATCGATCCATGTTCTGGTACAGCTCCACTACACTCACCTGAAAGAGGTGGTCTTGGCTCACTTCCAGTAAGGGCTGGGCAATTAAAAAAAAAAAAAAAAATCAAAATAAACATTTAGACCCTCTAATCAAAGTAATTTTACTCATGACGATTATTTTGATTATTTTCGTTGTGTGAGTCACATGACCACGCCTCCTCCATATAGTCTGTGTTCACTTTCACCAAGAGCGAAGAATACGCCACCAACATGGAGGAGACAAGCGCCAATCTATCAGAGGACCTTGTAGCCAAGAAAAATCCTGTCTCTGTTGTTTGGGCACATTTTGGATTCTGTGCAGAGAACATTGAGCAGAAAGAAATAAAGTGTAAATACTGCAGGAAGACCATTTAGACGACTCTTGGTATCACCACCAATTTGTTCCAGCATAGCATAAAATAATCGTTCATTTAAGGTGCTATGCGGAGAATCTATTTCTGGCGAGATAAAGACTCTACTACCCATGAGCACGCACGGCGACTGTCGTGAAGACGTGACCAAAGCCAAAGCGTGTGTTTGTTGTGATGCTAATAAACGCAGCTCGGACCTTCCTCAGAACTCTGCGTTGCTTTACAACTTCTTTTTTCAACAACTTTCAGGATGCAAAGCGACAAAGTAATGTGTCTCTTTCTAGTTACGTAGCGGTAGTTTTGATGTGTGACAACAAGCAATTTTTGGAAAACGTTTATCGTAGTTTTGTAGCCGGCTATATATTGCTACTTACAGCCTGGTGCTCTAAGACGTGTCCAAATAATATAAATTTGCTCTAGTTTTAATTGTCTTGTTCCCAAAGTTGAGTATCCAGGCCAGTCCAGCCCTGTCCGACCCGACCGCGAAGCTAAGGAATAGCATTTATAGATAACCTATTTAGATGCAATAAAACTCATCTTAAAGTGTGTATTTCCATCAGGCATATATCTAAAAGTGAGACTTTTTTGTTAACACCTAGAAACTCCTCATAGCATCTTTAACCATAATCGAGGTAAGAGCTTCAATTAATCGTGATACTGAGATTAGGTAATATCGTCCAACCCTACTTCCAGTCGACCACTGGTGCATTTTGTTTGCAGTGAGGACTCAATCGACCCAGCACCGGCACAGTCAGTGTGACCTGCTAATTCATGACACCGCTGTAGTAGCATAAGCAGTGGATGTAATAGTGATGGCATTATGTCAGGCAGCCTGATGCCAAAGCGTTACTTAATGATGTTCTGATCCCACAGAGTCTCTCTGAGCAGGAGCACCTAGCCATGAAAACATCAGCAGCAACAACATCACTCACCATCTCACAGCAGATCACAGGACTCAACAACACGGACTGATTCAACCACTTCTTTAGCTAACACAATTCTGTCAGGTTCATTTAGCTGCCCTTTACTTTTCCACATTGCTGACAGTGTCTCTGAAGGTGCTATGTTACAACAAGTTACCATGCCATCTGGTGTCTTCTATGGTCCACTGTAGAGAGTGGAGAGCGTTACCAGTGTTTGTTTATGCTTATATATTTAATAGGGGTGTAACGAAATGGTCAACTCACGAAACGATCCGAAATACGAAACAGGGCTCACAATACGAAATACTCACGATACAAAATAAAGATTATAGAAAATCTCCAACAGTAGGAAGTCTTGCAAACATCTAATTTTCTTTATTTTCTTCCTAATGCAGACATACAAAAAATATTGCTGCATCAGTACAAAATAAATGCTCTTTGAAAAAAAATGTAGTTTTTTTCCCCTTATTTAGACTACAGTGCAAATACAAACATAAAATCTCAATAAAAAGTGCTTTGTTGTTGTGACAATCAGGATAAGTACATTCTTGAATGAAAAGGAAAACAAACAGCAGTCCTCAGAGCTGCAGTTTAGACCTATAAATGTCTGAACTGTGAACTATAATATTTAGCCTATAACAGTGCATATACTTCTGATCTTCAAGCATGAGCAAATTCTGTCAACCCAACAGTAAATGCAAAAATCAAATATTTTTTTTATGCAGAATTACACAATCATACAGTTGCTGCCTGTCTCCAGTTCAAAGTAATTGGTAGTTGGTAGTTGTACTCCCCGCAGTATATGGCGAACCGTAGCGGCATATTTTGCACACGGTTGTTGTTTTGTCTGCAATCTTCTCACCGTTCTCTCGTCTTTTACATGGGAGGCCAAAATAGGTCCACAAAACCGATTTATTTGATGAATTTAAAGAACAAAGCAAATTCCTCAACCTCGTCTTCCTCAATTCTGAAGCGAGTGTTTTGCTACGGTAGGCGAGGAGGGTAAAAAATCACCAGCCGTGCCCACATCCCTTCGCATTTTTTTAACCCTTTAAGGCCCAAGACCATAGATTACAGCCAGAAAATTCTAATTTTTTGGAGCTGAAATGTTTGTTTCACTTTCTGCTAAAATCCATAAAAATCAAAATGTCCATAAAATACAACATACAGATTTTTCGTATCTCATCTGATACATGAGGTGTTTTTTGCAACTGATAATCCATTTGAGGACATTTTTATCATTTATCTGACTGTATTCAGATTTTTTTTGTAATTTGTTGATCATGTTGAGTAGATAAAGGTATTATAAAAGTATGTATCAAATGTGATACAATTGGCTTTATAGGGTTAATTCTAGCAGTTATTTCGTGCGTCTATGAATTTTATTTTGTCATTTTTTTATTTCTCGAAATTTCGTGGCACGAAATTACGTTACACCCCTAATATTTAGGCATGTCGTACAACCATAGATACGTTCATCTGTATGACCTCACATATGACATTTAACCTCTGGTATTAGTCAGTGAGTTGTCTTGTGGGGGCTCAGCCTGCTTACCCATGATGCACAGCAACTTGTAGCGTCATAGGGCCATGTGAACATGAAAGGATCCAGAGGAAAAATCAATTTTACAAAGCACCTGCAGTACAGGCGTAAAAAACCACCTACAGGTTTAATTTTCTTCCAAAAACCTCTGAACACATGGATCGATACATGGAGTAGAAGTTTGTCTGGAAGTTTTGATCATTAAAAGCAAAACAAAAAAAGATCCCGCATTAAGTGTCTAAAACTTCAACATTTGTGTCTCTTGACATGGTGGAAAACATGTTTCAGTATTTGCTCTCATCATATTTAAGTTGGTTAACAGTCCTGTGACAATCATTTGTTATATTATTACAGAAGATCAAGTTGTATATTGTGCATCATCATTTAATCGTCCATCTCTGGTTACCTCCACCATCCTGATTTTCCACTCTAAATTCACAGTCTGTCTTGTTCTGGACCTTCATACTGTCCTTCCTGGAGACACAGTGAAGCTCACAGTGCAGAGTTTGATCTTTGGCTCATTTCTTGGGGCTGCTGTAGTGTCCCAGCGGTGAGCCCTGGACGTAGGTGAGGATGGCGCTCTGCAGGTAGCTGGCTCTGTTGGCCTCATCCTCCCTCATCCTCTGGATCTCAGCGTCTTTGAGCCGCAGCTTCTCCAGCATGGACGACATCTCACTCTCTTTGTCCAGGAGCGCCTCTCTGTGGTTACTGCTGAGTACTGCAGGTCAGGAAGTTAAAGGCAAAGAAAGGAATACATTTCAGTCATCAGCTCTTTGAGTCTGACAAAAGCGATTGGCAGAGGTGCAAAGAGTACAGAATTATTGTATTCAAGTAAAAGCACAGATAATTCAATTAAAAATGCTCAAGTAAAAATTTGAGAAGAACAAAACTCAAGAAAAATTCAGAAGTACTTCACTAAAATTAGACTTAAATTTTCTGTCACGTAAAAAAGGACAACAGCTGGAGTGTGACAAATCAGCATGGTACTCATTTTGGTATGAAACAAATTTGTATGCAACAAAACATAACATAACCACAAAGTAGTCATTTGCTCTGTTATGTAGAAAATTAGTTGTCAAAGCTTTTAGTGAAAACTACTTTGTGCAAAGACTAGCACATGACGTCACAGTCATAAAGAGAGTGGAATCCCAGCCACTGAGCGGCAAAAGTGCTAAATGACAACATCAATCTGAGGGAAATCAGCAGTTTGATACCTTAATTCAATTTTGTTTTTCTTGTTTGATGATGTTCCTTGCAGGCAGTATAGATCAGCTGTCCTGACACAACAGATGTTCAATATATTTCACTAGTCAATCTGAGCAACAGCCCAAAGAAAGTGTTCAAGAGTGGACAGAATCTTTCCTGCACTACTGAGTATAAAGGTCAACATGTAAGACGTTAAGTGTATCAAGTGTCCGTACCATGTCCTGAACCCCGGCGTTGTACACAACAGAAAAGGGTCTCATGTCGACAGCAACAAAAGTAGCTATCACCTGTACGATTTCCTTCGCTCTCTTTGAATCATGTGCTAATGGCAGTCTAAATGACCCGGGTAGAGTCTGTAGCATGTGTGCTGCTTGTTGTTTCTGTCTGGTTCCACTTGTTTTAACACACAGTACCATCAGGGTCATACTTAACATGGAAGCCAAAGTAGTCCCAAACGCCAGATCTGAATGATAGTGGAGGGTCTTCAATTTCAGCTGAAGGTAAAGCAATCACCATATTGTAGCGCCCTAGCGTATGTAGCTTCTTCTGTCTTAGCAGCTTGGCCGAATGAAAGGAGGGATGTTGCGGGCGTAGCTCAGCCAATCTGTGCTCGACAATGTTGCCCGGAGTAGTCGAACGCAGACTCACTGAACTTTCAGCGCATAGCACCTCGTCAGAAGTTGATCAAATAAATAAGTACAAAATTGCATATTGTTCAGTTCGTAGGGTGTACCGAACTGAGGCCACTGTATCGAATGATTCAATACAGATACATGTATTGTTGCACCCCTAGAAACTATCCTTGCTTTATAGAGAAGTTTGCATCGTTGGTGATTATTTTTTATTTAATAGAGAAATGTGGTGAAGATCTAATAAAACTGCCTCTGGAAACTGTTAGCATTTATGCTAATCTCAGTACATGCAGTCACTTCCTGCTGTTATCTTGCATATAGCTCCAACCTCCTCCTGTTTTAATGGACAATGACTGGGCCGTCTCACTTTAGGCTGCTCACAGTAGACTGAAGCATGGAAAAACAGATCAGCCTGGTCAGGGTGGTTAGGGGGCTTCACTCTTTTAAGGTACAATTAGGGAGTCTCCAATAAAACATGTTTGGAACCACTGTTTTAGGCAAAGAAGAAAAGAGGGAGGTGCTGATGCCACAGACTTTTTGTTATGAATAGATATTTTTAACACACTAAAGGTCATACAACATTAAATAAACATGATTTGATCTCTCTGAAGGGGCAGAAGAAACCAAACAACACACCTTCCATCAATAATAAAAGGCATTTCAAATATGATAGTATGCATCAAGTTCACGCTCAAAAGTGCTGAAAAAGTGAAAAAGCATCTCTGGTATGTGATGACAGTTTTTAAATAAGCTTTGTGGTATGAAGCAGCACCTTTGATTTCTCTCTCCAGAGCACCGATCTTCTCCTTGAGTCCTCCCTGAGCCGTCCGCTCGGCCTGTAAGTGTCCGATCTGCTCCTGCAGCTCCACCCTGACCCGGCTCACCTCAGCTACCCTCTCCTGGTCTTTACCTGACAGCTCCTGCAGACACACAACCATTTCATACAACAATTATTTATCTCACACCGACACAGAAGAAAATATAAATTTACCACTAAGATTTTTCCAAAAGCTGTGGTCATAGTTTTTAAACAGTCTTTCAAAGAAGCTCTGACTTCAAACGCGTGCATTAGCCAATCAAACCCATTATGAATTACAACAATAACAGTAATGCACCGAACAATTATTTGTAAATAACTGATATATTGCAAGACAGTTGTCTTATTATACCTCATAATAGTTAATTAACTAAAGACTATGGAATGTCCTCTGAAAGGGAAAATTTGCAAATCAAATGAAATTCATTTTTATAACTGAGGTGACACAGACCAAGATCATTGTGCCTTAAATAAATAACATGAAACTCACTGTCCAAAGCATGAATAAAACCAATGAGAGCTGAAGCCAAACATTTAAAACAATGTGTGTCTGCTGGCTGGCATTTGTTTCAAAAACAGATTTTATTGTTTCCAATCAGAGCACCTAATTACTCTCCTTTACCCGTGCCTCTAAACAGAACACACACAGGACACCGTATGAAATAAGTTAATGCTCAGGTTTGAGTTAAAACTCAACCGAAGCTTTCCCATGATAAAAATAATCAGTGTCATAAAAAAAAAAAAAATTACATGTATTAGACTCATTTATTCTTGATATCTACAAATAAAACTAGTCAGATTAGACAAATCAATGTTATTACTGACCTGTTAAAAATCAAATATTATAGGTGATAAATGTAGTTTTTATTTATTTACTGCACTGGACTTTATAGCTCTATTCTCTGATGCATTTGTAAAACACACCGGGCAGCCTTTATCAACATCTGTGAGCACAATTATTGGTGCTATTCATATGTTTGGTTTAGATTGTTTTTATTTTTATTCTTGTTTCATACATATACCCAGTCTGCATGGGCATACTAGGGCTGGACGATATTACCTAATCTCAATATCACTATAAATTGAAGGTCTTACTTCAGTTACAATTAATTAATGATTATTTAATGATGTGCTGTAACACATTACTGGTGATACCAATGGTCACTGACGCAGTGCTCCTGCAGTATTTACACTTAACTTCTTTCTGCTTGATGTCCTCTGCACATAACCAAAAATGTGCCCAAACAATGGAGACAGTATTTTTCTTGGCTACTAGGTCCTCTGATAGATTGCCGCTTGTCTTGTCCATGTTTGCAGCACATCCTTCGCTCTTGGCAAAAGTGAATGTACACTATATGGAGGGGGTGCGGTCATGTGACTTACACAACGAAAATGATCAAAATAATCATCATGAGTAAAATTACTTCATTAATAGGGTCTAAATGTCGATTTTTCGATTAATTCAAACTAAAAAAACAAAAAGGCTAAGCATTACCGATCTCATGTACAGATGAATTGAATGTGAAGCACAATGCTTTTAGACTGAACACAGGTTTTGGGTGTAACAGGCTGTCAGTGCGTCCTGACCTGCTGGAGCTCATCGATCCTGCGCCTCAGTCCATCCGTCTCGATGCTCTGTTGGCTGTTCTTGGCCTGCAGTTCGCTGATGGTCTGTTTCTGCTGAGAGCAGTGCAGCTGCACCTCCTGATGAGAGGAGCGCACAGAGCGCAGCTTCTCCTCCAACGACGACACGTGTTCCTGCTGCTCAGAGGAAAAACAGGACAGAAGAATCATATCAACGCATTAGGGCTGCAAAAATGAAAAAAAAAAACCCCATCAGTGATCAGTTGATTTTGATATTGAGTACTGACATCTGTCAGTTTCAACTTGATGTTTGGAATTAGAATTTTTATTTTGCATTTCAATTCCATATGAACAATAAGAAACTTTTTAACCAGTTTTTTGATTTAGATATCAAATCAATGCAAAGGAAACTAGAAAAGCACTCAGAGAGCAAAGACCTCTGCCAGCGCCACAGTCCTTACCAATATTGTGAATTTCACCATAAATATTAGTCCTACCTTTATTTCCTCCAAATATTTAGATTCCTTGACCATGAAAAATACAAATATGCACAAATGCCGAAAATGGTCCTGTCTTGCAATGTTAAAGAATCCTTTCAAAAATTCCTGGATCCAGATGCTGATCCAGATCACTCCCAAAATCTAACCATTTGTTCCTCATCCCAATCTGAACATTTCTCGAAAATTTCATTGAAGTCTGTCCATAACTTTTTGAGTTATGCTGCTAACAGAGAAACAAACAGACAAAAAAAACAGACACTGGCAATAACATAACCTCCTTAAAAAAACTGAAAAAAAATAGTAATGCACATTATTATTTCTTGATTAAACTATCAAAACAAAGTTACTTATCTGCATTCCTGAGCAGAAAAAAACATTTATAGTGGTTGAATGTCATGTTTGATTAATTTCTGATTTCTCACAGCCCATAAAGCAGATTAAATATGGGTCTAAAAAGATTAATTCAGTTTAAAATTATTCACTTCTGCTCAAAATGTATGAACAACAATAACAAAACTTTGGACGACGAAAAGTGAATCGTAGAGGTACAGAAATATATAACATTGTATACGCGACACCAAAAATCTTTTCTACACGGATATAGGTGGATAGGAGTTGAATAAATCACAAAGCTGTGTGGTTGGGACCAGCAAAGGGACCTTAGAGAAGCGAAGCAAGGTGTTGTTTATTTCTTTTCTCAAGTCTATAACACATTTAATGAGCGTGTGACATCGCTATTCTCATGAGAGCCTGTGGCTCTCCGGGGATCAGCCCTGCCCCTACGGGGCTGCGTGCCGTGGCGCTTCTGGGCGCGCCGCTGTCAGTGGGGTTTGCCTGTCAGGGCAAGACCGCGGTGCAGCGCTTTTGCGTGCAGTGGAATTTGGGGGTTACAGGATGCAAAGTGACGAGGTAAGGTATCTCTCTCTAGTTACGTAGCGGTAGTTTTTAATGTTTGACAACAAGCAATTTTTGGAAAACTTAGTATTGTAATTTTCTTGCCGGCGGCTATATATTGCTACTTATAGCCCGGTGCTCTATGACGTGTCCGAATAATATAAATTTGCTCTAGTTTTAATTGTCTTGTTCCCGAAGTTGAGTATCCAGGCCAATCCAGCCCTGTCCGACCCGACCGCGAAGCTAAGGAATAGCATTCGTAGATAACCTATTTTGATGCTATAAAATTCATCTTAAAGTGTGTATTTTGATCAGGCATATATCTAAAAGTGAAACCTTTTTGAAATTACTTAGAAACTTCTCACAGTCCCTTTAAGTGAAGACAGTGTTTGCTTTGTAGGAAGTCTGAAGTGAATGGTCAGACTTTGTGTAGGCTGGATCGGATGCATTCACAGTAAACAGGCTTTAATGGTCAGACATCCAGCAAGGGTAGAACCAGGAAAACTGTGCTATGAATGGATTTAGTTCACACATTAAAACACAAAGTATTTCATAAATCCATAAGTTCAATGTCATCACAAGTCTCAAGTTGAGCTAATAGAACACAGAGGAAATGCACCAAAAGGTCTCTTTGACTCACCTCCTCCTGGCGCACCTGAACTCGCACTCTTCCCAGCTCCTCCTCCGCCTGAGCCCTCTCAGTCACACAAGCTGCTTTGGCTTTACTCAGCTCCTACAGAGAAGAAAATGCTTCATTTAATACTGCAGGGAGAGAACATTCCTACACTGCACAGACGGTGTTAC
This sequence comes from Scarus forsteni, assembly GCA_036419115.1. Lineage (NCBI taxonomy): Eukaryota > Metazoa > Chordata > Actinopteri > Labriformes > Labridae > Scarus > Scarus forsteni. The sequence continues at coordinate 6,323,405 of JAZDUH010000414.1, forward strand.
AGAAACCAAAATGAAGGATTATTACTGGTTTAAAGCATTGTGTCTCAAAACTGTTGAGCTATATCAGTCCTTGTCCTTTAAAGCCATTTCAGACTCTTAATGCCGCTATTCTATCTTAAGTATTGTATCATAACAGATGTTATTTTGTTTTCATGAGAAAAGCCTTCAAACTTTTAAACCTGCACAGCTCCAATTAAGATAAAATGATTAGAGTGAGGGGCAGTTTGCGTGTCAGCGGTTAAAGGGCGGGTGCTAAAGTGTGTCCAGAAAGTGTGAGGACAGATGATAGTGAAGAGACATTTCCCTCTTTGGCAACACTTTAAAAAGTTTAATAACATATCTCTGCAGCACCTGGTTATCCTTTTGTTCAATGTTCACTCTCAGCTAAAAGAGAGAAATGGGGAATTCCCATTTAAAAGTTACATGGTGTGGATTTGAATAACTGCACAATTATCAGGAACGTTCCAGCATTAACACTCACGCTCAGCCTTTGGCAGTGCCCCCACAAACTTCTAGTGAATTTTGGTTAAGGAGAAAATCAGTTGGTGGTCCAGTTGCCTTGAAGTTACTGTTGCGTATCACTATTCTAATGTTATCTGATAACATCGTCACACCACCTAACGACTCTTACATCACCGGGTCTTACAGTCTTGATAAGGACTGTTGCACTCAGAGACATAAACAGTTACTCAGTCTAGGATCAGGTTTTGTTTCAGCTTATTCAATCTGTTCTTATATTTTTATTGTGGTGCTTAAAGGTAAACTCTGGAGAACTAGTGAGATTTTGATATTTGTATTTCGCTGTGCTCCATACAAATCCCCCTTCTGTTCTCATAGTTCCCTCTAGACATGCCTCCCACTCACAGGCAAATTAAATTCCGAGCTAACACCAGTCTCTAGAGATGTGCGTGCAGACAGATACTGTAGCATTCTGTATTCAACAGGCTTTAAGGGCAGTGATTGGTTGCTTCAGATGTCAGAACTGTCTTTGGCCTTAAGCCCAGCTTTTTTCAAACATATTTGCATCAATTCCCTCGAGGACATTAAAATGGTTCTGACTGTTGCAGCAAAAAAACTCAAAACACCCCCATGGCATAATGACCTGGCCAAGCCAAACCAAAGAAGAAGGACGGATATTACTAAAAGCCAGAGTCACTGTCCATGATGAAACAGCTCAGAAGAGCACGCACAAAAGTTGGCCTAATGATGAAGTAATCTGCAAGTACCTGAAGGTGCAGCAACTTAGCAAGAAGAAGGTAAAACAGGTGGAAACATGTTGGAGGGCCAATCCCCTGCATGGTCTGTACCATAGACATACTGCGGAAGTGGGTGGTGTTGGAAAATCCTACCAGTGGCTAGAAAAAGCTGTAATGAAAGACGCCACAGAGGCACTGATCATGGCAGCACATGGACAGACCCAAGATCACAAGGGTCTGCCACACAAGGTAGGACCCCAGATGCAGGCTGTGCAGACCCCTGAAACAATCCAGCTTAGCTGTAGGATGCAGGTAAACAAGGTGGACATGGCACCACAAAGGGACTGGCATAGTGTTCAGGAACACTAACCCATGAGTATGGATGTACCAACGCTCTCAGTCTGCAAGGCCCTCATTTTTTTGCTCACAATTGTCAGTTTCTGTTTGAAGGCTTTGGACAACAAACTACTTTGAAAAAAAAAAAACACTCTGGGGCATAAGGCTAATTTTTCTACAACATGAAGGGGAAACAAGTAATACTTTTTGCTACTCATTCAACATGTAGTAGACAACTAACATTTAGTAATCATCAATATTTTTGTGAAAGCACATTCCTGGGGTCAGTTTTGTGCTGGTGGAGTATGACGTTTCCCTTTACGCCACTGATGAATTGTAGAAGTACAAACATATTGTGAAGTCACTGAACAAATGCCATTTAATGCCAACGTATATGCCATAGTGTTGTGTTACTCGAGACCGGTCTTAGTCTTGAGACCACATTTTGAAGGTCTTGGTCTTATCTCGGACTCGCGCTGACTATCAGGACCAAGGATTTGCTGTACCTCCCCTTCTTCGTCGCCACTACTTTAAAAAAAAAACAACATATCGGTCATTTTGTTTAAAACAAAAATATTCCCACACTGGGGCTGTGGCATTCGGCTTAGGAGCTTTCGTGCCATCATTCATATTAGTGTTTGTTTCCTCGTTACTCCTCAGAACGCTCACTTCAGCTCTCTCCGTGCGATTGTAAATTTTTAAGGCCTGATCCTTCTGACCTCTTCCAGTTGTATCCTCTGTCCCTCCAGCTTGAAGATGCGCTCCTGCAGAGCTCGCTCAGTCTCCTCAAGATGTCGGTTCACATGCTCCACCTGAAAATTAAATCATTATTATTGTTCCTTCTATTTGAGCTTCATCAACTCTTGGCAGATAGTAAGACACACAATAAATCACCCAAAGGTGCTGCCTCTCTTCAACTCACAAATTACATCTTGCGGTGTAATTAATAAGTACCACAGGTCAAATACATTAAAATCTGCATATTTAGATGAACAAGGGAACAGCTGTCTGGGAGTAAAGCCAATATATCTAAAGCTGCCCCTACACAACTGGTTGTAACGTAGGTCATAAACTTGACCTCCGCCATTATTTCAGATGGTAAATGAGTAAAAACACACATATTTTTTTTATCTGACTTGTGCTGCTTTACAGGTTTATATCCAAGTTGCCATCTTGAGTTGTTTGATAATTGTCTTATTTTACTCTGATTATAACAGTAGTTCATACTTATGCATATTAGGGCTGAACAATATCGTGTATTATAGGTCCTGCCACATTGCAGGACCTAAAATGTCATTCAGGTGACTTGAGGCACACCCGCTGCCATTTTATTACATTTTTTTTGTTTTAATTTCTTTATTGAAGAGTGCAAATTTACAAAAAAATACATTTTAATCTTCTTGATATTGTGAAATACATAAATGATCCAATAAAGTGAAGATGATATAAAAAAGGATTATTGGTATTCCCACTCCTCACTGTTTTTTATTTTTTATTTTTTACTCCAGGCCATCACCCCTATCCCCCATGAATGATGATAAATTAATTTAAAACAAATGAAATTAATTAAATTTAACAATTTTGTTTTAAAAAACTAATAAATAAATAAGGGGAAAGGGAAAATAAATTAAAAATGGGGGAGTAATAAAAAAAGTGCTAGTTTTTGTACAGTCTGTTTTTAAAGTCTGTAGGGAGTTGAAATATGTCAGGAAAGGTTGCCATTTTTCAAAAAACATCTCTGAATTGCCCTTCAGCTCCTCCCTTATCTTCTCTAGCTTCAGGAAAAACATCACATCTTGAAGCCACTGAGATATCAGTGGGACCTTGTTAGACTTCCAATGCAACAAAAGTCTTCGTCTTGCTAACAATGACGTAAAAGCGAGAACTGTCAGCTGATGAGAGGTAAATGGATTATGTTCTTGAGGTGTACCAGATATTGCTATAAAAGGACAGTTTCCGATGTTCATGTCTAATATTTTGGACATAGTTCCAAAATAATTCTGTCAGAAGTTTGTTAGCTTTGATAGAACGTGTGGCTTAAGTTACATGGAGATAAGTGGCACAATTTTTATAAAGTTAAATGAAAACCAAACCCTAAACTTTTGTTTCCTTGACTATCTAAGTCCATTTGAGGTCACCATCAGTGGGCTTATCGAGCAGACCACAGTGCATGCAGTGTGTCTGTGTTTACGTCACATCAACTGTGAAGCTAAAGTTGATGCTCTTTACAGATATGACTGTGTTGCAGTTCAAAGGGTGACCGTGTCAAAAAGAGACTTTACCTGGTTATTGTTCAGGCCTTCATAACAGTTATTATCCATCCATAATTTATATCATTTCTCCGAATAACTGTCACAAGGGTGCCCAGAGAGAACCCAGCCATGCACAGGGAGAACACATAAACTCCACACAGAGAGGCCCTGACCAACAAGGAGATCAATCCAGCAACCTACTAGCTGAGAGGCACATGATCTACAATACTGTACTTGTTGTGTCACTGCCCAATAATTAAAGAAACATTTATTACCTCCGCCAAGGAGGTCGTTTTTGTCTGTAAAAGTTTGTATATTAGTTTGTCTATTGTTTATTTGCTAGTAAGATTACACAAAAAGCTATTGGTAGGATTCTGCTGAAATTTTCAGGAGATGTTGGTCATGGCCCAACTTAGACATGATTAGATTTTGGTGGTGATCCAGAAAATCGCCGTGGGCAAAAAATCTCTTTTGCTCATTAACTGTCTCACTAATAATGATATCAACATGATTCTGAGTGCTAGGTGTGGGTTTTCAGGCTCAGGGAATTATAATATGATGGTAACCTCACCATTGAACTATTAAAGATGTAATGGCAATATGTGAGCTACTTTGGTGGAGGTTTTTGCTCTCTTTGTGCTTTCTACTTAAATACGATTTCAATGATCACTTGAACATAGATAAATTCCTTAGGACACTTTCAGAAAAGCCACAGCCACAGCTGACAAAGCAGTGCAGCCTTTAATAAATTGACTTTCAAGAGCAGAAATGGCCAGTAATATGGATTTAAAGTAGCATCACTGCCGGCCCTAAGTTGAAATATTGTGTTGCTACTCTTTTCCTCGTTTGTATTTGTCTGTTAAAAACAGTTGTGGAGGGCTACAATGGAAGAAAAAGTGGGTTTTAAAATTAGTTTAAGATCCAATTTTAGATGTTATACATAAAAAGAGCGTTTATCAGGACACTGCCTTTAAAAATCACAACATATACAACAGAAAACATAATGTTAAGTCATTTTCTCTCAATGTCATTGAGACCTAATGCGAATATGGGTGTAAGAAATTTTGGAAATGTACCTCCTTCTGGCGGAGACCATCCATGTCGTCCAGAGCCTGTTTGGACCTCCGCTTCTCCACCTCCAGCCTGTCTGTCAGAAAAAGAAACATAATGTCTCTGATGTTGTAAAACAAAGGTCCTCTGTTACTGCTTCTGTTTATATGAATATTATCACGTCCAGTCAGGGTGTGTTACCTTCTGCCTGTGCTAGTCGCAGCTTAAGCTCGGCCGTGCTGTTGGTCAGCTCCTGCTTCACATCGAATATCTGCTGCTGCTGAGACTTACACCTTCGCTCCAGCTCCTCCACCTTTATACAAATACACGTGTGAAAGTGTTGACATAATTTTAAAAACAAAATAACCAAAATTAGAAAATGAAAGTGCCATGTTGTGCTTTTGTCCACGTGTTTGTGGTTAATGTTAGAGTGTCAGTTGCAGAGATGGCCCTACCCAATGTGGCACCCTTGGTGAGATTTTATATGGCCCCCCCCGTCATCAGTTATTTACATACACTTGCAAAAGAAATCGAAAAACATTGTTTACCATTGTCTTTATCTTGTAAGATATTACTTGACCCGATTTCCAAACTTGCAAATAAATTTAAAACATCTTTTATGGTAATATAAAGGCCCCAAAGGCCCCACTTTAAGGCCCCATCTGCACAACAACTTTTTGACTAGAAATGGAAAGGTCTTACTTTGGGTTTTCAAAACAAAGCGTGCATGCCTGGCCAGTAGAGGGCGATGTAGGTTTGTCGAGAAATAGTGGTGGTCCAGCACACGTACGAAGAAGACAAACTTTTTACAAACAACAATGGCAACAATGAAGTGCAGTGGAGGTGAAATTCATGAGTAATTTGCTTAATGATCGTGATCGTAATGTCTATCTTAATAATCACGATTCTGATTTTTGCCAGAATCAAGCAGCCATACTTTCTAGAACAGGGCTGGACTCAAATTTCACCTTCAGAACTGCCTTATCTCTTCAGGGCATAGTCCACAACAAGTTTTCATGGCATAGATTCAACAAAATGAACAGTTCTCAAAGATTTTGGTCCATATTGACATGAAAATATAGTAAAGTTGCTGCACGTTTGTCAGCTGCACATCCACAGTGCAAATCTCCTGCTCCACTGGACTGAGATCTGGTGACTGTGGAGGCAACTCTGCTGTAAAATTAAGACTCGTTGAACCATGCAACATTTTCCAGTTAGCTACTGTCCAGCTTGGTGAGCCTGAGTGAACTGTAGCCTCATTTTCCTCTTTATTGACAGGAGTGGCACCCGGTGTGGTCTTCTGCTGCTGTAGCCCATCTGCCTCAAGATTTAACACGTCATGCATTCAGGTATGGTCTTCTGCAAACCTTAGTCCATCATCTCCAACCCCCCTGGCCATTCTCCTAAGATCTCTGGTACAAAGAAGAATTTGGCCTATAACTGCCACTCACTGGAGATTTCTCTTTTTTGGACCATCCATTGTAAACCCCAGAAATGCTTGTGCATGAAAATCCCAGTGGATCAGAAGCTCCTCAAAAATACTCAGACCAATCTGTCTCACACATGTGACCATAGTATGTTTAAAGCCACTTTAATCACCTTTCTTCTCTGTTCTGATTTCAATATTAAACTCAGCAGGTCTTCTTTGTTTCCACTTTCAATGAGTTGCTGTTTTTATATGTTGATATAAAGAGGTCACACAAATATCTGTTTTCAATATGCACTGGCATCAGTCTTACCTTGGACCTGAGCTGGATGTTGGTTTCTGCCAAGTTTTGGTTTTCTCTGAGCAGTTTACCCTCTCTGAGCACACTGTCCTGCAGGAGGAAAACCAAAGGATCATTAACCCACGAGCCCAATATCTGAACATTCATAAGCAGGCAGTACTGTTGTGAGTAAACAATATTTTTACTATAATAAGTACTGTTTGACATAGGTATAAGTAATAGCACTGAAATTAGTAAGCATATGTCTTTATATACATCCACCCACATATCAATGTTTGTAATTAAACACACACATGTGCATTGTGTGTGTGCACCAATTTATACATCTTTACACAGCCTTTATCAAATCAATCACCAAGCTTGAAAGGGAGTAGGAAGAACAATAATATATTTGATTGTACCCCTTGTCCAGAATTGTAATACTCTTCTTTATACAGTGACTTTCTGTTAATCACACAATCCTTTAACTTTTACATAAATCAGAATGTACAATACAAATTAAAATTCATACAAATACATAAGAGTAAACTTGACTTTACAAATATGCACTCGAACATACTAATATGCAAAAAAAATCACATACCTTGCGAACATCATCTATCAATGCCTTTGTCAATCTCTCTCACTCTCTCTCACTATCTCTCTCACTATCTCTCTCACTATCTATCTATCTATCTATCTATCTATCTATCTATCTATCTATCTATCTATCTATCTATCTATCTATCTATCTATCTATCTATCTATCTATCTATCTATCTATCTATCCTTATGTTTTACAATCTATTTATATATAAACACATAAAACACCTGTTAATATCTTTTCAATATTTCATGTATAAAGTTGTTACTAATCATACAATGTTAAAAAAAAAAAAAAAAAGATGTTTTCAGGTGAGGAGGCATTAAAATATTCTGTCTAGGGCCTCACTTTGGCCAGAGGCAGCCCTGTTGAAGTTTATCAAAATAAAAGACTGACCCCTCAATAATCTCCATCATAACTTCTAAAATGTTTTAAGAAAATGTGTTCATCTTTGGAGCACAAAAGCAGAATATTGTTCAAACAGTGGGTCAATCATCTGTTTGTTTATTTCCTGATGTTAAATCACTTGTTGCTTCGCCTCTGATCTGATCGTACCTCCTGCTCTTTCTTCCTCTCTCTGTTCTGTCGTTCTCTCAGTTCCTCTTTCTCGACCTTCACCCTCGTCAGCAGCTCTCCCATGTTGTGGTTTTTCTGCTCAGAAAGGGCGAGGGCGGCTTCTGTCATCTGTAGCCTGTGCAATACAGAGTGAGACATGATGTACTGATTTTGAACGTATACGTGTGTTTCAGTATACTGCAGGAAACATTTGAAGAAAAGGGCACTGACGCATTTGAAAAAGTAAAACTTTAGGTTAGCTGCTCCTGCCAACACAGCATCAGAGACTTCATGTTTACAGTATAAACATTGTGGATGTTTGTTTTATGTTCAGAATCAAACCCACTTGACAAATGATAAAAAGATACAACTACTAAAGCCAATAGAATTCATTAAAAAATGTCTTAAAACATTACACAAACTGTTCAAATAATAGAGATTAAAAGCAAATGAAACAGGCTTACACTATCTTATTCTTCTGTTAGAAAAAATGGCATCAATCAGACAACTGAATACATAAACTCTGGATCAATCCTTGTCTAAAGTTTTCAGTAGCATAAAGAGCTAAAGGCATATGTAGGTCAAAGTGAGATTTGAGCTGGGGTCTCCAGTGTTACTGAGAACCTTAAGCAATTCAAACTAAGGCCCCTCGAGCTCCAAATAAAATATTAAACAAGTGCAAACATGAGAGGACAACTATGTTTACCTCCATTCATGCTTACCAAAAAACTTTACCCAGGAACAGCAGAGAAACAGCAGTTTAACCTGACATTACCGTTAGGGCTGGGCTAAAAAAAATCGATTTAATAGATTTAAATCGTTTTTCCTTTAACTGGTTCTTAATCGATCCATAAAATCCTAAGATCGATCTTTTAACTGGGGTAGTTTTTTCTTTCTTGGATATGCAGAGAAGCAGCCTGAGGTATTTACCCTGCTAGTCTCGTGTGATCAGCGTTTAGTGTTGCTTTCTACTGAACAAGATCTCATGAGATGTTACTGCAAACAAACATGGTGGAAGCACTATATGGACACCACTGGCAAGTTTAAAAGCTGATGTTTGGATGTACAGTATTTTAGATTTAACAAGAACAAAGGAAAATACGAGTTGGACAAAAAACAAGTAATATGCAGAATATGCATTAATGCTTATCATTAAAATCTGATTAATGCAACTGCTTTGGGTTTAGTTCTTCATGTTAAAACACTTTTTAATGATGTACCAGGTCAAAAGGTCACTTTTTAAATTTACAGCACTATTTGAACTAAGACATCCCAGACTGAATAAGTATCGAATTAAATTGAATCGAATCGATTTGAAACTTTGTAATATGGAATCGAATCGATTCAGAAAATCTGAATTGATACCCAGCCCTAATTACCGTGCTGCCTCCCTGGTAATGTCCCCTTTTCCACCACTGACAGACAAACTGTAGAAGAACTTCCTACTGTGAGGAGCGTGTGTGAAACAGACAGCTCGGGAAAATTCTGGTGAGGTTACCCTGGTATTTCCTTAGAAATGTCATGCTGCATGTGTCAAAGGGGATTAACTTTACACTTGAGCCATTATGCTTGATTGAGCACAATAACAAAATCTTATAATACTAATATCCTCAAAACAAAAAGCAGACTGCAGGCTGAGTCGCAGACTGTGCTGCTCTTTGTTTTGAGGAAAAAGGGTTAGAGGAAAATGAAACGCTTACTTGGCAGTGAGAGAGTTGACAGCTGACTTCCTTTCATTCAGAGCTTCCTGCAGTTGGCCAATCTGAATGGAGGTGGACCTGATCGCAAAGAAAAGGGGTCAAGAAGTCATCGCCTTGTCGTCAGTGATACATAATACTGAATTTATTTTGGTAAGACGTGTAATGACTGAATTAACAGACTGAAAGTTTGCTGCCAAAATGCTGCCAAAATGCTGCCTTCATGCAGCGCTGCGTTGAAGCTCTGTCATCATTACACCCAAAGAGATTTGAACTAATTTTATTTTACCTTTATATATGAACTTAATTTAACCAGGAAAGCCTTACTGGGATTAAAATCTAATTTATAAGAATTTTCTGGCCAAGACAAGCAGCACAGCAAGATACAGAAACACATATGAACAATTCAGAGTCACAGAGCAGAAAGTCATCAGTTGAGGCAACAAAGCAATGATTTCCAACTGGTGGGTCGTGACCCAAAAGTGGGTCAGGGACCCTTTTTCAGTGGGTCATAATCTTTTCCTGGGCAAAAAAAAGAGTAATATGAAAAAAAATGTGTACTTTCACTTTGAAGGGGATTTCTTTATGCAGTGGAGTGCCATCTTCACACGCCTTAACAACTGGTTGTACTAATAGCCTGCAATGCTATGGGGTACTTGGCTAGGCAAAAGGCAAAAGGCAAGGCAAATTTATTTATATAGCACATTTCAACAACAAGGCAATTCAAAGTGCTTTACATAGAGCATAAGAGGCATAAAAACAATACATATAAACAAAGCAAGAAGACATACATAAAATACAATTAATAATAATAATAATCATAATAAAAAATAAAGCTTAAAGGAGAATAAAATAATAAAACTAGAGATTAAAAATTACAGGGTCATTTTTGAAGTTTCTGTTGTCATTATGATTTAAAAAGAGTAAACTATTTTTTTTTTTTCAATAAATGTCTTCACTCAACCACTAACCATGAGTGACAGAAAGGTTTTTGTGTTATCATTCATATTTTCTGAGAAAAGGCCAAAAAATCAGAAATTCTGCAGGGGGGTGTAAACTTTTGGGCACAACTGTATCTAATGCTACAGTACTTATTAAATATTATTCATACAGGACTGTTTAGTTTGTGTTCACTGATGCAGGGTCATCATAACTACAGTTACATTTATATTCTTAAAACTTTGTGTCTCTCTCAATATGCACTTCTTGGTTAGAATTAAAATTCAGTTAATTGGGTGTAAAAGAAAATATTTACCTTTCTACTGCAGGTCATTTTGGGTTTATCATTAAAATTGTTTTTTGTTAACTGTGAAATCATCTTCGTTCACACTGCAAAATCTGTTCATTAAATAAATTTGAGAAGTTGGAAATTTTCCTCAGTTTGGGTCTAAGTTTTTCATTCAGGGGTGATGGTGGGTCCAGTCCAGTTGAGAATCACCAACCTAAAGCATCTTGTTCTGATGTATATAATCTGTTTAAAAAGATTTAAACAGACCTGCTCTGTGAGACCTAAATGTTCCTGCAACAGATTCAAATCTGGCAGAGCAGCATTTCTACCCAAATCAAGATGAACTTTGAGGACAGATAGGAGGAATAAGTAGTGTGAATGAGCCACGGAGCAATGATTGTAGCTTAAAGCACTTTTACATGAAAACAATCACATAAGTATGTGGGGGGCAGACTACATAGACTTGTCAACACGGATATAACTACGGTCAGTCTTCGAGTGGCCAGTAAGGACCAGTCAACTCAGTCATTTATTGCAGTGTATACATTTTCCATAATTTTGTTCTGTCAGGATATTGTCAGTATTGGGGACCATGTATAGCATCAGGAGCTACCTTGCAATTCCTACCATGGATTTCAACCTAAGTCACCTGCGTCAAGGATAACAGAAACTCTAGAAACTCCAAAAACTTGAATTCAACTCTCTTGATTCACTATAATATAGTTCTTTTTAGGATATATAAATCATGTGAAAGAAGAATCCCCTTACATGCTTCGAGGGCACACTCCTCAACAAAGGTATTTCTGACATTTGTAGCTGAGTCTATAGTAGAAACATGGAAACCACCTATAATGTAATATTAACAAATGCTTTACAAAATCCTGGCTCTACATTCAGATTTGGATCAAAATCTAACCACTCCCTTCTTGTGCCATGACCAACATTCCCTAAAATTTTCATCAAAATCCACAGATAACTTTTTGAGTCATCTTGCTCAAAACCAGGCTGACAAAAACATAACCTCCTTTGTGGCAGTGATAACCATCCCAACGTGCTGTTAATAAGTGCTGGATGTAACTAGGGCCTGACTGATACATCGGCCGGCCGATTAAATCTGAGTGATGAGTCAACACCTTTAGATTTGTAATAAGCCTCCAGGCACCATAATAAACAGGATCCAAAGACTTCAGACTTTGAGAAGGTGGATGCATAATTAACATCTCACTATGTCCAAGCGAAGGCTTCACTCACCTGTTTGAGTGTCCCATCTCGTCCCGCTGCCTGTCTATTGTTTCCATCAGACTTAAGAACTGTAGGACAGAGGAAGAAACACAAACTCAGTCCTCAGTCTGCAGCACATCTTTAACTGAAAGACACACAACACTTTAGCTTTGAGTGTATCTAAAAAAAGAGAAACTGGATTTTAGAGATTAAAGTTCAAGGTCATGGATCTTCGTGTTCATCTTTTGCTTGTGAACATAAAATTAAAAAAAAAAAACACTTGAGGAATGTTTTCAATACTCTGGAAAAACTGCTGTCTCTGATTTTCTTGTTGGTTGGTGCCATGATAAAAGGACAGAATCAAGATTCAAACCCAAATTTGTTTGCTAAAAAAGCTAAAAGAGCTAGCTTTTTAAAGTCTCTTGGTCCCAGAATGTTTGTGAGCTCAATAATCCAGAGAGACTCATGTCATCTTCTGTCTCTCCTGAAAACCTCCTAAAAACTACTTGCTATCCATCATGCTATCACTACTGGAAGATCGTGACAATGTCCACCGACACCAAAACATTTTATTGTGGATTGTTTGTTGTAAGAGGAACATTTTTATCAACGAGTGCCTTTGTCCTGTATCATTCCTTCATTGTTTAATGTGAGTGTTACCTGCCGACCCTTCTCCTCCTTCAGTTTGTGAATCTCCTTACTGAGGACGTGGGTCCTGCTGTGGCTCTCTCTGAGGGTCGATTGTCTGTCTGAATTGTGTGCTGTTGTCTGCTCTATAAGAGAAATAGAAAAAGCAAAAGAAAAGAAGAATGAACGATGTAACAGTTATCAGTGGGTGATGATCTGAATGAGATGCAAATTCTAGTGGCTAAACTTTGATAATGTTGCACCATTGAAAAGTCTGAGGAGACTGGTGATTCTGGAGACACCGTCTACAAGATCCCATTAAAATAGTTTACAATTTTTTGGAGTGCTGGTTTGGTGGAGTGGTTCGCAACCATGTTCGCAAATCCAGCCTGTGACCAGTTTGTAGAGTGTCTTCCCTACTCTCTCACCCCCTTTCACAAGCCTATCCACTGTCTCTCTCCTATCAATAAAGTCACAAAAATGCCCAAAAATACATTAAAATAGTTTACAGCTTTTCCAAAAGCCAGGCTCAGAGCACAGAAAGGTTTAGTCAAGGTGCATGATTACACACAGGTCTATTTATCATGTAATACAACCAAATGCAGTCAGACCTAACAGAGCATCAGCTGTCACTCCCTTTGAGAAACCGGTGATCCTGAGGGTTAGTCTGTGAATACTTTCCAGACAGATTTACTGTTATTCTCAAATAATCCACCTGGTTCATTTAATCCTAGTGGTGTGCGATATGACGATATTAAATCATTAAGGATTATAACGTGGGGATGATCTCATAAAGCCGAAAGATCCTCAGATCGTCTGTGTGGGCGCAGAGACTTTGACGCGCATCAGACTAGCCAATCGTAGCACATTAAGCTCCGTGCATGGTGGGATCTCCTGTTTGGTTATGTAGCGTGAAGCCATGGTGGAAAAAGAAAAGGAGATAAAAGTTTGAAGATGTCTGAACAAAAATCTGTTCTAAAGCAGCTGTATTATTCACTCAGATTATAGACATTTCAGTTAGATAACATTTGTTCTAAATTGCTGCACTTTAAGAGATAAGGTCGACATTGTTGTTCATTACCTTTTATGTTTATATTTACTGCACATTTTTATAAAAACTGCACTATTTAAATCAAAACCTGTTCAGAAAGTTTCTTTGGCTTTAATTGTCTTTTTTTCTTTAGGGTTTTACACGTTTTATATGTTCAACATGGGGAAAAAATGATCAAACATGCAAATTAGTCTAGAACAAATCGAAGTAAAAAAGAATCGTGATAAAATCGAGATCGTGATTTTATTTTTAAAAAATCGTGATTTGCTATTTTTGCCATATTGCCCACCCCTATTTAATCCCTTTTTCCAAATCACCCAGAACTAGGAGAAGAGACCACATTACTCCTGTACAAACTGCTCCACATTGGCTTCCCATAAAATCTAGAGAAGAATTCAAGATACTTCTTTTCATTTATAAAGCTCTGAATGGACAGGCACCAATTTATTTTAAAGAGTTTGTAGCGCCGTACAGTCCCACTACAACATTACGCTCCCAAAATGCTGGCCTGCTCATGGTACCATCAGTCTCTAAAAGTAGTATGGGAGGTAGAGGAGGCAGACACCCTCTCTACTTGAAAAGCTAGAATTAAACCTTCCTTTTTACGAAAGCATTTAAGTAAGCATCAACTTAGTGCTGGCTCGAGCCTGGACAAGCTCGTAGTTAAGATACAACAGAAGATTTAGCTCACAGAGCTCCTTTCCCTCCATCTCCACAACATTCTCCCTGTCGTCTCTCTCTCTCTTTCTCTTTGCCCCTTCTGGCTTGCTCCTGTACTGTCTCTGGTTTCTGTTTTGTAGGCTGCTCAGGGTCGTTGTTGTGGACGGCCTGCTGCTGTGATCCTACAAAGCTTAGACTACAACGATTGCAAAGATCAAACCATTCCTTAAGCCCTATTTTATCACCAGTACAGTTCCCAATATTAACTTAAGAGTGATCTACAAAATAAGTACATGGTAGTTCCTGCAAATTTATCGTATTTATTAGTATGGCCTTGGCTGCCAATGTGGATGACCTGCTGCTGTTGACTCCAAGTGCTTTATCCAATATAAACTGAAATGACATAATTTAACATAAATTCTAATTTCTAAATAAATTTAACCAGATTTAAATGCAGTTCAACAAGATGTTGTGATATTAAATCAATATTAGCCCACTCCACAGTTATAATAATTAAAGCTGTGTATGTGAGTATAAGAACGACCTCTCTTTCTATGGTTGTTAATAATTAATAATTTAATTAATACCTTTTCAACCATATAGAGAACAGGGCCCTCCTGAGCAAGATGTCACATCTGTAGGGTCTAATCCTGATTCATTTAAATTCATCTGTGTTATGGACAGATTTATGGTCCAGGCATCCATGAATTTGTCACTATCTTGAGTTTTTATTTTAGTACCTTCATCTCTGCCCACCTCTCTAAACTCCATTCACTCACAACCCTGAGACAGATCTGGTGTGGGGATGCGAGATCAAATGTGTTTGGTGTTGTAAAGTGTCTTGATGTTACATTTGCTGTGATTTAGTGCTTCACACAGAAAGATTGGTTGTTGAATTATTTTCTTTTTATTGTGCCTCTAATCACACTGGAGCCCCATACAATAAACTGTATGAAATAAGCTGAATGTAGACTTAAGCGGTGTTTTGCTGATGCATTTTTACAACATCAAAAATAATCAAAGGCTGAGATGAAGATTTTTTTCAAAAGAATAAAAATTATACTATATCTGTCAAGTTTATGTTAACACATGTTCTGTTCAGTTACCATCCAGGTTGTAAACATTAGCGTTAACGGTCTCAGATAGTGTGCTCAAGACCACACTATCTGAGACCAAGACTTGCCCGAGACCAGAATGCACCGAGACCAAGACAAGACCAAGACATTTGGGAGTCGAGAATGAGTTGAGACCAAGACCGAGACAAGCCAAGACCAAGACAAGACCAAGACAAGACCAAGACCATCAAAGTCAATTTCAAAAACCATGACATGGTTGAACAGTTTAGGGAGGTGTCCCTAAATCACAACACCCAGAAGGTTGCAGTCATCACAGTGGAAATAACACATGAATTGAAGCTCTTTGTTGTTTTACCAAGTGTTCCTCCTTATTCACATTAATGAAGTTGAAGAACAGCAGATCAGTTCTGGTCTTGATCGGTCTTGACGGAAAATTGCGAGTCCAGCCAGTCTGAGACCGAGACAAGACTGAGTAGAAATGCTCTAGAGTCCGAGACAAGACCAAGGCCTTCAAAATGTGGTCTCGAGACCGGTCTCAAGACCAAGCCCATTCTTGAGTGACATGACACTAGTAAACATTCACTAGCTTCTTTTCTAAAAATACAACGGGTAGATGTGTCCACAATTATTACAGGCTATCAAAAACACGATTATAAGCAGTTTTAAGTCCAACTTTCTGTTGAATGACAGCATTTGAGAGTGTGTGCTTCAGCATGTTTGTGGTGTATCACATCAATTTTAATTTTACAATTGTGTTGGAATGTGGGGGATGTCACACAACTGCTGCACCAAGATAACACTGTCCTCATGAACCTGGATTCAAGTATCAAGTCCACCTTCTGTTGCTGACCGAATTTTTACAGGCATATAATACAACTCACCAAGCGCTCTCAGTACGTCACCAGGTATGTTGTTTCCGGTTGTCTCCAGCTTCACTACACTCTTGTTCTTCTGCAGAGCCTCCAGCAGAGACCTGCCACCAAGAAGACCGATGTTGTTCCACCTCAGATCTGTGTCAGAGTCAGAGAGAAAGACTTCAGTGTACCATTAGTTTGACGGAAATATCCAACATACCAGAGTGATAATATGGTTCTTATAAATGTATATTTTTAAATTATATTTCTGTATTAACAAGTTACTTTTCACTGATGTAATTCCATCACATAATATTTACTCTGTATGATGCAAACTGGTAGCTAGTCAATAAATAACCTATTCACCATTTGTTCAATATGTTTTCTAATAATAAACTTTATAACATTATTTTACAGTAGTCTCTGCGATGATTTCCTGTATTCTACAGTGCATTTATATTATGCCCTGCATCACCTAGCACTTCCACTGTACTGTTGCGTTTGAGTGCTAAAGCCAGCTCAGAGGCCCCCTGATGGTTGATCTGATTGTTGCGCAGGTCCAGCTGAGTCAACGCGGTGTTGACGGCCAAACCTTCACAGAAGAACGAGAAGGATTCATCCCAAACCCCGAGAGCGTTCCACTCCAACACCAGCCTGCAGACAGAGGTAACAGTCATACTTAGACCCAGGACTTAATCTTTTGAAGAGGTCATACTTTGTCCTAAAACAGGTTTGTTCATTCATTTTGATGACTATCAGGATATATTCACAATCCTTGATGCTCAAAATACAAGTTTTTTTCTTTTTTAAACTTTTTTATTATTATTTTCATATAATACAATAGCAACAGCAAAATATCGCGATATTTTGACCACCGATACAATAGCAATATTTCAAATCTTAATATCTATTTTTTTGTAAAAATAAAAACCCATATTTTATCAGAATTGGAAATAAAATACAACCTGTAAATACATCTGTACAGGTGTTTTTTCATGAAGTCTATTTAGTTCACACAGTAGACAAATATGTGTTGTTTTTTTTACTGACTGCTTGGCTGTCAGTAACTCAAAGCACTTTTATCCTCATGTGTCCAATTACAGTTTGAGCTGCACTGCAGGTTGATGCTTTAATACATTATAAAAGGGAAAACAAGAATCATTTCTATTGCAACATTAGTTTAAGTGACTTGATGCACTCTGTCTTTTCAAGATAAGTGTATGTTTGTAACACTGCATTTGACATATTTCAGAAACAAAATAGAAAAGTTGTTTTCAATCAAATAGTTTTGACTTGATATGTACTTTAAGTTTTGAGTAATAGTTTGTGATTTACATATACATCATCTCTAGTTTTTCTTAGTTGACTGTACAATTTTGCAATATCACAATATTGTGATATATCATGCTATTATCGTATCATGACCCAAGTATCGTGATACGTATCATATTGTGAGGTTCTTGCCAATACACACCCCTATTAGTAAGGGACTGACAAGTGGATTTATTTCAGATGTCTTGTACACCTGTCTTAAAATCTAAGGGATACTAGAGTTTGGTTGGGGTGGTGGGACGGCTCACAATATTTTGTATCCCCTCCAGCATCATTCAATTGAGCTGAGATAAGATTAGATGTAATGTGAAGGCGCTGTTGACCTCTGAATGAGCATTGAGGGGGTGTTATGACACAGAAATGAAACATCTCCCATTGTCTGCTCTGTGTTGCTGCTTGACTTCACAAACTTTTCTCTGCTTTTGATAGTATGATGGTTTGCTGCTTGTAACCACCTTTGGAAACCAAATTTATCCCTTCCCTGTGAAAAAAATCCTTGTAGTGGCTGGTAGCTCTGTCACCTCTGTTTCCTCCTTCATAGTTTTGATTATACCACAGTGGTTTTGCACAGCTATGCCAGATGACCCTAGAGAGGTGCTGACAAAGTTTATGCTGCAACAGAAAAGGGTGCAGGTAGAGTCCAAACCATTCAGGGCTAACCAAGATTGAAAAGTTACCAGAAAGAATTTGTGGTAGTTTCTCATGTATAGAAGTGCTTTGTCACACAGAGGAGGTATGTAAAACAAATGTAGGGACATATAAAGCTTGAACAGGCAAATCTGGGCTCTTAAAACAGATTTCTCTTTAACATTTACAATGCAGAAACAGCTTTTGTTCACTCTTCAGTTTTAAATATTCTAATGAACACAAAAGTAAAGCATGCTGCTCTTATAGTAAAAACAGAGAGCCTTTGTGTGGCGTGGATCAGTTCATTAACTTTATGCTGTAGCTGTAAAAGAAGGGGCCATCGCCCTGACAGACACACCTGGGGGAAATACTGTGTTTTAACATCATTTTTAGTGACAGCGAGATCCAAATGCAGCATGTTGCAGGCTGCTGGAGGTTTGCTGTCAGTCTCTTCAACAGCATGTTGTTTCCCTAAGTGGTCTCTGTCATGGTTTTAGTGGCATGCCCCTTCTTCTAGTGATATTTGCCACTTTGCTTAATGGCATGCCACTTAAAAATGTGTCATTGCTGAAAGTAATGGTACATGGATTAGAATGATATGTATGTCTATGCATAATTAGCATACATGCAATGACACATTTTTCAAACCGGTCACAAAAAATACAACACATTAAGGTTAACAAATGTGGCACAGTGCTACCATTATGCATCATTACACACATACTCTCTGTGTATAAGCATGCACATAATATCGTTCATTAAGCACTGCAATGTCAGATGACAAGGCCTCAATGCAAAGTAGCGAATGTTGCTTAAAGAAGCCAAGTGCCATTAAAAGAGACAATATTCCCCAACTAAAAGAGGAGTAGTGGCTGTTAAAGGAAGTGACACTATGAAAGGAGACATGCCAAGGTGATTAAGTGTGTGGTCTGATATGGTTATTAAAAGAGTGCTGGATGCTACCGTGCCTGCTGCATGTGGTCTTAAAGCTACTGATTATATGGTTATACTGCTAAGAGCTGGTTAAACTTATATAAAACTGAAGCCAAGTGGCATCATTAACACAACAACATGTTGACCCAAAACACTGAAACATTCATTTAATTTTGTTTACCACAGAAAATATTTCCATATAAGGAACATTATTCTTACCTGCGCAAAGTCTTATTGCGTGACAGCAGCTGTCCCAGCACCTCAGCCCCTTTAGATCTCAGGTTATTCCCCTGTAAATGACATTTTACATAATTTTAACATCAACGTTTGCATTAAATCAACTTAAACCTGTTGTTTCTGAGTGTTACCTTTAAATCCAGGACTTTTACAGTTGTGTTACCAAACAGTCCTGCCAGAAGAGCTTTGGCACCTGAAAGTCACACATTTATGCAGGGTGTTAAATCAAGAAATTTAAGGTTTGATTAAAACTATTCGTGACTTTATTTGCTAACTAAGAGGGTTCAACCTGTGGTTGCTAGCAGGCATTCAGTCATTTCACTCTCTGTTACATTTGCTGTTGTTCTTTTTGTCAGTAAAGGCCACGCTTTACATTCGTAACACTGATCAGAGACGTTTTAATAGTGTGGGTCTAGATGCTATGAAGAGAAAAGACATTTCAGGGAGAAAAAAAACAGGATGTATCATGTTGTCATTGTCATAATGTTGCAATATAGTGTGATATAACCTATCGTTACCCAAGGATCATAATCATAAGATTATTGTCAATACAAACCCCAACTAATAAAAGTGTGGGACTGAGATCCACTGTTGTCCAGTATCTATTAAAGATACATCATGCACTACTTTAATTGTCTTGACGTCTGATGCTAAAAGTACAAAGAAACTCTGAGTACAAAAAAGCATCCTGCTGTTTAAGTGAATAACTGCATGATAAACATAAAACCAGAACAAATACTTCTCAGGCTGTATGTGTTACTTCAGGTGAACTCACCCTCCTCAGTGAGCATGCAGTCACTGAGTGACACCTCTGTAAAAACTGTATCATTGTGAAAGGCCCGGGCCAGCACAGAGCAGGTCTCTGCAGACAGAGTCTGACCACTCAGGTCCAGTTTGCAGCCGTCCGAAGACACTCTCCTCTCCTGAAGATGAGCCACAACATTCTCCTGAGGCTGTACTCCTGCCTCTTTACACAGACGCAGGTACGTCCACCTGAAATCCTCCATCCTGGTCGCAGGATCTCCTTTTCTGTATGAGGTTACAGTACTGTTTCTGTGTGAGATGAAAGATGGAATATACAGACTCTGGGTAAAAGAAATATATGAATGGTTGATGTGTCGAGGTCAATATCTTATTGTTTAACTGTTTGCAGTCAAAAGTGCAAAGAAAGGATTGTACATAAAGTTTTGGACTGCTTATAAGTTCAATAATGAACATTATCAAGAGAGTATTTAATAATTTTAAAATGCTGGGTCACTGAGGGCACGAACAACGTGTTGATCAAATTTTACTTTGCCAGTAATTTAATATTTCACCTCCTGCATCAATTTGAGTGATGATGTTTCCTTATACTTTCACACATCTTTTAATCATACATTTAAAAATGTTAATAAATGACCTGATGTTTTTGATATGTTTTTCATCTGTATCATTGTCCTTAGCTTACTGAATTTTTAGCAATCATTGTTGCCATCGAGGAGGCATCTGATTGGCCTGATCTTCAGCATGAAGAAGAACAAGGAGTGCTGAGTCCTGATCTCAACATCATCATCATCATTAGGACATTGGTATAGCCAGAAAGACATGTCTGAATCTGTGAAAACCTTTTAACTTAACCCAAGTATCATTTGGGCACTTTGCTGCTGACATTAAAAGATTAAAGTTTCCTTGAAAAGAAATCTTTGCTGGGACTTTATCAGCCTATTAGTCTCTACGTCCCATTGAGTTTGTGGTCGAGCACAATGCTCAGATACTTATGTTCAGTAACAGCCTGAATAGGTTCCCTGTTATCGGCAGCATGATTGGGAGCTTTTGTTTTTTTTTTAATTTAACTTGCAATTATAATCGTTTATCTAAAAATGCACTGTGGTTACAACGGAAGACATACAAATTAACTGGTGCAATAACTAAAGTCTGCCCTATATTTTTTTTCTAATTTAAGATGCAATATATGTCAATGAGAAAATAAAACTTGAACTACTTCTTGTTAAGTCATGACTTTACGATAAAGGTAAACTAAACAATGAATCTCCATTCATACCCTACTCAAACTAAAATGTCTTTGTTTACAACAGTTACCCGAGGTAAAAAATTATGGAAGTTTCTGTTAAAGTACTTTTGAAAATAGTAAACCGTGCAAACCTCTTTCACGACCATACAAATATCCCTCTGGTAGTTATTGTTGTTGTAGGAAGCACAACTGACGAGCAAAGGAAGCCAAGCCACAACGTAACCAGGAAGTTGACTTCGCGCAAAGCATCTTGGTCAGTGTAGTTTTTTGGTACGTGCTCAGAGCTAGCAAATTACCGTCCTCCTGACTGGTTATTGACAGCCGAGTGAACCCGCTTGTATCTACTCATATTTAGGTTTTCGGAGGATTGTAGGAAACTTGGCTGTAACTTTGTGAAACCTATTTCATTAAAACATATTTTTCTATTGTCAAACCAGCAGATGGCGGAATGGCGCAAACATTAGCCTAGCTACAGCTGAAGGCGGTGACCGTAGAAGAAGAGCAGCATCAGACGGAGAAGCATGGCAGGGAATATCAGCAACACTGCAGCCCCTGTAACGAGCTGTCTGTCCAAACTACAGTCAATAAATGGATTATTTGCGATTTATAAAAAGAAAGGACCAACATCTGCAGACGTTTTAAATTCTCTGAAACATGCCTTGCTCAAAGGTAACAGAGACAGAGACCGGTGAGTGTGTTTTCAGGTGATGTATGGGACTTATGTGTTTGTTATCTGTGTTTCAGAGGCTGGAGAGAAAACCTCAAACCCTAAAAAGAGGAAGAAGCAGAGTCTGAAGATGGGACATGGAGGGACACTGGACAGTGCAGCCTGCGGGGTGCTAGGTGAGCCTCCAGGTGCTGCTGCACGTGCCACTGTTGTCTTATAGTTTATTTGTTTATTAACACTTTATTTAACCAAGTTTGTCCAATTGAGGTCAGCAAATCTCTTTATTTTCAAAGGAGACCTGATGAAGAATGGCAGAAATACACAGTTTCATCAAACAGACTCGTGAAGTACAAATTAAATGAAGGATCCATTTTATGTCATCAGTTAAAATAGTGTGGTTTCCAAAGTTTCACTGCAGATTTAAAAATATGAAGATGCACCAAGCTGTGCAGCTTAAATTCAGTATGTAGATTATTTCATGCAAAAGGTCCAGAGACCCTAAAGTCCTTTCACAACAAACTGCACAGGTTGTTTTGTAATCCATCCTTAAAGATTGATAAAGAGCAATGATGGTCAGGAATTTTAGCCAAGAATGGCTTTGTAAGGAAAACCCATCCAAGGACAGCAACACACTAAACTAAACAATGGGGACATGTATCCAATATAGCTGCAAATATCTGATATGCTGAAATTTCCAATTGCAGCTAATACAGATATTTATACCAATATGTAATATTAAAATCACTTAGCCACCACTGCGCAAAACATACCTCTTTCTGTCATGATGGCAGTCTGTATGAGTTAGAGAACAACATTTATTTCCTTATCAAATTATGCTTTTACTTTTTAAAAGTGGACATTCATTGATGACGAAGTGCTGCATTTGTACATTCTGCCAAAACTACTGCCAACACGTGTTATTAAGACCAATACATTTGGCCATATTAAATTTAATCATCAGCACAAATGACATTTCTACCAATACTGATAATAAACTTTATAGGCAATTATGTGCTTATACAGATACTGCTCTAGTAACATTATTCATCCCTATTTGAAACATGATTATGATACAATGACCACTAAGCCCCTCACCACTTCTGTGAAGTACTTGTAGAATTAAATGGGTATTGATTAGGGCTCGGTTATTAGTCGAAAAAATTATCGAAATTGACAGTTAAACCCTAATAATCAAAGTAATTTGTTCACTATTGCCAAGAGCGATGGATGTGCCACCAACATGGAGTAGACAAGTGTCAATCTATCAGAGGACCTTGTGGCCAAGAAAAATACCATCTTCATTGTTTGGGCACATTTTGGATTCTGTGGAGAGGACATCAAGCTGAAAGAAGTTAAATGTAAATACTGCAGGAAAACCATGACCATTGGTATGACCACTAATGTGTTCCAGCATATCATAAAATAATCGTTCATTAATCGTAACCGAGGTAAGACCTTCAAATAATCATTATGTTGAGATTAGGTAATATCGTCCAGCCCTAGTATTGATGAGACTGATGCTAATGCCACCATTGACTCTTATATTGAACTGATTCTTTGACACTTCCCTCCTTCTGTGGGAGAAAAAGTTGGTTTTCTGGAGCAACAATGTCAACCACATGTCACTCCTGATTTTCAGTGCTATGCTGTAAAGAATATTAGGAGTGAATGTCATGCTGCAGTGACATACTAGTCCAGGAAGAATCATAAAACATAAAGCTCATGTCTTTTATTGAAGCTTTGATGCTTTGGCATCAGAGTTTCCATCAGTTGACCACATGTCTATCAGGTCTGGGGTGGCCTATGAAATAATGCAGATCAAACTGAAAATAATGAGATTCTTGTCAACTTAAAGTACATAGATAGATAGATAGATAGATAGATAGATTGATAGATTGATAGATTGATAGATTGATAGATTGATTGATTGATTGATTGTATTGGACAAACTTTGGCTAGCTGGTAGTGTTGTGGCTTACTCACGTTTCCCTGTGTCTCCAAGTAATTTTCCAGTCGAGGCCGTCTTGAGTTATACCACACAAAACTTTATTTCCACAGTTTATCCCAATGATAATTTCTTCTGGAAGATTTATATTACACAGGTGTAAACCACGGGAAGAAAACCGTATGGCTCCCCATCTAGTTGAGCATTCACAATGCCCACAGAAAACTGTCTAGCCATCTAACCCATGCAAAAACCAGAGCTCTCTTAAAGGGCCAGAAACCAAATATCGTCATCAAAAAAACATGAATGAAACTTACCAACAAAAGCACAGTATATAATAAAGGTATCCATTTTCTTAAGCCCTTCTTAATAACAAAATGTAAGTTCCCTGAAAATTTTAAACTCAAAAAACAACAGTATGGCCTCGGCTCATAGATAGATAGATAGACAGACTTTATTGTCCCTTGTGGGAAATTTGTCATAGACAGCATTGCTACTGGCTAAGGGCACAATATATGCTAAAATCACTAGACAACATAATAAAAGTTATGCAAGCAAAAGGTTGGAGAGAATAAAACAATAGATAAAACCAGAATAACAATAACAGATAAGAGACTGGTGGCTTTAAATAAGTTGAAAAATATGTAAAATATTTTCACAATTGCAGGCAAAGAATTGCTCTGAATGAAGGATGTTGGGAGACAAGAGAGCTAACTGTACATTCACACCAGAAGCGGTCTGAGCGTCGGCGGCGTCCAGCGGCCATTCATTTTCTATGATCGCCGGCGTCGAAGGGCGATCGAGGCGGCGGCGATCACGAGCGGCGCGGAGCGAAGGCCACGGCGGCGTGGAGCGGCGCGTTGCGGATGCAAATGAGCAGCGGCGCGAACGAGGCGTCAGCGAATTACAGGCCGATCTGGATTCCAATGCGGAAGACTTTGAGAGGGAGGACGAGAAAACAAGGGAGGAAAAACTTATTGCTGTCTCCAGCCCCCCAAGTGTGATCAACGGTGAAAGAGGGAACAGAAGTCCCATGTGCATCACATATACACGTTCCAACCCCCCATATAACCCCCCGTTTTGTGCAAATGTTACATAAAAAGGGGGGTAAAGTCATAATCAAATAAGCTGTAGTTTAAGGGTCACAAGACTGTGTGTATGTCTGTTTAGTTGTCTTATTTTAGTTCAGTCTTTATATATTTACATAAAAGTGTGAAAACGACATGGTGAAAGGAGATGTTGATTCAGAACATATCTGCACCGCAGCTTTGTAAGCCCCGCCTCTCCAGCCGCTCACATCGAGTCCCCTGCCTGCGTGCTTCTGTGTGTTTTCAACTGCCAAGCGGCGCGGTGAGGGCGGCCGGAGCGTCGACAAGCGATTTTGACGATTTTGGTGTGAACGTACAGTAAGAGTTGCTTGTTTTATGTTTGCTTGCTCTGTATCATCTCCCAGAAGCAGAAGATCATATTGTTGTGAAAGAATATGTGAGCGATCGGAAATAATTTTGTGTGCCTGGTTAAGAACAATTCTATCAGAGACAGACTAGAGGGACGGGTGGTCTTTCTGAACTGTCACCTTCACAGCAGATTTCATCAGTTTATAGATTTTTGATTCACTCTGAGTGGAGAGAGTGCAGAACCAGACTGCCAGTCCATATCTTTTTAAGCTTTCAAAGAAGACATTATAGAAAGTTGTAGCTGCAGCTTCAAGATCAACAAAGGTGATATCTGTTATGGCTGCTTGTCTGATGCTGTATTCAAGAACACTTTTTCCAATAACGTAGCGTTTTGCATTGCAGAACCAGCAGTGATCTCTCTCAACCTTTATCGATGCTGTGTGATCAGTATCGACATGAAGAGCTTTATGCTCTACTGTAAAGTGTCTTGAGATTACACTTGTTATGAATTGGTGCTATACAAATAAAGATTAATTGATTGATTGGTTGTACAGCACTTTGGATCAAACTCTGTTTGTATTAAAAGTGCTCTATAAATAAAGCTGATTGATTGATTGATTGACATTTTTCTGTTTCTTTCAGTTGTTGGCATGGGGAATGGCACAAAGATGCTGAGCTCGATGTTGACCGGTTCCAAGGTGAGTTGTCTTCACTCAGAAGAGTAAATAGAAAGCTCCTTTAACTAAACCAAAGCAATGACAAGGTCCAGTGACCTTTTCTCTCTTTGCTGCAAACTGCTGTTAAAATGAAACAGCCCAAATCTCATACTGTATATTATTTACTCGACGGAGACACCGACAGACCAGGGATAATTTTAATAAAGCGGCAAGATGTAAAAATAAGAGCTCTTTTGCCCTCTACAGCTCCTCCATTTGATCTAAATATCTGACCCAGAAGTTTCTTTCTCATGATTTTCATTTTTGATGTCTGAGATATTAATTTCACAAGTAATCCAAAATGATTATGTAGACATTATGCATATAGTTTTGTTTTAAAAGCACAAAGATACAGTCTTAAGGTTTCAACATTTCCATGTAAGGTATTGTTTTTGATACATTAAGGAAAGTAATACATGTTTGTTTTGCAGAAATATGTTGCTGTAGGAGAATTGGGAAAAGCTACAGACAATCTTGATGCCACTGGCAGCGTGATTCTGGAAAAAGACTTCAGTATGTATAAATATTAAGTTGATCAGAACTGTTTCAGTGCCTTCTTATGTTTCTGTTTCATGAAATGGTTTTTGTAATTAATGTCCACAGGTCACATCACTAGGTCAGATTTTGAGGAGAAGTTGAAAACTTTCACAGGCAACATCATGCAGATCCCTCCACTGTGAGTTCAGACTTGTGTCAAACTGTTAACAGGATTTTTGGTGACTTAAATTTGTGTTAGAGTTTAGTTTTGTGTACACACAGAGCCCACAGGTGAATGAGAAGACATTAAAGAGCCTATATAATGCTTTTTATAAGCCTGTTAGTGTGTCATCCGTGCATCCTCTGCATGATAGATCTCCTCCATGCACAATACAAAAAGTTCACAGCATCTAGACTTTGCCTCTGCACCACTTTGAGGTGACATGAGCAAGACCTACCATTGTTACATCAGTAGTTTAAGAGAATTGATTCAGGATGGCAAGTCCACTGCAGAGCACAGACCGTATAAAGAATGCAGAGTCATTGACAAGATCACACTGAACAGCACTAAACTGACCTATTATCTAATACTCCTTTGAGACTGGCCAAAAAACCTGTTTAAACCCGGTAACAATCAGCTCCTGTCAGCAGTTTGAAAGGGTTTAACATAACAAATACAACAAATTTCATCTGCATTCGTATCATCAGTGCAAGTTTGTACATTTTTAAAGAGGGACAAAAGTACAAAGTGCAGAAAACCATGTCCACATCTCTTCCATGCTCTTTTCTATTGTTTACATGGTCGGGTTTCATCTTGCTGATGAGTTTGATGCACCAGAGGAAAAAAAAACAGCCATGCAGCTCGTCTGCTGCCAATTACACCTTGGCCTGTTAGCGGGTTAACCACCATTGAAAAACCTGGTTTTTTTTTTTGTTTTTTTTTTTGTTAGTGTTTAAGCGCTAAAAGACTAGACCAGTAAGCCATCAGCACCCATGGGGAAGGGGGCATTAAAGGGGCAAACACTACGAGATGGCCCTAGTTATGGGATTAGACCAACTTTGGTGGTCCTAAAGATGATAATACATGATTATTCCGTGGTGTGAGGCGTGTTAAGAGACAATTTGTCCTCCAGAATCGTCTCTTAGGACAATCAAGACTGCGCGACTTGAATCATGGACAGCAGAACACATCCTGTATTTTTTCACATGGAAAGGGACAAATCCAACCAGGGAGGATGTCAAGCAGGACACAAATGTAGCCAAGGCAATGAGAATAAGGGCAAAGCAAATAGTTAGATGGATGCCCAAAAGGAAAGCCCAACTGTACTGGTTTGTGGCAAAATGGTGTCTGTAGAGCATTACCTGCAAATTATATATAGCAAATGTTTAGGAGAGGAGCTGGATAGAAGTAACAGCCTCCACAGCTGCTATAGCAAGCCAACCACTAGCTGCATTTAGTTTCAATTCCTTCTGATGTCTGGTTTGACAAAGATTATGGTCGAGGACCCGGTTGTTGGTGTGTGAGTCTGTTGTTGTGTGGTGTGCCCTCATCGTCATCTTATGGCACACCATACACCACAAGAACAAAGCAGCTAAATCTGCCAATATTAGTCTTAATGTGTGGGATTGCTCACTGTTTCAAAATCAACCAATATTTTAAGAGTCTTTATGGGTCCTGCCACTTTAAGAGTCTTTAAAGTGGCAGGAGCTCCAATGCCTTATTTCCACTGAGTGGTAGTAGTTCTTACCCCTTTAAGTGTTTTGAATAAAGATCTTCACATTCAGTCATGGACTAAACCAAACAGTGTCTACTGTTGTACTATAGCTGTTTTATCTCATTCAAAGGTGGGGCATTGATGAAAGGGTTTGATGACCATTTTGTTTTCATTTTAGCTTCTCAGCTTTGAAGAAAGACGGCCAGCGTCTGTCCGACCTGCTGATGAAAGGTCAGAAAGTTGAGCCAAAACCAGCGAGACCAGTGACCGTGTACAACCTGACCCTGCAGGACTTCAGTCCTCCTCTCTTCACTCTGGGTCAGTTCACACTGTTAAATGCTCTCAATATTACTGCTACATTTTTATTATTTTCATTTTTGTCATGTGTCTTGTTTTTTTTTTTACCTATATTATAGGAGGATACACTGTCTGATGGTCTCACTAATTTAGTTATTTTTAGATACAATAACAAAAGAGATTCTGATCCTCTTTAATACTGACAGGGGTGAGGGGAAAGGGGATCTCAGGGGTGGAGGGGCCCCACTGAATTGTAATTTTAAATTTTTTGTTATGGCTTCACATTAACTACAGCTGAGGCATCATGTTTTCTGGTAGTCTGTTTGCTCTTACATATTTTTGACCGTACATGTCAGTGTTTAGTTATGGTGTGCTGGTTTCTTGGAGTATAAGCAACCCGGCATGACCCATAATCATACTTCTGTCGACCTGGGTTCAAGTCCAACCTGTGGCCAATTTGGATAGTGTCCTCCTCTACTTTAATAATAATAATAATAATAACTTAACTTATATAGCACTTTTTAAAACAGTAATTTCTAGAGTGCTTTGACAAAGAAAGAACAATTACGTACAAAAATTACAGCACAAGGAAACAAAAAACAGAAAGCTCAGTTCAAAGGCACTCATACAGGAAGACACAAAAGGTAGAAAAGACATGAAAGACGAACAAGGAAAGTCAGGAGAAGAGTGGCTGACGCTTCAGGTGCCAGTGACTTTGCGCCTCTGGTTCAAAGGCCCTTTCCATATGTCATAGAAGCCTAGACAGTACAGGAAACATGCAACATAAGATGAGACCATGAGGACTGAAATAAAAGCTAAAAACATAACTCAATAAAAAAGTAAAAGGTGATTGAAAGCAAGAAACAGGATAGCAAATATAAAAATAATAAATTATGAAGATAGAAAAATAAATAAGAAGAAAAAAAGGTAAAAAAGAAAACAGATATGAACAATTAAAGCCTAAAAGGTTATCTATGAAAAGATCAAAAGCGTAACAAAGGTGAACCATAGATTAGATAAAATCTAATCTAAATAAAAAGTAAGTCACTGCATTAATATTACTAGAAAAGCACTCGGAGAGCGCAAACCTCCACCAGCACCACAGTCCTCTCCCATATTGTGATTTTTTACCATAAATATTAGTTTTACCTTTATTTCATCGAAATATTTAGATTCCTTGACAATGAAAACATACCATTAGCAATTGGTTTCATCATGATATCTATTTTAGTTCAGTAGTTATTCACAAAAATCACATTTTTCGTCATGGTGGATCCAGACGGTGATCCGGATCAACACCAAAATTGAATCAGTTCTTCCTTTTCCCATGCTGAACACTTCCTGAAAATTTCATCAAAATCCATCCATAACTTTTTGAGTTATTTTGTTCTCACACACACAGACAGACAAATAAACTCTCCCGAAAACATAAACGCCTTGGTGTAGGTAATAAGATGGAGATAAAACAAGAAAGAAAGACGGCATCACAAAAAAGTCAACTTTCTCTCCCCCCTTTCACAAACCTATCCTCTATTAATTTCTCTCTTATCAGTGAAGGCACAAAATGCCCCCAAAATAATCTTTTCTAAAAAGGAAATGTTGTAGATATTGTTATCTCTACCTCTGTGTCCAGTACCCTCATAGAAAATATGGTATTTCCTTCACAGATATTGAGTGTGGTGGTGGATTTTACGTCAGAAGTCTGGTGGACGATCTGGGGAAAGGTAAAGCTAACTCATGATCGATCAGTCAGGATCAGAAAATTACTGCTTTGACAATTTACCATAAAAGTAACGTGTGTTTTTGCTGCAGCACTCTCATCATGTGCTCATGTGAAGGAGCTGACCCGGACTAAGCAAGGTCAGTTCACTGTGGAGGAGCACGCCTTACATGAAGAGCAGTGGACACTTGAACACATCCTGAAAAATCTGCAGCCCTGTCCCGAGTCTGAGCCGGCGGAGAACAGTAAGAAACAACCGTGGAAGGACTGGAGGAAAAAGAAATCGGCAAAGAATAACTGCAAGAATGAAAAAACACCAAAGACAGACAGCAAGAATGAGCAACCAACAGAGAGTGACTGTAAAAATAACTCCTCAAGACCAGCGGAGAGCGACTGTAAAAGTGAAAAACCACCAGAGCAAAACTAAAATGGACCAGTGAACACGAGGCAAAGTGTGAGGAAGAAACTGGAGCTGCATGTGTGAACGGAATATTTTAGTTTGTTTTTGAGCAGATAAAGTGAAACAAGTGGAGACGGTTATTTAAAGCACTGTTGTATGGAGGATGGACCGCTGTACTTATTATTGAAATAATGTGATTTCTGTTTTCTCTCCAGCATTTCTTTTTCCTGTATCTGCTGTTAAAGTTGAATGATGGGTGGATAATGCCTCTGCATTTGTAAATATTAGACTCATTCCATTCCCCAGTGCCTGCCTCTTCTGCATTTCTGTCTGGATTGAAAAACAGAAGATTAATTCATGGTTCCCACGTGTCCTGGAAAACTTAAGAAATGATTGACCAATTTTCCACTCCTGAACATACAGATGAGGAAAAAAGTAAAATGTCCTGAAAAAGCTGAAATTGTCTTGGAAAATTATTTATCTTCCTTTTACTTTGTTAGCAAACCAAAAATCAAACATAGGAAATGAAATGATAATGTACTTGGTAACTAATGCACACTGAACATAAAATATGAGTAGACAAGATAATGCAGGTTAAGGAATAAAATATAAAAACTCAAAACAACAGTGACAAAAAAATAAATAAAATTAAATTAAAAATAGCCAAATAAGATTTAGGCTACTAAAATGTGCTATGAGGAGAATCTATTACTGGCGAAATAATGACTCTGCTACCCATGAGCCTGTGCGGCGACTGTCGTAATGCTGCATTCCAGTAACCTCAGAACTGGGAGTGACATCATCTTCGACTTATCAGCGTTCCAGTTGAAGGCGGAAAAAAACATGCCGATCTACCAGGCTATTGTTAGCTGTTGTTAGCACGCCCTGTGTTGTTGTTCACAAATATCACATGAAGAATGTGATTATCACTATGTCAGCATTTTTGCAAATATATGTCTAACAATACTATGGATACAGGTGACCTAGAGCGACACACCCCAGTCAGAAGTGCAAATAAATTGATTGTTACAGGAGCTAAATAACTGTTCACACTGGGGGCATCCATCTTCGATCGTCAACTCGGAGGTGGCGAGGTTTCACCGAGTTCCCAGTAGGAGATTCTGACTTTGGGGAACGTTCCAGTCGCAGTTTCCTACTCGGAACCCGGAAATTCCTACTTCAGACTACAACTGGAATGCACCAAGCAACAACTTCTTTTTTCAACAACTTACAGGATGCAAAGTGACGTAATGTGTCTCTTTCTTACGTAGCGGTAGTTTTTGATGTGTGACAAGCAATTTTTGGAAAACTTATTAGCGTAGTTGTAGCCGGCTATATATCACTACTTACAGCCTGGTGCTCTAAGACGTGTCCCAATAATATAAATTTGCTCAAGTTTTAATTGTCTGGCTAAGGAATAGCATTTATAGATAACCTATTTTGATGCTATAAAACTCAAAGTGTGTATTTCGATCAGGCATATATCTAAAAGTGAGACTTTTTGTAATTACTTAGAAACTCCTCACAGTCTCTTTAAACAGCAAATCAATAATATATATTTATTAAATTACTTAATAAAGATAACATTTAAGTACATAAAAGCCAGACTTAAAGAAATAGCTAGCAGACGATGTTCATGCCTGAGAGTTAAAAGTAAATACATTTTAAGTTCAATATGGGGGAGAGGAGCTGACAATGTTCTGGAAAATGTCAGGAAAAATTATTTCCTGAAAAGAGTATGAACCCTGTGGTTTTATGTACGTACAGTATTTTGGGGCTATTTATCCGACTGTTTTTAGAGAGAGAGAGCAGTGGAAA
The DNA here is from genome assembly GCA_036419115.1 of Scarus forsteni. Classification (NCBI taxonomy): domain Eukaryota; kingdom Metazoa; phylum Chordata; class Actinopteri; order Labriformes; family Labridae; genus Scarus; species Scarus forsteni. The sequence continues at coordinate 6,355,810 of JAZDUH010000414.1, forward strand.
GAGTACATAGCTGGGAAAATAGAAAAATGGCATGCAGGAAAGGAGCCATCAAAGCTGTTTTTGGGTGACAGATGATGGGTTTTAAGCCCCTTTTACTTCACCCTTCATGGCATGAATTTTTATTTTAGGAGGAAAACATTTTACCCCATGTTATGACGTTACTAACATGCTATGGTATTCTATGTTGTGTTTCTAATAAGTGGAGAGGGCACAGTTGTGCAGCGGTAGTGCACATGCCTCACAGAGAGAAGGTCAGCGGTTTGATCCCCATGTTCACATTGCTTGTTCTCCCCTCACAATCATGGGTTCTCTACCGACACACTGACTTCCTCTCACAGGCCGAAAACCTTCTCATCAGGTTGACTGGTGACTCACTTACTGTCCTTCGGTGTGAATGTGAGTGTCAATGTGTCCCCAAAGGGACAAGCTGAATAAATAATTGGCAAGTGGAATGAGGGAAAAACTGGCAAAAATTAGAGAAAGCTTTATTTCAACAATTTGACTGAACAGAAATGTAAAAAACTACATTTATAAAAATGTAAATATCATTGTGTGAGAAGGACCTGCATAACTTAGTCAGGATCCCCACATGTCCTGGAAAACCTGGAGAACAGTTAGACCAATTTTCCGGTCATGGAAAACATGGGAAATGAGGAAATAAGTAAAATGTCCCGGAAATTGTCCTGGTAAATTATTCACCGTCCTTCTGCCTTGCTAATGAACACAAATCAAACAGGAATTGAAGTAAAAATGTGCTTAACTAATGCACACAGCCATAAAATATGTGTAAACAAAATAATGTAAGTTAAGGAATAAAATGTAAAAACTCAAAACAATGGGGACAAATGAAAAAATAAAATGGCAAAATAAAGTATAGGCTACTTAAGAAGTATTTCAACATAATCAGTTTATTTTAAAAAATAAAATAAAATAACCTTTTAACCATAAATACTGAATATTAAGACACTACACAAAAATGGACTAAGATAACTAGCAGACAAAGCTCATGCCCGAGAGTTAGAAATTAATTTTAAGTTCATTATGATTCAGTGGAGCCAGTTGGAGATATTGGTCATCAACCTTTAATCTTGTTTTTTAGAAGCCTAAATTATCCTGAGAATTACCCACACAGATGTTGTAACTTCAGTTGCTTATGTGACACTAAAATCTGTAGGTGTAATTGAACTCCTCTGTGATAAATGTGTCATAGTTTTTGAGAATGTCAGAGAATGTCTGATATTTCATAGAATAAACTGCACATCTTGTAAATCAGACCTCTGGGGCCAAAGAGGCATAAACATAATCTGGTAAATGTGTAAAATGTGACAACAACTGTAGAAAAGGACGCTGTGAAGTGTGTGGGGGTGGAAAAAGTCCTGGAAAATGATTTCTAGCAAAGTGTTACTCCAGAATAAGTGGTTATGATGTAAAATGTGAAGGTGAAGTGTGACAAATCCTAAATTCATGCTTTATAAAAGCAAAGAATCAGTGCCCTGTTATTCTGAATTACTAGCAAAAAGTCAATCTTAAGGTAATTGAACAGTGAAGACACCCGCCCCAAAAACCCATTGAACACATTATCTGTAATGGGGTGAAACTCCTATAGCTGCACAAAAATACTAATACTTTTATTTAAAGTCTCCCATACAGCGAAATAATTTTAACCCTTTAACTACCAGTTCAGCTGTTTGGCAGAGGTCATCAATAAATTTAGGGACATTTAATGTTCTAAAAAATAGAACAAATCAGATCATTGGTATGATTCTGTCAACATTTCAGGGAACAGAGAAAACTACAAACAAGCCAAACACCAGATATTTTGTTGATGTGGGATTTAAAAATGAATATTGCTTCGGTGGAGCAGTTGGATAGTGTGCTTGGTGATTGGGAGGTTGCAGGTTCAAGCCCAGCTCTGGGCGACACATGGCAAGACACTTTACCCCAAGTTGCTCCCACTGCTGTGTCAGTGGAGTATAAATGGGCATGAAAGAGTGTGAATGTGTTAGAAATACTGATGGAAGCTAACACAGAAACTCTGAACCATCACTGAAGTGAATGGGTGTAAATGGGTAGCTGTGACCTGCGGTGTAAAGCAGCTTTGAGTAGTCAAAAAGACTAGAAAGCGCTATATAAGCTTAAGTCAATTTACCATAATGTGATTACGTTAAATGCACAAATATTTGGGACAAAATCCATCAGAAAAAGCAAAAATGTTTGTCAATAAAGTAGCAATAAAAAAACTTAAAATTAGTGCTGTCAGATGATTAAAAAAATTAATCTAATTAATTACCGGATTTATAATTAATTAATCTAATTAAATCGCATTTTAATCTCATATCTGCTTAAAGTACCCAAATAAAGAATTTGAATTCTAGGGTATTATAAAATTGTAGTGCATGACTAATCAAATGAATACACTAAGAAGTGAAGATTTGTAAATCCACGTTTTTATTGGTGACTAAATAAAACCAAAGTCAGGGCAACTTGTCCAGAAAATTCTAAGCTCAATCAGACAACTCAAATTACACTTTAAGTGTGTTTCATAAATCAAATTCAAAATAAGAAAAAGGTCGAGGACATCCAGCAAAACAATTAGGCTTGATGCATTATTAAAGAATGTAGTACAAATATAGATAAATAAATTCGAAAATAAAATAAGACTAAGTCTTAAATATGTCATTCCTGTTGTCACCTGGGCTTTGTTTGGTTTGACTAGAGACACAAGTGTGAAGTGACGTGCCACTGCCATGTACGGGTCCTCCAGCTGGACAATATCAAAATGTTTGTGTGCTATGATTAATCTGCGATTAATTTTTATAACGCATTAATTTGCGGTGTAATTAATTAATCTAATTGATGCATTAAAGTGACAGCCCTACTTAAAATAGATGATATTGTGTATGATATGCAAACATGTTTTTTGATGAAAAAGATTTTCTATAAGTAATTCATCATCTCAGTAAGTGGTTCAGTATATAAAATGATAATTATGGTAATTCTAATAAAAAAATATTTTATCAACCTCTAAATCCCACACAAAGAGAATATCAGTTATCTTGGTTTGTTTGCAGTTTATCTATATCCTGAAAAAGGCAATGATTTTTTTCACATATTAGATATTCCTGAATTTATTGACCTCTGTCAAACAGTTGAGCTGGGAGTTAAAGGGTTAAGTGGTTTGAGAGAAATGAACACTTACAGGATGAATTTGTGTTTATGTCATGTTTCCATAAGAGCTTCACCTCCCTGGTTAGAATTTACAAATGTTTTGTCTCCATCAGCATCAGCAGCAAATGTGGAAGAGTTTTGACTCCATTTGAATTTTAAATAAAAGTCATTCTGTTTTAATATCATTCCCAAGCACAACATTCCATTATTTAAGACGTTTATAATGATTTTTATCTATATTTCCATTTTTTATCTTGTGTTTTTTAATCATATATCACTGAAGTTGAATTTCAGCCAAGATGAAGGCTCTTTTTGGAGTCGTTACTGTCGCCTCCTGCTGGCCTTTATGTGGACATATTGCCTGAGGCTCTTGGAATTTTTAGCTTCTTGGACAGAATGAAATACTTTCACTGTCCACTTTATTAGGTACACATTGCAAGTAGCAGGTAGGAACCCTGTGTGCTTTTAGAGGTGCTTTAACTCTAATTTAAAGATTCAACAAGATGCTGGAAACAAACCTCTGAGACTTTGGTCCACATTGTCATCATAGAGCTGCACAGTTGCTGCAGATTCACTCCGTAAAGCACTTTGAATAGATACATGCAGAGGGGAGCTGTGGGCCCCATGAAAGGATGATACTGTCTATGGGGCCCACATAACGGCCCAAACTCTGATGGACTGACCCTGTCATGCCTCTGCTCTACAGAAGCCTATTTTATGCTAAAGTAACGAGATCTTTGTGTTAAATTTGTTTGTTTGTTTGTGTGAATAAACACAAATAAAAAGATGTGAAAATTCCTTGATTTCATCTATAGACCAGTTGATTTATATTTTACACTCTGACATTAACATACAGCAGGAACATGAGGGTTGATAAACCCAATCAGTTATTCACAATATTTCGGTCAAGGTTTGTTTTGTTTGTTTTATTTTTTTTTTTAACAGAGATAACAGCTTTAAAAAGTGTGGAGAATGTAAACAGTGTTTCAGTTAAATGCCCTAATAGCTGTGAGATTAACTGTATGAGCACCTAAAATGTTGTTTTATTTGTCATCATATTTTTATGATCTTAAACCCAATAAGAGATTTAAAACTTTGCATCTCAAACATTATTTAACCTTTTCTTTTTATTGTAGTTTATTCTGTAAATGAAATGTTTGAAAAGGTCATATGACTGTCAGGCATGTTGATGTACATAAAATGCAAAAAAATTTTCAAGCTGTGGCCTAAAGACATTTTCCCAGGGTAACTATTTTAATTGGTTTTATTTTTCTAATGAAAGCTCCTCCAGCACTGATGAAAAACTTAAAATCAGTCTGACTTCATAGCCTCACAATAGGGTTTCTCACAGGAACAGCACATTTGTAAATACAATTATATTTGTACTGTGCTAAATATGCAGAGGACTATACGTCACTAACTGTGTTTTAAGGCAGCAGCTTACTCAGTTCTCAAGCTGGAAAGAAATTAAATCATTAAATATCAAATTTTGATGTTGAATGTGTGACACCATGTTTCAGGAGATTTTGCTCCAAAACAACAGATTTAACCCTATAAAGCCAACTGTATCATATTTGATACATAGTTTATTAATACCTCTTTCTACTCAATATGATCAACAAATTACAAAAAAAGAACATCTGAATACAATCAGCTAAATGATAAAATGTCCTGAAATGGATTATCAGTTGCCAAAAACACCTAATGTATCAAATGAGATACGAAAAATCTACATGTTGAATTTTATGAACATTTTGATTTTTATGGATTTTAGCAAAGTGAAACAAACATTTCAGCTCCAAAAAAATTGAATTTTCTGGCTATAATCTATGGTATTGGGTCTTAAAGGGTTAAAATTCAATAAACAAAATTAATCCTTAACATACAACTCAAATATGATCATGTCTCAATGCCACAGGATTTTAATTTCTGGGAGAAACAGTTCATATCTGTGTGATTTTAGATCACATTTCTCAAAGAACAAAAAGAAACCTCCTCTCTCAGCTTGCTCTTCTCTTTGATTTTCTGCCTTTAACTTCTGAAATCTGGATTTTGTAGCCTTATGATCAGAGTTGATGCTCTTGTGCTCCACACCAGTAAAAGACTGCAGGACTAACCTGCAGGCTCCGGGACGGGCCTGAGCCTGAGACTGAGAGGGGCTTCATCAGGACAGAGAAGGACTGATGATGACAGTTCAACATGATTATAGACAGAACAATTTCCCCACTGTACTTAAACCAAACCCCTGCTTTGGTTATAGTGTGTGTGTTTTTCTTTTAGGAAATAATAAACCGGTGTCTTTATATTTCTGGTGCTCTATCTAAGAAGGAAGTTGCCTCGTTTGTCTCACAGAAATGTGCCATATGTTGAACTGTTTTCTTTAGTTTCAACTCAGACATGCTCAGAAGAAGACAGAAACTCAAAAAGTGCCACCAAAAAAACATTTCTGCCTGCGAACACTCCTTTGGAAAAATAGATTATAACCTTCGGATGGACCTCTGCAGAGCTCCAAAACTACACTGCAACATAATTCTGCACTTTGTCACCAATAACTTTTAAAACCAGAGGCTTAAATGTGGCCTTTTATTTGGATGGATGGTTTACAAAAAATGTAAAAAAAAACATTAACAAGTCTTAAACAAATTTACATTAAGGGGACATTGAAAAACACTTTTACAAACATAAATACACGTACATTTTAAATGTAAACATACAAAAAAAAGTATTTAGCTTAATTTGAAGCAAATATACATTGCTGAGGAAAAAGAGATTATATTTCAAGGTTGTTGCGGAGAAACAATGTTTTCACAAAAAAAAAATTCCTAGTTTTTTTTAAAGCATAAATTTACTTTATATTTTGCACATGTAGGATTTATGAGATGAAAAGTTTTTGTTCTGGTGTTTCTTGTTTTCTACATTTATTTTCATGTGTACATTTGTCTTTCATGTTTTTCAGTGAGCAATTTTCTATTTCAAAATGTAAATTTGTTTTATAACATATTTCTTTCTCATGCTGAAAGGTGTCATGATTGTATTTTGCTTATATTTTTGTCACTTTGTGTATGTACTTTTCCCTTGATTGTGAAAGTTCTCTGGTGGTGCCATTTTTATTTTTCAAATTGTGGATTTGTTCTGTTTATGTCTTTTGTTAAGCTGATTCTGTTTTCCAACACGTTTGTTTTGTGTTAATTGTTGCACTGATGTATTTTGTGTTTACCTAAATTTAACTTTTTTTCTTTGTAAAATTGTTTTAATTTTTTTTCCCCCAAATCTACATTTGTTCTGTGTTTGTGAATGTACTTTGCTGTTGTACTTTTGTTTTAGAAACTGTACATTTGTTTTGTTTGAAATTTTGTTCTAAATGATTTTTTTTCCCAAATTTAAACTTGTGCTTCACATTTTGTGATTTTTTTTTTTTTTTTTTTAAGTTTTTTTTTTTTTTAGGGCTTTTTATGGCCTTTATTGATAGGACAGCTGGAGAACGACAGGAAAGTGGGTGAAGAGAGGGGGGAAGACATGCAGCAAAGGGCTGTGGCTGGAATTCGAACCTACTGCCGCTGCTGGGGTTTAGAGGTCCCCATACATGGGCGGGCGCTCTACCAACTGAGCTAATGTCCGCCCTTGTGATTTTGTTTTTACCTCCCAGCCGCCGTATATTCTTGATATTATGGTCAAAGTGGTCTTGGTCTCTTAAATCTGTATCTCTGATCCTCTGGAGACTGAAAGGTTGCCCTCATGGCGCCGCCGGCTGCCGAGGAGCACCCCGGGCCTCCGTGGAGGAGTTATCAATCGTTTTTTGGACAGCAGTCTGACGCCGAGGGAAGACCAGCGGATCAATGAGCTGCAATGATTGTCTGAGTCCAAATATTAGCACTCTGGAGATTTCTTTCATGTCTTCAAGGCTGTTATTCCCCTGTTTGCTCTCTGGGTCTACTTTATCTAAATTACAGCCGTTAGAAAGTTGGCACTGAGGAGACACAGATTGTATTAATGCGCATGTGTTATTATCAGTGAGGAGCAGCGCGCAGCCTGTTCCTCTGACAGGATCATTAAAGACGTCCCCTGTAATAAAAGTCCAGCCCCGTGGTGTCTCTCTGACACACAGAAGTCCTCGTTATTGTTTAACACTCTGCGGAAACGTGTGTGAGCGGATAAAGGCGCAGTAAGTGAGCCATTAAAGCGATCTGCAGTTATAGCCATTATCACCCTGACCGCACTGATAGCAGCATTTCACAGGAAAACATTCAAATAAAGTGAGTTAATCACTCTTTATTGAGCTGCTCCGTTTGGGATGTGGATTGCAGTTAACTTGGATGACACTGTTCTTGATAATACACGAACACACTGCTGTTTGATTAGTCAACGAGCTTGTAACGCACCTTCAAGTTGTGCGTAAAATAGGCTAATATCGAGAATAACAGACAGATAAAGCTTATGATGAAGCAATGTCAACTGAAAATTCACGAGGAGATTTGATGACGTTCAGAGTTTGGTCTGCAGTTTATTCTCCAAATTAAACATTCAGACACTCATTGATTTGTACGAGGATTTTAAAACCCCAATTTCAATGAAACTGGGAGGTTTTGTTAGACGTAAATAAAAACAGAAAACAATGATTTACGTTTTTTCCGATCTGTATTCAATTGACTTTACTACAAGAGATAGAGAAATATATTTATATTCAGAATGATCTTCATGCTACAAGTTCCCAAAAAAGATGTGACAAGGACACCAAAAGGTTGGTTGAACGATAAAAAAACCACCGGATGTTCCATCCGATTGTAAACAGGTGAGTGTCATGGCTGTATATAAAAAAAGCATTTCTGAATGGCTCAGTCCTTCACAAGGAGGCTCACCACTAATGAACAATTGTGTGAGCTAAGAGTACAAATGTTTAAGAATGTTTCCAGAGAAATCTCTGCAGGTAAGAGGCAAGGTTGAAAACCAACATTGAATGCCTGTGACCCTCAGTCCTTCAGGGGACATTGAACCAGCCAATGGTTGTAGAGGATATTTCAGTGTGGGCTCAGGAGCACTACAGTAAAACAAACACAGTTCAGCTCTGATACAAGTGAAAGTAGAGAGAAGCATGCAAAGTGAAAGTTGTATCCAGAAACAGCGCTGCCTTCTCTGGACCTAGCTCGTCTGGGATGAACTGACAGAAAGTGGACGAGCTGTGGTCTGATGAGTCCACTAAAGAGGGACAGGACCCTCCAGACTATTATCTGAGGGAAGTTCAAAAGTCATACGTGATGATCCGGGGGTGTATTTGTGCCCATGGCATGGGTAGCTTGTAGGGCTGGGTATCGATTCAGATTTTCTGGATCGATTCGATTCAATATTACAAGGTCTCAAACCGATTCGATTCACGATTTAATTCTATATTTATTCAGTCTGGGATATCTTTGTTAAAACAGTGCTGTAAATTTAAAAAATGACCTTTTGACCTGCACTTCATTAAAAATTGTTTTAACATGAAGAACTAAACCCAAAGCAGTTACATTAATCATATTTTAATGATATACATTAATGCATATTCTGCATATTATTTGTTTTTTTTCCAACTCGTATTTTCCTTTGTACTTGTTAAATTTAAAATACTGTACATCCAAACATCTGCTTTTAAACTTGCCAGTGGTGTCCATATAGTGCTTCCACCATGTTTGTTTGCAGTAACATCTCATGAGATCTTGTTCAGGAGAAAGCAACACTAAACGCTGATCACACGAGACTAGCAGGGTTGATACCACAGGCTGCTTCTCTGCACATCCAAAGAAGAAAAAACTACCCAAGTTAAAAGATCGATCTTTGGATTTTATGGATTGATTATGAACCAGTTAAAGGAAAATCGATTTAAATCGATTTTTTTAACCCAGCCCTAGTATCTTGCACATCTGTAAGGCAGCATTGATGCTGAAAGGTACATTCAAGTTTTGGAGGAACATGTGCTGCCAAACAAATGATGATTTTTTTTTCAGGGACGTCCCTGCTTATTTTAGCAAGACAGTGCCCAACCACATTGTGCACGTGTTACAACAGCGTGGCTCCACAGTCAAAGAGTGAGGGTACTGAAGCCCAGACCTGTCTCTCAAAATGTGTGACACATTATAAACCCAAAATACAACAACAAAGAGCCATGGACTGTTGAGCAACTGAAGTCAAGCATCAAGCATGACTGGGGAAGAATTCCACCAACAAAGCTTCAACAATGAGAGTCCTGATAAAAGAAAATATGATGCAACACCTGTCCTAGCTTTTTTGAAACATGCTGCAGACAAATTCAAAATAAATTAATATTTACAGAGAACGATGCATTTTGTCAGTTTAAACAATAAATATCTTGTCGAGGTCAAAAATGATCTGCAATGTCTTGCATTGTGATTTTAGCCAAATTTAACTATTGTCCAAACTTCATTGGAATCGGGGATTAGATTAAACATACAGCTTTTCTGACTGGATATACAGAGAAATTAAGACCAGGAAAAATCATTCAGATCATCATCATGTACAAAAAGGCAACAAGAAGAGGTTTTATATCATGTTTGCTGTTGAGTTGTTGTCCTTTCATATTTTAGTTGTGTCTCATTAATCATGTTTGCATGAATTTCTTTTTACTCCTGTATTTTTTTTTTTTGGACTTGTTCCTGCGGTCCATAGTATTTCTTTTCTGATTTGCAGTTGTGTTTCATAAATGTTTGTGTTTTTGAATTATTGTGTTTTTTATGTGTTTCCAGTTTGTAGTTGTGTGTTTTGGTACAGTTTTTATTGATTTCTGATGAGTGAACTGAATGTCCTCCCTTTCAGTTTTTTTTTACATGTATCTTTTTTATACACATATATTCATTTTTTTAGTTACTGTTGATTTGTATTTTATGTTGGCCTATTGCTACTTTTTACTTATTTTGTGTCTTTCTGTTTGTTGTTATTGTCTTTTACGGTGGTGTTCATTGGTTTGTGGTTCTGTGTTTTTATATAATGTAGTGTTTTCTGATTGTGTGTTGTTCTTGTTGCTTTTGATATGTTGTTGTCTTAGCATGCTTGTGTTGTTACCCAGAGGGGCCACCGTACCCCTGGATAAATGTAACGACCTGATTCTTCTGAAGTCCATCTATCTGCTCTCTTCTGTCATCTGATCTTGGGGGCTGCGGGGGTAACCAATCACAAACGGCCGCTCGCCACCTGCAGGAAGTTGCCCGTCCACTTATCTCCTCCCTCCTCCGCCTGCAGCCAGATAACAACCCCAACAGTTGGACGGAGAAGTTGCGAGTCCGGCGGCGCAGCCTGATGGACACCAAAACAAACTAACGGACGACAGAGACTCTCACGCAGTCACTGACTCCCACAGGGCCACAGATCCGGAGCCGGAGTTTGAGCAGAAGCTGGCAGATTTGAAGAAGTTTCAAAGAGGAAGGCTTTAGGGAGAGGACGCGCTCAGCCTTCCGTTAACTCAGCGCGCAGAGACACAGCACCATGAGCGTCCCTCTTTACGCACCGACTCCCATCCAGCCCGCTCATCCGACCCCCTTCTACATCGAGGACATTCTGGGGAGGACCTCCACATCCTCATCTCCTTCATCTTCATCATCATCTACCCCCTCCTCATGCGCCACTCCCGTCATCCCCACACCGACTCTCCCGTCTCCGAACTCCTCCTTCACGAGTTTCATCTCGCCGTACCGAACACCGATTTACGAGCCCACGCCGATCCACCCGGCGCTCTCCCACCATGCGGCTGCGGCGTTAACGGCGACCTACGCCTCCGCCGGGACCTTCCCCGGGTCCATCTACCCGTTCCACCACCAGCACCACCGCTCCATGGGGGAGTACGCACAGGCGCTGCTGAGGCACGACCCTCTGGGTGAGTCTGACGAGCGTGCGTAAAAGTTTGACACTTCATGAAGCTTGAAAAGTTTTCTAAATTATTTTATCCGATATTTCAAACATGCATTTTAACATGTTATTATTATATGTATTTTTGATTTTTGCGGGCTTCAGTTTGAGGCACTTCTTTGTTAAAGAAGAAAGGGGTCAGAGGTTAGGGTTTCTTAAAAGATTGTTGCATACAGCAGGGAACCGCTACAAACAGCTCAACTTAAACTTTAGTCATGCATTTATCTAAGACCAATCATAGGCTTGGATAACGACGACTGAAATTAATATTTTTGAATATTTATGCTCAAATGTCACTTGCAGGGAAATTTATTTGCACCTTACACATTTAAACAAGTGCTCAGGGCAGCACAAACCGCCATCATTTTTGGGCGATTATTGTCAAAAAGGAAAGCTGCTTTATCACACACTGGTAACAAATCCTTGAAAAATAATTCAGACTCCACCTCAAAAATCTAATCACTTCTCCCTCCTGTCATGACCAACATTCCCTGAAAATGTAATCAAAATCCATGGATAACTCATGAGTTACTAACAAAAATTGTAGAAAACTGACCCATCTGGTAAAGCTAACATGTTCTTTAAAAAAAACCCTGGATCTACATTGTTATGTTTCAAAATCCTGTCACCAGTGATCCCTAAACAGTCAATCAGGATCAGTTTTAAGTTTTTGAGTTATCTTGTGCAGTCCAAACTGACTGCCGTTAAGTATGTTTGAAGTAGGGATGTGTGAGTTTCCTTTTAGTAATAAATGAATCAGCCACAGGGATTTTGATCAGTTCTGCCCCTGTAAGGAGGCAACAGGCAGATGGGGCCAAGAGCTTAGGGTATTTACTGACAGTTAGGCAAGAGCAAACTTTAAAGCATTATTATTATTATTTCAGCATGAAAAATAAGCCAACATATTTTGTGAATTTCTTTGTTAGTTCATCTACATGCTTCTTGAAGTGTAAGAACCCCAAGAAATGTGTGTCTTACTGTTCATTAGCCCTACCACTTATCTTCATAAATACCTGATGGACATTATTTTGGTTTCTTTTTGGTGGAAACACAATAAAAATGTCTTACATTCTTCGATACTCTATTACATCTCAACCAGGTGTTGATATTCTCTAGTTCCTCATTTATATTATTGTGATGATGGATAAGTGGCATAAATAATATTATATCATCAGCAAAAATAACTTGTATATGAGAAAGAGGAGTGGCTCAAATATTGAGCCCTGAGGAACCCCACAACTAATACATTAAACCTTTTTGCTATACAGTATCGACAGGACAGTTTAAAGAAGCACAGATAAAGAACAGATGGCTTTAAACACTCTACACTAGGGGTGGGAAACTGGTGACCCCTACTTCCTCAATTTAATATCAAACAATGTCAATGGATGAAGAAAACCTGAAAAATCTCCCCTGAAAAAATAGTAGCTGAACTATAGAGTAGCTATTTTCTAATAAAATGATTATAAATTTGCTCAGGGCTCTTCAAGACTGTGTTTACTGCTTTAAACTATAACAGGGATGTAAATTCACAGCCCTACTCTGATATCTATCCATGCTGCAGTGATGGTGTGAGGATGATGATTTGTTACACACCATAAACCAGGAAATACAATAAAAAAGGGCTTAAGGTGTTAAACTGTTGTATTTGTAGAAAGTCATGAGGATGAGACCATTGTCCCTGTGCCACATGTCAGTGTAAATCTCACCAAAACCACCTGAGCCCTGGTCCAGAGCCTGCTCTGTTCTGCTTGCCACCCTAATGAGGGCGCAAGCAACGAGGACACACAGCGTGAGGACCTAATTGTTCTTCTCCTGCGTCCGTCTTTGCGTGCACATCTAAGTATAAAAGTGCAGTTAAAGCCTATTTTATGGATTCCAGGACTTCAACGAAAAAACAGAAACTTAGTCCACATGTCCGTCACTCTGAGTCTTAATAAAAAGCTTCTTAAAGTTGCGAAATATTGTCAGGAAAGCCTCTATTTTGTGTCGAAGGTCACATTTTGGCCGGTTATTGGGTATTTTAAGGGACTCTTCAAGGACTTACTGAGCCAAGCGTGTTCATCAGATCAGCTGCAGGTCTGGTGTAGAGCTAAGTGATATCTCAATAATCAGGTTCCCCACAGCTCACTGTGCACTTCCCACAGAAACCACCTGACCCCGAGATCCAGGTCAGTGTGAGGGTCCTAATCAGTGCTGCTTTCAGCTCTTGTTCTTGTTCTTGTCTATTCTGCACTGGATGCATTTGTAAAGTTATTAATAATATTACAGTTTATAATCAATTCATAACCAGATGCATGAATTCTGTATGTAGCTGCCAATCATGTGAGTCAGAATGTGTAAATATGGGTTTTAAAAAATCCCTTTATGGCAAGAAATTGGTTTCCATTTGCCAAATTAAAGGGCACATATTGGAGCAGTTTGCTAAATTCCAACATTGACCCTGTGGCAGTAAGGACATAAATTATGTTACCCTCTTAGTAACCAAAGTTGTCCTTCCCTGGCGTATCTGGCTACTCTTGACATGCAAGTAAATTATTATACCCAGTCGCTCCATTTTAAACTGATAAAGTTAATTACATTACAGATGTGGAGAGAGTGTGAGCTCTATTTTAGCTCAATTTAATCAATAAATACTGGATTATTTTCATATGAGCATCTCTGTTTATTCAGGAAGTAAGAGAAGTTGTAAATAGTTTTGAACTGACTTTGCCATGATGTTTTTTAGCTCTTGTATGATTAATTGGAAGATAATATAAATTAATAACCAATACATAAAAGAAAATTGAGACAGTAAATTTAAATAGTTGTTAATATATTGCGTTAAACTGGTAAACACTCACTGTCTGCTTTATTGAATAACTTACACTGGCTTTAATTATGTGTTAAATTGTTATTTTTTCAAGAAACTATATGATTTTTTAAGGGCTTAATCTTTGCAATTCTCTTAAAATTTCAACATTTTTCATTTACAGTTTACTGTTCAACAATTTCTGAGAGAAATAATGGTATTATGTGGCCCCCTAGATGACCAAAGTTAGACCGTAACAGTGTCATTGTCAGATTTTGGGGTTGGTCAGACAGATTTCAGAAGGCCACTCCACCTTTAGATATGAAACAAGAACAAACTGCCTGAAGCTGGTTAACTTTGTCTGTTGTTTGAATATAATAAGAACAATGTACAAAATTAAAAAGATGATCCAAGAGAAGAAAAAGTGACCAATGCTACTTTGTGTTTTTCTCTATTTGTTGTTAGTCATCAGTCGAGCACAAGCTGCATTTTCTGTGGCACTTTCTTACATTCAGGGTGGAAAATAAGAAAGAGTTCAAGGCCCAATGATGTTATGAGCCCATAAAATGTTATGGTTATAGGTGTTCTTTACTTATCACTCACAAATATAAAGGTTTTCTTATGTTTTTCAGTACAAAAGTAAGTTACTCAGCAATTTCTGCAGTGCTTGATGCCCATTAAACAGCATTTATATTTTCAAAAAGAGGCCCATCGGATCACTTCTAAGAGGACACTAGTTTATTTCTTCATTTTGCTGAACACCTGTAGTTTGAATGGCATGTAACAGCATTTGGAGCTTTAAAACTGCAGCTTGTGAAGTAAGACAAATGTTTAATTTGCATTTTTTTTAACGGGATTCGCGAGGATTGTTGATAGCTGAAAGTAAAAGGTGAATTAAAATGATTCAAATACCTGAAAGTTATCTTAAAGAGACTGTGAGGAGTTTCTAAATAATTACAAAAAAGTCTCCCTTTTAGATATATGCCTGATCAAAATACACACTTTAAGATGAGTTTTATCGCATCAAAATAGGTTATCTATAAATGCTATTCCTTAGCCTTCTGGTTGGGTCGGACAGGACTGGACTGGCCTGGATACTCAACTTCGGGAACAAGACAATTAAAACTAGAGCAAATTTATATTATTTTATTATTTATATTACACGTCTTAGAGCACCGGGCTGTAAGTAACGATATATAGCTGGCTACAACTACGATCATTTTTCCAAAAATTGCTTGTTGTCACACATCAAATACTACCGCTATGTAACTAGAAAGAGATACATTACCTCGTCACTTTGCATCCTGTAAGTTGTTGAAAAAAGAAGTTGTAAAACAATGCAGAGTTCTGAGGAAGGTCCGGGCTGCAACTCAACAAACACACACTTTGGCTTCGATAAAGTCTTGTGGTGCGTTCCAGTTGAAGTCAGAAGTAGGAATTTCCGAGTTCTGAGTAGGAAACTGCAGCTAGAACGTCCCCGAAGCCAGAATTTCCTACTTGGAACTCAGTGAAACCTGGCCAACCCCGAGTTGACAATCGAAGATGGATGCCCCCAGTGTGAACAGTTATTTAGCTCCTGTAATAATCAATTTATTTGCACTTCTGACTGGGATGTGTCGCTCTAGATCAGCTGTATACATCGTATTGTTAGACTTATATTTACAAAAATGCTGCCATAGTGATAATCACATTCTTCATACAACAACACAGGGCGTGCTAACAACATCTAACAATAGCTTGGTAGATCGGCATGTTTTTTTCCGACTTCAACTAGAACGCCGATAAGTCGGAGATGATGTCACTCCCATTTCCGAGGTTACTGGAACGCAGCATTACGACCAGTCCTTTTTTTCCTTAATAGGTTCTCCTCATAGCACCTTTAAATACCAAGTTGAATTTACCACTTATTCTACAGTTTTCTGCTTAAGGGTGTTTTTCCTGCTGTCTGAAGTGCATGTCTTTCTTAAGACAAAATAGACAATATAAATTCCCCATAATAATTATAAGCATTCCGTTTTAAAACTTATGTCATATCATTGTTTTATTTGCTTGATGGATGCATGATCTGAGAATCTGTGTACTGCTGGATCAGAAGGGTCTGAAAAGATTTCTTTTTAGGATTACTGGTAGCGCACCTGCTTAGTTAGAATTAGCTAGAGGCCAATAACAAACATAATACTAAACCTCAGCTGGGACAGCACTGATGCTCTGATGTCTGACTTTCTGCTCATAGACTCAGGAGAAGTTGATCTTTTTATTTTCTCAGCGTTTTTTTTTCTGTTAGTTTGATTTGTTCTGCTTTGTCTTGATCAAGACATGTTGGTAGATATGTTTAATTTTCTTGGTTAATAACATTTGCAAACTAAAATTCCTCCCTGAATGACAAACAGTGCTAGTTCAGTGAAGAAGAGATCAGATTCTCAGCTGAAGTGTCTGCGTCAGAACTTTTCTATTCTACCAAGTTTTGTTTCTGTGTTAGTGAAACCAGCATTTGCATGAGTATATCACGCTTGGTCGTGCCTGTGTGTCGAAGTAAAGACAGTCTGCAGCCACATGAAGCCGACAGGAACACTCTGCAGAGTCAATAATGGCCCTCCTCAGCTCAACCTTTCACTGTGATTCCTTTACTGCGAATATATGAGTCACGCTGTTATTGTGACAGACACATGAGGGCCACAATAGCAGCAGGCTTATCCATTCAGGCTGTGAGTGGTGATATGAGGGGGGGGGTGACGGTGTGTGTGTTTGGCGGGGGGGTGCATGGCAACCTTGACTCCTTTTCCTGACTCCCATTGTTCTGAAACATCAGAGGAGCGAGCCAGCCGGTGACTAAAACATAGCTGAGCTCTAAATCACTTCTTATTGAAGCGTGTTTGTGTGAGTGTGCAGAGGAGGTTTCATCAGTTTGCAGCTTCAAGTTAACCCTTAAAACACCACGGTGCCCCCCAGCGGTGACACTCACATTATTTAGTTATATCTCTGGAAAAGATAAATTAATCGTCATATGAAAAAGTCAAATGTACCTCCTTCAAAATATTTAAGATGCAACCACGAATGTTGCTTTTTTCTTAAATTTTAAATTCATGGACCCACAGTGATAAATACATAATTATTGATTTTTTTAAGTACTTTTTCTCGCTGAAAAATGTAGCACTGTTGTTATTAGACAGCCATTTTGACCATTAGGGAAAGTGACAACTTCCTGTCAGTCTGTTGACTTGTCAGATGCCCCCAGTTTCTGCTTCTCTTGTTTTCTTGGCTGTAGCGTCCAATTAGGAGCAGCCCGAGGTCAACAGGAGATATGATAGTTACCCGTCCAAGAATAAAAATGGAAAAGTGAATAATCTGATGTGGCACTTTGTAGGGCTGGGTATTTCCAGCAACCTAACCATACGTAATAATAAACTTTATATGTATAGCACTTTTAAAAACATTGGTTTACAAAGTGCTTTGACAGCAAGCAGGAACAAAAGACAACAAGCACAAAAGTTTAAACACAAAAGGAGAAAAGAAAAACCAAGAAAGGTTAATTAAAATCAAAGAAAATTTAGGGTATACACAAATGGCAAAATGAAATTGTGAATGTTCCACAACACATGAATGACTAAAAACCCCCAAATTAGGCACAACAGTCCAGGCCCAGTCATTAAACATGGACACAGAGGAGGCCCCGACCCCATGAGGCTGGAGACACAACACACCAAGATACAGCAACACAAAAGAGGCTGAAAGACTCTAAGTGCAAACTGTATTCTGATGATGCAAACTAATATGCTATGTCCAGTGGCTCCAGTCCCATGACTCAAAGGCCCCCTCCATAAACCATGGGGACCCAGACAATACAGGAGCACTGCTACATAAAATGAGACCATGAGGACCAAAGTAAGCTAAAAACAACAATACATATCCAGATACAATTAAATTGTAAACATTTACTATGCTTTTAAAAGAACTTCCCACAAGTTTTATTTATTATTACAAAAAGAAAAAGAACAAAGATTAGATTTAAATGATTCTACTGAACTTAAATTCAGGTCCTCAAAGATCGTAGACTTAAGTTCAAGTTCGGATCATATGTTTCATCATGTAGTTTGGCTTCTATTTTAAACTGTGCCTTTGTTAACATTAGCCAAAGTGTTCTGACAAAAACTGTCAAAACATTGAGGTCGAATTGATTCTGTAGAATCCGTATCAGACGTCTCCCCAAGGAGTTTTTAACGATATTTTGCTGTATCGATATTTTGAGCCCAGGCCAAAAATGGATGAATTTGTTGCTGAGATTGGGAAGAGTCATGTAAGTTACAGATGGAGGGGATGGGTGAGATATTATGCTGTGGTCTCGTTATGCCAACATTGTCCCGTACATTAGTGGGTTGACAGCTGATCTCAGTCAGCTTCCTGATTGGGAACTTTGAAATTCCGACTTCCCAATACAGCTGGAAAGCAGCACTGATACATTAACACTAATAAAGTAATTATTGACTATTTTATAAGTTCAGCTTTAAACACTTTGTAACACTTTAGTGTTTGACTTATGATCTTAACTTTTATGTAGTGATAAACTCTGTCAGACGTTTTAACTGTTTAAGTGTACCCTCCAAATTTACACTGCAAGGAATATTTTTCTGTAATTATATGTAAAAGTATTTACCAGAAAATGTTGCTGAAATAAAGATACTGTGTTTTTTACATTTATTTCAAAACATTTGAACAACTTTTATTTAGAATGCTTTCTAAAACATATAACAATGTGGGATAATGTGTGCTATAGGGATGGACATTGATCACAAATGTCTAAGGGAATCTACATCAGTAGTCTTTTTTTTTGTACCAGTTCTCTTGTCAGTTCCTTCCACTGGGATCTTGCTGCATTACAAATCTAGGACGTGATGGTGATGTGCAGCAGTCGGTCCAAATCCTGTCTAAGAGGTTATCCTGGCAGACGGGAGGAAGAAACAGTCAACAATATGGACTGTTTGACAAAACATGACTCTTATGTCCAGTGGGATTTAGAGAAAGGATGGAAACACCAACAAGAGGTGAAACACTTCTCTATTTTTGGACTTAACACTCTATGTGATTTTTGAAAGAATTTTTAAGTCTGCTGGAGTTTTACTCTGACAGTTGAACAATCTTCAGTTTCCCGGCTTCACCAACTCGTAACTTGTTTAAACTGGATGTGTCTCTGCACTAAGAGGGAACACACCATACATGTTTGCCCTTTTTCAGTAAGTTTGTAAAGATCTCTAGATCTCTTTTCTCTTCACATACAAAAATATTACCAAGCTTTCTCGTTTTTTGATTGCAAAAAAAAGTATTCAGGCATCTTTTGGATCCATTAACTTACATAAAGTAACATTTATATAAAAAAAATATGCCCTTTGAACAAAACCTTTACAGCAAATGTGACCTTCTTTCCTCAGAGTCCCCACTAATTGTATCTAAAAATATAATATTTTAATTTTTATGGCTCTTAATTTTTTATGTGCAATAATATAACTTGACTTCTTTATTATTCAGCATTCGTAGAAATTGGACTTTCTTTTTGTACTTTAATGCAGTTTTGGCTGCTAGTTGGCAGCAGATAATCAGACACAGGCTGACCCTCCCTTTGTTACATTTATTGATATTAATAATGGCAATAAATGGAACGCTGGTTGGAAAGTGCAAACGTATGCATACCAGGAATGGGAATTGATAAGATTTTATCAATATCGATGCTGTTAACAATCCTGCTAATCAATCCAATTCTTTAACGATTCCCTTATCGATTCCTGCAGATTTTCCATGTGAGCAAATGTTGGTCTGATTTTCGTGGCAACAATGTCAAACACATGTCAAAGCATGTATAACTGCCTCTGCTAATTGCTGGTGTGTCCACTCACTTAAGGTTGTGTAGTAGGTGCAGTTAGGATTAAGTCACAATTCTGATACTTCTGAACCCTGTCAGTGGATGGAATCGATAAGGGAATTGATTAGCAAAAAAAATTAATGATATCGATTCTTTGATGGAGCTGTTGACGATTCTCAACTGGAATAGGTTTTTGATTTCCATCCCTACTGCATACAGTTCTTCTCTATTCTATCAGTCTGTTATTTCTATTTCTTTTAAACTATTTTCCAAGACTTTCTAGTGTTAAAATCATCATGTATTGCCCTGGTTATTGTGTTGCAATATATAATAATATAATAATATGTCATACCGTCACCCATGCATGACCAGATTCCTTTCTATACACAACTGTGCTAGAGGACATTAGATTTGTTTAGGCTTTGGCCATACCTAACAACATGATGATATATTTGGCTCTTTTCTATTAAACAAATTTTAGATAGCAAGACAAACATATAATCAGCAAATTTTATAAAACTTTAAGAGATGTTAAAGATCACATACTCCTGGGGACTGATCATATGATAAAATAAAAAAACTTTTTTAATGCTCAAATGGTCCAAATGCCGTAAAGTTCTGTTCAGTATGAAGTTTGAGTCGGTATTTACTCTTTTACTTGAGATTAAGGCTATTTTCTTCACTGTTTGAAGCTCATTTGTGTCTTAATGTGGGACTGCAATAATTGCATATTATAGTATTTACTTATCAGCAGATGCTCCTTAGATTCTGGCCTAAAGGTGGTCCAGAATTTCTGGCCGGTGAAGCTGTTGAGAAGTGAGAACCACTCAACAAGCAACTTATTTTTTTCAGTTTAGAGAGCACCTAAAGAGCTGCCTACAAACTTTTGTGACTTTTCAGTGGCTGAGTATTTTTGTCAAAGTCGACTTTTCACTTCATAGGTCAGTATAGTTTAATGTCATGTTATCTGTTTTTAGAAGTTTAGACATTTTTTCTATTGTTGCTGCTTAGGTTAAAAATGCTCAGCAATATCTGGTTTATAGTACAGAGAGGATGGATAGTTTAGAAAAATAGATAAATACCACTTTTCTATTATTTCCATCCTGTTTGTGCAATCCAAGTGCCAATATGAGAAAATTAATTATGTTCTCATTTGCACATACTACCTAAAATCTAAGCAAACTTCTGACAGCGTCATGATGTCACAGAGATGTTGGTAATGTTTAGACAAGTGGGTGAAGCTGAGGGTGAGGCTTGTTTCACACACATTACCAACATATCTGAGAAGTGCTTTATAAACATGACTAATGATAATAAAGCTTCAGCTCTTGGTAATCTTCTAAAAAGCCTCAAAGTATCCAGTCCATCCATCCCCAGAGCTGACCCTGACTTTAATATCTTGGTATTTTTGAATCCTGCTTTGGACTATTGTTAGAAAAAGGGGGGAAATGCGATTTCAGAAAGCAAAAAAATGACAATAACAAACTAACATTTGAAATATTGGATCTTAAAAATCAAGAAAGGAAACAACCAATGAAAACTGCAGTACCATTAAGTCTCAAACAGCGCACTCATACACATGCACGCGGGGTGCACGGATCAGCTTCTTTAAGATCAAATTTTAAATACGGACCTTAAAGTTTATCGAATATGTTAATTTTCCTCTAAAAAGGGACATTTACCTTATTTAGTTTGATTAAAAAGAACCGATGACCTAGTAAGATATTTAAAACTATCCACGCCAATCTAAAACTAAAAACAAACAAAAATATTAAAAGAAAAAACAACAAATTAAAAAATGAATATATCATGGCGGTGCGCTTTTTCAGATGCTTGTTGCAACGATATTCAAATGTGATATTAGACTGACTTTAAATTAACTTTAGAATCATAACGTGATCAAATGCTGTGGTGTTTTAGAAAAAATGGCATTTATTTACTCAGGTTTGATTAAGATTTAACATTTAAGTTAGGGTTTTTGTTTATTGTTAGTTTTGTTAGCAATCTCGTTAGAGATCTCTAAACATTTATGGAATGGAGACAAAAAAACATAAAACTACGAAAAAAACCCGAAGTATTTAGAACTGTAATTATTTTTTTTGTTTGTTTTTACAAATGAAAACTACTGAATAGGACAAGTTCTTATTCAACACCCAGAAACAAAGGGATACAAACCGTAAGGCACGCGATACAAAGTTACCTTTAAAAAGTCTATTTAAGTTTTTGTCATCGTCTTTGAGGGATGAAATATCACACAGTCTTTAACAATGTGGAAATATAAGTGTTTGAAAAAGGAATATGTAATGAGTTCATGTACTGTATATGAGAATATTCGTGGTATTTGATTAAAGAGCATAGCTTACTAACTTAAAGTAAAATTAGCTTATTTTGCAACTATTAATCCTTCTGATTCTATAGTCTAACTTTGGTATGTTCGCTTTTACGCGCCGATGTTGCACTTTGCTTTTTCTGTTAAATTAAATTAATTTTGCTGCAGGTTAAAGTCCACATACTAAAGTTAGTTATTTTATCTTTTTTTCACACGGAACTGAGAAGAAAACCTACTTTGTAATCAAACTAAATAAAAATGGAATAAAAACAAAACTCGATAATCGAGAATATCACTAACTGTTACAGGCATGGAGATTACACCTTTATGGAAAAGGTGGATTTATCCCCAGTCGAACTTTATTTAAATAAACCAGTCTCGAAAATGATCAAATTAGTTTGCTGAGAAAGAGAAGACATTACATTACACCACTTCAGACTGATCTTTGTGAATCGGTGTTGTTTGGGGATATATTTTGTATTTTCCTGAGCTATTGAAGATACAGACAGAGAAAAAAAATAAGAAAAAAAATTACTAAAAAAATTAAAACAACGAATTTCGAATGTTTTTTTTTTCCCATCAAACATGAAAGTAAATAAAAAAACTGCTCCGACACATATTTTTGAAACTTGAGTACCCTTTTACGCACGTGCTTAGGCTTTCTTTAGATCCATTTAAGTTTCTTCTGAATTAAAGAGAAGGTGATCAAATGAGTAATTTATTTTAGGCAAATACTGAGAGTAAGGTGCTTTAGTTTAACTTGAATTATGCCATTTGCCTTCAGGGCGCACGGGCACAGCTGCAGAAATGTAAATTGACGCCTAAGTGGTTATAGAGGATGGACTTTCTGGTGACTTTTCTGAGAGCATGTTGGGGTAAAGCGTGAGTGATTGTCCTCTCCAGCACAGTGTGACACGCGGACCGTCTGGCTTTGTGTTGCGGCTCTTTTTCCGTTCCTGGCGGAAGCCGTGAGCCTGTCGATAGGAGTAAATCTGCTCTCAGAAGCTGTTGAATGTTTTCCTGGCTCACCCCGGCCAGCCGCTTCCTCGGGAGCTCGCTGCACGCTGCTGATTATTTTATCGACATCCTCAATACAGACATATTCAGGAAACACTCGGCCTCTGATAGCCCGGGATCCGTTTTTCACATATTGTTGCACTTCCTCTGCCGGGCCTGCTGTGAGGATGTGGCTGACTTTCTTTCTGGTCGGCGGGGAGAGGGAAATAAAGCAAACAGAGACAGCGCATGGGCTCTAATGGGACTGGAGAAGAATAGATAAAGTCATTTAGAGGGATTTAGGGCGTAAAAAGAAACTGCGCGGCCGTGTGAACAATGAACAACATGAAGGTCTGATGTCAGTGTAAGCACCGAGAAAAGAGGAGGAGCGGATTAAAAGATCGGGTTTATTTCATTCTGTGTTCATTTTGTGACGCTATTCCGATTTGAGAGGGCAGATAAGAAAATAAATTGTATATCATGAGTACAGAAGTTTAAAAACGGCACGTGACGGCCTCCTTTTTTAACGTTACGGCACTGAAAATGTGTGAAATCATCTGAAAATTACGCACAGTGAACTGGATTGAATGTGGATTATATCAAATCCCAACCTCTTTAGGCCTCTGCGTCCTGATGGAAGCTCATATTTTAAGTCGATATAAGTTCGGTATTCATTTGTTTTATAATGCAGCTATTTAACCTATAAAGCTGATCTTTTTAATGTAAAGTATCTCTAAAGTGAAGCTTATCCGTGCCACGCCCGTGCGCAAAAGTTTACCCACCGGGGTTATCGAAGTGCGTTTTTGTTTTAAGTAGTTTTTGATTGTTTTACGGCCAGTCTCTTTGTTGAATTCGTCAACAGCGCGAGCTTAAATTAAGTGTCTATTACTCTAACTCTGATTTCCAGTCTTTTTGGGTTTGTGCTACGCAAAGACGTGCAAGAAGTAGACTTGACGAGGTTTTCGTTTTTTTTTTTTTTTTTATATATAATTGGTGTTAGGCCTACTACTAACTTGCTTTTAAAAGTATCTAACTAGTGAAAAACACAGGTTTAACATTGGCGGCTCTTATTCTGAAGGTCCTGAAGGTTAATTTTTTTAGTTTCTTCTCTTCCTTAAATGTTTTGGAGAATTATCCCATTTTGCTTCTTCGAAATGTCGAATCAGAATCAACGCATTGTAAAATCAACTTGAAGTGGTTAAATATCTGTTTTTGCTATAAAACATGTCTGAAATATATATGACAATTGTACGATGTTTACTTCAATTTGAATGACTTTAAAAGGTTCTGAACAAAGTTTGGCTGCAGTAAACCTCTGCGTAAAAGTGTGCTCGCCCGGATTATCCAAGTATGAGATTCTTAAAAAATAGTTTATGATTTTACAGCCAGTTTGTTCATGTAATTTGTAGAAGTCAAGTGTTATGTTCAGTTTTTCTCTGTCACTGTGTCATAAATGGTTTGGAGAAATATGTCACACAACTCTGAAAATCATCCAAAAACGACGAATTTGAAAACAAATTTTAAGTGGAAAAATGTCCAACCTCTTTCTGCAAGACATTAATAAATATGATGAATTGTGCTGATTTTAACTGACCGTGTTTAAATTGTTTGCTCCAACGTACACAGGGCAGCCGTCCTGCGTAAAGGTCACCAAGGTCACCCTGGCGTCAGACTTATTTAACACTTTTTACACCAGTTTAAGGTTACAAATGTATATATATAAAAAGGCCCTAATTTAAATTTTGTTTCTATTTATTTTTTATTTTTTGTCTTTATTTTTCTTAAATTATTTGTAGAAATATTTTGAACTGCTTTTGAAAAATATTCCTCCAAAATTCAACACCTTTGAAAAGGATTCTGACACTTTTTCCAGGAATACTTTTGGGTGGAAACACATTTGTAAATTGTGTCTTTTATTATTCTTATGTTATTTTTTGCCTCATTATTTTAACGTCTTTGAAGTATTTTGAGAAAAATTTCCCATGGCTTCTTTAAAAAATCCCTCTAAATATGGAAGATATTGAAGAACTAATTAAAGATGTAAAATGTGTTTGGAGAGACATGAATGATACATTTGATCATTTTAGGATGCTGAATTAATATGAGGATATTTGGGTCAAAACCCAGTGTAGCCTTGATCCAAAAGCCTTTTCCTGGTGTTACACTATCCTGTACTCTTTTTATTCTTTATATTTTAAATTTCATATTATATTTTGATTCTTTTTAAAGTAAATCTTATAAAGACAAATGTAAAGAGGGCAATTCTCATCTGCCTCTCCACTAATACCAGGCTTTAATTCCGTGTATTTTTGAGATGTCTGATATAAAAAAAAATACCTTCAGATTTTCCTCATGAATGTGCTGTTTGTTGTCTGTTCCCCTCCTGATCACAATCAGTGAACTAAATGAAATAGCTTTAAGGATAACCTAACTTATGCAGCATCATTACACAGTATCTAGGTCTTTTTGGACAAATCGAAAGTGTGAACGTCAGGTGGTGATAAACCAAACATCAACAATCAAACCAGAGAGAGCTTTGGAAAAGTCAAATAAAAAGACAAGAATAAAATTCAAACACAAAAAAAAAACAATAAGATTAAACCAAACATAAGAGGCGCATCAAAAAAGGGGAAAACTTTGAAACCTGTACACAGTTCAAGATCACAACAATGGCGATAGGGAAATGTTATAAAATATTATATATATATATATATATATATATAGATAGATAGATAGATAGATAGATAGATAGATAGATGGATAGATATAGATATATAGATATAGATATAGATATAGATATAGATCATATAAAATATTTTTGTCTACGGAGTTAAGTGTTGTGAAAATAATAAATAAAAGTTCTAAATAAAGCACATAGCCATGGTTCTCATATGGAAACAGACCCCATGTCAACACTATCTTAATGCCAAAATGTCACCAACATTACAGATTAATCTTTTTTTAATTCAACCACTTTTGCTCCTGATTTGATAAAATAGTGCATTTTGTGATTGAGACAAAGGGGATAAAAATGTGTGCATGTTCTTCTACAGGCACATCTGCAACCCACTGAAAATAACTGTGACAAACCAAGAGTCCATTTTTTTTAATATCCGTATACCAATATACGTGTCACAGTGTATCAATATTTTTACTGCAGTATCATATAATTCAGTAATTACCTCCTCCTTTGTCTGTAAGCAGGATGATTTAAGGCATTCTCAGTGTGAAGACATCTTAACAATTGTTTTTCACAGCACAGGGAGGAAATGATTGGATTTTGGTGTCATTTGTTGTTACCTTGTTCTGTGTGTTTTTGTGTCTCTGAGTAAGATGGTCGAGAAGAGTTTGTGTTCATCATGGCAGGAAGAAGTGATAAGATTTTGACTTGAATGTGGATCCAGGGATTTTTTTACAGGATTTGTTCACGCTGCATCATAGGGCAGTTTTTCCAGAATAACTGAGCTGTAATGTCAGAAATGTCTTTCTTGCCCTTTTATAGATATTTGTTCCATGTTTTAGTGCAGCCTCTGGTCTCTAACAGGCTGAGGACATTCAGCTGTTTGATTCTGCCTCTCACTGTTGAATAAATGAATTGATATTTTTATGATGGTTACATATATGTTAGAAACAAACATATATTACAGTCATTAACACAAACTTTTCAATAATTGAAAAAGGTGTAGGTTGAAGCTTGTGGCTTAATTTTGCCCATCCTGAACAATCCAAGATAAATTTGACATATAAGGGAAAAAAAACCCATAAGAAATCCTTCTTTAAATCACAATACTGATCTTTATGTTTTAAGGTTTTTCTTAACTTTAAGAGAGTTTTACTTAAATTTAATTCTTCACTGAGCTCACTCCCAAATATTTCCCTCCAAACTGAAACACATCTGTATTTAATATTTATTCTAACTTCTCTTGTTCGAACATAATCCCACCTCGTAAATTATGTTTCTCCTTTCTTAGTTAAAAAAATGTTTGTATATAAGCAGGAAGAGTGTTATTTACTGCACAGAAATGCCTTCAGAGTTTTTAAATAAACATGTCTTTAAATTTTGACATAGAAGATCCAATGAAAATTGATGTGAGTTCCAAATATTCAACTTTATCGATTATTCTGATTATTTCTTTACCTATGATGGACAGTAAAGTTTAAAATGTTGCAGGGACCATCCTTTATAATAATGACACTGTGTCACAGATCAAAATAACCTATTCATGTTTTTTTAAACATATAACTTTATTTATCATCTTCCATGAATCACCAAACAAATCACACAGCCTTATTCTTACCAGTACACAGCCCATAGTTTGTGTTTTGGTGAACAGCTGACAAACCAGATTTAAAAATGACGATCATCATCAGGTTTTAAGGTAAAATGAAAATAAGATTTCATGTTACAGTGTGAATATTTAAATACCGTAGAGTATGACCAATCATGTTAAATTATTTTGTTGTGATAATTATATAGAAGTGATAAAAAACGAGATAATTCACTGTTAGGATGATGTTGTGATATGATTCTGACTTTTATTTTAAATACATCGGGGTCAGTTTGGGAGAGATCAGCAGAGAAAGAAAGTAGAAAAACAAATTCATGGTTTATCAGTATTTTAATAACAGTTTCATATGATTATGGTTACCCTGTGATCAGTTTGGATAGAGTCCAGCCCTCCACAGCACAGATAATGGATGATCATCAAAGTTTTGATTTAAGGACTTTAAAATATGACAGTGATTTTATTTCTATTCATTTGATATGACAGACTTGAAATATAATTAATTATTATGAAAAATAAATCAACATATTAGTGGAAAGCAGGCTTTTGTAAATGTTAATGCTGATATATTTGGAGCTATGGTGAGATAGAATAAGAAGAGTATACTTACAGTAGCAGATATTTGCCTTTAAAGGTTATTATCAATAGTTCCCTCTGACGTGGAGGTTGTGTTTTTGCTGTGTTTGTTTTGTTTGTTAGCAAGATTACACAAAAACTATTGGTTGGATTTTGCTTAAATTTTCAGGAGATGTTGGTAATGGTCCCACTTGATCATGATTTGATTTTGGTGGTGATCCAGAAAACCACCATGAGCAAATGATTGTTTTTGTTCAATAACTGTTTAACTACTAACAAGCTGTGGGTTTTCAGGGTGAATGAATCGTATCATGATGGTAAATTCATCATTAAACTATTGCTTATAGATGTTACAGCAATGTGTGAGCCACCTTATGTGGAGGTTCCCACTCTCTGAGTGCTTTCTAGTAATAGATTTGACAATTTTTCCTGATATTTGCATATTCTAGTCATGCAAATTTGGCATTGAATATTATATATCACTTCTTTCAGGCACAAAACTCTTACCTCCAAAATTACTTATCAGGAAATGACAAAACATCCCACTAATTAATGAATGAATTTTGGATTGTCCTGAATATAAACTATGTTTTTGTGCTTTGATTTGGTTAAATGTATCTGAAACACACTCTCCATCATAGAAGGTGAACGATTGCACTGTTTAATGGGAAGAAAAAAAAACGTAGTTAAGAGATTTGTGCCTGATAGCATCAACGCCAATCCCTAAAATTTGCAGAATGTTTGAATGCACCATATTAGTTTACCTCAACACCTCTAAATGTCCACTTTTATTCCTCAAAATTGTGTGTTTTTTTAAGGATAATTTTATTTTCTGGCCACAAATGGACATTATCATGAGGGAAAAGGTGAAATTTAGGAAAATGGAGCATTTGTGCTTTCAAATGAATAAATAAATAAATAAATAGATAAATAAATAAATTAATTAATTAAATTCAGTAGAAGTAGGTATGGAAGAAAAGTTTGGAAATCTCAACATACTGACCATGCATTCCTGTGATTTAGGGGTTCTGCAACTCTGCTGAAAGGGTCTGAAATGGCTTGTCAGATTTTGTTAATAAAAATAAACATTAAAACGTGAGCAGATAGTCTCTGATCATCAGACATTTTGTAAAAACACCTGAAATCCAACAGACCTGACAGCGGATTCACACCCAGCAGCCTCTCTGCCTTCACATGTCAGTCTATCATCTTATTTAGTCAGGTTTTGTGAAGTCGGCCCTCAGAGCCAGATTTGTCTCTTGGTTTAAAGTGTGTGTTTAGTGACCCTGGATTAGCCAACTTCCCCTGCACTGATCAGTCATCGAGGCTCAGAGCAGCAGATTCAGCAGCAGATGTGTGTGTGTGTGTGAGTGGGTGTGTGTGTGCGTGTGTGTGTGTGTGTGTGTGAGCAGAGAGGGCACGATGCTCGTCTGTTGGAGGAGGGTCTGTAATCTCAGACGCAGAGCAGGAAGAAGCTCATGAAGCGGATATTTGGCCATCGGTCCTTCTCACTGTCACGACCTTCCTCAAATGGAGAGACACAGAGAGAGACTGTGGCTCATGAAAGAGAAGAGGAAAACAGACTTTCAACACAAGTGCTGCTCTTGTCCTCCCACAATGCATCAGTGGGACTTTTGTGCCCTTTAAATCCTAAACTGTTTCAAATCTATGACTCTTAATTTTAATACAATTTAATTCATTCTTTATCATTTTTTTGTGTTACCGTAATGTTTTATGTCGCTTCTTCTGAAATGGTTTAGCATGTTTCAAACAGCATCTTGGAAATATTATCCCAAATTTGAAATAGAAATGAAATTAACCAGATGCAAAAAAATGCCCACCCTTACCAGAGACACTTGAAGCATTTGTCCAGTCCGTGTCGCTGAGTTTTATTTATTTTTGATCGGTTTGCGCAAAGCTAAGTCGTGAAACACCCGTGCGTAAAAGTGTACTCGCACTGATTATGAAGTTTCCGGGTTTTCTGTTTCCTTAAGATTTGATGGTTAGTATTGTTTTTATTTGAGAACATTAGATTGATGTTCTTTTCTTTTACATTTAGAAGTAATCTTAAGTCTTACTTTTACAAGCCATTTACAGCCAAAGCCGGTGCGCTGCGTAATATACGACACTGCGGTCTGCATCAGCCTTCACAAAACACGACGGAACTTTCCAAAAAAAAAAAAAAAGCAACTGTCCCATCATTTTTATGCCTCTGTCGCTTCTCTTAGGTGGGAAAGCTTGAAGGTCTAAAGTCATTCATCATTCATAGGTCCAGCTTCTGCCTTCAGGTCAAAGATGAAGTTTGTATTTCCCTGTGAAAAAGATAAAAACATGGAATCTAAAACAACTGTAGTGCTCAAGCTGCCATCAAATAGTCGATTTGGTCTGATCCAGACACTTTAAAGTCAGTCTGCTACTCCGTGCTGCACAATAGACGTTTTGATGCAATATTTAACACATTATAGTTTCATTGTATTAATGTAGCTCAGTGGTGTCTGTTTAATTGTGTTTTAATTCTAACCTAAATTGTTTATTCTGTCCGTTTTAATGTGTTTGACGTGTTTTGAATGAAATATATTTGCATTTGTTGTAAAGACAAATTTCTGTCTCTGTATAAAAATTGTAGTGTTTTTTTATTTCTGTTTTGTTCTTTTCTGGTTGGTTATTTTATTAGAACAGATATGATTCTATCACATGATATAGAACTGTATTAATCCCTTGGTAACTCCCTCTGAGAAATTAGGATTTCAATAGAAGTTTTGTATAACAGGTAAAAAGATGTGTGTTATTTTGTCATCATTGGATCTCAGTAGCAATAATTTTGGATGCCTTTATTATTTTATTTATTTTTCAATTTCAGCTAATCTTATATTATCTCATCAGTGGCATTCATTTAAAAAAAAAATTATGTCAGTGTGTTATGATGGTATTTCTATTTTTGTCATTTTTTGTCATTTTTTGGTTATTTGCTCAGTCTTGTGTGTTTATTGTAATTATTTTCTGCATAGACCCCAGGAAGAATAGTAACTACCATGGTGAGAATTAGTAGGGATCCAACTGCATTAAGTGTGTAAATAAATAAAGGAGCAAAGGGAAGAATTAGTTTTGCCTCTTTCTTTTAACAAACAGGGACTGCTGAGACCAATCATGCATCATACATGTTTAGACCACAGCTCATTTCAGCATAAATAATAAATAAATAGTTCACATAAATAAATGTTTTAAGTGTAAATAATCTTTAAAAAAAAAAAAGAAAGAACCAATCAATACACATTGTTAAAATTACCCAAATAGTTACCTGAACCCACTTGTGTTTCTGTCTAAAGACAAAAGATATTAAGACTATTCTTAATTTATTGCAGTAAATATTCTTGAAATATTGATTGAAGTGTGTAGTGATTGCACCTTTCTGGCCTTTGGGATGTTTTTAAGCATTGAAATTCTGAAACAATACCAATCTGACTGATGAGGTTGATACAGTTTGAAGAAAATTGTTAAAATAAAACAGTTAAAAGTAAAGAAGTGTTTTAATATTATGAATCAGGGACCTTCAGAAGTGTCTGAACTTTTCCTACTGTGGTCTTAACAGCATGTCCATTGATGCATTAACGAAAGGAGGAAGAAGAAAACAAGACTTTTTGCTTTATTTTCACACATTTTAAGTGTTCTCCTTTTATTATGAACAACATATTTACTGATGTATCGGGCTTCAGTGTTCCTAAACGTTCTTCCTGTTTCTGTCTGCAGGTAAACCCGTCCTGTGGAGCCCGTTCATCCAGAGGCCCCTGCATAAGAGAAAAGGAGGTCAGGTCCGTTTCTCCAACGATCAGACCATGGAGCTGGAAAAGAAGTTTGAAAACCAGAAATATCTGTCTCCTCCAGAGAGGAAGAGGCTGGCCAAAGTGCTGCAGCTCAGCGAGAGACAGGTTAGATGGATACAGATTCACTCAAAGGGTTCATCACGTCTGCACTGATGTAAACTGTCTGTGATCAGAGGAGAGAGGTGTCCCAACATATCTGAGACACACAGAATATCTATCAAACCTTTAGGTTTTGTGATAAAAGTAAAGCATTGTTATCTTATTTAATAAACTAATCAATAGAACATTAATGCCATGTCTTTAGCTCTGCAGAGTTTTCATCCAGAAGCTTTTAATTTCTCTTAACAGCTCTGAACTTTTAAACTTAAAAGTCTTGTCAGACTTCAGGGAAACATTTATAAGTAACACAATGAATTTTAAGGCAGTTTGATTCAAAATCAAGCATTAAAAACGAGACTTGTCTAGTTAAAATCCATGCAGCTGAATTTAACAGATTTTTAAAAATCTGAGTGAAACAGATTTTGTCCAATTCTGACCAACACCAGGAGAGATAAGCACTAAAGCAGGAGAAACAACTTTGATAACCAGAGGTACACATCGTCCTCTTTGACAGAGGAAAAGTATTTCCTGCATTTAGATGATATGGTAGTTGAATCAAAGTTAATGCACACACACACACAACAACACACACACACTGCCTGGTCAAAAAAAGTTGCCACCAAAAAAGGACACACTGTAATATTTCGTTGAA
The DNA here is from genome assembly GCA_036419115.1 of Scarus forsteni. Classification (NCBI taxonomy): domain Eukaryota; kingdom Metazoa; phylum Chordata; class Actinopteri; order Labriformes; family Labridae; genus Scarus; species Scarus forsteni. The sequence continues at coordinate 6,388,269 of JAZDUH010000414.1, forward strand.
CCCCCTTTAGCTTTGATTGCAGCACACTTTCAGTGTGGCATTTTTTCGATAAGCTTCTGCAATTTCACAAGATTTATTTCCATCCATTAATTTTTCACCAAGATCTTGTATTGACGATGATAGAGTCTGACCACTACACAAAGCCTTTTCCAGCACATCCTAAAGATTCTAAGTGGGGTTAAGGTCTGGACTCTGGAGGCCAATCCATGTGTGAAAATTATGTCTCATGCTCCCTAAGCCACTCTTTCAAAATTTGAGCGAACCCTGGCATTGTCATATTGGAATATGCCCGTGCCATTAGGGAAGAAAAAGTCCACTGATGGAATAACCTTAGTCAGATGAGCTTTTTCTTTGGGCCATATTGTTGCTGAACCTCAACCTGACCAAACTGCAGCAGCCCCAGATCACAGCATTGTCCCCACAGGCTTGGACAGTAGGCACAAGGCATGATGGGTGCATCACTTCACCTGCCTCTCTTCTTACCCTGATGCTCCCATCACTCTGAACAGGGTCAGTCTGGACTTATCAGACCCCACGACCTTCTTCCAGTCCTCCACAGTCCAATCTTAATGCTCCCTAGCAAACTGAAGCCTTTTTACTGGTTAGTCTTACTAATTAAAGGATACACAGCTGTTCAATCCCAATCCCTTGTGTTCCCTTTGCATTGTTTTGTGAAAATGCTCTTACTTTCACTATTAAACACACCCCTGAGTTCTACTGTTTTTTTTCTGATTTGGCCAAGTGGTCACTATCATTCAGGATTTTTTCTGACCACATTTCTTCCTCGAAGACGATAGTTCCCCACTATCCTTCCAGTTTTTAATAATGCGTTGGACAATTTTTAACCCAGTTTTAGTACTCTCTGCATCTCCTTAGATGTTTTCCCTGCTTGATGCCAATGATTTGACCCTTCTTAAACAGATTAACATCTTTTCCACGACCACAGGATGTGTCTTTTGACATGGTTGTTTAAGAAACAAGAAGCTACTCATTGCATCAGATGGGATTAAATAACTTGTTTCTAGCTGAAAGATCATCACCCATGTAGTAATTATTCAATAGGAGGCTCATATCGATTTTCTTAGTTAAATCCAGGTGTCAGCTTTTTTTTTGACAGGTAGTGTACATATAAACTATAATTAAACGATTAATAATAATTACAATTCTACATTTAATTTTAAAGAGCATTTCAGGACACTCAAGGACAAGATTAAATGACCATAACAACAATAAAATCAATAAAAACTATAGTCAGCAGAACACAACGTACGGTTTTAAGTCTGGATTTGAAGAGGGGCAGAGAGTTCAAATTCAGAGGTCTGGAAACCGGAGCTTTTACAAAAGCAATGGATTATAGCTCTATTTTCTTGGCCTTTTCTTGGAAATATGACCAATTAAATGATGTCATAGTGGATTTTGTTATGTTTTCTAGATGTAAATATGATTGAAAAATTTGTTTGTGTTTAATAATATAAATTGTACAGATATAAAAATCTTGTGCTGTGATATTTTGGCTTCACTTTGGTAAAACTGACTTGGATTAATTATTTATTCCTTTAGTTATTTATTCAGTCACAATGATGTGACAGCCATATTTCACTAAGAAAAAAAGGATTAAATCAAAACAGAACATAATTGAGATGACACGGGTTATTTATTACCTATTGATTTATTTTCTGATTATTTGTATATTAATTTGAGAAATGACATCCTTAGTAAGGTTTCAGTCAAATATTGGATGATCACATCAGTGTTTTTTAAGATTTCTTAAAAGAGCCTCAAACATCTCTTTATTTAACTTTTATTTACTGAAACATTTCACTAAGCACCTCAAAGTTTGACCTTATCTATTATTTTTCCACGATATTCTGATATTTTACCCTCATATTAATCACAGAGTTGTGTTTTTATTAATGTTTCCACTTTTTTTCAAAACGAACATTTACAAAAATCCTAAAACAATTTCAGCAGCCCTTCTGTTCAACTTATTGTAGTGTTATATGTATAATAAAAAAAATCATACAATGTCTTTAAATCTATTTAATAACGTTTTTTTGATCCTCAAAAGCATCAGTCATTGGTTAATACATGAAGCCATTTATGGCACTGATCCTCTCGGGTGACTCCTAATGTTTATCATGATTGTTATTGTTTATTTTTTTGGTTATCTGAAGTCAAAATAAATTGAACTCATAAGGGATTTTTTTTCTCTTAGGTTAAAACCTGGTTCCAGAACAGACGAGCGAAGTGGAGAAGATTGAAACAGGTGAGAGCTCTTTGATTCTATTTGTTTCACTAATATGCTGTAATTATTCGTATTTATCAATTTTGGTGTCACAAAATTATCAATGTTTTTATGTTGTTTAAGCCGTGAGCTACAGTAATTTTTAAATGACATATATTTTGATCGTAGTGTTTGTATAACATTCAAACTGTTTCATGTTTTTTTTTAATTCTTTTGTCATTTTCATAAAAGTGACTTTTAATGATTCCTAAATTACAAATCAGTTATCATTTTTCATGAATGTGTTATTCCTATTTTATCATTTTCTAATTTCTAAAAAATATTATTGTAATTTCACAGTAAATTATTGAATACTTGTTTAGATGAAATTATGGTGGAATATTGACATTTTTATGGTAAAAACATAAAAAGTGGTGGTGTATTCACAGCAACCCAGACTAACAATGACAGTAAAATAACAGCACAGTGTTGTAAAATGACAGTAACATACTGAGATAGTACCAGTTATTACTTAAAATTTACAAAACCACCTGAAATGTTATGGTAACCTTGAAGGAACACAGCTGAGAAATAACAGTAAGTTGGTGAGTCCCATTAAAGAGCTAAACTTTTAAGTACTACTGATTACTGTGATTTTACAATAATTACCTGTAACTTTACATCATCTAAAACATGATATTATTGTAAAGTCGTAGTCATTGTCATCATCCTTTTCAACATATATTCTGTTGAAATACACTAAACAAGACATTGAATATTCTGACTGTGATTAACCTTTTTTTTTGCAAATATTCACATTTTTCTAATTCGATTCCTGCAGTTTGTTTTAAAAAAGCATGGACATGGTCATGTTTACTTCTGTGTAACATCACCTTTTCTTTTAACACACTCAATAAGTGTTTGGGAACAGAGCAACAGTCGTTGAAGCTTTGTTGGTGGAAAGGTAGCTACTGCTAGCATGCTAGGTTGTCGCGCTCATGACTCATCGATGACGACATTGTCTGACCAATCAGTAGCCGGCAGTCGGTGATGTCATCTTTTAGTATCGACTCAGCTCGCTTGGAACCAGAGTGGAGTAGGTACTAAAACTAGCTTGTTTTAGGAGGTACCAGGCTAGTGGAAACACGCTGCAAATCGAGTAGGGCCGAGTAGAGTAGGGCCAAGGCGCGCTGGTGGAAAAGGGCCATAAGAGCATTACACTGGAGTAAGTCCAGATCCTCTTATAATTAAAATTTAGTTGAAGTAAATAGATTTGACGATAAAAATGTATCTATGGTCCCTCTGAAAACTGTGTCAACCACTACATATCTAAAACCCTCTCTGTGTGACGTTTTCATAAAAAATAAATAAATAAATGTTGCAGAAAAAAAAGGAATCCTTTCATGCCCAGGATAACTCTTAACAGACAAGCCAACCCCCTGGTTGACCAACATATCTGCTTCCTGATTGAGTAATCTGAAAAATAAATCCTGAAATGTTTCTAAGTGAAGAAGACAGAGCATAGCTTTACCAACGAATGATTTATTGCAAATGTATTTCTTAGTTTGGAAGTCAACGGGTTAAAGCCATGCTGTTGAAACATGTGCAGAATGTAATTTGAGGGTGTCTTGCTGGAGTAATGCCTAAGTCACACATTCCCGTTTCTCATAGCGACTGTGCACAACTGTACATGATTGAGGAGGCTGGTGTGATCGCTATGATACGGGATTAAATTACTGTCTCAACCCTGGACACACCCCGTAAATACACTGTCAGTGGCGCAGCTACAGCGCTTCAGGGGGCGTTTGTCCCGCTCCAGTTAGGTTAATACAGCGATATGACGAGGATTCCATCCCGCTGGCAGCTCCGCTCGAGCTCAGTTCGCGTCACGTAAGCCCCGACTGAGCCCCGTCGCTTGCGCCGTCTTGAACGGGACACAGTCGGGGCTCAAACAGATACGTCCTTGTCAGTCGACCTCATAAAGCTTTCAGGATTGAGCCACGATTGGGCCACGATCAGCTCGACTGAGCTCCATACATGCCCCGCTAATACCGCTCGCCTTAGGACTGCATTAGGCTTCCATCCTGCTATACTGAGAGCGGCGATTCTCCACGACAGTTTTGAACAGTTCAAAACTGTTGTGGAGCTTCTACGTTCCCCTCCGTTCATCCACGACTATACAACGCTGATCCAGACCAAGTAGCGCATGCACCACAACCAAAGCATGCTTTATCAGGATTATGACAATCGTGCACAATCACAATGAGAAACGGGAATGTGTGACTGGGGCTTAACTAGGGACATCCGTAAAAAAAAAAAACGTTGCCTGGATGGCAGCTTATGTTTTGTTTTTAGTCGTCATTCTAAAGATTCTGATGCAGCCGAGCTTGACTTTTGTGGAAAAGAATTTCAGATCATTTTTCAGACATAGTAACAAGATTAAGCTCATGTTTAAAAAGTGTTTAATAATAGAGATTTTGTTCACAAACATTTTGTGACATTCATTTATTTATTCTCAGGAGAATCCTCAGGGAGGAAAGAGGGAGGTGGAGGAGGACAGCAGCGTGGGGAGGAGCGCCAGAGCGGAGGACAGCAGCGAGCGCTCAGACATCCAGAGTCCGACTCACAGACGCTCATCCTCGTCCTCAGAGCTGACAGAGAGGGGGCGCTGTCAGCCGTCCTCCACAGAGCCCGACTCGGAGCTGTCGGAGGACACGGACCAGGAGCTGGACATCGAGGACGAGTCAGAGATTAACCTCCATCACTGACTGAGACTTTATGAGATCCATCAGACTTAGAGGACAATGATGAAGATCTCTGGACTCTTCCTCATGTTTTGTTTTGTTTCATCCTCTCTGGAGTTTTTTACTCCGAACAGACACATGGGACGACAGGCTGGAGGTGGGGCCTGTTTGTAATCAGGAGGACCACTTTGGTAACAGGACTTGAGTTTGTTTGTGCTTCATCAGACTTGTCAAAGCGCTTCTAAGTCTGCAGGTCACACTAAGCCATTCACACCACCTTCACACACTGGTGGCTGGCTTACTGAAGTGTCCATCACACTCAACAGCTTTCATTCACGCAGCTGTGGGGGCAATCTGGGGCCACATTTCTTGTTCAAGGTCAATAAGGCTGCAATTCCACCAAGCAGTCTGGTTCAGTTCGGCTCAGTGTTTCTACAAATATAGGGAAGGGTACCCGAATAGCTAATCTTTACCATCCCAGTTTCTTGCTACCTTCTAATGGAAATAGAGAGCCGACACCAAGGGGCAGAGCTAAAGCACTGCAGTATGTTGATTGCTCACTTCCCGTTCCAGTCAGTGTCAGAGAGGAGGATGCACAGAGGGAGTTTGACGTAGCTGGTGTGGCCCACACCCCCTGCCCTGAGGGTACACATCGCCGTGGAAACATGTGTGGTCAGGGCTTACTGCTCCAAACTGTACTGAACCAAGCCAGACCACTTAGGCCCTTTTCCACTAGCGCGCCTTGGCCCTACTCTACTCGGTCCTACTCAATTTGCAGCGTGTTTCCACTAGCCTGGTACCTCCTAAAACAAGCTAGTTATAGTACCTACTCCGCTCTGGTTCCAAGTGAGCTGAGTCGATACTAGAGGATGACATCACCGACTGCCGGCTACTGATTGGTCAGACTATGTCGTCATCGATGAGTCATGAGCGCGACGACCTAGCATGCTAGCGGTAGCTAACATTAGCTTACCCTCATACGTCTTTTCTTTGCAGCTCGATTGCTCTCGTCCTCGGCTTCATTCTGTTGTATAGCTTCCAAAATTCTCCTGTGTTTCTTAAGGGGTATTTCTTCTTACCACCTGCAGCCTTCTTCTGCTTTCCTTTTTTACTTGGTTTATGACAAAAAGCCACAGATTGTTGTATCGCGCTCAAAAATGACATCACCGCAGAGCCACTCTCTGTTTACAGCGACACTGCACGCCGTGTGGGGCTAATAGCAAAGCAGCGCAAGGCGAGTAGAGTAGAGCCGGGTAGAGTCGAATAGAGTAGAGTAGGGCTAGTGGAAAAGGGCCATTAGTGGAAACACAGCTTTGACATGTTATGGCAGGAGCTTGATCTATGACTGATCCCCTGTCACCCACGAGGCTGATTTCCATGTCTCTGAGGACCTGCACTACTGGACTGATCTGAAGACAAGCTGAAGCTGTTTGAAAAACAGAAACTTGGTTGATTTTTAACTGAGAAAAAAACAATCTAAATTATATTAAATCTGTTTTGAGTGTTTGAAAAATGTACAAAAAGTGTTGAGGAGTCTCTCCAAGTTATGTCATCTTATTTCCAGACTGAAACAGTGTCAGGAGCTGACTTGCTGGCTGAAAATTAAGCAGTATGCAGTAACATAAACACAAATTTGATTTGACTTGATCAAGAAATAAAGTTGTACAATCATCCTCCAAAAAATTTGGCAGGAAATTGCATAATATTTTTGACTGTGAAAGAGAGAAAGCTTTTTCTTAATTGCACAATTGGGTTGTCAGTTATAAATTGAACAGTGTCATCTTGAAAAAAAAAGGATAATTACTTTTGAAATTACTATAAGTTGCAAACAATTGCAACAGCAACTGTCTAAGCTGCAAAAATAAGTTCACAGTGTTTGAAAATGTGGGGCACATGTCTTTATCATTATGTTTGATTTTAGATGTTCACCTACACTGACTCTATCATGAGGCCTTATTGAGCATAAAGCTGAGCACATCTTTGCCTGATGGTAAAACCGCCTCTGACTGGATCCTGTTGTTTTTACTGTATAAAAATGAAATCAAACATTTCACCATGCAGTGCCTTCAGTCTCCTCTGTATCTGTGTGTATTGTGTTGTACTCTGTTGTACTTGTTGTTAATCACTGTAAATAACCTGTAAGCCTTTTCCTGTACTGTATGTCATTTGAATGATGCTCTTAGTGATAAGTGCCTTGAACTGTGATAATCTCTGAATTTAATGATGCCAAAGTATGTATTAATTATAATAAAAATGTTTGTGTTAAAGCTGAATCATTTTGTTTATCTACAGGACAGACGATTGTGAAAAGTTTAAATGAATTTAAGCTCAAAATTCTAACTTAAGCTACAGTTTGAGTTAAAGGGAAACTCTGGTTTTTTGACACCTGGACCTTATTTTTAGGTTTGTGCATGCTCATATACTCACTCAGACAAACATCGTGCAGCTCGGAGTCCTTCAGAAGTTTAGATCCAACCGATTTAGCCGCACTTAGCGGGGGCCACGGCAATGGAGCTTCAGCGCGGGACATAATCTCTGCAAAATCGCTCGTCTCTACCACAGCCCGGTTTGTCATTGCAGGGAAATCCTCCAGAGTAGTCAGACATATATTCCTGGATAGATCCATACGCTTGTCAGCCGGTTTCAAGTCCCACTCTGAGCAGCAAACACACTCCTCTTCTGTTGCTATAGGCGAACACTGTCCACAAGCGCACCACCAGTTAGCATTGAGTCGTGGACGTGCTCCTGTTTGTTGTTCTCGAGCCAGCTGTTCGTCTTTCTCCCTCCGCATTCTTCTTTCATGGAGCTCCTCGTCCGTGTACTCGGGCTCAAACCGGTCGTCGTAGTCTGACTCTTCGGCATCAGATAAATATTCTGCCATGTTGCTCAGCAATGCCGGCAACAATGAGCGATTTTGCAGAGATCGCAGAGATTTGCAGAGCGCGGGACATAATCTCTGCAAAATCACTCATTTCGGCTATATTTTTTCATCCATCGCCAGTGTTATCATAAAGTCAGCTCGTCTACCGTCTTCAGGTGGGTCAGCTGACCTGGTAAACAAACTTTTGATGACGACATAGCCGCGCGACACAAAGGTACAGCTACTTTTAGCCGGCATTGCTGAGCAACATGGCAGAATATTTATCTGATGCCGAAGAGTCAGACTACGACGACCGGTTTGAGTCTGAGTACACGGACGAGGAGCTCCATGAAAGAAGAATGTGGAGGGAGAGACGAACAGCTGGCTCGGAGAACAAAACAGGAGCGAACACTCTCATTATTATACCATATTACTATGTTAATACTATTTAACTTTAAAGAGGACATATCATGCTTGTTTCTCCTATTCACTATGCCAGACTAGGATGCCTGTAAAGCATTTCTGCCCTCAGTACAAGTCATTTAGTTCCTTCATTGCCCCACAATAGCGTTCTCAATATCCTCATTTCTGAAGGACTCGAGCTGCCGATCTGAGGATGACCTAAAGTAACCTCGCAACGTCACAGCCCTTTGTGCTCCGATTGGTCAGTTCTATCGGGGGCTGAGCCAGCCTGTCCTGCTTCTTCTACTGTATTTTTCCGTCCAGAGCTCAATGCAAGCGACAGCGTATTGAGAGTCCCCTGAGCAGAGCTGGTAATGACTGAATGTGAGCTAGGGACCTATATACACCTGCTGGTGGATGTGTTCCTCGCTGACAGTTTTGTAGCTAACGGACATCACAGAGGAGGAAGCGTTTTATCAGATTACTCCAATAAAAGAAATGTACCTCGTGTCGTCATGACGTTTGAAATCTTGTGGACATCTCGCAATGACCTATTTTCAGAGGCATCAAATCTCGTTCTAGGATATCAGAAAAAATACAATATCTCATTTTTTGAAAATTAAGGGGGTGTAAGGTCTAGTTTTCAAATTTATTATATTATATGTAAGTATTAAATCATGCATCAGCATGATATGTCTCCTTTAAACTAAAGATTAGAGCAACAGGAGCAAGTGCAGCAGAGGAGTCTGCACCCAAATTGCTGCCAGGGCTTCTCAAAGTTTGTATGTTCTCTTCATGAATGCATGGGTTCTCTATGGGTACTCATTTTCCTCATGTAGCCTCTGGAAGATTTGTGTGTTCAGGGGTGCTGCCATCGTTTGTGATGAGCACACGCTCCTGAGATTTAAAGCTGGGGTTGGTCATCTAATTTAGATACACTTTTTGTAATACTGGTTAAAATGATCTTTATGACTTGATGGCAATAAATTCATAATGTGTTCATAAAATGGAGTGAAAAATATCCGCTATCTACAGCAGGAGTAAAACAGGGAAAACACCAACCAATAAAATCTTGGGAAAATCAAATTTTTAACCCAAACGATCCTGTCGCCGTTCTGCCTGCCTCCTGCACATACATTTTCCCGGCGTGCACAGACTCGGTGCGTGTTGCCGAGCTGAGAGGGATCAGAGTCCGCTGGAGAATGCTTACCTGTCAAGTTTTGGCTTTGAAAATAAGGGAGGCCCGCTACGAGCCATCCCACAACCGCAACCAAGCTCCAATATCCCTCACATTTTAAGACAGATGTACAAGAAATCTAAAATAAACTCTTTGTTTTTCTAAGTTTGTTCTGCTGTTGGCTCTAATCTCACGACAGCTGCCACCCAGGCTACTGCAGGTGGACGTTCTCGTGAGGCTTTTTCTTCTTCGGTTTTACCGCGGTCGGCATCCATCATTTTGGAGCATTACCGCCCCATTCAGGCTAGAGACAGAGTTCAGGTTGGAGAGGCAGAGGAATGTTTTTTTATTATTATATCGTAACACGGGAGATTTATGGGTGAATACTAACATAGGAGAACATCTGGAAAGAGGATTAAATACGTAAAATACGGTAGTTTCATGGCCAAAACGGGAGACTTGACAGCTATGTGAAGAATGGCAGAGGGACTACCTATACCCCGATCAACATCCGGCTGTGAGCACTAACCAACTTTCCATGTTTGTTCTTTTAACTTTACTATGATAATGTTTTGGTGTTTCCTTACCTCTGACTGAGACATGACTTGGTGTAGTGTAAAACATAAACGTTGTGCTGAGAGTCGGTTTGGAGTTGAATCAGTCTTCTGGTTGTGATTCAGCGGCGCTCGTGTATGTGAGTGGGGGTGTCATTTTGGAGGAGGGGTGGGAGGGGATAGACGGAGCCCTGAGGAGATGCTACATTCAAATTCATGCTAGTTTTCCAAAATTACCAATCCTAGATTTAAATGCCTATTGTGAATAAAATATGCATCTCATAGTGCCCCATTTTTAAATGTCAAAGCATGTTTCATGTTAGCCGTGATTGGTAATGTACTGCTAAGAAGGACTGCAAAAATGGACCGATGACCCTTATGCAAGCTTTGTCTGATTATTTTTTTAATTAACAATAAAAAATACAATAGCCACAGAGAGAACCAATTTAATCAGGTCATTTGAACAGGAGAAAGTTCTTCAAACAAGATTTCATAACAACATGATATACATTGGAAAAACTTTAGTTGCTTCTCAGTTGAACCGTCACGTTGTTGTTCCTCAGTAGTTTAATAACACCTTTTAAGTCATACTGATCCTGTTCAGGCTTTTAATAAAACATGAATCATGTGTGTCTATTCAATAATTACAAAGAACAAGACATAAGTTTCATAACTTTATTGTCTGTTTCAGAGCTTTTTATCAGCGATGATCCAGGAACACTTTAGTAAAGGCTTTTAGTAAAGGATCAGCACAGTGCTTCTTACCCTTTCTTGCTTGATGTAAGATGTTAGTCAGACAACTGTCCGGTGTCTCCGTTGTTGTATTTTACCCTTCATAATGCTCCAGGATTTTGGCTGGCAGGTCTGGACCGAAGGCTGGCCAGTCTGGTGCCTGCACTCTTTTGATGATGCCTTGCTGCTGTATCACATGCAGAATGTGCTTTGGTATTGTCTTGCTAAAAAGACATCACTTGGAAAGCAGCATATGCTACTCCAAAACTAGCATTAATCTGTGCATTCATCGATATGCAAGTTACCCATGCCATGGGCACAAACAACTCCTTATCATCAGAGATGCTGGCTTTGAAGATTTTTTTCTGATAACACTCTGCATGACCTCTTCCCTTCTGGTCCAGACGACACCATGTCCATGATTTTCAGAAACATTTTGAAATGTGGACTCATCAGACCACAGCACACTTTTCCACTTAGCATAAGTCGATCTCAGATGAGCTGCAGCCAAGAGAAGATGGTGGTGTTTCTAGGTGTTGTTGATATATGGCTTTTGCTTTGCACGGAAGAGTCTTTACTTGAACTTGAGCTGTAGTGACAAACTGTGTCAGCTGATGATGGTTTCTGGAGTGTTCCTGAGCCCACATGGTTATATCCATGTTCTGAAACTACTGGACTTGTTGACACAGTTGTTCACAAAGTACTGAATCTTGCCCAATTATTGTCTGTGAATGACTCAGCCATTCAGGACTCCTCTTTTATACCCAATCATGACACTCACCTGTTTCCAGTTCACCTGTTCACCTGTGGAATGTTCCAGACAGCTGGTTTTTGAGTGTTCCCCAACTTTTCCCAACATTTTGTCACCCTGTCCCAACTATTTTTGGAACATGTTGCTGTTGTCGAATATTTTAAACAATAATAATAAAGTTTATCAGTTTGAACACTGAATATATTGTCTTTGCACTGTATTCAATTAAATATGGGTTGAAAAAAGATTGGCACTGATTTAGTAGGTTATGTTATTGCTGGCATCTGTTTGTTTGTTTCTCTGTTAGCAACATAACTCAAAAAGTTATGGACAGATTTTGATGATATTTTCAGGAAATGTCTGGATTGGGACAAGAAACAAATGATTAGATGTTGGGAGTGATCCAGATCACTGTCTGGATCCAGGAATGTTTTTAAAGGATTCTTTAACATTGCTATAGGACCATTTTTCAGCATTTGTAAATATATGTATGTTTTAATGGTCAAGGAATCTAAATATTTAGATTAAATAAAGGACTAATATTTATGGTGAAAATCACACTGTAGCGCTGGCAGAGGTCTGCACTCTCTAGCTTTTCTAGTTTATTCTGATTTTTTTTCAGGTTTTGGAATTGAGAGTTGAAAATTAAGTTTTTGACAATATAAAAGCTTAACAGAGCTACTACGGAGGAACTAGAATTAAAAAAAAACTATGCTTGGTTTGAAAATAAAAAGTCAGAATGAAAAACAAATAAAAACAAATCAAAAATCCAATCTTTTGTAACCTTGAAGCGGAGCCAACCGTTTCTCTTCATTCCCCTGTTTCACTGAGAAATCAAAGGAGACCACAGATCAGTAAACAGTTTAGTCCATGTCGATGATCGTCCCATCACCACATTCAACTTCAAATAGCTTATCATGGAGCTCATGCAAACACTGAGGGGGACTTTTTCAGTAAGTAGATTAGGTTAATGATTGAGTGAACCTTCAGAGCAGCAGAGACAGTGTGGAGATAGCAGAGCACTGATTGATCCTCACACAATACATCACAGTACTTTAAATGAAGAGGCGATTCATTTCTGTAGATTTACAGTTAAACGGACAAAATGGGGCAGTATCTTGGAGTGTGATATTTATAAAGATTTATGCTCAACAATGTCATAGTACCGTACAAGTTTCTATTTTGAGGTTCAATGGCCTCACACTCACAAGAGGACAGCTCCAAAGCCAACAGTTTGCTCATCGATTTGTACTCTGTATTGTGTAATGGTTCACAAATTGTGCCGGACTGAGTCAACATTCAGAGAAATAGTACACACGGTTGGTGGGTGAAATGTTCTGAAGATAGCTGGTTGACTCCAGAGGACCTGAATAATGATTATATCAATACACTCACTCAAACAAAGAGAGGAAGAACAACATTCAGAAAATGAGCTTTTCTGGAAGTGTATGACCAATGTGTTGTTTTTGATTCATTTCATTAGTATTTGACTTAAAGTAATAGTTTGAATTGCTGAAGTGGGGTAGCTCGAGGCACTAGTAAATATAAATGCCACCTTATTAAAAGGCCAACTCTGCCCCTGTGGGAAGACTGCCAGCTATGGATGCTAGAAAAGACAAAGCAGTAGATGGTGCCACTAATAGCTTCATTATTTACCTAATTCATTAGGTAAACCTACACAAATAACAACACTGGCTTGACTAGATGCTACAATAAGAACTTTTTCAGGCTGCTTTCCTCTAATTAGCTGTTCAGGTTGTTGGTCTCCGGGAGAAATAATATTTATTAGTCATGGGCACAGTTTCTGCAAATATCAGACTGACAACCAATAGTGAAGACCTGCTGCTTTGGACCCATCAAACTTCAACTGCTTTATTCTACATCAGCCAACTTTAGAAACATCATTATCTAACTTTGATTCTAATTTTTACATTGGTTAAACCACATTTGATAGCAGATTAACAAAGTTTGGCTTTATTAACCAACACTAGTCAAATCAGGCAGTATAGCTATGGTTGATATTAGGGGTGTAATGAAATGGTCAACTAACAAAACGATACGAAATACAAAACACGAAACAGGGCTCACAATACGAAATACTCACAATACAAAATAAAGATTATAGAAAATCCCCAACAGTAGGAAGTTGTGCAAAAATTACATTGTCTTTATTTTCTTCCTAATGCAGACATACAAAAATATTGCTGCATCAGTACAAAATAAATGCTCTTTGGAAAAAACAAAATTGTAGTTTTTTTCCCCTTATTTAGACTACAGTGCAAATACAAACATAAAATCTCAATAAAAAGTGCTTTGTTGTAACAATCAGGATAAGTACATTCTTGAATGAAAAGGAAAACAGATAGCAGTCCTCAGAGCTGCAGTTTAGACCTATAAATGTCTGAACTGTGAACTACAATATTTAGCTTATAACAGTGCATATACTTCTGATCTTCAAGTATGATCAAATTCTGTCAACTCAACGGTTGATGAAAAATCAAATATTGTTTTTTATGCAGACTTAGCGTCAGCTAATTCCTCGACCTCCTCTTCCTCCATTCTGAAGCGAGTGTTTTGCTACGGTAGGCGAGGAGGGTAAAAAATAACCAGTCTCAGTGGTGCACCCCTTTGCGTTTTTTTTTTCGTGCTTTTATTTCATGGGTCTTTGAATTTTATTTAATCATTTTTTTATTTTGTGAAATTTCGTGGCACGAAATTTCGTGACACCCCTAGTTGATATGTATGGGTGATATCCAATATCAGTATTAGTGTGCATCCCTCATCTCTGATAAAGGTGGCCAGTTTCAGCTGTGTAAATCACTCAAATTCATCCACTGAGTCCCAGACTGTATATAGTTTGATACACTACAGGTGGAAGGACTCATAAGTTGTGTTTCCACCAAGCAGTCTGGTTAGGTTAAGTTCAGTATATGGCACACATTCATGGAAATTTTCACCATCAAATGAAAAGAAAGGGTACCCAAATAATTGACCCATGCCATCCCACTTTCTGAGGGGCAACCGAGGGTACCAAACCAACCCTTTATGGGGGAGCTTAAAGCGCTGCAGTCTGTTGATTGGTCATAACATTTATCAATTCTCTTGTCCACAGCAAAATTAAAACACATATGTCTCACTGTTTCCAAAAGAGCCTGAATTTAAAGTGATTTGTTCACTGCTGTTGCTCCAAAGAACATCTGTTATGCCATCATGCCGCCCTGAACTGAATCACTGAATGAATTATCACAATTCAAAAGAACCATGGGACCAGTAAAGATGTCTATACTTGGTTTGCTGCTTTTAATTTCATTGTGCAACCCCTTGCCTTGCAGAACAGATGGACCTGCCTGATTTTGATATCCTGCATATCCGTCTAGCCAACTTCCATCGTCCAACCACCTCACTTGGCTAAATGCTAAACGGCCCAATCAGGGCAGAGAGGCGGGAGCTGGGGACATGACGAAACCAGGAAGTGACTACTTGTTTAAAAACAATGACTGTGTCCGAAATCACTCACTATTCACTATATAGTGCACTATATAGTGTGTTCGCCATTTTGTAGTGGTGTCCGAATTCTCAGCAGTTAATTTCATCCACTATATAGTGCACTACAAAATACCCACAATTCACAGCAAATTTGAGTGTACATGCGATGTACACTACACCGTACTCCCGTATACCACAATGCAATGCGGTCATGTTTTTCCATAGAAGAAGAAGAGAACGGAGACTGTTAGGCGCTGCTTTCATTCATAAATGTAAATAAACGTTGGAGTATCTTTAAAACCTTCACAGCGCTGCTTTTTAACGTCTTTTAGCGGCTGTAAACAGCTTTGAAATCTGCTACTTATCCTCCCAAATGCCCGGTTTGTTAAAAATAAAAATTGGTTTGTTTACGTGATTTTCTACGCATCCACTTCCGTCACAGGGATAACGGCTCATCAGCTGACGCTACGACGTTCAGAAAATTTCAGTGTAGTGTCCGAAATGTCGTTTGGTCATTCCCTATATAGTCCACTATTTCATTTACACTATATAGGGAATAGTGAGTGAGTGAATGAGTGGACGATTTCGGACACAGCTTATGGCTTCTGAAGCGGTCTCAATATCTGCCTTTTTTATCCAAAATTGACTCAATTTTTCTTTAGAAGAGGAGGAAAGAACGTCATTTAAAGCTTGTCTTATGAGAAATCATGTTTTTGCTCTTCCCTTGACCGGTGATTACTGCTGGGAAACTGGGGGAGAACGAGAAAATCCTCCACAGACATGCTGGTTAGCCTGTTGTCGTCATGGTTACTCAGTGCTACTCAGCAAAATCTGCTCTCCTCAGAAATTTACTGGGAAAACTTGGTAGAGATTGTCTTTGACGAGGTTCATTTCACATATTATTAGTGTTAAGTCATACATCTATGTGGTATAATTAAATGTAAGACAATAGCCGAAGGTAGTTTAAGCTAACGGCTAACTGTTGTCAACTGTTAACCGCTACATATAGCTGCTACGTATAGCTGCCACGTGTAGCTGCTATGCATGCCAAATCATATATAGCAGTGTTGATATCTTTTGGTCTGTGATTAGTGTGACAAGCCGAATGATTGTCTAATCACAAGATGCTGTTGTTTTTGAAGGTTCTGCCCCTGAAAACATTTTCTGAACAGTTCTTTCCCAGATGGATTATTGAAATACTCTCATAGCGGGTATTTTGAACTGTCTATCTGAGATGTCAGGATAGCGAACTGTTGCACAAAGCCAAATGAACTTTGTTGTATTTTGTATCTGTAGATCCAAAGCAAAGGAGGTTGCTTACGAAAAAGCCCTGGCTCTAACTTCAGTTAAATTACCTCGCTGATCTTAGAAGCAGCTCAAAATTATCAATGTTGGTTTACTGAGTGTTTCAATGCAAATGTAGAAAGGTGATGTAAATCACAGTTTGGTCACTTAGTGCTTCATTATATATTGAGTATTTCTGCTGTTGTTGCCAAGTACAAACCCAAAACCAGTGAAGTTGGCACGTTGTGTAAATCGTAAATAAAAACAGAATACAATGATTTGCAAATCCTTTTCAACTTATATTCAATTGAATACACTGCAAAGACAAGATACTTAATGTTCGAACTGAGAAACTTTATTTTCTTTTGCAAATGATTATCAACTTAGAATTTAATGGCAGCAACACATTGCAAAAAAGTTGGCACAGGGGCATTTTTACCACTGTGTTACATCGCCTTTCCTTTTAACAACACTCAGTAAACGTTTGGGAACTGAGGAGACCGATTTTTGAAGCTTTTCAGGTGGAGTTCTTTCCCATTCTTGCTTGATGTACAGCTTAAGTTGTTCAACAGTCTGGGGTCTCTGTTGTTGTGTTTTACACTTCATAATGCGCCACACATTTTCAATGGGGGACAGGTCTGGACTACAGGCAGGCCAGTCTAGTACCCGCACTCTTTTACTACGAAGCCACGCTGTTGTAACACGTGCAGAATGTGGCTTGGCATTGTCTTGTTGAAATAAGCAGGGGCGTCCATGAAAAAGACGCTGCTTGGATGGCAACATATGTTGCTCCAAAACCGGTATGTACCTTTCAGCATTAATGGTGCCTTCACAGATGTGTAAGTTACCCATGCCTTGGACACTAATGCACCCTCATACCAGCTGCTTTTATACCCAATCATGGCACCAACCTGTTCCCAATTAGCCTGTTCACCTGTGGGATGTTCCAAATAAGTGTTTGATAAGCATTTCTCAACTTTCTCAGTCTTTTTTGCTACTTGTGCCAGCGTTTTTGAAACATGTTGCCGGCATCAAATTCCAAATGAGCAAATATTTGCAAAAAAATAAAGTTTACCAGTTCGAACATTAAGTATCTTGTCTTTGCTGTGTGTTCAATTGAATATAAGTTGAAAAGGATTTGTAAATCATTGTATTCTGTTTTTATTTACGATTTACACAACGTGCCAACTTCACTGGTTTTGGGTTTTGTAGATTATATGGTAGATCACGATGGTCACTTTTAGATACAGACAAATACTATTACAGAATCTGTGCACCTACATAGTTAGCATTTCTTTTATATCCCAAGTAAGTCAATTTTTTCTCACATGGGAGAGAAAAGACCTGTTGGCTTCAAACAGCTTGATATTAGATGTTATTGGTTGTATAAATTGCTGTTTTTTCTCTGTAAATGTTATTAAAAGTTAACTATTCAGACATGGGGTTGATGCTGTGATCCTGAATCACTGCTTTATTGAGATGAAACCCTCTTAAACAGACAGGACAGTATTACCTGCTCACTAACTATCTATTAGCTCCGTGTGCGTGTGTGTGTGTGTGTGTATTGATGGACATCAGTTAGTGTGTGGTTGTATTTGAACGACTGAGGAATGTGTTGACTGTTGGCCTTGGCCAAATGGAGGCCATTATCTCCCCTCACAGCCCCCCTCTCTCTCTCCTCTGCAGGACTGATAAATTAATGAGAGAAAACACGGCTAACATCGATACTCGTGTCGCCAGTCGCTGCAGAGACACGGGGTGGGGGTGGGGTGGGGTGGGGGTGAAGGGAAAGGACAACAGGAAACAGACACAAAAATCAGAAAATCAGGATGGCAAACTCTCAATCAAAGCTGCAGTCCAGGCACAGATATCAACGGGAGTGTTTGGAAAATAGCACTTTTCTATGTTTATTCTTAACCCTTCGAACATTAATAATATTTAAGAGATTTGAACAAAGCCTAAATGGGACTTCAGATTAATAATTACTATTAGATTGATCTGAGTTATATTGTCATGTTATGCTTCTCCCAGTTTCATAAACCCTATGAGATGTTTTAGAGCTCCTGTCCCATGATGGACCTTCTGTGCGCAAGACAACTGACTTGCCTGGTTCTCCTGGCCCCCTTGAACAGACCTACCACAATGATGTCATACCACTGATGTGTCATGTGTCTCAAGTGATTTAGGTCAGTTGATAAGAAAGATTTCTTAATTGACAAAATACTGTAGTTTTGGATTGTTCCTCATGAAATACTGGATGACTGATGCCACACAAGGACTGAATTGTTTTCCCAGTTATTTCCACCTATTTGAATTACATATTCAGAGACAGCATTGTGTAAATAAATGATAAAACTTCACATTATGACCATAATCCATGAGTATTGGTGGCCCTAAAATCATGAAACAGTGTTTAGATCAGTGTGGCTGGTGCTTAAAAATTTCAAAGGGGGCTCAGCTTTGGAGGAAACAAACCAAAAAAGCACTCTATACTACAGTGAGAAAATAACTAAAGACAAAACATAATCACAGTGCGGTCTACTTTGAAAAGTGCATTATCTGAACAGAAATTTCACCCTTCTTTCCTTCTGGGCTGTAAATTTCTTATTAAAGTCCATCATATCAGTCACCAGTCCCTCTTTCACTCACAGCGTGGCCGGTGCTTTCAGCCTCTCCTGGTTCATGATGTTTCTCGGGAAAGTTTTGATCCTTTTTAACTCTTTCATTTTCACCACTATAGAGGACAGGTAATTGGAATACCTTTTATTCCATAGGTTGCAGTACCATGTCCAACTATCAGGCGGCAAACTCCCAAACCCTTGTCTCAAGTTTCATAAAAATATTATCTGTGCATCTTTTTGACATATTGTGATACATTATAAAGCCTGGTCTAATAACACAAAGGCTTTCATTGTCAAAGATTTAGACAGGTTAAAAAATAAATAAATAAATAAATAAATAAATAAATAAATAAATAATATAAAGAACATTTTATGCAGATTTTATTTGATTTATCTATTTTAAAAATACCTTCTTTATATAGTTTGTGATTAAAAATTAATCTAACTAAAGGGTATATTCTTAGTACTATGCCTGTATGCAGATTTCACCTAATTTTGTATGCCTCATTAAAATTTTGGTGTAATTCACAAGTGAATAGTTTGGTTAAAAAGCAATAATACATGTACATGCAGATTTTATTTTTTATTTTATTTACTCTTTATAACTGTTTGTAAAAGCCGTGTTTGTGGATCTTTATTAAATTCCAATAAATTACTATACCACTGGTGTCCACTGTAGTGGATAAATGCAGTACTCCCTCATAAAATATTATTGAAGAAAACAGCCATGAGTTTAACTTGTTTGAAAATGAAAACCAACATTTATAAAAAATATTTCTTCGTGATTTCATAAGTCATGCATGAAAAGGTTAAGGGTATAGTACCCCATTTCCCCCCATGACAACCCCCCACTGATTTAGATGTGGAATTATGTTCCTCAAATGGACAAAAATGTTTATTTTCAATATGAATATTTTATATCCTATGATATTTTCACTGTCTTTAGTGTGTAAAAGTTGAAATATTTCACGTTTTAACTTTAACAAGTATAAATATTTAGATCTGAGAAGCAACCATACTCTGGTGGATGGCATTAAACCACAGTGTTTTTGTACTCAGCTCTGAGGTTTGATCACATTATACATAAACTTTGAATTTAATGTTATCTGCAGTGTGAAGTGAAAACACAGCTGCCTTGTAGCATTTGTCTTTACTGGTTTGTGTTTAACCTGACAAGCCAGATGGACAGCTCAATATATCTGCCACAGAAATATTTCACTAGTCCATCTAGGTAGGAGCCCTTTGAATTTGTTTTCAGGGGCAGAATGTTCAAAAAAACACAAGCTTGTAATTGGACAATCGTTTGGCTAGTCACATTCATCACAGACCAATCTACATCAAGCAGGGTTGCCTCCTTTAATGTAGAATACATAGCGGCTAATGTAACGGCTAATGGCTAACAACAGTTAACAACAGTTCATGAATGTTAGCCATAGCGGCTAACTTAGCTGCTAACAGCTAACAACAGTTAATGACCGTTAGCCGTCAGCCGCTAACTTAGCTGCTAACAGCTAACGGCCTTTTACTATCGTCTTACGCTAAATTGTGCCGCACAGATGATTAATTTAACACTTATATGTGACATGAACCTCGTCAAAGACAATCCCTACAAGAAAATTTCTGAGGGGGGCAGATTTTGCCAAGTTTTACTAGGTAGCCATGAGGACGATAGGCTAATCAACATGTCCGTTCTCAACTTCCGGTTGTCGTCATGTCCGCATTCTGCTGCTCCCGCCTCTCTTCCCTGATTGGGCCGTTAAGAATTCAGTCGAGTGAATTCATTGGACAAAGGAGGCTGACAAGACGGACCTGCAGGATTTCAGAATCAGGCAGGTCTGTCTGCTCTGCAAGGCTAGTTTGATTTCTCCCCAGGCGATAACTGGACATGACGTTTATCTGGGCATTCCTACAGAATGCAACTATATATCTATGTAAATACAAGAAGGTTATTTTTTTAACTTAATTGATCATGAACATACTCTTGCATTAAACTAATTAACTGAACCCAGGCAAAGGCAAAATATGACTTCGTTCAGAGGGCTAGTTTAGTGTTAAAGTTACAAACTGTTGTCGACTTTTGACTTCCTTAATATTTCAAAACTTATACAGTCAGAGCAACCCTGATTCAGCCTTGAAGAACATAACCATCATTACCCGAACAGCCTTTATCATGGACTGATTCAAAGATGGAATAATTGCCATTAAGAGCATCAGCACTAATGTAGACAGATGTTTCCCCCTCCAGCGTAATAAATACCTGAATGCATACTGAATGCAAACACTCTTGGATGTAACTCAGAGGCTGAGGGGATTAATTTAGCTTCCTGGGACCATTTAATCATTTGTTCTCTGCTCACTTAAGAGGACGGGGGAGTTAAATTGGCCTTGAACTGATTCATGTTGAAAGAGAGCAAACAGTGGCTCCTCTGGGTGGTACACAGGATGGTATATCTCTCAGTGAACCATGAGATGAACGTTAAAGCCTCTGCCATTAACCAACCATTAGGACACTCTGACACTTGTTTGCCTGCTCTTTGGGACCCCCGACTGATTTATCCCCCCACCACACCAAAAAAAAAAAAGGCTGTTGACCTGTTTAAACTTTATTAATAGTCAATACAAGCATGGATGTGAGCGAAAATCAAAACCACAAGTTCCTTTATTTTGTTGTTGTTCCTAAAACATTTGCAGAGTTACGTGTACATTTAAGTCAAATATTCACAAAGTATCAATATTTATGATTTTAAATTTTGATAATGTGCTGAAATATTTAAATTTTGTTGATGAACAAAACACAAAAATACCCTTAGTGAGCCTTTTTTTATTACCATAATTAGATCTTTTTCCAGGGGGAAGTGTAATGTCATATCAGTGTCCAACTATCCATTATCAGTTGCAGCTGATATTGGGGAAGAGTAGGGGTGCACCCAGAACCGGCCAATACTAGGGCTACATAGAGAGACAGACAACCATCCATGCTCTCGCCCCTACCTAAGGGCAATTTGGAGTCACGAAGTAACCTAACAAGCACACCTTAGACCAGGGGTGGGCAACTTTTATTACCAAGAGGGCCACATAAAACCATTTTTCCCAGCCTGAGGGCCACATTGTTACAAATTTTCAGAAACTCTCGATAATGAAAAAGAATGTTGGATAAACAACAAATGAGAATATGAAGTTGTCAGAAAATTAGAATACCAATATTCATATATTATAACATAAATACAAGTTATTATGCATAATCAAATGAACTTGATACAGAATTCAAGCTAATTTAGCTAATATACATAGAATAAAAGCCACTGAAGCTTTTTTCAAATCAATATAATTATGTGTCTTTAAAATTTTTAAAGCTCAAATATTTTGTGCTGCAATTTTTTAAATATCATATTGAGTAATATTTGATATAATGTTAAAGGCTTCATGAAAGACATTTAGACACTATAAGAGCAAAGTAAGGTTGTTCATAAGTTACATAAGATTATATAGAATTATTTCTATTGGATATCTGAGTTTTCTTCATATTTACAGCTGCTGGTTTTTGGGAATGAATGGCGGGCCACATTTAGTGATATGGAGGGCCACATTTGGCCCCTGGGCCGCCACTTGTCCACCCCTGCCTTAGACATTATATTTGTGTAAGTTTCAAAAAACCTTTGAAGTTTTTGTATGCAACATCACATTTGCAAGCACAGGACAAACAAAAGGTTCATGACCTTGACTGTTGTCCTTCAAATGTAATCAGTTCATCCTGCATTCGCACCGGTCATTTTAGTAAATTTTTTAAAATGTATTTTTTGGGCATTTTGTGCCTTTATTGATAGGAGAGAGACAGTTTTTGAGGGTGAGATGGTTTGGAGATGTGTTTTCTCTCTGGAGTTTTAAGGATGCTTAAAGACACATTAGACTTTAAAATTCTATTAAAACTCCTGTTCCCAGAGGCTCTGAAGCTTCTCTGAGGTGTACTGTGCTTACAAGCAAAGGTTGTAACATCAGGTCTCCTAAATTTGATCTATGAGTCCAAAACTTCTATCAGTACACCTTTGAGCTGCTCTAAACTTTTTTTAAAGACTGGAGAAAATACCATACAGTCTTCCAGAGATATTATGATGACAATAAAGGAAGAACATGAGATCAAATATCTTTGAACTTTAAACTAAAACCGTTCATCCTTCAGATTAAGTGAATATTTGTACAAATTGAAAATAAGGTTTTCCAATCACTCCTGGAATATCTCTTTACTCACAAAGAATGAACATGAACTATGGATTAAATCATGGCAAAAGTCTTGTAGTGTGTCCTCAGATTAAGATGTTTTGAACATGAAGTTGAGTTTACGTCACTCAATGGCCTCAAGAGTCACAAGATTTCAATCTACCAGGGGCATCATTTTGGGATGTGGTGGAATGGGAGATTTGCTTCATAGATGTGCAGCTGGCAAATCTGCAGAAGCTGCATGATGCTATCATGTCAATATGTACCAAAAACTCTGAGACATGTTTTCTGCACCTTATGAATCTATGTCCAGATTTAAAGCAGATCCGAGGTCCTACTTAACAACTTCTTTTTTGAACAAGTTACAGGATGCAAAGCGACGAGGTAATGTACCTCTTTCTAGTTACGTAGCGGTAGTTTTTGATGTGTGACAACGAGCAATTTTTGGAAAACTTAGTATTGTAGTTTGTAGCCAGCTGTCCGACCCGACCACTTAGCTAAGGAATAGCATTTATAGATAACCTATTTTGATGCTATAAAACTCATCTTAAAGTGTGTATTTCGATCAGGCATACAGTCCTGCTCAGTATTACTGGCACCCTTCATTATTTTCATTACTTTAACAATATCTTCAGAAATAGATTGAAATGTTCCAAATTCAAGTCATCATGATCTTTTAATTGAAGGTCCAAAATACTTTAACAAAAAAACCCAACATTTTTACAAGTTATATATTGTAATTTTAAAGTGGGAACTGAAAAAAAGCATGTTCAGCAATAATGGCACCCCTACTCAGCATTTTGTTGCACACCCTTTGGCACTGATGGCAGCCTCCAGATGTTTCTTGTAGCCATCTATAAGGTTCTTGCACTTCTCAGCTGGTATTTTCTCCCACTCTTCCTATGCAAATTGTTAAAACTCTTGAACTTGAACTCTTCTCCCCAATGGCAGATTTCAGCCATACCAATGATTTTCAATCTGATTGAGATCAGGACTCATTGCTGGCCATTTTAAAACAGGCCATTTTTTCCTTTTCAATCATTCCTGCGTGCTTTTGGATTTGTGCTTTGGGTATTTATCTTGCTGGAGGGCCCACGATCTTCCACTCAAACCAAGTGTTCTTACACTGGGTCGGACATTTGGCTCTAAAATTTCTTGATAATTCTCTGATTTCATGATTTCAGTGATGTGGTCAAGGCCTCCAGTGCCAGGTGCAGCAAAGCAGCCCCAAACCATTATGGAACCTCCACCATGCTTAATTGTTGGTAGGGTGTTCTTTTCCTTGTAGGCTTCAAGTGGTTGCAATTAAAACTGCCTATTCTAAATATGACTGCAAGATCATAGTAGCTGATGAAGTATTTAAAAACCTTAATATGTGAACATTACTTCTGCCAAGTTTGAGTCTGATAAAATGATGCAGAGCAAAGTTAGAGAGGTTTGTAAAGAAACTGTACTGTCACGTTGTGTACTAAAACTTCATGGGTGCCAATAATGGTGAGTAGGACTGTATATCGAAAAGTGAAACCTTTTTGTAATTACTTAGAAACTTCTCATAGCATCTTCAAGGTAGTGGAAGTGATGTGAAAATAAAACTTTGTAACCTGAAGGTACAGGTGTTGAGAAATCCAGACAATACAGGAAAGTCCCACAAAAGCCCACTCACACTAGCAAAATGATCCAGTCTTTACCTGGGTAAGCTGAACGTGTGAACACAAATAGAAAAGATTCCCCCTGGATTTAACCTGGGTCATTTCCCCACGTCCTGCTAGTATTTTGCTTTTTATAATCCAAGTGACCAGAAGTGTGAATGCAGCTGCAAGTTGTCAGAGAAATTCACTGAGGCAACCGGCACCGTGTTGCTCTCTAACATCCTGAGAGTATTCACGTGCTGCTGTTGGCAACAAAAATAAAACTCTGCAGCTTTCCTTCTCTTGTGTAATTGCCTTGAATGTAGTGACACTGCTTTATATTCACTTCTGCCTGCTACAGTGCTCCTCTCCACTCATTCATTGATGCTGTTAAAAGGCTCTTAACATTTGCATTTGCACTTCTAAATGAATAAGACAGAATTTTTTAATACTAGTGAGTTCAGGACTTTGACTGAGAGCATTTTATCACATTTTAAATTGAAAAAAATTACTGTTTTGTACATTCCAGTTCCTCTGCTCCCACGTTCCTTCCCAAGTTTGTTCCTGATCAAATTCTGCTCCATTATTAAAACACACAAATGTCAGATGTAGCTCTACAACTTAAGAGGCAGTAAAGCCTGAGCTGTCAGGAAACAGGTCTACTGGATGTCATGAGCAAATCCAATCAACCAAGAGTGTAAAGTATTTAACCAGGATCTAAAAGGCCAACTTATGTTAAGAGTTCTGACTTTGGCAAATATTACTTAGATATAAACAGCATTGTGTTCTGTTGTTGACTATCTGATAGAGTATATAAGGTAATTTAACTGAAGTATCACCTCCTGATAACCACTCTATTATGACCTTATCTTAACATGACAGTTTTTTATCATTAATTTATCTTCTCAGAGGTAAAAAGGCCCATATTTACCCTGCCAAATTAAGTCAACTTGTTGATTATTTAATACCATCACTGACAAAGGGAAACAGTTGTTGTTTCATTAAGATAAACACCTCATTCTGTTTCTTATCTCGAGATAAAAAGTTTCTGAAGTTTGATTGATGCTCTTCTTTCTGTTTCGTCTCTTTGTTCCGCTCTTCTTCCTCAGGAGGATCAGGTTTTTGCATGTATGCTGTGAAATGCTGCATATGTGCTATGGGTCAGTGGTCTCTGTTCTGCTCTATGCTGCAGTCTGCTGGGGAGGCAACATAACTGACAGGAACACCAGGTTGATGGACAGGATGGAGGAGTTTGTGAACTGCAGGACTTGGTCTCACTTTGGACTGTGGTGGAGAGATGTATGTGCAGCATAGTGAAGACCATCATGGATGACAGTAACAATCCCCTCCACAACATCCTGGAGGGACAAAAAAGTAGTAGCAGTGGAAGACTCATCTCACTGAGGGTCGGTTTACATGACAACAAAAACAGCCAGAAATAGAGTTTTTGTTGAATTTGTGCCTTCAGTTTACATGAGAACAGTTGGGGAGTGCCTGAATCTGCAAAACTTTGGAAACAAAAGAATGAAAAGTTTTAAACACATTTTCCTCAGTGTAAAGAGGAATCTGTGTTTTCAGGGAAAACAGTGATGAAAGGCAGATGTGCAGCACTCTTTTAAATAAAGGTTGCATGGGCATCTAGGAACAACAACACCAACTACAGCCAACTACTGAGCAACATTTGTACTGCACATTTGTGCCTGGTTTGTTATCCAGACATAAATATCCAGACAGATTTGTTGTCTAAACAAAAAAACTCCTCCAGCTTTGTGTGTCCAATCGCCATTGTTGTTTGTAAGAAGTTTGTCCAAACCTGAAAGCATGTAAGTGTTGATACACTGCTGTTTCACTACAAACTTACATCACACATTGGGCCCTAATTTCGTGGCGCAGCGCAGGGTGTGCAAGCCTGGCGCACCCTGCGCAGTGTTAATTTTGTCCAGAGCACCGCCGTGCACTGTCAATTTGACAATTTGGTAGACCGTCTGCGCAGGGATGGGTGTGACGGTGCATCAGGGGGAGGTGCGGACAGATTCAGGTTGGCACAGTGACAATTTTGTGCCAAAAAACTATGTGGAGGGTGCGCTGTAAGCTCACCAGCTCCAACCTGGTCTATTCTCCGCGCAGGTGAAGCCCACCCTCCACTGCTGTAATTTGGCGACAGGCACACATGTGCGCAAACATCACCAAACCCTCAGAGGGAGGTTTTCTAGAGTGTCAGGAACATTTTAATGCAATAAACAATCACATCAATCACTATTTAATGTAACCGTCTGAACCAGCATATACATTTGTATCTATATTAATTGTCCCGTCACATCTGATGTCAGATTAAAGCCGTTTGTCATAATGGAAACTTAACCTGATGGCAGCTGGAAGTTTGATGCACATCTTACAAGTCAACAATAAACAGCCTTAACATCTGAAACTGAGTATATATCTGGCTTCTCTAATTTCATTAAATTCAAAGAAAAGAGGGAGAAAAAAGACAAAGAAAAAAGATGGAAAATAAATGTATGTCACTTAGGATATACCTGTGTTTTCCCATATTCCTCTATTTAGTCTTTATTCTTAACGTGATCTAAAAGATGGAGTACATTATTGTAAGGAGGATGAGGCGGAGACAGCGAGAAAGTATACAGTATATCACTACAGGCTCTGCTATTCGGCGATGACAAACCAGAAGTGCAGGTGGATCACAAGTATTATGAATGGATAAGCCTGCTGCTGTATTTAAATGTCTGTCTCTTAATTTTGTACTCCTATTAATGACAAAGGAACAGATTACACCTGTTCCGGGAGCTGGCCCATATGGTAACGCGCTTCATGGCCTCTGATGCGCGCCCCGATGGCCAGTCAGTTCTCCCAGTTTCTGAAGGGACAGCGACTCTGACCGTCTCCGCTACCGGGGATCAGTCAGACCAATCAGTCGCTGCGCCTAGGCCGCAGCGCATTTAAAGGCAAGAAGACGCATTGATTTGATTGGTGAAGACAACACTCGATTGTGTTAAACCCACTCATGTCTTTTCTCCTCCCTCTCTGGCACTTGCGCGGAGGGGCAGGGACATGGGCGTGGGTGCACCTCTCTGCGCCTGCAATGCACCTCCCTGCGCACATCCATCCATCCATCCATCCATCCATCTATCTATTTTGTACTTTTGATTAGCTACAATGGACATGGCCAATGTTTGAGCTCGGAGCTTTGCAAGATGGATCTACCTGATGACAGCCATGAAATCTGGTGAATCCAGCTGCTTTGCAAGACTATAGGTGCGACCTGTGTTGTATAAAAGCATTTTGAACTATCAAATGACTAATAAAGAGCTATAGAAGCTGAAAATCATTTACCTTTTTTACCCAGACACCCCAATCAGTTCCCCAACAATGAAAAAAACTTTTGACTGTTATGAAAAGTGGCACAGAAATAGCAGACACAACTGCACGACACAGAATATGGTGGGTAAAAAGGTTTGATCCAAGATTCAGGCAGGAGTTAGGCACCCAAATAGGCAGTCAGAGATGTTTGTTTCCCATCTGGTGTCAGCAGTGAGGTCTGAAAACATACAGTGCGTGTGAAAAGTAGTCACATCGAGACATTCACCCTGAGGACAGTAATCCAATAGATAATATGTTAGTGAGGCTGTTTGGAGCAATGGAAAACAGGTGAGGGCAGTGACAGGGGAGATTCATTCCCCCGACAGCTAAGGACAGATCACTCACTGATTCACGGGTGCACTCAGCTGTGCTATTTACTCTTCAATTAGGCCATATCCAAATGGGAGATAGGGGGCTTTTAAAAGTATTCAGGGCCAGTTTAAGGAGTACAGGATTTTCTGCCTCACCATCCAAATTAGACAGAGTCCATCTGAACGATTAGCTGCTCAAACAAGCTCGCTGACAGAACACACATACACCGGTAATAAATAGTTATGGCCAAACATCCGCCTGAATTAAGCTGCTAATAGGGTACAAGTGACATTTTGGGGACAATATAAACGTATATGTGCTAAGACTGATGGCGGCTGGGGAATCGAGAGCAGCCTTTTAATGAGGATTTTTGTTCCCTTGACGCTCAATAATAGGAATTTCATCCACAATAATACTCTCATTTATAACTTTGATAACACACATTTTATGTCAATGTTTCAAGATGTAAAGGGAGGGAAATCAAACTAATCAGGCTACACTTCTGGGGGCAATGTCACTTGTGTCTTATTTGCATCTGATGACTAGATGGTTTATGTATAATTTGTGTGCTGACACAAAAATCTTGTGCTCCTTCAACTGATTGTTTGGACATTTGGGCACATTCTGTATAATCAGTTATCTGGAGGCCTGAATAAAGGTCTTTTCTGTGTAGCTAAAGGCTATCAGTAAGCATAAACTAAATATATTTCAGGGATTTTGTAAGTATTTTGGGGAAATATTTGGCATTTATTTGATCAAACCCATGGACAGTGGATAGAATCAAGAGGTTGAACGTGACAGATTACAACTCCACACTCTGTTTTTAGTCTTTTGAAGTAAAGAAATTTCAGAAATGTAGGGGTCAAAATCTGCTTATTCAAGCTTTATATGTTGCTTACATATGATTCACACCTTCCAATGCTTTATGTGTGTAATAAAGTACTTCTATAAGCAATACAACAAAGTCTGAGTCAGAGTCTTGAGGTTTGAGATGTGTTACATCATTAAGAGGAAAAACACCCCAGGTAGAGTGAGATTGCATGTGGATCAGGTGTATTCAGTAAGCTTAAATGATTGGATATTATGAACACATTTTTGATTTTTGTGACTGTTTTTTTTAGTAATCTCTCTAAAATACAGCAGGTGATATGCTCTTCCTTGTCTGAGGACCATGTCATCATAGGAGCAGGGATGGATTCTTGTTTTTTATCAGCTGTACCAATGAATCTGGGGAAACTTAGTTCACATTTGCTTGTAAGTTATTCCAACGAAAGCTGAGTTAAAATAATGTGACAGGTTCGAATCCAGCCTGTGGCCAGTGCGCAGGGTGTCCTCCCTCTGCTCTCTTTTGCCCCCTTTCACAGACCGATCCACTGTCTCTCTCTCTTGTTAATAAAGAAGCAGAAACACGTTTAAAAAAAAAAAGGAAATTAGATTAAAAATAAGAAAACCAATGATAAGCCAAATGTCACCAATTTTGGTTAACTGACTGATGAATTTCCACAATGTGGTGTTGACTCAGTTCATCCTAAACTTTGTCTGGATTGTTGATTTTTCATTAAGGGTTCTTCCTGTAACCTGGTGCTCCTTCAAATATCGCTTTAAGGTTCTGTTATAAAAATGAGACATAAAATATAAAAACATAATCAATCAATCAATCAAACTTGATTTGTATAGCACTTTTCATACAAGACTTTGTAATACAAAGTGCTTTACATGGGGAAAAAAAGATAAAATAAAATAATAAGTGAAATAAAAAGCAAAAAATTGCATAATTGCACAAAATGAAAACACAAGACCCTCGCAACCCCCCTCCCCAATCCACATTCAATGTACACACTCACTTACTCAAACATACAAAGACATAAAAAGGAAATTCTGACAGAAAGCTAAATTAGAAGACTGAGGTAACGCTATCTTGAATTAAATATGAGGAAACACAGGAGCTAAAACTAAAATGTTAGTTCAATAAAATACTAAAAAGTAGATGCGACATTCTGTGATGTGAAATTCTGCTGTAAGGACACGACAGGACAGGAAATTCCTACACTGAAAATGAGTCCACACACGTGTGATCATGTACACACTCCTATCACCACTGGCCTTAGCTGGCATTAACTGGCCTAATACTTAAATACTAGAAAAATACTAGAGGGTAAGATAAGTACTTTTTTATTTCATTTTTGAATTTATTTATCTATAGTTGTACTGCATTCTTTAATAATCCATCAGGTCTAATTGGTTTGCTGGATGTCCTCGACCTTTTTCTTATTTTGAATTTGATTTATGAAACACACTTAAAGTGTAGTTTGAGTTGCCTGATTAAGCTTAGAATTTTCTGGACAAGTTGCCCTGACTTTGGTTTTATTTAGCCACCAATAAAAATGTAGACTTACAAATCTTATGTTT
Source organism: Scarus forsteni (assembly GCA_036419115.1). NCBI lineage: Eukaryota > Metazoa > Chordata > Actinopteri > Labriformes > Labridae > Scarus > Scarus forsteni. Next base: position 6,419,043 of record JAZDUH010000414.1, read on the forward strand.
TTAGTGTATTCATTTGATTAGTAATGCACTACAATTTTATAATATCTTAGAATTAAAATTCTTTATTTGGGTACTTTAAGCAGATATGAGATTAAAATGCGATTAATTAGATTAATTAATTATAAATCCAGTAATAAATTAGATTAATTTTTTTAATCGTCTGACAGCACTAGTTTGAATATAGATGTGAATCCAGGTTACCTCTTTTAATAATTTGTTAACACTGCAAGATGGAGCATTTTCCACATTTTCACTCAAACTTAATAATCCCTTAGTTGATTTTGATCAAATTTTCCGAGATTATGGTTATGTTACACGGAAGAAGTGAATAGATGTTGGTAGTGTTCCAAAAACAGAGGTGGATCCACAAATGTTTCCATATTCTCACTAATAATTTGGCTTAGAATGACAGAATGGCCTTGGTTAAAGTTAAGCTGGTACCACATGTGGAAAAGCACTATCTCAGACATGTACTAATCTCTGTCAGCTCTTATGTGAGTTCCCATTTCCAGAGCTTGTGGCTCCCTGGTTCCATGATCTGTTAATGTATCACGTACAGGTATGTACAGCATTAATATGATGTTTCTACAGTACTGATAATAGCTCTTATCTGCCTCTCATCGGGACAAACAGAGCCTAATGATCCAGTTATAAACCCTTATTGATCTGCAGCTACTTGTTTTATGACCTGCCTCTGCTATTGTTCCTCTCCCACTCCACAGGTTTTTACTGCCTGTTTGAATAGACGACCTCGCTGTTAAGCTGCATCAGTCCAACGCAATGTACTTGTTGGGTTTAGTGTTTGTGTTAAATGATTCGAAGATAATCACAGATCAATGAAAGATAATGTTTAAAGATGCAACCCTTTATGATGGCATATGGAAGCCTTAACAAACAACCATAAAAAGCTTAATCCTGTTGATTTTACTTTTAACTAAACCAAACATTTATTTTGCTGCCTGTTTGCAGGCCAGCTCTCTGCTTTCCTACTGAGCAAAGAGAAAAGTCATTCTTTGTTAGCACGCCCTCCCTCTCCCTTTCTGAGTGTGGATAAAAATAGGTTGAAAGGTCTGAATGTCTAAATACAGATTAGACCAAAGATTAATGATGCAGACATAAAGACATTTTAAGATGTTCACAGCTTTGTGAACTGAGCTGTTGCATGAGGCCAACCATCAGCTTCGCCTCTGATTCAGCTTGTCAAGACACCAACAGCTGATTTTAGACAGCTGGTATCATCAGCCACTGCTCTGCTCCAATACTATCTCTGTAGTTAATGATGGGTCTGCTTAGGTGAAGCTTAACAACAAATCAGTGGTTTTGGGCCACTGCATTATGAATTCATAAATTTTAAACTCATCCAATATTTACAATCATAAATCCTGATCTACATGTGGCTCCTCCCATCATCTCATGGGGCTCTAATTTCGGAGACAAGGCGCAGAAACATCACACCTGCCCTGCACCGTGCATGCGCCGTGCCGACGGGTTGTGTCCAGCACATTTTGCAAGTTTCCTGCATGGCGCACTGAGGTGCATCCACACCTCCGTCCTTGCCCCCCCTGCGCATGTGCCAGACATGGAGGAGACAAGGCCTTTGCCACTCAAATGAACACCTCTCCTTGCCTTTAAATGCGCTGTGGATGAGGCTCGATGATTGGTCTGACTGATCCCCGCCAACGCGTGCTGGAAAGACCCGGTAGCGGAGACGGTCAGAGCAGCTGTCACTGTTACAGCAACTGAGACGGAGGCCATGATGCGTGTCACCATGTGGACCACCTCGCAGGACAGATGTAATCTGTTCCTGTGTCATGAATAGGAGTACAAATTTAAGTAACAGTTACATTTAAACACAGCAGCAGGCTAATCTGTTCCTCATGCTTGTTATTCACCTGCATTCCTGGTCTGTCATTGTCAAATCACAGTACCTTTGGTGATTTGTTCTCTCCTGATATCTCCTCTTCATCTTCCTTGCAATAATGTACTCCATCTTTTCAGATCACGTTAAGAATAAAGACTAAAACAGAGAAAAATGGGCAATCACAGGTAAATTCTTTGGACACCGAGTGACATACATTTATTTTTCTCTTTTTTCTCTGTCTTTTCCTCCCTCTTTTCTTTGAATTTCATGAGATGAGAGAAGCCAGATATAAACTCCGTAGCGGATGATGAGGCTGTTTGTTGTTGGCTTGTGAGATGTTCCTCACACTCCAGAGGCCTATATCACGAGGCGGGATTAATGTCTTAGCGAGATAACTTCAGGGTTAACTCTTGATTATCGATAGCATGAAGCCGGTTCCTTTTTTATCAGACTAGATCACCATGGTGACTTACTCTGAACGGCTATCCTGCTCCGGAGCAGGCTAAGTTGGAGGTTGAATCTGATCCTGCGAGATGACCCTCGCACTAGCCAATCAGCTTCTCCAAATCAATGCCCTTCACTCTTCTCCTGAACCCGGTAGAAGGAGGTACACAACTCTTGAGACGAGTATGAAGATGAGGAGGAGTGTCACAATACCGATTTGACCCACTAGATCAACCTGCAGCGCTCTATGAGACGTACCGGTTCTCACGGCCCGGAATCATCTTTACCTGGGTGATATATTGGAGCCTTTATTCCCCATGTGACACGCAGGAGCGGGGCTCAAACTGTCCCGCTGTCGTTTTGCATCGCCCTGCAATTTAAACTTCACTTCTATAGCACCTTTCATACATTCAAATGCATCATAAAGTGCTTGACAAATAAAAGGGATGTAATTCTTATGTGAATCAGCACATTATTCCACATTATATATCATGTCCATCATGTCCTTCCTGCTCTTTATTCATGTGTTTGAGGGATTTTTTTTTCTTGCTGATTTTAAATTGTTAATTTGGGTCAGACTTCAGATCGGTGTGTTTTTATGATTTAATTGAGGCGACGACTTAAATCTCAAATGTAGCTTTTATGACATGAAACAGACCAACCTACCAGACGCAGTTATGTTATGTTTTTTTGTTTTTTTTTATCTGCTCCCACGACCTCCTCACTACAGAGGGATTACATCTGAGGAAATGGGGTGATAACTGTAAGACAGGCAACACATTTTCACAGTGTATTGCTTCATGATATTCATGAGTGTGATCAGTGTCAGATTTAGCCATTGCGCATTTTGCACGAATTTTGCACGCATTTTGTCTGTGATTGACAGCTGCTACGGTGTTTCCTTTCTCCATTATAGCCTACAGGCTTTTTCATCCTCATATTTTAACTTTATCAGACGCTGCTCTTCACATGCGTAATATGGAACTCTGTCAGTGCTTTCCCGGTGCTTCTCAGCATGTTCTCCGCTTATGATTGTGATTGGTCAGCTGCCTCTGAGCCCTCCCCTTATACGTGCGCGTTCACAGCTCTTGATGAGACAATCCTGGATTGAGTTACCGTGTTGATAACTTGTGTCGTGCTATCGGTTATCCTGATGGCCATTGTTACGGTTACTCAATCCTGGATAGATGTGAGTTACCGGGGATAAGTTGACCGCGCTTCGTGATATAGGCCTCAGCTGCCTTCAGGTTTAGTTTCCATTATGACAAACGGCTTTAATCCGACATGTGACAGGTCAATTGATATAGATACAAATGTAAATGCTGGTTCAGACGGGTACATAAAATAGTGATTGATGTGATTGTTTATTGTATTGAAATGTGCCTGACACTCCGGAAACCTGTCTCTGAGGGCTTGTTGATGTGCGCGCACATGTGTGCCTGTCACCAAATAACAGGGTGCGCTTCGCCTGCGCCGAGAATAGACCAGGTTGGAGCTGGCAATGTTTCAGTGCACCTTCTGCACAGTTTTTTGGCACGAACTTGTCACTGCGCCAACCTGGATCTGTCAACACCTCCCCCTGGTGTGCCGTCACACCCATCTCAGCACAGCCGGACTATCACATTGCCAAAACTGGCTGCACATGGCGGTGCGCCTGACAAATTTACCACTGTACGGGATGCGCCAGGCTCTGCCACCCTGCGCTGTGCGACAAAATTAGGGCCCATGATCTCACAGTTACCTCTGAAGTTGTAATATGCTTCAAGCGGGCGAGTATGTCCGTCTGTTGGAGTAAAGTCGCAGAGTGGATTTGATTCTATGTAGATGGACTATGAGGAAATTCAGGGATACACCTAAGGACACCAATTATCACAACAGGCCTGCTTTGGTCCACCATGCAGCCCCAAAACAGGAAGTGTTAAAAATGATGTGACATTCTGCTGTAAGGACATGGCAGGACAGGAAATTCATCCACCGAGAATGAGTCCACACACACACGCGATCACACACACGTATCACCACTGGCCTTAGCTTATTAATGTTGGGTTTCAGGAAGCTATTGCCGTGCTGATGTTTCCAGCCCTAATGTGACTGCTCAGAACAATGCAGTGTTAATTTGTTTGGTTTCCGGCAGAGGGCTGCACAAACAGAGATGTCCACAGAGACAGGAAAGGACATTAATAGATGAAGGAATGCTGGAGACGAGGAGGGGGGCAAGGGGCTGTGACCGACACAAAGGAGAGTTTGAGACATCAAAAAGCACAGGTTTTGAATCACCACAGAACACTTGCACTAAGGAAATGAATGACAGTACTCATACATTGTACTGATTTTAGTGATATCTTTTCAACACTTCCAAGAATGAGTGGATAGTGTGGAGTTTGCTGGGTTTGATGTGTTAGAGAAATTTCACGCGTGACACGTTTGGTCCAGACCAAACAAACACAGGTTTAAACTTTTGGAAAGTTTGGCTGGTTTGGACTGGTGTGAAAGCTCACAATCACCCCAGTGTGAACCAAAGAACTGAACTCTGGTCTGCCAAAAAACAGGGGTCTTGGTTCACCTCCAAGACTTGAGTTCGGTTCACAAAGGGTCTGAGACAATTCCAAAAAGGATACACTGTGGCTTGGATTTGGCCAAACCATTAGAAAAGCTTCACTGACAGTATAAAGCAGAATGTGGCTAATGTTAGCATTGCTTTCACAGCCTGTGCCCAGTCCTCATTACAGGTTAACATCTACAAATCCATGCAGAATATGTTTATAAATCATCCTGGTAACTATTTAAGTGCCACCCTATGCAGCTTCAGTGCAGCTTAAATTTCGTTAATGGCTCTGCAGACTTTTGAACTGCTTTGAGATAAACAAACTAGTTGCTCATAGCTGGTTGTGTATTTCTAGCTTGTAGCTTGTAACAATGGGCTGGATGGCAGGCACAAATGCAGAGCTCACAGATTTTACGTGTGAAAGCGACCTTAGAGTTTCATGATTGTCAAACTGCGTCAGTGAAACATTACGTAATGGCTAGTGGCAAGTTTTTGGGCATTAAAGCAAACAGATCTTACAGCAAATCAACTGTTAGTTTTGGCAAATAGCTGCGACTTAATGCATTTAGGCTGGTAAACTTGTTTAAGACACCCTGAAGTTCAAACTGTGCATCTGAAGGGGGGCCACAAAGACGATTCAAGTGACTTTGAACGTGGTATAGCTGTTGGTATCAAACTGGCTGGTCGGAAATTTTAAATTGTATTAAAACTACCAATTCTCTGAGATATTAATGCACAACCAGGCCTGTGGTTCACAGAAAATGGCCTGAAAAAGAAAAAATATCTGATGAGTGGCAATTCTCAGGGCCAAAATGCCATAGGTCAGTCACCAGAGTAGTTCAAACACACAGAAAGGCAAGAAAAACCCAGATTTCCACTTGCTGCAGCCAGAGACTTTAAATGCTTTATCCTGAAGCAGATGTATTACAGCAGCAGAAGATGACACCAGGTTACGAACAGATACCTGATGCAGCAAAATACATTTAAAATGAAGATTGAAAAATGAAAGCATGGATCCACTCTGTCTTGTTTAAACACTTCAGGCTGCTGGTGTTGGGGAAATTGTTAGAGGGCCATTGTCTCGGCACACTTTGGGCCCCTTAGTACCAATTGTGCATTGTCTACATGCTACAATCTACATGAGAGCTGTGCAGACTCATGTCCATCCCTTTACAAACACAGTGTCCACACACTGATGGCAGATTCCAGTAGGATTATGCTCTGTTACAAACTTCAAAATATCTCAAATTTGTTTCTTCAATCAGTAAGTCAAACTTTATTTGTTTATAACTTTTCATACAAAGTCTAGCACAAAATTCATAACAAAACAAGACACATAAAATAAAATAATAATACAAAGTAGAAAATTGAATGCATTGAAAATACAAAACCCCACCCACCCTCAAAATCCACACCCACACACAAATACATACAAAGACATAAAGAGGAGATTCAAAAAAACAACAACAAAAAAACAGAATTAGGGGATTGAGAAATGCTATCTTGAATTAAAAATGAAGAAACACAGGGGCTTATACTAATATAAGAATTACAAGCCCTAATAAGAAATTACATTCATGAAAAAATATGGGAAAAAAATAAATAAAATTAAAATTAAAATAATTATATGGTAAAATGAGATAGCCAAACACCAAATGCATAATAAAAATTAATAAAATACCAAAGAAAATGGAATATTCTTTCCGATGAACAGAGAAAACAATTTCGAACAATAAATCTGAACTGAAATTGAGAAATAAGACAGATTAAGGATTAAAATAATAAAGAAAAATTAAATAAAATATATGATCAGCTAGAAGCCAGACTAAGAAGGTAGGTCTTGAGTTTTTATGTAAAATATGAACAGTTGGTGTTTCAGGTTGAGTGTTCCACAATCGAGAGCCATAATATTGAAACGATGGTTCTTGAACATACCAGTGAGTTCACTGTACTCCACTGGCCTCTACAGTGGCCAGATCTCAATGCACCTTCAAGATGTGGTGGAATGGCAGATTGGTATCACGGATGAGCAGTGCTGTCAATTTGGACCAAGATCTTTAAGAGAAAATCTCCTCATAGCAACAGAGAGTTGTACTTTAATCCTGTCTGACCTCGATGTCAGTCTGGGAGGACCTTTGTGAAAAGCCAAAAAAAAAGTGTTCCCAAAACATTGTGATCAGAAGTATAGACTGCACCACCTACAGACAACACAATAGTATGCACCTGTGGCCCTGGTTGTTACCTATAAGGGTTTAAAAAGACTGCATGGACACTTAAGTCTTTCTACTTTTTTAACACAAAGACAGGAGGGATATCAGTGCTAACGCAGCTCCCTGCCAAACACATTCAATCAAAAACCCTTGTCAATGAAATCAATAAAAAGAGAAAAATGGCACTTGGTAAGATCCCTAAAACTCACAATGAGTGGTGTATAAACTTGTTTCAGTCTTAAAGTAAATCACTGTGCGAATGTCCATTTTAGAGAGTCTGGTGACTTTTCCTCATAAGCCCTGCTCTCTCCATGGACCGTGTTTCATTCTCCTATCGGTGGAAAATGTTATCTGAGACAATGAGGGCAACAGGATGTGTAGTTTTATCACTTCCTCCCAGTCCCACTTTGTTTAAGATGGCATCACAGCAAGAGAAGGAGAAAAGAAGGTGGTGGAGAGAAACTGAAGAACTGAAGGGATAAATAGGAAGTTGTTTGAATAGCTGCCAAGTAGATTGAACTTCAGAAAATCAGACACATAAGTGGGTTATAGATGTAGATTCAGTCTCTTTTGGGTATGTCTGAATTTAAGCTTATCACATTATTGTGTGTATTACAGTACAGAACAAGGCTGCTCTGTATAAGTTACAGCATTACATCAACAAACCTTGTTGTTCCTCTTTGTGTAAATAAGTCTTATCCTAAACTCATCTGTGGTTAAAAATAACCACCACACAGAAGAGGGTGCTTTTGAGAGAGCACCTTTCCATGTTTTTGGTGTTCTATACATAAAATTGGCATTTTAGTTCACTGGAAATGCATGTTTTGGAAAAGGCCTGCCTATGTGGAGGAATTCAGAATCTCTCTCCACCTCCAAAACCACCTACTAACTTAAACCTAAAGCCTTTATTGTCATTGTAAGACAAGCAAACAACGAACTTGCAGTAGCAACTCTTTGGTGGTTTAAAACAACATCAACAAACAGACGTAAAAAAAACACAAGACAGTAAACAGTGACAGTAAAAACTAGGGATGTCATTTAGTGCATTAATTACATTAATTAATTGCACAGCAAATTAATGCATTAAAAAATTTATCTGGATTAATCATAGCACACAAACATTTTCATATTGGCCAGCTGGAGGACCCGTACATGGCAGTGGCACGTCACTTCACACATGTGTCTCTAGTCAAACCAAACAAAGCCCAGGTGACAACAGGAACCGTCTATTTAAGACTTAGTCTTATTTTATTTTTGAATTTATTTATCTATATTTGTACTACATTCTTTAATAATGCATCAGGCCTAATTGTTTTGCTGGATGTCCTCGACCTTTTTCTTATTTTGAATTTGATTTATGAAACACACTTAAAGTGTAATTTGAGTTGTCTGATTGAGCTTAGAATTTTCTGGACAAGTTGCCCTGACTTTGGTTTTATTTAGCCACCAATAAAAATGTGGATTTACAAATCTTATCTTTTTAGTGTATTCATTTGATTAGTAATGCACTACAATTTTATAATATACTAGAATTAAAATTCTTTATTTGAGTACTTTCAGCAGATAGGAGATTAAAATGTGATTAATTAGATTAATTAATTATAAATCCGGTAATTAATTAGATTAATTTTTTTAATCATCTGACAGCACTAGTAAAAACACATGCTAACTAAAATATCAATCAAAAATAAATAAACAAATAGGTGAACTATTGAGAAGCTTGTTAAATGCTAAAGAATAGCAGGATTAACAGTTGGTGTTATGCTATGACTGTGGGGAAAGAAATGTCTCTGACTCTGAATGTGCGTTTTTTCAGTGACCAGTAGCTCCTGCCAGAGGACAGCAGTTAAAATAGGTGATGGCCTGGGTGGTAAGGGTCTTTTGGCCCTTTTCCATTAGCCCTGCTCTACTCTACTCGACTCTACCCGGCTCTACTCTACTTGCCTTGTGCTGCTTTTCTATTAGCCCCAGTTGCCTGCCCAACAGGATGCAGTGTCGCTGTAAACAGCTGAGCTGCACTGCGGTGACATCATTTTGAGCGTGACACAACAATCTGTGGCTTTTTGTCACAAACCGAGTAAAAAAGGGAAGCAGAAGAAGGCTGCAGATGGTAAGAAGAAATACCCCTTGAGAAGCACAGGAGAGTTTTGGAAGCTATACAACAGAATGAAACCGAGGACGAAAGCAATCGAGCTGCAATGAAAAGATGTAGGAGAGTAAGCTAATGGTAGCTACCGCTAGCATGCTAGGTCGTCGCGCTCATGACTCATCGCTGACGACATTGTCTGACCAATCAGTAGCCGGCAGTCGGTGACGTCATCTTTTAGTATCAACTCAGCTTGTTTGGAACCAGAGCGGAGTAGGTACTAAAACTAGCTTGTTTTAGGAGGTACCAACAAGCTGCAAATTGAGTAGGGCCGAGTAGAGTAGGGCCAAGGCGTGCTAGTGGAAAAGGGCCATTTGAGAATGATTTTTTGCTCTGTTAAGGTAGCATGAGGCAGCAGCGTCCTCCAGTGGTGGCAGCTGGCAGCCTATAGTTTCCTTGTTGCTGTCATCATGCTCTGCAGCAGTTTTTTGTCTGCATACCACACTGTGATGCAGGTGAGGATGGACTGTATGGCAACTCAGTAGGATACCAGCCTCCTCTCCATGCTGTTTCTCCTCAATGCTCCCAGAAAGTAGAGTGTTTGATTAGCTTTGTTCACCATGGCAAGGGTGTTGGAGATCAGCAGAGGTTCTCAGAGTTGAAGGACTTGACTTTTTCAACACATTCTCCATTTTGAAGAGTGGGTCTGGTTCAGGGTCATGCTTCTTCCTGTAGTCCAGTATTAATTCCTTGGTGCTGTTGGTGTTTAAAACCAGGTTGTTCACTTTACACCGTGTTGCCAATTTCTGTATCTCATCTCTGTTTGCTGACTTATTCCCAACGACAGCGGTGTGGTCAGCAAATTTGTTGATGGTGTTCGATGAGTGTACGTGCGTGTAGTCATGGGTGTGTAAAGAAGCAGACTCAGCACTACGACACATTACTAAGGAAAGAAATCTACTGTATTTGGTGGTGGTATGAGTTATTACTGCTAAGAGGCTGCCATATTCTAGTTTGATTCCTCTACTTTTTATTGTTTTCTAGCAGGTTGCAACAATTGCACAAGGTGCATGACTGCTGCCTACTGTGCAAAAGTGGATTAGAGTGACTACAACAGAACAAGAACTACATTAAACCCAAAGCAGTGATCCATATAATTGATTATTTATGAATACAAATAATTTATCTGATTTCTGTTCCTGATCTTTAACGCAAACTTAACAGCAGCTCAGCTGAATCAGAAATTCTCAATTACTTTTTGTCATGTCCCCCTCACATGATGTAAATATTCATTTTGCTCCCTACCCCACCACAAAGTCATTAAAATAGCAAAGAGAAGATTTTCTACATTCATCAAACATGAAAATATCATTAACCCCACTAAGTATAAGGTCTAAACACAGAGTTCAAAGGTATTTATTTGATGCTTTTATTTCTGCACACAAATTTTAATTTATATTCTAAACTTGTGTTATTTCAAAAAAGAAAAAGACAAAATTGCTAAGATAGCATCTCATGTTGCTGTTTTTTTGGGGAAACCAAAGCAATACTCAAGTCCAGGGTAATCATTTTAAGTTTTAACAAATAATTAAAAAAAATCAATGTTAACAAAGAGCGAAACTTAAAAATGGAATTGCAGTGACAAAATAAATACCGAAATATTAAATTACAAAGCAGCATCTGATATAGACATGAGCTAATCCTAACCCTCTATGTTTTAATTTACCTTTTACAGTCATAATGACCCATTTTGTGAAAAAAGAACATCAAAAATACTACATTTGTTACGCAACCTTCTCTGTTTTGTACATAAATGATATCACGAGCATGTTGAATGGCTGATAGCAGTGTAGAATCTATGGTTACCTCAAGTGGCAACTTTAATAATTCCAGAGGGCAGAGACCCTAGATGGGCCATGCCCTCACTCTGGTAGGATCTCCCTGCTGCCACTCCCCCTCAAGGGGTCACACGACACAATCTGAGAAACACTGAGCTAAATTAACATTCATCAAAGGAGGATAACGTTCTGACAAGTGATATATTTGAATTTTTATGATTTTCCCAGCTCAACATGAAAATATTAAATTAATAACATTTGTGAATAATCTTTAAAAATGTGCATTAACATGATTTGATCGCTGCTCTATAAATGTTTAAAGTTAATACTGACGCTAATTTCAGAACAGGCCAAAAGTCTGGACACACCTCATTCAATGTGTTTTCTCTATTTTCAACACTATTTGCATCGTAGATTCTCACTGAAGGTATCAAAACTATGGATGAACACATGTGGAATTATACACTTAATTAAAAAGTGTGAAATAAATGAAAACACGTCTTATATTCTAATTTCTTCAAAGTAGTTACCCTTTGCTCTGATTACTGCTTTGCAGACTCTTGACATTCTCTTTATGAGCTTCAAGTGGTAGTTACCTGAAATGGTTTTCACTTCTCAGGTGTGCCTTTCCAGGGTTAATTAATGGAGTTTCTTGCCTTTTTAATGGGGTTGGGACCATCATTTGTGTTGTTCAGAAGTCAGGCTGATGCCCAGCCGACAGCCCTATTAGACAAATGTTAGAATTAAGATTATGGCAAGAACCAATCAGCTAAATTCAGAGAAATGAGTGGCCATCATTACTTCAGTGAGAATCTACAATGTAATTAGTGATAAAAATAAAGAAAACGCATTGAATGAGAAGGTGTGTCCAAACTTTTGGTCTGTACTGTATGCTACAGCTGTTGCCATGTCTAACTGTTTCCATCAACCATTTTAACCCCAAACATATTGGTGCTTTACATTGTAAGTAACAAAGTCAGGTAGACTGCATACTGCTATATTTACCCAAGGTAGTATGACTCCCTAACAGAACTTCAGCATATCGTGCATTTCAAAAATGTTCTAATACTTTATTCTACATTTTTTCAAAATCATTCCTTTAAACCGTATGCCCCAGTCACACATTCCCATTTCTCTTGGTGAATGTGCATGACGGTACACGATTGGCAAGACTGGTTTGATCGACATGACACGGGAAGAAATGACTGTCTCTCCCTCAGACACACCCTGTGCATACACAGTAACGCTTCTAACCCGTTGTTCTGCTTCAGTCAGGTCAATACAATGAAACAACAAGAATTCCATGAATTTCCATTCCAACCACACGCTGTCAGCCTTGTGTCGCCTTGAACGGAACACAATCCTTGTCAGTCGTCCTCAGAAAGCTTTCAGGATTGAGCCACTACCATGCTACACTAATGCCGCTCGCCTTAGGACTGTATTAGACTTCCACCCCACTATGCTGAGAGCAGAGATTCTCCCCGACAGTTTTGAACAGTATAACACAGTCAGGACCCTTCCCTGTTCCCCGGTGTTCGACCACGGCTATACATCGCTGATCCAGATCAAGTAGCGCATGCACCACAACCAAGCAGGCTTCATCAGGATTATGATCATCGGGCACAATCGCCATGAGGAATGGGCATGTGTGACTGCTTTAAGATACTTAGGTTGTAAGTTTTGTCCTGCACATGACACACATGAACATCCCTTTTCCTGCAGCCACACTCAAGTGGATACTGATAGAACTGCAGTTTTTGGAACTCCTTCATTTCTCAGCCTTGGAAGCTTGCAGCTTGGGTTCAGCTTCAAAAGGTTATATCGTTATTTTTTAATTTTAAAGGCCTTTAGTGTGCTTAGCCTGGTGCCTAAAACATCTCAATCCTCCAGACCCCAAACAGACCTAAGTGGCCCCGTTGACATGGGTAATTTTCCTCAATCTGATTGAATTCGATCGAATCAAGTGAATCTGATTCGATCTGTATACATGAACTTTGAGTAAAGAGATCCACGTTCAATCCGCGTGTGCATGGCCCCCAGCTGAATCCGATTTGTATTGTTTTTTTTGACATGTGCAGAAGGTCACTCTGCCGCTACCTGCAAATGTGTAAGAGAAGAAGAGGAGCACTTCCTGTTTCCTGTTTACTTCAATTAAAGCTGTGGTCTACGATTTGAAACCGCAGCCTGTACCCCTTCCCTCACCTCTCCCCCCCCCCGTGTTCCAAGATCCCGCCCCCAGCTCGTGTCGCCTCGCCTCTTATCAAGCTCCCTCGGACAGAGCTACGAGCGACTAGCACAATATATCAGCAGCAAACTCAATCAAAAACAGCTCAGCTCAACTGAAAGTATCAAACACGACAGACATCCCCCTTGTAACACACAGCAGTAGCCATTTAAATTGGACCGGCGGCAATGCGGGTCTGGCGCCGCCAGAGCGGAGCCGAGTGTGGGGGAGGATTTATCTTTCTCAGCCTGTCCTCCCCAGCTCAGCTTACAATGCAAACGATTAGCGGCTAACAGGCTAACCCGCTCCCCTGCAAGTTATTAGCCCGTGCAGGCACAAACTAACCAGAGTTATTCAGCAGACATCTCCCACTGTAGTAAACAAAGCCATTACCTGATCAACCAGGGGCGAAACGGCCGATGCTGAAGGTCTGACGGCCGGCTTAGGCTATTCGTTAGCCGTTAGCCGTTAGCCGTTAGCCCGCTAACAGGCCTCAACCCGCGGGCAGAGCTCCGTTGGGCCCAAGGAGAGGAGGCGGCCGGTCTCGGCGCTAGGCTTTTCGGCTCCATGATAGTTCAGTAGCTAACGCTGCTAGCTGCTCACCGGAGGTGGAGGAGGAGACGGGACCATGACGCACTCACGCGCATGACGATGCGTAGTGAGAGAGACAGGGGATTGGATGGACTCACGGACCAACTCACGGACCAATTAATAGTCGCAGGTTCTTAGGATTGATTGGTCAGCTAGTATGCAGCTTTTCAGCGGATATACTGAATGGATTATTTTCATTCTTTTTGGTCTTTATACTGTGTAAATAGGACCATAGGACCATAACAGCCTTATAAACGGTGTTATTAATATGTACAAAGCTTCCAAATCGTAGACCATAGCTTTAAGATAGATCCAAGTCGTGTTTTGTCGGGGACGCTTATTGTGTTATGGTTACATTTATTTGAGGCTCTGAAGTCATTTTTAACTCTTTCAGGGTTTCTATTAAAAAGTTTGTTTCCTCCTCTGTCCAGCTCTTGTTTGTTCGCCATGTTTGTTTGGGCACGCTCTGCGTACGTCACTACGTGCCTCTTACGTACTACGGAGCGCCTGCGCAGACCGAACAATCCTCTCTATCAACCCAATCCTCTCCACTCAGCCGTTTACATGAAGCATGGAGCGGATTATCAATCGGCGTAGACTACCTCTTACAATCCGATCCGAAATACAATCAGATCTGGGTGAATCCGATTGGCTAAGGTGTTTACAGGAGACATTTCTAATCTGATTGACCTTTCAATCTGATTGTGAATAGGATTTTTTGACCCATGTCAACGGGGCCAGTGTAATTTCTTAGTATTATTTTTTCAGTTGTGTGTCCAAAAGCTTCTTTATGTAGGGCAGTCAGACATAACCAGGCCTAGACGGAGCACATAAAAGCACAAAGATTAATCAGATATGACCATATAGATTAAAAATATGATACGATTTTTTGTCCATTGTCCCAAGAAGAATAAGTAAAACACATTAGTGCCTACTAGCATTTTATAAAGAATAACAGTAAACAGTGTTTGTGTGGCTTGACTGTCATTGTGATTCTCTTGCGTTTGTGAAGTAGCTCGTTCTCCATGGTCTGACGGCGTTATGGCACCCAGAGGATTTGCCTATCAGTGAGAGCACATGTTCTCCTGTTCAAAAACAAGCAGCTATCTGAGAGCACACATGTGCCTACTGAGCCGTAAGACTGCACTGCTTTACTGAAAACACTGCATCAGTGAGTGTCTGCGTATCTCTGAGTTTCTTTCACTTCCCCTCTTAAATGAACATAAAGACAATTTCACAACCACGACAGACAGAAAGCTTACACACACACACACACACAGTCACACACACACATTCAGATAGAAACTCATAACAAGAGTATGAGAGCATTAAGTGCCACAAAAAAACAACCAATTGGGAACTTCCTGTATTGTCAAGAGTAAAAAAAGGTGTCTTTATCTGTTGATACCTACATTTGACTAAGTGATAAGAGTTGTGTTTCGGTAAAGTTGTGGTCATGTTGATTGACAGGAAATGTTGACTGGACAAAGAGACTGTCTTCTTGTCCTGCTCTACATTATTTATCTAGGTTCAACATAGTTCTGGATATTTTGACTAATTTTGGAGCTGGCCCGTAATGTAAATATAAACATTTAGTAATAATAGTAAGAAAAGAAGAGTTTATGACCTTTAAAGACCTCGAAAGTGTAATTTATCCAACCTTTTAGTAAAGAAGACATTTGAGTAAAGTCTCCTAAAATGCTGTAGAAGTTTGATTTGTTAGAAATAATCTAGCAGTGCAGCTGATTGAGTGTAAGTAATAAGGTAAATCCATCTCGCAATATTTCACCATTTAACTACCAGCTCAACTGTTCAGCAGAGGCTATCAATAAATTCAGGGAAATTTAATGTTTTAAAAAATAGAACAAATCAGATTACTGATATAATTCTGTCAACATTTCAGGGAACAGAGACAACTAAAAACAAACCAAACACCAGCTATTTCTTGGTGTGGGATTTGCTGGTTTAAGCAATATTTGATAATGCGATGACGTAAAAATGTTTGTAAATAAAGTAGCAATCAGAATGACAGAAAATAGATGATACTTGTTGACAAACACACAAAACATTTTTTAATAAATAACAGATTTTATATGTATATGAATCATATCAGGGGTGAAGTGTATAAAACAATAATTATGGTAATAAAATAAACCATGTTTAGCTTCTTGAACCTTTAAATGCCACAGAAAGAAAATATCAGCTCTTTTGGTTTGTATCCAATTTTTTCTGTATCCTAAATAATTGACAGAAACAATGACTTGTTATTTTTAAATATATAATATATTTTAATATATATAAGAGGCGGGGCTATGAGCCAGGTGAAAGCACAAAGTAACTGCAAGCATGTACAAAAGTAAGTTAACAATGGCTTCTTGTATAGAGAAAACACTGATGTTGCCGATCGCTGGAGCTTTGTCAAAACTGAACAAAATCTCTTCATTAAATGAAGAACAAAGAGCAATGCTGGAAAGGTTCTCCAAGGAAAAGAGTTTGTACTTCAAACTGAGTCGTGTTATGGACTTCGATAACTTGCTATATTATCCATCTGGCCTGTTTTCACTGGGACTGACAGACTTACAATCAAATTTCACTCTGGATTTGAAAACTCTGAAAAGTTCTGCCCTCGCTTGACCCCAATTTCAACATCATCTGCCTGTGTAGCATTCTATATTCCCCATGCATTCACTCCAGCTCGGGCTGTCAGCTGAATCAAGAATATGTGGCGATCAGAGCACAAAATGGAGGATACAAATGTACAACACCGAAAGAGATTCCGAAAAGGTTTATTTGCTAACAAGGTTCGGTACACGGGATGTCAATCAGCAAGGCATCATGTCCAGCAAGGCATCATGTCCAGAAAGCCATAGTCAAAAATCAGGATCAAAAAGGCAAAACAGATGTAGGCAGAGAAATTCAAATGTGACGCAAATTTAGGGTCGGAAAAGCAGGCAAGAACATACACAGCTAGACAAAACTATGAATGCTGGAATGAGAAATTAGCCCTGTTTACATGGGTCAAAAAATCCTATTTACAATCAGATTGAAAGCTGAATCAGATTAGAAATGGGTTGATAGAGAGGATTGTTCGGTCTGCGCAGGCACTCAGTAGTATGTAAGAGGCACGTAGTGACGTACGCAGAGCGTGCCCAAACAAACATGGCAAACAAACAGAAGAGCTGGACGGTGGAGGAAACAAACTTTTTAATAGAAACCCTGAAAGAGTTAAAAATGACTTCAGAGCCTCAAATAAATGTAACCATAACACAATAAGAGTCCCCAACAAAACACTACGTGGATCCATCTTTCTAGAGGTAAACAGGAAGCAGGAAGTGCACCTCTTCTTCTCTTACACATTTGGAGGTAGTGGCAGAGTGGCCTTCTGCGCATTTCAAAAAAACAATACAAATCGGATTCAGCTGGGGCCATGCAAACGCGGATTGAACGTGTATCTCTTTACTCAAAGTTCATGTATATAGATGAAATCAGATTCACGTAATCTGATCGATTTCAATCAGATTGAGGAAAACTACCCATGTAAACGGGGCCACTGAGAACTACGATCTGGATTATGAGAAAGTGGAAGACATGAGGTTAAAATACATGAGGTGCTTGGGTGTTTGACAGTGCCAGACCAAAAGCAACACCTAAGAAGACACGAAGAGACAGGTGAGTTTTCAAAATAAAACAGGAAGCTAAGGACAAAACATGAAACAAGGAAAAAAAACAGGTAACTTAAGGAAAGGCAGGATCAAGCCTGCCTTGGGTTTGAAAAAATAATTATTCCCGATGAATTAATGCATTTAAGTGCTAAAATTCTACCTGTTATGCCTAAAACCTCAACCTCTTAACTTCATACAAACATGTTTAGATTAAACATTTTTAAGGTTCATAACAGTCAAGTCTGTAAAATTGCAGAAACACTCAGTTTTTTTTTCAGACTCTGTCCTGAGCCGACAGAAGTCAAAGTGAGGCCTTTATCTGTGTTTGTTTAACTCTTTTAAGTGTTTGATGAATGTGAGCAGCAGGATGAGCTTGACCTCTTCATTCAGAGGAACCAGAGGTGAAGACAAGTCTACAGCCGAGCAGACCGAGAGACGACGACAGGGACAAAAATCAGCCAGCATACAGGCCAGCTCAGCTAAAACCAAGTGCTTTTCAGGGCAGTCAGACATTTTTTTAAACACAAGTAACAGATAAAACCATATAAAACTTGTGAACTATTGCAGATTCATTCATATGTTTAAAATAATACTTTGCATTTCCAAGTGTTTTGTCTTAACCAGAGTCTTAGTCCATCCATCTATTATATATCTATCTTGTCACATTTGGACTTAATGCAAAGTAGCAGGAGCCAAATTCAACCCCAGTAACCATGAAGCGGCCACCAGCCAATCACAGAAGCAGTCACACTAGTATTCACACTTGTGGGCAATTCAGAGTCACTCAATGAGTTCTGTTTGGCTTATCTGGTCAGTGTGAGGAAACCAGAGTAGGAACATGCAAGCTCCTCACAGAAAGGCCCCACTGAATTAGGAACTATCTTGTTTTTGTACTTTACACCACTGTGGTCTGAAACCATGACTTGGGGAAAGCAGATAGCTTCTCTCATTCTGTCAAATACACTGCCTTACACTTTTGTCAGTGGCCTTTAAATGATGAGCTCAGGAAATGTAGATTCATAACTTCCAGCTATAAACCACTAATGATCGAGTTCACAGTTGCTTCAGTAACTATTTGTGTACATCAGTAAAGTTAAACAGATGCAAAGTCTGTTCATAAAAAACTTTCTAAGTTTTGCAGTTAATAGAGTTGGAGTAGGTAGAGGGAATTATCACTTTAGTGTTATCTTATTTATATGTTTATCTAGTTCTTAATGAATGACCTGTTATGTTTAAATTTGTGTCACTGCATTAATGGAATTTATCAACATTTATTTATGTTGTTTTGTTGAATAAATAATTCACAGTAATGAAGCTGTCAGTCAAATACTGGTCAGCACTACAGATGGAAATGAACATCTACCAACTAAAAAGCAGACAATTGGACTCGAGTCATAGGGACTCGGACTCGAGTTGACTTGAGCCACTAATGAGACGACTTGCAACTCGATTTCGGACTCAGGAGGTAAAAACTCGAGACTCGACTCAGACTCGGAAGAAAATGTCTCCAGACTCGACCTGACTTGAGACAACATGATTCGGAAATTGCACGCACTGAGGCTTTATGAAGAGCCAGACAGGTGATACACCTCTCTTTCCTTTAAGGCTCACTTTATTGATGCTCCATTCACTGTACACTTGTCCGTCACCTATTATTGTCCCGCACATGACACAGTACTACACACATACCACACACCCGCTTCTGCTACACTGATGATCAGTGGGCATGGTGCGCCGGACGTGAGTTTCAAATTGGCAACCGCTATGTCTTCTGTGCCCAAAGTTATTTTCTTTGCATATAAAGAATTTCAATCAGATAGAAAATGAAGACAATGCTTCGATAAGCAAAAAAGAGGGCACAACGTCGAACTTTATCCTCAACCTGAGGACACATGAGGCCAAGTAAGTGAAACCTGCAAACGTTAGCCAGTTAGCTAACGTTCCTGCCATAGGTCAATATGGCAGGAACGTTGGCCTGACCTGTGGTCAATATGAAGCTAGCAAAGCTAACATTAGTAAAGAAGGTGTACGTGTGTTGCATGTGTGGGAAGATAAGGTTCTCTCTTCAAGATAAAATCGGAGTGCTTTTTGGGTGGACCGGGGAACAATGGTAAGGGACTCCACCCGTCATAGCCTGTGACTCAACTCGACTTGACTTTACAAAACCTGTGACTCGACTCGACTCAACTTGCCCACAACAGAAAAAACTTGGGACTTGTCTAAGGCTCGGATCGGAGGGACTTGGGCAAATGTCTGCTAAAAAGGCGCAGCAGCACGTGTTAAGAGGTTATTTGTCATGGTATGAATGTGACGTGCTTTGAGACTTTCGTGTGATCTTAGGTGGGACCCAAGCAAAAAAAGTTTGAAAATCACTGCAGTTACATATAAAGAAACATGCAGGAAAGCATGAAAATGACTCAGTGATGTCCAGTACTCTCTGGTTAGTTCCTCTTAAGTTACTCTCTCTGGAAGTCGCCCAGTTCAGATTTTTAAGGGTGTCTTTAGTTATATCAGGACTCATGTAGAAACTGTGAAGTACGTCACATTCCAGTTCACAGCTGGTAAAGTCAGGTTACCTGAAGATTGTCCGACTTAATGAGAACAAATTCCAACCAAAAAAAGACGTTCCCAGTGACAAATCTATCAATCAATAAAGCTTTATTTTATAGCACTTTTCCTACAACATATGTAACTCAAAGTAATGTTTGGGTTGCAATCTAATTTTCAACCCAAACAGTCCAACTTCCCATCAAATGGAAATCATCATACGCTCTTCTGCAGATGGGGCCAAGAGCTTCTGTGTAATAGACCAAATTTTTGGTGAGGCCAAACTACAAAACTCCCAGGACTTGAATAAAGATGAATAAATGTGTTTTCCATGTAAACCTCAATTCAGTAATACTGTGTTCATGTAACCCCGAAGGAGAATACTTTCACTCCAAATTATTTAATTCTGAATACTTAATTCAGAATAAAAAATGTCATGTAACTGTGGTCACTGAAACTTTTCATGGTGCACTCCAGTGTATCTTTGATTCTACGAAATGTAAATTAGATACTTCATGGCAAACGAATTACTCAGTGGAAGTCAGACATTCTCCCACTTTTATCAGCTCATAACTGGAAGCATCTTAATGGGATGTGACGCAATTCTCACTTGTCCTCTCCAAGTTCTGAGGTAAATGACGTGCATTATTGGCCCCATCTGAAGCAAACCTGACTTTTGCAGCAAAAAAATCTTATTACCATCTCAAAATGCTGAACTATCCCTTTATGATTTGATTTTTTTTTTTTTAACACTGTTGATTCCTCTGCTGTCTAAGAGTTCTGTCCCTTCAGTTAACAGGAGACCTGAACCTAATTTAAATTAAGTTTAGGAAATTCTGGTAGGTAGGTGGCACAGTGGCACAGTGGCACAGCAGGAAGAGCATATGCCTTACAGCAAAAAGGTTGCTGGTTCGAATCTCGTGTTGGTCAGGGCCTTTCTGTGTGAAGTTTGCATATCTCCCTGTGCATGTGTGGGTTCTCTCCAGGCACTCTGGCTTCCCCCCACTTACCAATAAACTCTCCATTAGGTTGGCTGGTGACTCCGAATTGTCCTGAGCAGTGGTGTAGAATTGGGTAGGGATGCTAGGGACATGCCCCTATCAATATTATGCCACTACCACATGGTCCCTGACTCAAAACACAAGTATAGTATATAATGTTATAACTAAAAAATGCATATATTTAATGCTAAAGAGATACAAATTTTGATTATTTTATTTATTATCCATGTATTATTTGTGTATTGAAGGGCAGCAACGGTTTAAGACCAACAATAAAAGTTTGTGGGGAAAAAATACAATAATACCTTGGATTAGAAACATGACTTTATACATTTATTTTGTTGGGGAATACACTTATCAGTAGTCCTTTTAGGTTTTGGTTATACAAATAGCCATACCATCAAAATTTCTGATTGATTCCAAATTGCCCCACTGTTCACATTTCATGCATCAATATATTTTTGTCAAGGAACAGACAGTAGAGATTTAGGAGGAGTTTTTTCTGAATGTGATACTTAGCATGTTTGTTTGATTAGCTCTACATGGCATCAAAAACACCCATATATGCAAAACACACCAACTTTCAGAGGTGCCATCTTGGTGTAGTTTTATGTCCCCACGAATGTCAAAATCAAACCTACGCCCTTGGTCCTGAAGTATGAATGTGAGCGTGAATGGTTGCTGGTGACTGGTTCAGAATGTACCCTTCCTCTCGCCCAACATCAGCTAAGGTAGGTTTTAGCCATCCCAAAGGGGATAAGCAGTATAGATAATGGATGGATGGATGGAACTTCTGATAGGTACTGACATCAAATTCATCCATAAATGAATACTGTTTAAAGGTGCTATGAGGAGAATCTAGTTCTGGCGACATAAAGACTCTGCTACCCATGAGCATGCGCGGCCACTATCGTAATGCTGCGTTCCAGTAACCTCTGAACTGGGAGTGACATCATCTCCGACTTATCGGCGTTCCAG
Organism: Scarus forsteni; assembly: GCA_036419115.1. NCBI lineage: Eukaryota > Metazoa > Chordata > Actinopteri > Labriformes > Labridae > Scarus > Scarus forsteni. The sequence continues at coordinate 6,441,030 of JAZDUH010000414.1, forward strand.
TTGAAGACGGAAAAAAACATCCTGATCTACCAGACTATTGTTAGCTGTTGTTAGCATGCCATGCATTGTTGTTCACAAATATCACATGAAGAATGTGATTATCACTATGGCAGCATTTTTGTAAATATAAGTCTAACAATACTATGTATACAGCGGATCTAGAGCGACACACCCCAGTCAGAAGTGCAAATAAGTTGATTATTACAGGAACTAAATAACTGTTCACACTGGGGGCATCCATCTTCGATTGTCAACTCGGGGGTGGTGAGGTTTCACTGAGTTCTCAGAAGGAAATTCTGACTTCGGGGGGCGTTCCAGTTGCAGTTTCCTACTCGGAACTTGGAAATTCCTACTTCTGACTACAACTGGAATGCACCACAACACGAGACTCAAGCCAAAGCGTGTGTTTGTTGTGATGCTCATGAATGCTGCTTGGACCTTCCTCAGAACTCTGCATTGCTTTACAACTTCTTTTTTCAACAACTTACAGGATGCAAAGCGACGAGGTAATGTATCTCTTTCTAGTTACGTAGCGGTAGTTTTTGATGTGTGACAACGAGCAATTTTTTGGAAAACTTAGTATCGTAGTTTTGTGGCCGGCTATATATCGCTACTTACAGCCCGGTGCTCTAAGATGTGATCGAATAATATAAATTTGCTCTAGTTTTAATTGTCTTGTTCCTGAAATTGAGTATCCAGGCCAGTCCAGCCCTGTCCAACCATGAAGCTAAGGAATAGCATTTATAGATAACCTATTTTGATGCTATAAAACTCATCTTAAAGTGTGTATTTCGATCAGCATATATCTAAAAGTGAGACTTTTTGTAATTACTTAGAAACTCCTCATAGCCTCTTTAAGTGAACTGTCACTATCTTCATAAAAATTACATATTCACGATCCCAAGACTCTCCCGACGCTTACGATGTCCTCAACATAAAAATAGGTCCAATGGTGACAAAGATACAGGCCGCTGTTTCACACTGTCAGAAGTCATCAAATTTCAGTCTTTTAAGACAGCCAAAGTGTTGCATCTCCTCGCAGCTGTCCCTGTAACCATGACAACGGAGCCTTAATGATCACTTGGCCAACTGCCAGGTGCTTCTCGGGGCTCAGCTAATCAAGCCACACAGGACCAACTAAAAAACAAAATTGATTCGCCATACGTTCACCTAGAGGAATCATTCAAGTTTTAAAACGCAGCTGCATGTCTCCTCTCAGAATTGAAGCCCTCTTTTTTCAAGCTCCAAAAACTGCTGTGTCGATCAAAATCCACAGATTTTCAGTGAGATCCTTATCTGATCATCAGATCTTGAGTGAGAGAGCAGGATGTCACTGCTTAAAAAATCCCCGAACAACTTGCGATAACGGCAAAACGGTACATCAGACCAGAATAATTTTTTCAGAAAAACGGATCTGCGACTCTTGGGCCTCATTTAAAGCAAATGTGAAGCCCTAACTTATTGTTAAAATAAATGAGAGCCAGCTGTTTTGTCCAAAGTACATCAATTTGTACCCTAGAGGTCCATTCAAAGCTGAGAACTCGTGAATATTTTGGACAGGCTAGTTATAAATCGTGATAACTCTGTCATTTCTCACACTATCTTCATACGTATGCATGATCCCAAGACTTGCCCGACGCTCACAATGTGCTCATAAATCCCATATCTTCAATAATTTTTGAAATATCAGCCGATGTTCGACACTATTGAAGAACCAAGAAAAAGTATTACAGACAGTCATTGTAATTGAAACCCCTGTGTAACTGATAACAATCTATCTCTCCTTTTGAAGTTCATACATTCATCTGCTGTTTGATCTCTGGTCTGTGTGTGTGTGACTGTGTGTTTGTTCTTATGACATTACAGGGACCTAGACTTTAAACAGCACCGAAATTGGGGAACCCATAGTATTAATGGGGACACTTACTATAAATGTATCGTATGTGTAGGTCACCACAACAGACTCAAGCCAAAAGAAGGACACATGTTTGTGTGTTTGTGTGTGAATTTGACACTGAAGCCTTAACAACATGCCCACTTTTAAAGTGCTTGCGGACATTAGTCTCTGTAGTCTGAGTGTGTGAGAGTGTGCTTGTACTTATGATATTAAGAGGACCTTGACTTTACACAATGCCAATATTTGGGGACACATAGTATTACTGGGGACACATACTATAGCTGGCCAACTGATAAAGTGTTTGTGGACATTAGTCTCTGTAGTCTGTGTGTGTGAATGTGCTTGTACTTTTGACATTACGGGACCTACATCAAATTGGGGGACACAATATTAATGGGGACACTTAATATAAATGGATAGTATCGAATAATATAAATTTGCTCTAGTTTTAATTGTCTTGCACGTGAATTAATGACATGGAAGCCTTGACAGCTAAACACCTATGAAGCTAAGGAATAGCATTTAGTCTGGGACTAACTAGGTTTATCAAGAACACAGCTCAAGGTCAGGTGACAGGTGATGATGATCAGTTTATCACGCCACACATGACTTAAACACATGAATAACGTCTGGTGCCATCCACAACTATTTTAGCATGTCATCCAGCTGAAATGTTGCTTGAGGCTGGCCTGTAACCTTGGATAGTTTTCAGTTAAGTGTGGTGTTCAAAGGAACAGCAATGTCCTTTTTTATATTAGAACTGTTCTGCAGTAGCTTGATAAAGTGAGTGTTTAAGAGCAAGAGAGTATGCCATTAGTCTCATCACATTAACACAACAGTGCTGATAACCTTTGACTTTTTAAAAATGTATTCATGCATAACTGCATAACCACTGACTTTTACACAGAAGCCATTTTAGGCTTCTTCTTTTTTCTTTTTCAGGGTGTTAAAAGCTATAAGAAAATAAGACAGAGTTGTATAAAGGTATCCAAACTGTGCGTACAGATGTTGACATTCCTCCTGTTTCCTGTCCACTTAAAGCAGACAGAGGAGCGCTGACAGACTGAGAGGTTCATGTCTGCGGAGCAATAATCTTATGTGTGTGTGTGTGTGTATGTAAGAGTGTGATTGTGTAAACTAGACTCTGTAAGAGGGATGCTTCAAGACCCATCAGAGCTTTTTGTCTCCATCACAAGAGCCCTTCATGGAGGCAAACATCCACCTTAACTAAACTGACTGCTGAGACTGATTCGTCCAACAGGACAGATTCTGCAGCCACTCAGAAAGAGACGCTTTTCTCTTCATAGCTGATTTAAGAGAGTCAATTTTCCTCTATAAATGAGAAATCATTGGTAACACTTCTGTTATAAGAGTTTTATAGAAATGTGTTTGAATTTTTGGTGTGTTACTGTGTTTTGTATTACTTCCATACAATGACATCAGATTCGGGCTGTAGTCACAGTTGCTTTGGTCAAATTTAGTTGGCAAAAGTTTTCGAAATTTACAGATTTCCTTTTGATCATTTAGTCCTAAGTATCCTGAAGCTGAAAGGGTGAAAGTTGTTTGTGTTCACTGGAACATGAACCTGTGTTTAAAGGTGAACATTTAAAGGGCCATTTGCTCTCTCTGGCTCTCTCTGCAGGTCACTGTCAGACACTGCAGTTTAACTGAGTTTTAGGAGTTTCCAAATCTTCACCGACCTGCTGTATACAAAGTAAGATTAGATGACTTTTTAATTACTCTAGCATTTTCAGTTACTCATTTAGCTAAATTGTAAACTGTCAGGAAACCAAAAGTGCCATTCGGTTTTTAAGATACATGCTTTTATTTTTGCAGCAAATAGTTATGCATTGAAATTGATTGACTCAATTTTTTGTCTGAATTTCATTTTTTTAAGTTTTAAATTAATACTTTTCACCATAATTTTTAAATTCAAGCTAAATGACATTGATGTAGAAAAGTCAAATTCAAATTTAAAAGTAAAAAATATATAAAGTAAAAAAAATAAGTGTTAAATGCAAAACAGTTAAATTCAAATAAAAATTTTGATATATTGTATAAATTAAAACTTTGCCAAAATTTAAACGACCGATGCCAAGTTGCAAAATTTTTGCTGTTTCTTAATGTGTGGACCCCAGGAAGAGTAGCTGTTTCTTTTTCAATAGCTAATGGAGAACCAAATAAGTTACTAAATAAGAAAATAAATAAACAGCTCAAGGAAAAGCTTCTGATACTCAACAAGTCAAAACAATATATAGGTGATCCCATCGTGCTCCACTTGTCACATGGCACTTACTACATGTCCTAATATTTACTGAATTTTTCAACATTGAAACTTTTCAGCTTGAAATTTCAATTCTCCATTTTTTTGGACTTTTGTAAATGGTGAAAATAAGTTGCTAAAAATTTGAACGCTGAAATTCAAATGCAAAATATTCAGACACTTGAATTCAATGCATAAATACTTGATGCAAAAGATTCAATTGGCTTATTAAATTCAAAACCTAATGACAGTCTTGCGTGCATGAATATCTTAAGTATACAATTGCAGCCTCTTTCTTTTATCATACAACTACTGATCAATTTACAGTGAAGTTCAGTAAATTCCTGCAGCACACCATCAAACAGTTGGAATAAATATTTATCTAACGTTTATTTACATTCACCAACAGATCAGAGTTTATATTTTCTGAGGAAAGTCTTGCTCACAAATATAAACTTGTGAGATTCACTTTTTATTCAATTTTGAAGTCGTCATGTTTTATTGAACTCAAAATATTTGAATTTGATCTAAATAAACAAGTCCTCCTACTCTGCGATTAACGTCTTCCTCCCACTCACTCTCTCACACCCACACACTCTTTGTCCGTGTAATCTAATCTGTCCTCTAACAGGGAAACAGTAAAGAGACTTCAGTCTGAATTTATTTCAAACTCAGAGATAACGGGCTCTTTTTAACGTCTCTGCTTTTTGTTTTCTCTGCTGCTCACTGCCCACTCATCCACCCTCACGTACCATCTCCTGGCCATAACAGACTTAACAGTTGATACGGTTTACACTGAGATCGTCATCGTTATTATTCTGTGAATTCATATCACAGGAAACAAAGAGGGTCAGTTATGTAGAATTTTAGGCTATAGCATGTGCTTTACCAACATCAGTCCAAAAAGTTATACGGCCTGTATTTTAGTCGAAGTAGCAATAAAAGAGAGGTCTTATTCTGGTATAAAACCAAAAATGTGCACTGAACAAACAGGAGACTTTAAATTCTAAAGTTACAAACACAAGGAACAACACCCAGCTTTATGTAAAAATATGGATAGAGCAAATGTCGAAGCATTTTATTTTCAAATGGTGGATGAAAAAACTTTTTTTTTTTTTTTTACATAAATTGAACTTTTATTTCCCTCTAAGGCCAACAGCCATCATCCAGATCATCATGCAGGAAATCCTAATTGGTTAGATACCAAGTTGTCTGCACTTTTATACATGTTTATGCGTGCATTTTATACATGTTTATTCACATTTCAACCACTTATATCAGAGTAAGTGGATTTGCACCTTAATAAGATTTCTGATCTTTAAAAGTCCACACCCTGTTGAAGTCTTTGAGGTCTGCGGAGCTGCTTCTTCTTGTTGTCTCAAGGTTAGACAAGGTGACTGAGCCTTTTCTGAAGCGGGTCCTAAATTACGACCCACTCTGTAAAAACGAAATTTTTGAAGTGCTGGTTTTAATTACATCAAACAAAGTTGTTTTTGTTTTATTGTGAACTCAATCAAATAATTTATTTTAACTTTTTTATGTATTTTTTGGGCATTTTGTGCCTTTATTGATGGGAGAGAGACAGTGGATAGGCTTGTGAAAGGGGTGAGAGAGTAGGGGAAGACACTCTGCAAACTTGTAACAGACTGGATTCGAACCCGGACCGGCAGAAGCATTGGGACATTCCTGGTTGCTAACCACTCTGCCAAACCTGCATCCTCCTGTTTTGTATTTTTAACTGTAAAATTGGTTTCATTTCTTAACTAAGTGGCAAAACTTAAAGCAATAATCTGAAGTCAGACCAGGTTCTAAGCACAGTTTAAGAATTCACTTTTGTAATCAAGGCTGGTGCAGGTCTGCAGTCAGTCATCACACTATATGCTTCTACAGGACAGGGTCTGGAACTTGCCTGACATTGTCTTTATTTCAAGCAGTTTATCTAACAGCTTGTACTTATGAGTTTGGCCCCAAAACTTAAATTCTAGTGCAGACAGTTTCCTTGAAATTGTTGTTTGATAATCTTTTCCTTTCTTTTTTTTACAGCTGAAATCTTAATCTCATTTTAAAACTGACTTTTGCATGCTGGCTTCTGTGTTGTAGTATGTCTTTTATTCTCTTAATGTTGCTTTTATTGTAACAGATTGTCTTCTGTTTTTATAGGGTTAATTTATTTTTATTTCTTAATTATTCTACTTTGTTTTTGACTAAAACAAGTAGCTAATCAGCCAATCACATGGCAGAAACACAACGCATTTCAGCATGTTAGCATGTCAAAATAGCCTGCTGAAGTTCAACCTAAGCATTACAGAGGAAAAGAAAGGTGATTTTAGCGACTTTAAGAATGGAGAGGTTGTTATTGCCAGCCTGAGTATTTCAGAGACTGCTGATTCATTTAGGTTTATGGAGGATGGTTTAAAAAAGAGAAATATCATGTAAATGACAGTTCCCTGATGGTAATGCTCTATTGATGCCAGGTTCTGGGAGAGGATAAAGTGGCTTTTGACATGACAGAAAGGAAGGCCTACAGGTGCTCAAATATGAAATCATTACAACCATGGTATACAGGTGATATTTCTGAATGCACACTGTGTAGAATCTTGAAGCAGATCAGCTACAGCAGCAGAAAACCAGGTGCCATTCCTGTCAGCTAAGAACAGGAAACTGATGCAACGATTCGGGCTCACCACAATGGAAGTGTACAAAATATTTAAGAAAACACCTAAACTCCTACCTGCCATGCTCAATTAAGCCAAATATTTAGAGTAATTGCTATACTGCTGTTGTTGTAAAGAATGTCTTCATGAAAACAAATCTCTATAGAGTACTTGAGTGTTGGAATTCCTCCATTACTGCTATTCGGTTACAATCGAGCACTACCTCAGACCATTACACTCTGTGACCTCATTCATTCACGTAGGGACCTTCTCCTCCAGGCTCACATCCCAGCCCTTAAGCAAAGGCTCAGCTGGCAGTGAAAACGCAAACAAGATCAGGGTTTATCCCTCCAAATAGTACTGAACTGTACTGAATCAAACCAGACCACTCAGTAGGAACAAGGCTTTTGTGGCCTCCACACCCTCAACACCACTCCATCAGGAAAACTAATGGACCTTTTCCATTAGCCCTACTCTACTCTACTTGACGCTACCACGCTCTACTTTACTCACCTTGTGCTGCTTTCCCATTAGCCCCAGTCACCTACCCAACGGGGTGAAGTGTCGCTGAGCGGATCTGCGGTGATGTCATTTTGAGCGTGACACAACAATCTGTGGCTTTTTGTCACAAACCGAGTAAAAAAGGAAAGCAGAAGAAGGCTGCAGGTGGCAAGAAGAAATACCCCTTGAGAAGCACAGGAGAGTTTTGGAAGCTATACAACAGAATGAAGCCGAGGACGAGAGCAATCGAACTGCAAAGAAAAGACGTATGAGGGTAAGCTAGTGGTAGCTACCCCTAGCATGCTAGGTCGTCGAGCTCATGGCTCATCAATGACAGCATTGTCTGACCAATCAGTAGCCGGCAGTTGGTGACTCTTTTAGTATTGACTCTGCTCGCTTGGAACCAGAGTTGAGTAGGTACTAAAACTAGCTTGTTTTAGGAGGTACCAGGCCAGTGGAAACACGCTGCAAATAGGGCCTAGTAGAGTAGGGCCAAGGCGTGCGAGTGGAAAAGGGCCATAATTATCATAGGCTCCTGTAGGCTCCCTGCCCACCCAGCATCTAACCCTAAACAAACATTTTTCAGTCTTCTATTCAACTTAAATACAATTTATTGCTTCTTTTAACACCCACGACATTATGTAAATGGTCAAACAAACCAAGGCATGGGACCTTTAAACTTGGCCAAACTGTTTTTGAAATGATGCAAGTATGACCTGAGCTCATAAACCATTTGATACTGTATCAAATACAGAAGTCTGCTCGTGTTTAATGCTAACAAAGGGACCAAGAAGCACTTTTGGCCAGTGACTGTAAAGGTATTTTAAAAGAAAATTAGTTTGGAAAGGTGGAACACACTGTGACAGCTCCATACTGAGGAGAATTTTGTTAGTAGGCCGTTTGAAGCAGCTCATGAAGACAAAAACAAACACAAACAGACACGTGACAAACACACAAAGGAACACAAAAGAACAAAAATATGGAGCAAACATAAAACAAAGTCTAAAGGTCCCCATCCTTGTCTGGAACATCTGGTCAGCCTACCTGGCTCTAACACAGGACTGTCCCATTACAGGATGTCCTTCAGAGCCATTTGTTTGGAGTGTAGCTTACAATAGAGGTCAGCGCTTGTATAGTGGCCGGTGCTCCGGACAGACACAGGAAGCTGGCAGAGTGTGGACAGGAAGAGCACATGGACAGAAGAATGGGAGTGGTGACAGTTTCTGCTGTGATCCATACATCCTCTTTGCAAAGGGAAGCAAGCTCACAGGATTTACACACTTTACAAATAATAGTGAAGATTCACCACCAAGATCATTCAAAGTGAGCCCATTTGAAGATTATCATGAAGTTGGGACATTGTGTAAACCAAAAACAAATAGAATACGATGATTTAAAAATCCTTTTTAAACCATTCTCAATTGGATTCACTCCATAGACAAGATACTTAATGTTCAAAGTCATGAACTTCATTGCTTTACTGCAAATATTCACTCATTTTGAGGCTGATTACTACAACATGTTCCCAAAAAGCTGGGACAGGGGCAGCGAAAGACTGGGAAAGTTGAAGAATACTCAAAAAACTCCTGTTAGGAACATTTAATTAGGTGAACAGGTTAAAGACAGCAAGCAGGCTCAGTCTTTCACAACAATTTGTGAAAAACTTCAACTGTGTAAGAACAACATTTCTCAATGTGAAGTTTGAAGGAATTCAGAGATTTCATTATCAACAGTCCATAGTATCACTAAAATATTGAGTAAATTTAGAGAAAAGACTGTACCACACATGCATTGAAACACCCCAGAAAACCACTGCCAGTGAACACAGTTCATCCTGACATCTACAAGTGCAAGTTAAACTCACATAAAGCCAAAGCCATTTATCAAGAAACCCAGAAACTCTGCCAGCTTTTCTGGGCTTGAGCTCATCTGAGATCGACTGACACAAAGTTGAACCATGTGTGCTGTGATCTGATTAGTCCACATTTCAAATTGTTTATGGGAATCATGGACGTTGTATCATCCAGGCCAAAGTGGAAAAAGGACCATCCAGTCCAACAAAGTTTCAGATCCAGAATTTGGGATGATAAGGTGCTATGCTTGTGCCCATGGCATGGGTAACTTGCACATCTGTAATGGCACCATTGAGTTTGAAAGGCACATAAAGGTTTCGGAGCATTGAGTATCTAATATTTGTACATTCAGTTACATATGGGTCAGAAAAAATTTGCAAATCATTGTATTTTGTTTTTTATTTACATTTCAAAGAACATCCTAGTGCCATTGGAATTGGGGTTTGTAAACATCAATTGTCCACATCAAATATGTTTTCAATCTCAAGGCATATTTTTTCCCTACAACCATCTGGGCGTCAGGACTCCAGGTTTGAGAATCACTGGTGTAATAATGGTTTAATTACAGGAAATGTTGGTGTGTGCATGAAGAGGGGAAAAAACAATGTATGAATATTTTCTATTCATTTATCAGTCATCTTTATATCTCTGCACACACTCCTGCCGCACTGTCCCCATTGTGTACCACTGAGCCATCTGTGTGTCTGTTCCTGACACATTTCCTATACTGTTTCAAGTGTGTGGACATGTGTGTGTGTGTGTGTGTGTGTGTGTGTGTGTGTGTGTGTGTGTGTGTGTGTGTGTGTGTGTGTGCGTGTGTGTGTGTGTGTGTACGACCCACTTCTTGTTTTTGGTGGAGTAATAAGGAAACTCATAGTCAGGGCTTTTGTTAAGAGCTCATTGTTAAACTCGCCATCCACACTCCTAATCGACCAATCCATTTGGAGAAAAATAGCAGGAAGTAGAAAGTGGTTGTGTAAGCGGCTGAGGGTGTGTTGTGTTGCTCAGAAAACTCTTTCAGAAAATGTGCTAACCTCTCTGTCATACCGTTTATTTTTATTCTCACGCCTCAAGTGGCTGATTTACACAATGACATTGTTGGACAGAGGGCAGGGTAATATGAAACTAAAATTACACCTTGATTTGTTTTAACTGGTCAAAGTCCTAAGTGAGCAAAAAGCCCCTGCACGGTTCATTAAGATGTGTGAACACAGCAAACGATTTCTGTTCCTGTACAAACAATCCAGTTGAGCACATCTGAAAGAGGTGGGCTCAGCTCACTTCCAGTAGAACAACAACAACAAACAGGACGACAAGTTAACTCATCACACTGCTAAAGTAAGCAGCATTAATAGGAATAATAGGTAAATTATAGTCATCAGTTCATCAGACTGATGGCAAAATTCTACTTAATAGTAATGTTAATGATCCCACACAGAGTTACTTTCTGTTCTAGGGCACAAAACACCATGAAAACATTGTAACAGACTGGATACCTTCTAGTTAAGAGAAAGATTGTTAGGGAAGTTACTGGATTCTCTGTAATGTCAGGGAAAGCATCAGCCTGAGAGGGAACGTGAATAACTGTGCAAATGAACATCATGAAACAGATCTACAGTTAGCGGGAAGACAAAAAGAAGCTGCTTATTACTCCAATTGTTCTATAAACTTCATGGAAAGTTTGAAAACGCCTTGTGGCATCTCTGTAGTGCAGCACTACAACATCAACAGGTTATCACTCACGATCTCTACAGCAGATTATTACAGGACTGGACAACATGGACTGATTCAGTCATTTAGTTCCCAGAATTTTGTCCAGCTCATTAAAGCTGCCAAGTTTGCAGACATTTCTGCAGGTGTTTCAATGTAATAAGTTACTGTGTTATTGGTGTCCTCCATGTTCTGCTGGAGACACTAGGGAGCGTTAAAACTCTTCTTTGTGCAAAATGTTTGCTTGCACTCATGACATAAGGCATGTCACAGAATAATTAATAACCTTATAGTAGGACATTTAACACATGCTATTAAACAATGATTTTTTGTGTATAGCTTATGCTGCGTACCAGGCAACCCGTAACTCATATTTTTCCGACCTGTAACTCGTGAAAATGCACTGGAACGGCAGTCGAACTCGTAACTTCCCACCCGTGAACTTGTACTAGATCGATGTTCTCCGAGCTACGACTTATGACGTCACATCACTGCCTAAACAATATAGCAGCCTCTAAATAATGACAAACACTGTAAAGTATAAGCTTCTGTTACCTTATGCGCTGTTTCCCCACTTCTGTTTCACTCAAATGAGTTAAAGCATAAATCTTATAATGCCTGCCATGCTGGTTAATTTACATATCAGAATTCCTTGCGCTCAAAATGAAGTCATATTTTTGCCTGGAACGCTTTCAGGTCGGAGATTTTAACTGGGAAATATCCGAGTAACAGGTTGCCTGGAACGCAGCCTCCTTGCCATCATGCAGTGCGTGACTTGTAGTCACAGCAGCGCTGGCTGTGATGTAATGATGTAAGGCCACAACAAAATACATCTGAAGGAACTTGGATCAGTCCTATGGTGCACATGTGTGTTGCACTTTTCAACAGAATCAGAACAAAGCAACTCCGTACAAGTGAAAACCACTCAAGTCTTCTTTCAACCATGTTTGGATTTGTGTAAGGAAGCTAGAGTACCTAAAGAGAGAACACACAAAGTCCACATATAAATGGAGAATTAGTACCAGGAATGTTCTTGATACAATTTGGGCTGACAGCACCAACCACTGCAGTACAACGCAACTCTCACCCTTACTCAATGAAAGCATGCCACCTCTAACAAATGCTAATAAAATAATTTATTAGACGTGAAAAATAAAAATAAATCTAATAAATGATTCCTAAATGCTGTTGCGTTAAAGGTTGAACATGCCAAAACTGTGATTGAGAATGCTTTTGACAGATGTTTGCAACAAAATATTATACATATACCATTAGTTCCAAAAATGTATACAAAGTTTTATATTTAATATAGGCAAGGAGAACAACAGGCTGGGCCCAGCAACATTTTTCCAGCGAAACAAGATCCAGAAAAAGCTCTATATAAGATATGCCTGAAATGGGCAAAAGGTTGCAGCCACTTTTACACATTAAGATCAGTTTATGGTCATAGGGAATACCAGATTGTCTTTAAAACACTTTATGATGCCATAGTTTGTTTACCAAAGGTCCAAACAGTTAATCAAAACATTCTTGAAGGAAGACTTTTGCTGCAACACACTTTTATGTGTTTCTTTAGCATTTATAGTTTACCACTGACATAAACTTATTAACAAAAAGGTCCTTAGCTCATGAAAGTTTTGTTGGCTTCAAAGTTCAGTGAATCACACGGTCTCTCTTTCCTGTTGCTCCCACTTTTTCTGCTGACCTTAGCAGGTGCTCTTGCTTTCACACACTTCATGTTTTCCCTCTCTGCCACATATGCAGAGATTTCATCCTGACAGTTTGGGTCTGAAAAGGAAAAATGGCAGGCGCTCGGGTCCATGCTGCTTTACCCGATCCTCCTCCTCAGAGTGAAGATGAGAACAGAGAGGAGGAGAAGGTGTTTGGGAATATCTTTGCAGAGTTAGAGTCTGTAGATCTGCCTCTGGGAACCACCTTAAGGTAAACTCTTGTTATGTACATGACGTCAGGAAGGTTGTTGAAATGTCATCTGATGATTACAAGCGATCATAGAGTTGTTTCTACCTACCAAAGAATTAAAAACAATGATTTATCCTAATGTGAATGTATAGAGATGTCAGCTGATTGTTAATGCACCTTTAGAAAAAAATACTTTTAACAAACAAACTCATGTTTAAAGACAATATCATGACACCAGTTTATCACATTTTTCGATGGGACATTGCATTGATATTTTAGGAACTTGAGGCCTCTGTCACAGAGTTTGAACTAGACATTCAGCCATCAGACGCTCAGTTAGTGGTGGGCAATACCAAAATTTTTCAACTTGTACAATGCCACATTTTTGCAGCATTTTTTTCAATACTGATACCAATACCAATTATCTCCTACAATGCATATTCAACATTCACAGATTTTGTGTGTTTTATTGACCATAAGCACAAAGATGAAATGTCTACTCAAGACCATCAGATCTTTAAGTACATAATGAGCAAATGTAGGCAGTATTCCAGCATTCCAGACTTAAGTTTGATGACTTGATAATTGTTCCAAAAACACAACACAAATACAATAAGATGACACAGAAAGTGCTGCCTTGGTTTGATAGAGAGAAAGACAAAAAACAATCCATACTTCACAGATATATATTTCACTGGAGTACTCTTTTGACACCAACATTTTAGGGGAGTAATCAATACCAAAAAAGTATTTGTGAAAATCGATGATTCAGTACTCAATATTGATACTTCCATCTGCTCTCTATGTCTCTATCTCGCTGGGACAGACAATAAAGTTTATCCCTGATTAGAAACCGAACTTTTATTCATGAAATATTAAGCAATCTTAATTCAATCAAATAAATAATAATCCTCAGCAAGTTTTCTCAAATTTAATTCAGTTATCATGGAATATGTGGAAAGCTGTCCCATTGCACAAATGTTGACAGATCATTTGAAGAATTCCTGGGTCCACATCCATATTTCTATGACCACCAAAATCTCATCCCTTGTTCCTTGTGGCATGACCAACATTCCCCAAAGATTTTATAAGAATCTGATTTAACTTTTGTTGAATTATCTTGTTCAGAGACAAAAAGACAGGAAGATGGACAAACTTTCTCGAGGATTAAAACTGTGGAAAACTGCCCTGTCTTGCAAAGTTAACAAACCAATTTTGAAAACCTTGAACCCAAAAAAAAAATAAAAAAAATGAACAATTGAGTGAGAAAAAGTACAAACTTTTACCTGCCAATGCTAGATCAGTCATTGGGGTAATTGAGCTATTGCACTGGAGCCCAAATCCTGAAAAGGTCCCGCGATAGCAGGTGGAACAAACAATCAAGTTTGATATTTTTCACTCAAGCTTGTCCTGGTATTGCCACTGTAGCTTTTAATTTGGTGCAGTGATGTGTTTTCATAATGTAATGTGTCACTGGGTTTCTTTTAGTGGTATTTAACAGTATTAAAATTATTTCAAAAAGTCAGATTTAACTTGCATCTTTCATACATTCCTACTTGCATGGCCAGGGTCGGCTCTGTTTTGGCACCCTTGACTATGATTTGGTGCCCCCACAAACTCTGCAAGGCAGTTATGATTGTGGTGGCATTTGTCTATTTGCCCATTTGTCAGTTGGCAAGATAACTCCAAAGGTCACACACTGCTTTGAATACAATTCCAGGGAATGTTGGTCACAGCGCAATAAAGAACTGGCAACATCAAGCTGGTGATCCATATCCAGATGTGGATCCAGGATTTGCCCACATTTTGGAAAGAACTCAATTATTTCATTTTCAGGAAATGCCGGTTATTGCACGAGGAAGAATTGACTAGATTTTGGTGGTGATACAAAACTGAAAGTAGATCCAGGAATTCTTACAATGATTTCTTAAACATGTGAGAAAGGGAAGTTTGCCACATTTTAAAAAATAATGTGCCTGAGAATCCTTGAATTGCCTCCGTAAAGGTTTTAGCTCTGTTAGCCCTTCAGACTCATTATGGGGTTCTGGGGATTAATACTGGTTTTCTCATTAAAAAAATTCTTAAGCTATTTTATACACATGAGACCCTTAAAGGTGTAGTCAGCGATGTGGGAGAAAACGAGTGGAGAGGTTGTTGATTAACGAATTTAGACCCGCCTCTCCCTTCATACCTCACCCCTGGCTCCACCCCCCAAGTTGATGGACGTGCATCGTCATGGAAATGGCCGTAGAAACTGTGTAGCTGACCAACGTAGCTAAGGTAACCCTGACTCGTCAGACAACTCGACTGACAATATTGATAACATCACAACAACAGTACATTCTGGCAGATTAGACAATAAGATGAATGCCTGACGGCTGTTACTGTTATGTGAAGCACCACAAAGCTAATGTAGCTTACCTATCCGGCAGACAGACGGCGACATCCGCGTCTGTTTTCGGGTCTTTCAATTCGCGGAGTTCCCTCCACTGTCGGAAAGTAACATCAATGTTGACCTGGGTCTTCGTTCTTTCATGGTCATAGCCCTTCTTTTCACTTTTCACTCCTCTGACCTTTTTCTTTTGGGCTGTTTTTCAGCCATTGCTACTGCACATATTGTATCTCTCTCTTAAGCTAACTGCGCACGCTACGCAACCTACTACTTCCCCTCACCCCTCTGTCTGATCTGCGCATGAGTATGAGTGCCCCCTGGATGTGGGGGGTGTACCATGTTTTGGTGACTCTGCCCAAGCCACAGTATTTACCTGCTAAAATTCAGAGCCAAGGCTGTGTATTGAAACCGGATTTTTTTTCAACGTGCTGTCAGTGGTGACATCTTGTGGATGGAGAGGAGAAATATGGTGATTTTGACAAATAGTGCATTAGATTAGAAGATTAGAAGATCGCTGACTACACCTTTATTTTAAGTCATAATGCCCAAACAAGGAGTTTTGATGATTTTGAGTACTATGGCACTAAATGAAGTGTAAGCCTCTGTTCATTAGACCTGGTCCAGTAGTTGTGGGGACAGTAAGTGCTGTTTGGGGTGGTTGGAAGCAGATTCTGAAGGAGAAGTTTTCCTCTTTAATGGTAAAAGTACAATTTAAATCAGTTCTAAAAAGCAATTAACTGAAGGGATGACTTTAAGATTTTTCCCTTTTAATTGATGGTTGCACAAATGATACCAGTACCACAAAATTGCTTAAAGGTCCCATGTCCTGCAAAAATAATTTTCTCTGCTCCAAAGTGGAGCTGCATCTGATCCTTTAGAGAGGACATTTCTCATTTTAGAAATTAATCTCAAATTAAGTCCTTATTTAATAGACACCCAAGACGTTATGTAAATGTTCAAACACAACAAAAACAGTGATTAGTCATCTGCTTACAATACAACAAATGGCTTGTAAAGAGTCTGTGCAGCTGTGAAGGAGGAGCAGAAAATAGAATATACATAAAACTTAACATAACTGATAGACTTACAACTTAATTCAACTTGACTTTGTTTATTAAGCACACTATAAAACAACAACAGCTGAAACAAAGCTCTGTACGTAAATAAGACATAAAACAATTTAAAACAATGGACAAAATAAAACGGGTATAAACACTAAAAGAATTGTTTCATTGTTTTTTTTGTAATGTAACTAAAAAAAAAACTATAAAGGACTAAAACAGGAGCACAGTCTCATGTGGGGTTAAAAGCCAAGGAATAAAAATTAGTTTTAAGACGAGTTTTAAAAATGGACATGGAAGAGACTTGTCTAGTGTGGGGGGGAAGCTTGTTCCACACAGTTTGGAAAAGGTTATGCAGGCAGTAAATAAATCTGAATATTCAATTAATAGCATAAAACAGTTGTAGATACACTACACTACCTTTATCTTCCTGTTTAGTAGGGAGCTGGCAGAAGGTACAAATGAAGCCAGACGGAAGAAACTGAAACTGTAGATATAAAGGGTGAGAATATTCACACAAGATAGATTCTGTTTTCTTCCACAGCTGTTTGTTGTAAAGACCATGAAGTGTTACTTTTGTTTAGCCAGACTCTTGGCTAAAGATGTTTTATTTTCCCAAAGTGGAAAATTAACTTAAAATATGTTTAGATTTCAATCATAAGATCCTTTTAATTTCTATTGTTAAAAAACTGTTGGTGGAGTTTTGTTTTCTTTTGTTTTCCTCCCTTTCTCACCCTTTTTTCCTTCTAGTGCCCCCCTAAAATATCAAGTACCTTTTTTTAATAATGATGCTTTATCAGAGAAAATTTGCCACTACAAAAAGAGCAAAGAGAGGATACTTGAGTTAGGTAGATAAGGCATTAACAATATCAAAATTAATAGTAATCAGAAAGTAGGGGAGACAAATAAAAAGCATATTTTTTCCTTAACAGGAATTCGAAGAAATATTTAAAATTTGGAGCATAAGGTTAAGGTTTTAGCTGTTGTTACATGACTTTGCTTATGTCGGGATATAGAGTTCTGACTCCTTTTTAAAAGGCACAAAAAGAGTGTTTGATCCTTAAAACCTTGCATTTATTGATATAAAACTTCACCAGCAAGACAGTATGATTACAAACGTAAAATTCATTTTCCAGTTTTCTTTCAAAATCTGTGTAGCCAAATAAGACATTTTTTAAACAGAGCTCAAAATCACTATAAATATAGTCTGAAACAAAGCAACAGATGCTCTGCCATAAAGCTCTGGTGTGTTAACAGGTCCAAAATAGATGATTAACAGTCTCTGGATGTGCTAGATGCATCAATGTCCCTCTTAAACCTTACTAACCACGTTTTAACAGGGTAGCAAATGTGGATGATGAGTCACTTATTTGACTGTATTGACAAGAAGGTATAGATAGGGGAGTAACCAAGTTTTGTCCCAGGAAATTTCTTGAACAGTATTATAACACAGATAAATAGCATATGAAACAGAAATGCAATCACTTAAAATAAGTTTGAACGGTTTTGTTATTTCCTGTGGTAGATTCAAAGCAGAGTTTTCCCACAGATGTAAGATTGGGGTCTGTAACAGGAGATACATCAGATATAGGATATAAGTAAACTTTATATAACATAACATTTCCTGTTAGAAAGGCTATTAACTATTCCAAATCGTTGTCGGGTACCTCTCTCAAAGACGAACGGGTTAAACCTCAGACTGTGGGGTCACCAAAGCTGTTGACATTGAGCGTCCTGCAGCTCCAGCGCGCCCCCTGCAGGCCAGCCCCCGCACCGCCCCGCGCCGTGCTGTAGCTGCAGTCACAGCCATAATACACACACATAACAATCATGGCGGAGAATGAAACCCTGGAGTGTATAACGGAGCACGAACGGATTTTACAGGAAATAGAGAGCACTGACACGGCTTGTGTTGGTCCCACTCTTCGGTAAGGATATCTGTGTTATCCTACAGCTTGTATTTATTAAAGTGTCTGTGTTTTTGTCTGCATTTGCTCCGTTATCAAACCTTTTGTTCAGGAGCCACCGGCGGGCTAACGTTAGCAATATGAGGCAGCAGGCTTTATGGAGCTGAAATGAAGCATGTAGCTTTGTAGCTAACAGGCCAGCACTGACCAATATATGTCTTTTAATGTGGCTTCAGCACCTCAAGGCTTGTGCAGTATTTCTGGGCTGTGTGTGATGATGTGTGTGCACCCAATAACCTGTCAAATATAACCGAAACATCATCTGTGGGTGTGGCTGTGAGACCCAACATCTTCTTATCATCCTACAGCTGATGCTAACTATCAATGCTAACAACTGAGGCTAACTGTGGCAGCTGAAATCCATAATTTAGCCCCACTGACGTCCCGTTATCCGATGGTTTGATGCGTCATCTTGACCCCCTGGTGTTTCCTTGTTGTTGACTCAGAGCTGTGGGGAAATAGGAAGTAGTTCAGTTGCTCAAGCTTGAGTGTAGAGCCGAGCAATATGGAGCAAATATTACACACCTGTAATTTTGTCACAGGATCAGTTATTACATTCAGTTTGCTTCTAGATAAAATTAAACGATCCTGCAACCTGTTTGATACCAAACCACTTAAAACAGAAGCCCTGCTTGCTGCCAATCACAGGTTATTTCTCATTTAAATACTCACATTGTGTTTGCAAACTCTTAGACTCTGTCTTAATGGTGCAGAGCACAGGGATTATTGGAAAAATTTCAGCTCAAAATATTATTATTATACTGATGGAGGAAATACCAGGGATGCTTTTGTATAGAGCACCATTCTCTAAGAGGGTTGGGTATTTTCACCAACATCACCATAGGATGTGTATCCCAATACAAAGGCCATAAATGATTCATATCACAATAGACCTTAAGTGTGGATGTTGACTACACCTTTCATTTAATCCACAACAAGTTTTAGTGTGTAACAAAAACAGCAAGGATCTTAAAATATTGAACACTTAAATTTCAGTTCATAAGACACTTAAGAGGTAATATAAATGTTATATTATCACATAGTTTGACCTCTGCCATCTCCATTAAATTGAACACTGTTCAGTTCAGTTCAGAGCTTTTATTGTTCCTCCAGGGGAAATTTTGTCTGCGGTGACAGCACGTCCAACAACAACAACTACAAACAAATGAATAAGCAGACATTTACATAAAACAACATAGCAGTGTACAGCATAGTCAGACTTTACCCGAACAACCCCAATAAAGTACAAAAGAAGAATAAAAAAATTCAAAAGAGTATAACGTGGGCGTCACCTGTCATCAATATGAAACAAGGATTTAAATAGGTCATGCCACCTGGGCAGTGCAATTAAGAATTGGGCATGTTGATTGTATTAATTGCTCATGACAAAAAGGAAAATTTGTACCTACTTGTACATGCCATAGGTACCTGTATCTCCGTCCCCTATGGGAGAGAAATGAACTCCTCCGACACTGGATGATCAGAGCTGGACAGGATTGACTGTGACTTCTGTAAAACTTGTCTGTCAAATATCTCAGAGATGGAGAGCTACTGCATAATAATGATCTTGCTGACTTCCTGCACAATCTTGTCCAGATATTTTTTGTTTTTAACACACAGGTTAAAAACAAGAAATTGAACAGACAGTTAAAAATGAGTCATCAATTAAGTATCTATAGAATAAAACTGTCAAGGCCTTATTAACATTAACAGATTTAAGATTTTTGTTGTGACAGATGCTGCGCTCCAGTTGTTCTGGGAATTAGGATTATTTCGGTCTGTGTGGTAAATTTCAACTGAGGTCGTAATTTCATAATGGGAAGTTGGCAGATCCTCACCACCCCTGAGCTGGTAATCGAAGATGGCTGCCCCATGTGTTAACAGTTATTAAGCTCCTGTACTAGAGGTGTGAAAAAATATCGGTATCGCAATATATCGCGATATTTTGACTCCTGATATAATATCGATATTTCAAATCTTAGTATCGATATTTTTGTAAAAATAAAAACTCATATCAGAGTTTGAAATAAAATACTACTTATAAATATGTATGCACAGGTGCACAGGTGTCAGTTCAGACAGTGACAAGAGAAATATGTGATTTTTTTACTTTTACTTACTTACTGTTGTTCTGTCAGTAACTCAAAGCACTTTGTTCCTCGTGTGTTCAGTTACAGTTTGAGCTGCACGGCAGGTTAGGATGCTTTCAGTACTTTAAGGGGAAAACAAGAATAACTTCTTTGCAACATTGATTTAAGTGACTTGATCCACTCTGTGTTTCAGGTTAAGTGTATTGATGTAACACTGCATTTGACATATTTCAGTTACCATAAAATGGAAAGGTTACATATTCATTATCTCTAGGTTTTACCTAGTTTACTGTATAATATCGCAATATATCACAATATTGTAATATCGTGATATTATCGTATCGTGACCAAAGTATCGTGATACGTATTGTATCGTGAGGCTCTTGCCAATACTCACCCCTATCCTGTACTATTCAGTTTATTAGCACTTCAGACTAAATTAGCCATATACGTAACATTGTTTGACATATATATATGGAAATGCTGTTATAGTGTTATTCTCATTCTTTATGCAAGCTACATTGCAGGCTGTTCTAACAATGGCTAGCAATAGGCCGGTACATCCGCAAGGTTTTTCCGACATTGTAGCTGGAATGCGGATGAATAGGATATGATGCCATTCCCACTTCCCTCTTCCCAGTTCCAATGTTAATGGAGCGCAGCAGTATTGTTTTTTGCAACTGCTATCACAGTATTTTAGGTCATATTGATTCAGTAGAATTTGTATTAATACACACATCAGCAAGGATAAACTGACAATATTTTGCTGTATTGATGCTTGAGCACAAGCCAAATCTCTACTAGGGCTGTCACCTTATACTCGATATTTGTATATTCATTCGAACATCTGGGTGTAAATTTGAACTTAAATCCTAAATAAATATTCAAATATAAACAGCTTAACAGAACTGTAGGGCAGTGAAGCTCCTGATCCAGCAGAGGGTGGTCACAGTGCAGCCTGGTCGACCAGTGCCCACTTGACCTCAATAACAGCTGTCTGCTGGAAACCAACAGACAGAGACGACACGTCGAGAGAATTAAGGACTGGCAAAGACGCTCTAAGTGGACAATAACAACACCAAAAAAAACGAGGAGCGCTTTGGGCTCCACTTTGAGTCCCTCTGTGTGTGCAAAGTAACTGGCCCACTATAACAGATTTACAGGCTCATATGTAGGGCCCTATAAAATCGGTGTTATTTTTCCCCAAATTCCATTTTATCTTTTCCCATATTCCACTTTGTTCCGTTTTAATATTTTGAGATTTTGTTTTTTTAGTATGTTATGCAAATTTAATCCTGAGACACTGTATAAGTACTGAAATATGATCTCCTGACACACAGTAATCATTGGCAAACTGCTCTGCCCTGAACTCTTGAGTCAGACAGAAGTTTCACAGCTTCCTGCTAACTTGTGTGCTGCTCGAGGTCACTTGTGTCACTCACATTGTGCCACTCATTGCTTCTCAACGCAAGCGATCATTGAAAATGATTGGCATCTTGATGCAGGTGACACTCAGATCACTTTTGGTGTGACATGTTGACATCGTTTATGAGGGAGGGAAGAGAGGGGGAGGAAGTGAAGCGTGCATTGTCCGCTGCGTCAGTGACCCCCTTGGGGCATTTTCCCAAGAAATACTATTCTTTTTAGTCTGAAAAAAAAACATTTGTACATAAATGTGATCCTTTTTCATGATATTCCGTATTTGTATTGAATTTTGCACGTAATGCCTAATTCCATGATTTCATCTGTGATTCTGTGATTGCGGATTTTTTTGAGGCCCTAGTTCCCCTCCTACACAAGGAAAAAGGCTATCACAAACAAGATTGCAAGCTTCATATACAAGGACATCATGTGGCCTCAGGTGAGGTAAATATGAAAATGATGTTATGGAAATTCTGTGTGTTTTATGCAGCACGTAATAAAAGCTTCTTGTTGTCCACAACGTGGAGTCCTTTGCATTTGAATTAGGAACTGATTGCACAATTTTTCTAGATTGCCCAGAATTGGGACAAGCTAAGCATGTCAAGTGCTGGCTGGTTAATCAGTGGAGTTAGCTTAGCATTAGCTGTGGCATTGTCAGTTTTAATTTAGCTTGGGTGTTGCTAAGTGGGTTGATCTGTATGTCCAAAGTATTTTAGTGTCATGTAACTAGGGATGTAACGATATGGAAATTTTGTATCACGGTTATTGTAACCAAAATTATCACGGTTATCATTATTATCGTGGTATTGTTGCAGTGAGCTCAAAATGTTCTAAAAGTACTTTTACACAGAATTGAAATCATTTAACCCCTTTATTATTATATTCATAACAGTTCTTTTGTGTTTTTTGTCAATGAATGTGTCAGACTCAGAGGCCAAACAATGCAAACTGCGCATGTGCGCCTCGTGAGGTTCCTTAATCGAGGGCAGATACATAGTTCCGGCTTTTCCAGGCAAAGAGTAGCATCACCGTGCGTTACTGAGGCAGTGTGGTGATCAAACACGATATAACGGTAATTTTAATTGGACACGGTAACGATTATCGTGGGAAATTTTATCGCAGTTTACCATTTTACCGGGAACCGTTACATCCCTACATGTAACTTTCCTATGCCCTTTAATAAATCCAAAACCAGTCCATGCAACAGATTTAGTTTAGTAGTTTATTTCGAACATGCAAGAAATGAATGTCATATATTACATGTATGCGAATGTGGCAAAATACCAATCCAAAAATAATTAAAGTCCCCTCTGTTGAAAAGTTACACCGATTGATTTCACCCACATGCTCGAAAAGGAGTGGGAAGAAGTACAAACTTATGTAATCCCACCCCCTCGCCATTAAGTATCAAAAGTCAACTTTTCCACGTCCTGTTTGATATCAAGGCAATTATGAAATCTCATACAAAGTAGTCAACAACAAAATATACCTTATGAATATATATGTATGCATCTACACATACATATACATACATACATTCATACATACACACACATACATACCACCAACAAAATAGATCAAAAATAAATATATAACAATTCAAATAACACTAAATACCTAGTGAAGGCCACACTTTATTCCTCCCTATATCTTGTAAAAATACATTCTTTGTACCTTTTTTTGAATTGCTGGATGTTTGGACATTCCTTAAGCTCCACATTCAAACTGTTCCACAGTTTCACTCCACACACAGAAATGCAAAAACTTTTCTTTTTTGTACGCACCATTGTGATTTATGTGCTGATGATGCATTCCTTTTGCCTGTCTCCTGTGTTGCCATGTTAAGTAACTGATATTATTTCTATAGAGCCAAACTTGGTACTTTGTGGCTGTGAATCTATGTACTGCCACCATGCCTATGTCTTGATACTTTGCCTTATGGATTTTCTTCTTCACCCCAGTAGTAAATGATACTGTACTCTTTTTTTTTTTAATCATAGACATTTCAATTTTAGTTTCCATCTGATTTTTACCAAAAAGATTGAGTACTATACATACTGCACAAATAAGTAAGAAACATTTAAATAATTGGAAAAGGAGTGAAAAACTTTGAAAAATCTTGCTGAATTTTCATAATTTAAATAAAAAGCTACTAGAGGAGAAATGGGAGACATGTGATGGAGCCAAAAAAATTGCAGCAACAGTGTGATGCTATTATGCTAATATGTACCAGGATTTTGAGGAATTTTTCCATGACCTTTTTGAGTCTATGCCTCTAAGAATGAAGAAAAAAGGGGCCCAAACCAGTACCGGCAAGTTGAACCTTATAAAGTGGAATATTTCCATTCTCTAGCTCAAGCCAGTCACCTCCAGCACACTGTTTTTAATGTTTAAATGCTAGTGCTGAAGGACACAGCAATTTGTCGTTATTTGACAAGCTACAGTAGTCATTGTGTACCTAGCTCCAGTTCTGTGCCTCCACTTCACATACACACCTGTCCTGTAGATGTGCCTGTAGGCGGTGGCTGTCTTGTTGCATACCAGGGGAACAAGTGAAAGTATGCCCTAAGGCGAACATCAGTTTAATCTCAGAGCTTGCCTCAGCTTCTGTGACCAAGATATTGTTGACTGACTAGAAGTGCATTTTTTTTCTTACATATTTTACTACTAGAGAATTTAACTTATAATTGTAGCCAATCACTAGGAGAGGAACACAAGACAAGAAAGAAACTGACTACTGACTGAACTGAGAATAACTACGAGCTCACACTTTTCCAGAACAAAAACAACTTTAAGTAGACCTCTTATTTTTGGGGAGCTTAATTCAGGCTAATTAAATGTATAAAAATATATTTATATAAACTTGAGCGAACAATAGCGCTAAGTTATGTTTTAGTTACTATCCTGACTATAGCTACATTTTGCTTGTTTATGGGATTTTTGCTAGAATGCTTGAGATTGAACTTTGGGTGATGGCGAATTACTTAAGTGTTCAGTGTTCAATGATAGTTATCATGCTACACATAATTAAAAAAATATTTTCGGTGGTTTTAGGCCTGGGCAAAACAATTGATAAGATTTAAAAATTGAGCTGGCAAGTCAAATCGATTGTTTTCCCTGAGTTTAATGATTTTTTTAAATTTAACTCGTTCATTTCACATTCGCACTTTGAGGCACATTTTTTACAACAAGAGTTGAGTTTTCTATTAAGATTTTTATTTTTTTACAACAAGCGTTACCTTTGGCATTTTGTTATCTTCATAGTAAATTCAAACAAGTGTATAAAACTACAGTGCACAGGCACTTTGTGTCGATTTCTGTGTTGATTTTTTGACCTGAAGGCACTTTAACTGTGTATTTTAAGTATAAATAAATGTTTATTTTGGAAATAAATTTACAGTGAGTAGTTATTTCATTTTAAATGGGGTGGGGGCATCCAACCGAATCCTGAATTGTGAATTGATTTTTTTTTTTTTAATCCAAGATTCTTGGGGGGAGGGGATCGCCCAGCTCTAAGTGGTTTTATCATCTACAGCTCAGAATAGTATTTTGAAGGGGCCCAAGTCTGTACCAAGTCAAACAAATGGCCTGTTTGCTGTGACTGTGCATTATAGGAAACCTAAGATGCCCATAAAACGAGTCACTGATTAATATAGGAGGTTAAATGACCAAAGTAAGATTATACATGTGAGAATATCAATATGTGATAGCCTGAAGGTAGCCAGTGTCTATAGCAGAGCATAGCAGGCTCTAGATAGTATGGTTACGTTTCAGAGTGTAACACCTGTAGAAGTGTCGGCACAGACGCTGTAGGAGAAAATAGAGAGCAGCTTTATCATGAATAAATTGTCCTGTTTGAACGAGCTGGACTACATTCTGGGAACAAAACTAAATTTTGAAGCCATCAGTGTCCTTTGATGATCTGCTGAGAAATGTGAATCTGTTACTATGTTCATGCAAAGTTGTGCCCTTACACAGAAGGTAAACCTGTCTGCTGCCTTAGCATTCATGCTGTTCTGTCTGTATGAAGGCAGAGCTGATCTCTGTGGCTGTGGCTAATTCTTAGGCTATTGACATGTCCCTCATCTAAACCTGAAAATCCAGAGTTATCCATTTATAGTTCTTATTATTTGTGTGGGCCCCTTAAGCTTTTCTAAATTGACCAAGATATTTTTAATTTATTGATGTGTCTCATAAGGATGCAGAACATTACCGTTATGATACTGATATTGGCAAATAACTGCTTCAACAGAAATATCTGTTTATAAAAACCTATGCCGACACGTCCTACTGATATTTAGCCTTGTATGTTTGCATCAAGATTGTTTTTTGTATATTTATCTTAAATTGAGTATAAGCTCCCAAAATAGGACAGATTTTCTTTCAGCAGTTAAGTAAAAAATGGCATATGAAGCTTCGATTTACTGCTCCTGTGAAAAATATGTTCGATATAAAGCGTATGTGTAATCTCAATAGAACAACTTTCAGTGATTTTAATATATCTATTAATATTGGAAAAATAACCTTAATTGATATCAGCCAAAATCCAATGTCATTCATCCCCAGTGCCTCTGGCTTTATGTTGATGCTCCAGAATCAGGAAGATCCTACAACAATGTTTAACATTCACTATCAGCGACAGACATCATATGCTGATGCCACTTCATGATCATCATCTTTATCGAGGTTTAAACCTCATCAGACTTGTTCTGCACCTTCATAATAGCTTACAGTTAAGGACAGTGTACCTTCTGAAGCAGCTGTGGGTATCTAGGACAAGTGCTGTGACTGATTGACTGGAGATTTTGAAGATTATGACTGCAGTTAAACATTAACTCAGGCAACAGTTGGAATTCAACCTGTTGACATGCTTATTACTGCTGTCCTGGATGTGATGAGCATGCATAGTAAGGATTCAAAAAATGTAAAAACTCCAGGATCAGGTGTGTACATCATGCTAGTTTTAATCTCTCTATCATTTCTCAAAACAAAGATTAGTTCTTGTTCAGGCTGCAGAACAAGGATGTGATGTTTGCATATATAACACAAATCCAGGATGCCTGCAAAAGCCCTGATCATAACTTGGGTCCACGTGATCGCGGCAGAGTGATCACTTAGTTTCAGTCTTCAATCACCAGGTTACTATTAAATGTGTTGACCGACACACCCACTCAAAGCCTGAGCTGAACCTACTCTTTAAGTCATTTTCATTTAGTCTTTAATAGGGCCCTACCAATATTTTGGCCGGCTGATTATAGCCCTTTTTAAAGTATTCCACATCGGCCAAAATTTAATGCCAGTATATCCTTAATTTCTCATAAAACCATAAATGTTGTTCGGTGTCCAAGCTGTGCAGAGTGATGACGTCATGAAAGATGGCGATGCCCGTTGCATTAGCGGCTCTGAGCTCTGTACTGATTCTGTTTGTATGGATGATGGACTGCATGAGGCAAAACTCACCTACACTCACACTGAGTTGCTGAATGTGGTTTTTGCCTGCAATTTTTTAATTTAACTATGTATAGATTTTAAAAGTGATGGAAATGGGGGAATCTTGTTAAGGTGGTCACCTTAACTGTCCTTGTGTTTGTGTCTGTTGGCGTCACAAGTGTTTTTGTTCATATACCTGCCCAGATGTGTTGCATTGTACTGTATGATTGCCATAAGAGAGCACACAAACAAACAAACAAACACAACAACTTCAGGTTCCATGTGACAACCTGCAATGTGAGAGGTAAGCTGTGAATGTGGGACATTTACAGTTTACCTCTAATAGTTAAGCTAACTAAATTAACTAGAAAAGTAGGGGTGGGCGATATGGAAAAAATATATCACGATTTTTTAAAAATAAAATCACGATCACGATTTTCTCACGATTCTTTTTAACTTTGATTTTTCTAGACTAATTTTCATGTTTGACCATCATTTCCCTATGTTTGACATGTAAAACCCTAAAAGAAAAAAAATGACAATTGAAGCCAAAGAAACTTTCTGAACAGGTTTTAATTTAAATAGTGCAGTTTTTATAAAAATGTGCCATAAATGTAAACATAAAAGGTAATGAACAACAATATCAACATTATCTCTTAAAGTGCAACAATTTAGAACAAATGTTATCTAACTGCAATGTCTAGAATCTGAGTGAATATTACACCTGCTTTAGGACAGATTTTTGTTCAGACATTTTCAAGCTCTTGTCTCCTTTTTTCTTTCCGCCATGGCTTCACGCTACATAACCAAACAGGAGATACTACCATGCACTGCGCTTAATGTGCTACGATTGGCTAGTCAGGTGCGCGTCAAAGTCTCTGTGCCCACACAGACGATCTGACAATCTTTCTGCTTTATGACGGTATTAAATCGTTATAATCCTTAACGATTTTATGTCGTCGTTTCGCACACTCCTATAGAAAAGCACAATATTATCTGGCCAACATCTGTATTAGGGCTAAAAGATATATCGTTATCGCGTCGATATTGCGATATGAACATTCAAGATATTAAAATTGAAAAAGCAATGATATAAACAATATGGATTTCCCCCGCCCTCGCCCTGCGTGCACAGCTCTGGAAGACACAACAAATTTCATTTTTACAATTGCCCTTGAATGCACTGCTTGGTTTTCACCTCGGCTGTAATCATATTGTATCGTATCGATATCGAGATATCTGCAAGTATTAGGAGTGGGAGAAAAAATCGATACACCTAAGTATCGCGATATTTTGTCTGCCGATTTTAAAATCGATTTTTTTATTCAAAAATCGATATCCCCCCCCCACAGACACACACGCACACACACACTATAGGCGCTAAAGTCGCCAAATTGAGGCAAGCGACATTGCTGGATAAAACAGGCCATAGCTGTTAAAATAGTGCTGAATAGTGTTCCTACTTTTTACCAGCAGATAGTGATAGAGGGAGATAGAGAGTACTCACGATGCCGAGAGTACTTTGTCAAGTACTGTCTGACTCTGAATCTGAGGAATATTTACTCTCTGAGGATGACGGTCAGTCGTCCAGTGAAAACCAAACTGGCAGCGAGTGCGCGCAGCGGGAGCGGCTCCGCGCGCCATTACAGTCCTGGAGCAGTATATACCGAGAGCTTTTCCTCTCCATGGCCGGCGACTACCGAAGAGGGTACATGGTCTGGGGTGCAGGGAAGCTCAAAACACCAGTGGTGGTGTTAGCGGAGAATGAGACCGCAGAGCTCTGGTCAAACGAGGGAGAAGCCGGGGGTAAACAGAGCAGGCAGCAGAGGCGTTCATGCTCGGCCCGTAAATTACAGTGATGACGATGGCTGGGAAAACTAACCACTTTGAAACTATAGCCTTTTTAAATCTTGATAGCAAAATTGAATATTTCTTGAAAAAACTCTGTTGCCTGAAGGGATAATAAGCGACTTTTTATATGCAATCCAGGCTTTTGAAGAGGGAGCATAAACAGCTGGTTAATATATATTGCTGAGTAAGTCCAAAATACAGACTCACATGTGATGTGTATTTTTCCTGATGTAGTCTGTAGGCATCATCATTGCTCATCTTTTTCACTGGTTTTAAAAAAGCTAACTAAAGATTGCAAAAATCTTCAATATCGTAGAATCGCAATTTAAATCGTATCGGCATCTAAAAAAATCGCAATAAATCGAATCGGGAGAAAAGTGAATCGTCCCAGCTAGAGCTGCAACTATCGAGTAATTTTGGAATCGAGTACTCTGTCAATTATTTCTTCGAGTACTCGAGTACTCTAACAAAATATACTTTTTTGTTTTTAAACAAATAAATCAATTGTACACAATGCAACATGTTAGGGCTTTCAAAATGAGCAACCAAATGCCGTTTATTCCTCAGAAAAGGGTTTTTATTTTCACAACTTTCAAAGTTTAAACCAGTACTGGCTTAAAACAAAGCCCAGTAATATATGCAATTATATTTGTGAAGTGTGTTCTGGAGGGCATTGTGTAGTTTGGATTGAAATCCTTGATCATGTTCTTAAATCCAGTGTCCTCCACCATGGAAAGAGGACGCATGTCTGTGATGAGCATATTTAAAATGCTGTAATAGTAATAGTTGCAGCCCTAACGACGTGCTATCGTGCTAAGCTATGTGCTTAGCTCACTCAGTTTGACATCAGACACAATGCACTGTTTTCTTTTCGTCCCTTCTTGTAGTGACCACACACTTGGGACACTCTCTGCCATTTCTTCTGTGGACTCTCTCCTTTCTGTCCCTCTCTTTTCTCTTCCTTCATGATTTTAAAAGCCGCACAGCAGTGGAGGTAGCAGGCGAGTTGTGCCACAGAAATGACCGTCCGTGTCAAACACCGTGCACTGTATAGCAGTCCAGATATATATTTATATGTATAATTATATATTAAACGAGGCTTCGAGGCACAAAATTTAATTCGAGTATATTTTGTAATCGAGTACTCGCGAATATTCGAGGAATCGTTTCAGCTCTAGTCCCAGCCCTAGCAAATATCATCAGATATTTGCCTTGAAAGTTGATTATCGGTCATCATCAGATCTGTGTTGTTGCTGTTGACCAGATCTCATAACTGTCAGAACTGTCTTGGTGTTGTGGTCTGAAGAGTTAGTTTGTTAACTGGTGACTTTCAGCCAACTGTGCTCATATATTTTGTAGGTATGTGGAATCATTGAAAAACTTATTTTCAATTTGGAAGTGCTGAGATAACCTTGTCAATAAAATGGTAAGTGTGCGCAACTACTAGATTCACGGTGGAGACAATAACCTGTGGCACAGCTTCCCGAACGTTTAGGGATGGGAATTGATAAGATTTTATCAATACCAGTGCTATAAACAATCCTGCTAATCATACGATTTCTTTAACGGTTCCCTGATTGATTCCTGCAGACTGTCCATTTGGGCAAATGTTTGCCTGTAGATTTTCAGTGGCAGCAATTTCAAACACATGTCACAGCATAGATAACTGCTTCTGCAAGTTGTTGGTGTTTCCAGTCACTTAAGGGTGCACCTTTTGTGAAAAGATTAAGCCACAATTCTGACCACTTTTGAACCCTGTCAGTGGAAGAAATTGATAATGGAATTGATTAGAAAAGAGACTCATGATATTCATACTTTGTTGGAGCTGTTAGCAATTGTCAACTGGATTTTTTTTTTCTGACTCCCATCTCTAATCCACTTATTCGCCAGGAAGCATTGAGGCTGCATTGGGCCCACAGACGTAGAAGTATGAGTACGGATGAGTGAGGTGTGACAGAAAGACAAAAAATGATGGGAGCCACTGAACTAGACCATCAGTCATGGTTGAGTAGTTTGAATCACACAAAATGTATAGGTGGAGGACTGTGGACTGGATTTTTAGTTTTGCCTTTAAATCTTTTTGTTATGATTTTCCTGCTGCTGTGTTGACTTTGTCTTCTCTGCCTCTGTACTGATCCTTCTGACCCTGTGTGTCATGCTAATTCTGGATGATGTGCACAGCTGATGCACTAAATCAACACAGAGGAAGCAGGGCCAACATCACGCAAGTAGAGCTGGGTAGAATACCAGTTCCAATACTATATTTGCTTATCAATTTTTACTGTTGCTTATCAGTCCTTAATGTTTCCTAGACTGATTTCAAATCCTCAAGAGAGCAAACTTTGTTTAATATTTCTCGAATCAATAAATTCCTGCTTTTGACCTAATTAAGGTCTCAATGACAAACTGTTAATCTTCTGTGGAGTCTTCTTTTGGTCTCTTTGTGTTTGAGCTTTATCTGTATTTGCTTCATTTTGAAGAGGTCATAACACTGAGCTGCACCACAAACTAGGTAAAGCAATGGCTACACAGCAGGTCCTTAGATAAAACAACAGCATGGACAGATGTAGTTTGAATTAATAAAATATATTTAAATATGTGCACCTGCCAGTAACTGTGGAGAAAAAAACTAAAGTCAAATCTTTTATCTAATCCTCTAATCTTTGAAACTTGAAACCAGTCTCAAACTGATACTGGTTTTTGGTACCCAGGTCTACTCCACAGCTGCTCTTTTTGTGTTGACAGCACTCCTAACCTCATTTTTGGAGCCACCCTCTGCAGGGTAACCAATCAAATATAAAATATAACACACATTGGCCAACGGACTTCTTTCACTTGTTTATTTCAATGACTTCATGTAAAAAAAAGGGGCAGACCTTGTATTTTCTTTGCTTGCAGATATTGCTGTTGCTTTCTTTGGCCTGTAAAGGTCAGTTAATGTCAATGAGTAAAAAATACAGTTAATGCTGTATTAGGGATGTAACGATATGAACATTTTGTATCACGGTTATTGTGACCAAAATTATCACGGTTATCATTATTATCACGGTATTGTTGCAGTGTGCTCAAAATGTTCAAAAAGTACTTTTACACACAGTTTAATCATTTAATCCCTTCAATATTATTATCATAATGGTTCTTTTTTGTCTTTTTATGAATAATATGTCAAGAAATGCCCTTTGAGTACATTTTTATCCTTCTTTCATGAGAAATAAAAATAAACAATCCTGGAAAGTATTTGTCATTATTATGTTATAAAAGGTGTGATTACAAGAAAAGAAAACAACTGATTTGAACTTCAAACAGGATTCTCTTTATAAACAGTTATAAATGAACATGTTCAAAGTTTTGAGATGGCCAAAAATAAAATTAAACTATTTTACATACACTCACACATTTTAGTTTGCCTGCAGCATTAGTGTCCATGTTACAGCTCATTATATTAGACCATGTCCAGGACTTTTTTTAAAATGACCATAGTCCCTGAAGGAATTAACCCCCTTCATGATTCTCCTCTGGTCTCCCCTCTCCTCGGTAGATCTCTTCAGTATTTTCTCCTCTAAATATTTCCAAATAACTATCGATGAAATCCATAAAACACAAACTTTGACCAAAAAAGACGATCTATGTCAAAAAAACGGCGAATACACGGCAAAACAAAGGCAGGAATACTGTCCAGAACGATACTAATTCTGTTATTTATAAGATTTATACATTTTTGGATAGAATTACTGGTAAGTCACCTGTTATTCTCTCAGGTATGGCTCATTGAGTCCTCGCTCTCGCTCGCTGTCTCTCCCTACGGATCCGTCAGTTCATTTTCTCGAAGAGTTCCTGCCGTTGAAATGGCGCACGTCTTTTTCTTTAGCTGCAGCTTCGTGTTTAGACAGGGAGACTGTCTTCTATCAGTTTCTCCTCAGCATCCTTGTAAAAATCCAAAATTCAACCAGACTCCAGAGTCCGTTTTGAGAAAACTCTGCTGTGGCTCGAACTTCGCTCTCAGGCTCAGAGGCCAAACAATGTAAACTGCGCATGCTCACACCGGTTCAGGCTGCTTAATCGAGGACAGAGACATAGCTCCGGCTTTTCCAGGCAAACAGCAGCATCACCGTGTGTTATTGACACAGGGTGGTGAACAAACACGGTAAAATGGTCATTTTAAAAAGACACGGTAATGATTACCGTGGGAAATTTTACCGCGATTTACCATTTTACCGGTAACCGTTACATCCCTATGCTGTATGTTGTAAATGCTTCATATTTAATGTGTTTTGGCGTTAAAGTAATACAAGCTTCTCTTTGAAATGGCATCAACAGTGAAAAATTGTTTCATGTTATATTTAAAAATACATTGCTTTCAGATTCTTTGGTGTATCTTTCTGCCCTACTTTAAGTTTATCATCTTTATTTATATTACTACAATATAGAAGCAATCCGAAATATGATTGAGACGGACATAATAAACAGAATTAACCTTTTTAACCCAGTATGTAACCAGTAAAATGGATATGTTGATAACATGGACAACATGAAACCTCCTGAAATCAGTAGCCAAAATAGCCTCGTGAGTCATATCGTTGACGTCGACTTTTAAAGGCTGAGAATAAATTGTATTAAATATTCAAACAGCAATAAATTAATTAAATCAAAATATTTTTAGTACAACAACCTCTTTAAAAACACAGTGTCTGTTTAAGAAACAGAAGAACTGGCAGTTGTTCAGATGTAGTTGATGATCTCTGCCTTACAGCCCGTCAGCAGCCCTGATGGAGATGTTTTTAGCTCTTGTATGTTTATTGATGTCCTTTTCAGGCATCCATGAAGAATTGCATGATTATCACGCTGAATCAGAAATGTCCACACCTCTAAACTGTGAATTTAAAAGTAAAATATAGCAATGCTGACTTAGCCTTTCTCTCACTGAAACTTTGAGATTTAATTGTAATTTTCTATTTAGTCCACGCTATTCAAGCTCCCCAGTGGATCTACAGAGCACGTATGTATTGAACAGTCTGGGTGATCCATACAAATCACAGATCATCCATTAGCTTCATCTCCACCCAGACTGAGAACTCTTTGACCCGACTGACAGAAAACAGGAAGATAGTGACCTATTTGTTTGAGCTCTACCACCTGGTTTCAATTATTAATGACAGGAAAGAGGAACCTCACTCAGTGCTGTGGAGGTTGAGCTTTCCTCTGCTGTGTGTGTGCTTGTTTGCTCTTGACAGCAATCATTTCTTTGCTTTAGAGGCCTTCAGTCATAAGCCAGTACCAGCTTTCAGTTGTAATGATTGGCTACAACTTTCTGTTTTTTTAGTACTGATGTGGAAAATTTCCTTAAACTACTCTGTTTTGTATTTTCCATAGATCGGTGAAACTTTGTTAGGAAGAGTCCTTTAAGTCTAACAGTTTGTGTGATAGCTCTCAGTAAAATGTTGTGTGGTTGTATATCAGATATGTCCCTTTCATCTTGCTCCCCTGCTGTTAAGCAGACTTTAAACATCTGCTCTCATGATTGTAGGGACAAGCATCTGTAGGAGCAAAGCAACATCTAATTTGTTAAACAAAACAGTCTGCAGTTGTTTGGCACAGTAGATCTCTGCAGATATGTGCTTCCTAAAGAGCAGGGCTGGTTTTCTGAGTGAATGTTCTTTGTCAGAGCAAAAGCTTTGAGAAGGTTGGTTTATGAAGTCATTTAAAGGAGAAAAAAATTGTCTGGAATTTTGGAAATGTGAGCATAAATACATTACAGTATAAGCTCAGTGTAAAAGTGAATTGCCAAAATGAAAACAAATGATTTATTAACGTGTCATCTCCTTA
The DNA here is from genome assembly GCA_036419115.1 of Scarus forsteni. NCBI lineage: Eukaryota > Metazoa > Chordata > Actinopteri > Labriformes > Labridae > Scarus > Scarus forsteni. The sequence continues at coordinate 6,475,864 of JAZDUH010000414.1, forward strand.
ATATATCAATTATGGACTATAAAAAAGGTCACACACTCTAACATTTCGTTGGAGCCCCTTTAACTTTGACTATAGCACACATTCGCAGTGGCATTGTTTCAATAGGCTTCTGCAATGTCACAAGATTTATTTCCATCTAGTGTTGCATTGATTTTTCACCAAGATCTCGTATTGACGATGGAGAGTCTGACCACTGCAGCATGACTCAGAGATTCTCAATGGGGTTTAGGTCTGGACTGTTGTGGCCAATCTATGTGTGAAAATGATGCCCCAGCTCCCTAAACCACTCTGTCACAATTTGAGCCCGATCAATCCTGACATTGTCATCTTGGAATATGCTTTTGCCATTAGGGGAAAAAAAATCCACTGATGGAGTAACCTGGTCATTCAGTATATTCAGGTAGTCAGCTGAGCTCATTCTTTGGGCCTTAATGTTGCTGAACCTCGACCTGACCAACTGCAGCAGCCCCAGATCACAGCACTGCCCCTACAGGCTTGGACAGTAGGCACTAGGCATGATGGGTGCATCACTTCACCTGCCTCTCTTCTTACCCTGATGCCCCCATCACTCTGGAACAGGGTCAATCTGGACTCATCGGACCACATGACCTTCTTCCAGTCCTCCACAGTCCAATCTTTATGCTCCCTAGCAAACTGAAGCCTTTTTTCTGCTTAGCCTTACTGATTAGTGGTTTTCTTAAGGCTACACAGCTGTTCAGTCCCAATCCCTTGAGTTCCCTTCACATTGTGTGCCTGGAAATGCTCTTACTTTCAATATTAAACACACCCCTGAGATCTGCTATTGTTTTTCTTCAATTTGATTTTGCCAAACATTTAAGTGATCGCCGGTCACGATCATTGAGGAATTTTTTCCGACCGCATTTCTCCCTGGAAGATGATAGTTCCCCACTATCCTTCCAGTTTTTAATAATGCCTTGGACAGTTCTTTCCATTGCATTGCTTGAGATCTGGCTGCACCATGTCCTGCCTGACCGTGCCTTTACATTGACTTATCACGGAGACTGGTCGCCGAGGTCACCGCAGTTGGCGAGGTCGCGTTTGGTGTGCCTGCACCTTTATTCAAGCAAACAATGGAAATTGGAGGTGGGGATGGGGACCAATGTTGAGCTGCAACTGATGTTTGATCAATTTTCAGTTTTACCTCTTTTCTGATGTGTGTGGTTACATGTTGGATTTATACACAAAAAGTAAGACTTCATTATAGCTTAATATTAATTCGGATTCCCAGATGAGCTACAGCGTGCTCTACTATTTCAATTAAACACCCCTTTTTACAAAAGTCTCCACAAATCTAGAAATGAAAATAAGGTCAGATTATCTACTAAATATTTTGTCTATGAATGACTAAAATGTAGTCATTTTGACCTCATGAAGATTTTCTTTTTACCGCCCACATTAACAAAATTGCGTGCAGTTGCTGCGATAAGACACATGTAAATCATCTGGCTTGAGGCTCCATGCACCTGCCATTTAATGGATTTCCATGACAGTTTATCTTCAATGATCCACAGTTATTGATAGAATGTCTAATACTGATGTGTTTCTGCTTCTCTCCTGTGGTTTAAAATCAGGTCCTGGCAGGAAAAGTGACCTGACATAATCTCTCGCTTCATTTTGATGGATGGCAGACATGAAAAATAACGAACCATAACACAACACTTAATGTGTTATTTGTAACCGCCATTCACTGGTGTTTATCTTAACATTTTATTCTCGGTCTGTTTTGTTTGGTGAAGGTTAAACGCTTGCTTACAAATGCTTGACTGTGAAAAGGTGATATTAAATGGAAAGTCAGTTTGAGGGGATTTTATTTCAAAGAAAGAAAAAGAAGTTCAGTAACCCTCAGAGCATCAAATTGGAGAAGAAAGGTGGTTTACGTGACTTTGACAGCTGCATGGTTGTTGGAGCCAGACAGACTTGTGCGGGTGTTTCAGAAAATACTGATGTAATGGGATTTCCCCCGCACAGACATTTCAAGGGTTTACAGAGAATGGTCTGAAAAAGAGAAAATGCTGAAGGTCATTAGCAGCAGAAATCAGGCGGAAATGCCTTATTGATGCCAAAGATCAGAGGAAAATAGCCAGTGTGCTTGTACTTTCTTTTTTAACAAACAAGAAGGTTTTTTAGTTCATACCTTCCCACGTTTTGTCGGAAATCTCCCGTCTTCGTCTGGAGGGTCGACCAGACGGCAGGAGGCGTTATCATCCTGTCAGATCCGTCAAAACATCTAAAGGTTTGAACCAAAAACCTTCTTGTCTGTTTAAAAAGAAAGCATATAATCAGCACAGACATAATGGACCTTCTTGGACTAATAGCCAGAGTGGTTCAATATGATAGAATGAAAACAAATCCACTTATTCCTAATGCGACATGGCAAATCATGGAGCATATGGACCGCATTGTGTGCCACTCCTGTCAGCCGAGAAAGCACATTGCTGAAACTATGCTATGAGAACATGAGGAAGGTCTGGTTGCAGAAGATGGTCACACCCCAAACTACCAAGGTGTCCTGAATGAATTATGAGCAGATATTAGTCAGCAAACATGTTTCTTTTATTAAACAAGCACTTTCAGTATTTAAATAAACAACTGTTAAAGGGGCCAAAAAGCATTTTTGTATGGGCTGAAAAGTGTCTTCGTCTAAAGTGTTTCAGGCAGACTATGAAATAATAATAAAAACTGATGTAGCAGCTTAAGACTTATAAAATAATATAAAATAAGATGTAAGAGTTTGGGTGTCACACAGAGTAAACATGTCTAATCAGACGGCTGACTCTGCTACAGTTGGCTTTTATTTGCCATTATCGACATAACCATCAAAAGTACAGGTTTAAAATATAAAGAAAACGAATATATTGCTGTTTTCTATTGTATTTAGTTTAAGAAAACAACATTTAAAAGTACATTTGTTTTTCATTTAGATTGTGTTTCATGTAATAGTTTGCCCATGCAGAGCTTCAAATGATTTTCAATTGATCTTTTAACAATTATGGACAAACAAAAAAAAATAACAGATGCACAGATTTAACTCACAGCACTGCTTGGTACTGGGAGCTGCACAATTGATTGAGTTTTAATCATGATCACGAGTTTGGCTGCCACGGTTAAATTGACCTGATTGTCCTCGTTTTATACATTCAAAATGTGACTGTGCTGCTTATCTCATCAAGTACTTTGTCAGACTTTAATCAGCCACCCACCAGGGGGTTGAAAGCAAGTACAGCAGCTGAAAATTGGTCAAATCACAAGAAATATGCAATCCCCTCGCACAATTACTTCTCCAAAGTGGCATTACCCATTCTACACTTTATGAAATGGGGAAATATCTGTTGAGTTTGTTGCATCCTTGACTGACCTGGTCCAGCAGAACAGTGGAGCCATACGTGTCCAAGCATTTCACTGAAATGTAGTGACTGGACTTCATGTGTCTCTCAAGCCAGAAAATGTTGACAGGCTGGTGCTTCGTGCCATAGACTGTATAAGCTGTAATTACTTCCATTGAGTTGCAATTTGTGATTGTACGAATTACTTTTAACTTTTAAAAAGTTCATTTTCAGCAATAGATAACTTTTTTATTACTTATCATTTATTTTTATTTTAAATAGCGTTTTGCACTGAAAAACACATATTGTGCCCCAGTCACACATTTCCGTTTCTCATAGCGATTGTGCATGACAGTACATGATTGACGAGGCTGGTGTGATCGCTATGATACGGGATGAAGTGACTGTCTCACCCCTGGACACACCCTGTAAATACACTGTCAGTCGAGCTTCTACAGCGCTTCTGGGGCGTTCGTCCCGCTCCAGTTAGGTTAGTACAGCGATATGATGACGATTGCATGAATATCCATCCCGCTGACACGACGTCAGCCCCGCTGGAGCTCAGTTTGCGTCACGTAAGCCCCAACTGAGCCCCGTTGCTTGCGCCGTCTTGAACGGGACTCAGTCAGGGCGCAAACGGATACGTCCTTGACAGTCGTCCTCATAAAGCGTTCAGGATTGAGCCACGATCAGCCCGATTGAGCTCTGTCCATGCCACACTAATACCGTTAGCCTTAGGACTGCATTAAGCTTCAACCCCGATACAGAGTGCAGTGATTCTCCACGACAGCTTTGAACAGTTAAAAACTGTTGGTACCCTTCCACGTTCCCTGCCGCTGATCCACGACTATACAACGCTGATCCAGACCAAGTAGCGCATGCACCACGACCAAAGCACGTTTCATCAGGATTATGACAATCGTGCACAATCGACATGAGAAACAGGAATGTGTGACTGGGGCTTTTGTTTCGAAGTTGTGCAGTTAAACTACAGCTGTCCTCTCTAACATGATTAATAATCATGGATTAAAATCCTGAATACAATATTGATGAAAATAATGACAATTATCATTTTGGCCATAATTGTGCAGCCTAAGTTGAATGAGAGTGAGCGGTGTTGAGACTGAACAGGAAATAGAGTGATTGGCTTATTGATTTTTAGCAGATATAAATATGATGAAGAACATCAACAAAGAAAAGGCAGAAGATTTGAAATGTTACTTTAGTGAAGTTGTGGCTTTAATTATCTGTTTGATGATAATTACTTTCATCAGAATCATAGAAATTGAAGCCAAAGAGTGAGGCAGATACTTCTGTTAAATTATTTCATCTATCATTGACAAATAGTGGAAAAAATTGGAATTATCAATGTAACATGTGGCTGTTTTACTCATTAAAGCTTCATATTCAAATTGAAAGTCATTTTATGTTGACACACCCTTAATACTTTTCCCCCTCAAAATTTTAAATTTTAAAAAAGAAATCAACTAAAGACCGCAAAATAATATTTTAGGAAATAAATAAAGGACAATAGATTTTTAAGACTCAAAATTATCTGGAAGAAGTGTTTGCACCAAGCAGTTAGGCTTTATACAACACAAGGGTTTCACAGTCGGATTAAGAGGTAAGAGACTGAGGGGGCGTTTACATGACGCCGAAAACGCTCAAATCCGACAAGATTTTATTGCGTTTTGGCCTTGCGTTTAGATGGAGCCCATTTTCAAAAGTTTGCGTTTCAGTAAAAATGCAAACTTTTGAAAACGCGCTCCAGGGTGGAAATATTTGATTCCGCTCTCTATCCAGCTCCGTGTAAACCCGTGTCAGAGCGTTTCAGGGTGAAACGCTGACGTCACCGCATGTGCAGTACTCTTTCACATGAAGGCTGCATGCACATACCAGGAACAATAACAGCTTCAGCCGTCCGCCGAGTAACGTGTGAGCGTCTTACCGTGCTCGGTTTCTTATCCAGACAAAACCATCCAGTCAGATTTGTTGTCAGGACTGATTTGTTGTCCAGAAAAGAAACTCCTGCTTCTCTTCGCCATTGTTGTTTGTGAAAGTTTTTCTTCTTCGTTCATGTGTTGTAGCAGCGCTGCCTCTCTGCAGACCTACACCGCCATCTACTGAACCGGCATGCACACTACAGCGGAGTTACAGGGGACTAACTCGTCTCTGAGCGTTGTCATCTAAACGCAGAAGAATTTGAAAACGCAAAGGAAGAATCTTTGCGTCTTCAAGTCAGGAGTTTCCATGTAAACGGCCCCTGAATAACCCAGCTTGTGCCGTCCCAGTGGACTGGCCTGGATACTCAACTTCGGAAACAAGACAATTAAAACTAGAGCAAATTTGTATTATTTGGACTTGTCTTAGAGCACCGGGCTGTAAGTAGCGATATATAGCCGGCTACAAAACGATGATACTAAGTTTGTCAAAACGTGCTTGTTGTCACACTTCAACAACTGCCGCTATGTAACTAGAAGGAGATATGTTACCACTTTGCATCCTGTCCGGGCGACAACGCAACAAACACACGCTTCGGCTTCGGTAACATGTTTTGGTGCGTTCCAGTTGTAGTCAGAAGTAGGAATTTCCAAGTTCTGAGTAGGAAACTGCAGCTGGAACGAACCCCGAAGTCAGAATTTCCTACTGGGAAGTCAGTGAAACCTTGTCACCCCCGAGTTGACAATCGAAGATGGATGCCCCCAGTGTGAACAGTTATTTAGCTCCTGTAATAATCAATTTATTTGCACTTCTGACTGGAGTGTGTCACTCTAGATCAGCTGTATACATCGTATTGTTTTGCAAAAATGCTGCCATGGTGATAATCACATCTTCATGTGATATTTGTGAACAACAACGCAGGGCGTGCTAACAACAGCTAACAATAGCCTGGTAGATCAGCATGTTTTTTTCTGACTTCAACTGGAACCCTGATAAGTCGGAGATGATGTCACTCCCATTTCCGAGGTTACTGGAACGCAGCATTACGACAGTCGCTGCGTGTGCTCATGGGTTGCAGAGTCTTTGTGTGGCCGGTAACAGATTCTCCTCACAGTCCTTTTAATGTTCTTTAGTAAAAAAGAAAAAGTTATAATAAAAATAAATAAATAAGTATCATGCATTTGATAGGCTACGACACTCTATGTTTACTTTTTTTTAAATCTAATTATTCTTGACAATAATTTTTACCACAGATTATAACATTAAATAAGAACAATATAAACTGACTTGTATAGTGCTGTCAGGCGATTAAAAAATTTAATCTAATTAATTACCAAATTTATAATTAATTAATCTAATTAATCACATTTTAATCTCATATCTGCTTAAAGCACCCAAATAAAGAATTTGAATTCTAGGATATTATAAAATTGTAGTGCATGACTAATCAAATGAAAACACTAAGAAGTGAAGATTTGTAAATCCACATTTTTATTGGTGACTAAATAAAACCAAAGTCAGGGCAACTTGTCCAGAAAATTCTAAGCTCAATCAGGCAAATCAAATTACACTTTAAGTGTGTTTCATAAATCAAATTCAAAATAAGAAAAAGGTCGAGGACATCCAGCAAACCAAATAGGCCCTGATAATTAAAAAAATGTAGTACAAATATAGATAAATAAATTCAAAAATAAAATAAGACTAGGTCTTAAATATGCCATTCCTGTTGTCACCTGGGCTTTGTTTGGTTTGACTAGAGACACATTTGTGAAGTGACGTGCCACTGCCATGTACGGGTCCTCCAGCTGGACAATATTAAAATGTTTGTGTGCTATGATTAATCTTGCGATTAATTTTTATAACGCATTAATTTGCTGTGCAATTAATTAATCTATTGAAATTTTGACTCCATGCAGGTCAAAGTTTAGGAAAAATATGCATTTTTAAAATGTAACACACATGTTACATTTATTTTTTGATTTATTACGTGTAATTTATTGGCTTAACATACAAATAAAAATTAAAAATGTTTATTTCAAGTTTTGTGGTGGTAGCTTGTGTTTTTTTTATATATCACCGAGGGGACTGTTCAGACACTTTTTCATTCATTTCTCAGCCATTGAAGCGTTTCAGTGTGTTGTCAGCAGATGGAGCTGTTGCTTCACTTAAGATACGTGACTGCTGTCAGTGTGTCAGGCTGGTGGTGAGAGCCAGGGATCAAAACAAAAAAAAAAGTCTTCTGATTTGTTTAACTTCAAGGTCGTCCCAGTTAAAGCGTTTGATACCTTCAGAGTGAGCTGCTGTCCTGTTTACACTGAAGGTGGGCTGTTTGTGGCTGCTGTGGCTTTTCTCTTTTCAGCACATTGCAGTTATACGTGTTTGAGTGCTTTTCACATCATCATGTCCCTGTTACCAAGGATGGGGCATTTTTCAAAGTGATACATATTTTTGGCTGTAACAAATAATACAGTCTAAATTTCTCTAACACATTTGAAACATCTTAAAGTTGGAGGCACTGTGCCAGCAATCACTGATGATTAAAAACATCAAGTAAGCCATTATTGGATGTATAGAAATAACATTTCTGGATGAATGGACCTCTAAACCAGCCATTCTCAACCTTGGGGTCCTGACCCCAATTGGGGTCGCGAGATGATTTCTGGGGGTCGCCAAATCATTGAGGAAAAATATAAATGCGCAAAATTAATGTGGCATCCGACCGGACGTTAAAGGACAACAAAAGGATTGATCTCAAATAGGCATTTTATTACTCAAACTCAATTACTGATTTGTATATCCGACATACGTTTCATCGATCGGGTGTTGTTTCAGCACCGCGGACAGCGAATTTTCATTGTGTTCCCGGGGGAGGGGGGTTGCGGACAGTACTGAACGTTAAATTGGGGGTCGCGACTTTGAAAGGTTGAGAACCACTGCTCTAAACTACATGTCTTACTGGATGACTAACAAGGCACAAAAGTATACAGGAGTGGGGCAGAAGTTGAGAGATGTAATACTTCATTTTACTTACTTGTTTTTATTATTCACGTAGCAAAGTCACATGGACAGAGGTAACACTCTCCCTCTGCTTGTGTTGGGTAGGTGGGTGGTTGTTGTTAGTAAATGTTAACTGTATATAATTGGTTGTTTATGGAATTGTGTTTTGGAAAATGGAAAATATAATAAAATATTGCAGATCATTTCCACATTTTCTGGGATTGCCCCATTATCCAGACCTACTGGCTAGAAATTTCAGGCCTATATCACGGCTCCTGTTTTTATCAAAGGTCCTAGAGAAAGCAGTGTATGTCCAGCTGCAGTCGTTCTTAACTAAGCACAACATCAATGAAAAGTTTCAGTCTGGCTTTAGACCCAGACACAGCACGGAAACTGCACTGCTGAGAGTTTTTAATGATTTTCTTATAGCTGTTGACTCTGGTAGTCCTGCTGTTTTAATGCTCTTAGACCTGTCTGCTGCTTTTGACACTGTTGACCATGGAATTCTTCTTCAGCATCTCGAGCACTATGTAGGCATCACAGGCTCTGCCCTCTGCTGGTTCAGGTCTTACCTGGCAGAGCGGACATTCTCTTTTCGGTTAGGCCACACTTCCTCAGATGTGGCCTCACTGACCTGTGGAGTCCCTCAAGGATCCATCCTGGGTCCTATTCTTTTTCTTCTGTACATTTTGCCACTTGGGGATGTCTTTCAGAAGCATAAAATTTCTTTTCATTCTTGATCTTGAAAAGACTATCCATGCCTTTATTACATGTAGATTGGACTATTGTAACTCTTTATACATTGGCATGGATGAGTCATCGATTAACCGCCTTCAGCTTATTCAGAACGCCACTGCTTGACTCCTCTCTGGCAAGAAAAGCGTGACCACATTACACCAGTTTTGGCATCCCTCCACTGGCTCCCAGTCTGCTTTCGCATCGATTTTAAAATTCTTTTAATCGCTTTTAAAGCCCTCAATGGTCTTGCCCCTCTGTACCTGTCTGAAGTCCTACATCGCTACTCCCCAACCAGAGCCCTAAGGTCTTCTGACCAACTGCTATTGGAGGTTCCCAAAACCAGACTTAAGTCGAGAGGTGACAGGACCTTTGCAGCGGCTGCCCCTAGAGTGTGGAATAGTCTCCCCATCCATATTAGAGCCTCCCAGATCCTTGAGATTTCTAAATCTTCCTTAAAAGCCTACTTCTTCGGGGTGCTGGTTTGGCGGAGTGGTTAGCAACCAGGCACCCCATGTACATGCTTCTGCCAGTCCAGGTTCGAATCCCGCCTGTGACCAGTTTGCAGATTGTCTTCCCCTACTCTCTCACCCCCTTTCACAAGTCTATCCACTGTCTCTTTCCTATCATTAAAGGCACAAAATGCCCAAAAAATACATTTAAAAAAAAAAAAGCCTACTTCTTCTCCCTGGCGTTTCATCAGTGAGCTCATTCAAATCACAGGCACCTTAGTTTTTAATTTTTTAAATTTTTTACTGTTTTATTACAGTGTTTTTCTATTGTTATTGTTTTTATTGTTATATTTATTTTATTAAGGCCAAGAAAAACATTGGAACCTGGATATTCAGTGCCAGCGCGCCACACAATTACGCACGCACATACGGCAAAATACGAGGGAGTAAAAAAGAGAAAGTTTCTGAGTTAATAGATAAAGATAACAGATGTGGACGTCTCTTCGAACGGAGTCCTATATGACAGTGACTGTCCATTTCATTGATGAAAACTGGAAAGCAAAGAGTCTTCTGCTTGAGAGAGGTAAAAAAGGAGAGGCGGACACGGGAAGAAACATCGCTGCGGATTATATGAACTTGCCGATGCCTCAAAGGTCGAGCAGAAAAAAAAGTGTCTGTTGTAGTGAACAACGTGGCTAATATGGAACTCTGTATGGAAACACTTAAGGAGTCCCATGAATGGTTTAAAGCTGTGGTCTACGATTTGAAACCGCAGCCTGCCCCTCCTTCCCTTACCTCTCCCCTCCGTGTTCCAAGATCCCGCCCCCAGCTCGTGACGCCTCATAAAGTTTAATCCGGCAGAGCTACGGCGACTAGCATAATATATCAGCAGCAAACTCAATCCAAAACAGCTCAGCTCAACTGAAAGTATCAAACACGACAGACATCTCCTTATAACACACAGCAGTAGCCATTTCAACTGGACCGCGTAATGCGGGTCTGGCGCCGCCAAGCGGAGCGAGTGTGGGGAGGATTTATCTTTCTCAGCCTGTCCTCCCAGCTCAGCTTACAGTGCTAACGATTAGCGGCTAACAGGCTAACCCGCTCCCTACAAGTTATTAGCCCGTGCAGGCACAAACTAACCAGAGTTATTCAGCAGACATCTCACTGTAGTAAACAAAGCCATTACCTGATCAACCAGGAAGAAATGGCCGATGCTGAAGGTCTGACGGCCGACTGAGGCTATTCGTTAGCCGTTAGCCCGCTAACAGGCCTCAACCAGCGGGCAGAGCTCCGTTGGGCCAGAAAATAATTCGGGTTAATTTTTCCGGCTCCATGATAGTTCAGTAGCTAAGTGGCTAGCTGCTCACGGAGGTAGAGGGAGGCGGGACCATGGTCAAGACGCTGCGTACTGCACAGCGAGGGAGGCGAGGGAGACGAGGATTGGATGGACTCATGGACTAACTCACGGACCAATTAATAGTCGAGCTCCGTTGGGCCCCGCGGGAGAGGGAGGCGGATTCCCGGGCTCGGCGCTAGGCTTTTCCGGCTCCATGATAGTTCAGTAGCTAACGCTGCTAGCTGCTCACCGGAGGTAGAGGGGAGGAGGCGGATAAACCATGGGCAAATGCGAATATAAATTTTTCAGGATTAGAATGGACTCATGGACTAACTCACGGACCAATTAATATGCAGGTTCTTAGGTTTGATTGGTCAGCTAGTATGCAGCTTTTCAGCGGATATACTGAATGGATTTTTTTCGTTCTTTTTGGTCTTTATACTGTGTAGATAGGACCATAGGACCATAACAGCCTTATAAACGGTGTTATTAATATGTACAAAGCTTCCAAATCGTAGACCATAGCTTTAAGATGCAGGGCATTTGGAGGTGCTCCGGGCGCGCCAGGCACACTCCTGCCATGGCTGCATGGGTGGTGGGTTGATGTTCTGTTGGCATTAATTAATAATGGATTGTTGTCACAAAGCCAAAACTGGGCTAAAACAAAAGCAGAAGCAGGTGCTGATATAAGTTTAATCCAGTAGCAGCACGTCATTTTGTGGCGCACTTTAAAAAGGGACACAAAGCAGAAAAACTGGGCTAAAACAGAAGCAGGTGCTGATACAAGTTTTACTGAGCCGCGGTCCGCTGAGCCCCCCCGAACTTATATAATGTCAGCAAACGTATAGAACATAGTAATGTAAAAAAACACAACTTACAACGTAACTTACTGACCTGAACAATTTTTTTCTTTTTTTCATTTTCATGATTGATCTGTTTTATTTCTGTGCTAGTCTGTGCTTCTTTTTATGTTGTGTACTTCTTAATAACTCATTAAAAAAAAGAAAACCATATCAAACTAAACTGAACACTTGGACTGAGTCATATTAAATCACTTGTGCTTTTGGCCCAGAATCATCACATCATCATGTACATCCAGGTATTTAGGATCTATTCTTTTAAAATGTGTCTATTCAGCAGAAGACAATACACTGACATGGATAAGGTGATACTTGTTATCTATTAAATACCTCATGAGTGGGCAAATGCAAGAAAAAAAAGGGAAATAATAAAAACTAATTTAATTTTTAAATAGACCTCTGAGGTAGGAAAAGTGGCTATGTATAAAAAAGTATTACAGGAGGTATAAAAAGGCACGAAATACATACAGAAATGGGACAGATCAATCTCAACTCTAAGTTCATGTGGAAGATGTGAGGTGAAATTACTTAATTTTTTATTTACTTATTATTATTGTTAATGTAGCAAAGCTTTATGGACTGATATAATGGTCTTCCTCTAGGTCAGGGGTGGGCAACTTTAATTACCAAGACGGCCACATAAAACCTTTTTTCCAGCCTGAGGGCCACATTGTTACATTTTTCAGAAACTCTTGATAAAGAAAAAGAATGTCGGATAAACAACAAATGAGAATATAAATTTTTCATAAAATTAGAATACCAATATTCATATATTACAACATAAATACAAGTTATTATGCATAATCAAATGAACTTGATGCAGAATTCAAGCAAATTTAGCTAGCATACATGGAATTAAAGCCAATTAAACTTTTTTCAAATCAATAAAATTATGTGTTTTTCAAATTTTAAAGCTCAAATTTTTTGCTGCTGCCATTTTTCAAATATAGTATTGAGTAATACTTGATATAATGTTAAAGGAAAGAGATTTAGACTCTTTAAGAGTAAAGTAAGGTTGTAAGATTATATAGAATTATTTCTATTGGATATTTGAGTTTTCTTCATATTTACAGCTGCTGGTTTTTGGGAATGAATGGTGGGCCACATTTAGTGATGTGGAGGACCGCATTTGGCCCCCGGGCCGCCATTGCCCACCCCTGCTCTAGGTAGTGCATGGGTTGGTGGGTTGATGGGGGTTGTTGTTGGCAAATGTTAATTATATAATGGATTGTTGTCAATGGAAATCAACAGTAGTGCAAGTAATAAAAAATGCATTTTTGTCACTGTGGTATGAGACTGGTATTAAGTAATCACATTTTTTAAATTTGGAATAAACTTTTAGACAAAGAGCTTGTTTCAAAGATATCAACGTAACTGTGATGCGTTGCTCAGTCAGAACATCACTGAAACACAAATACATACAGTATAAATAAACAACCATCTGTGTCTGTCCTAGGCCAGGATATGACAGAGTGGAATGTTTGAATGTGTGTGTTTGTGTGTGTGCGTGTGTTGGTGTGTGTTTGAGTGTGTGTGTGAGAGACAGCCGGAGTGATTCACGGCTGGGCTCTTTCTTTACAGTGATGTGCAAACAGCTGCTCACCTTGACCTCACCACTTGCACAGTCATGTTTGTTTTCATTCACTCAGGTGTTTACAGGTCAGAGATGAGGCATGTTAAATGTATTTGTCTGTTTAAAACACTCTAATGTAAATCAGAAAGACGCTGTGAATCAGTTAGTGGTTCACATTCTGCCACAGTGCAAATAGCAACACATCACGGAGTGTGGACATAAAATATCAGAACATAAAAACTAGGGCTGGGACGATTCACTTCTCTCCCGATTCGATTTATTGCGATTTTTTTAGGTGCCGATACGATTTAAATTGCGATTCTACGATATTGCCGATTTTTGCAATCTTTAGTTAGCTTTTTTTAAAACCAGCGAAAAAGATGAACAATGATGATGCCTACAGACTATATCAGGAAAAATACACATCACATGTGAGTCTGTATTTAGGATTTATTCAGCAATATATATTAAGCAGCTGTTTATGCTCCCTCTCTTCAAAAGCCTGGATTACCTACATATAAAAAGTCGCTTATTATCCCTTCAGGCAACAAAGTTTTTTCAAGAAATATTCAGTTTTGCTATCAAGACTTAAAAAGGCTATAGTTTCAAAGTGGTTAGTTTTCCCAGCCATCGTCATCACTGTAATTTACGGGCCGAGCATGAACGCCTCTACTGCCTGCACTGTTTACCCCCGGCTTCTCCCTCGTCTGACCAGAGCTCTGCGGTCTTTCTCATTCTCCGCTAACACCGTCACTTTTCGCGGTGTTTTGAGCTTCCCTGCATCCCAGACTATGTACACTCTTCGGCAGTCGCCAGCCATGGAGAGGAAAAGCTCTCGGTATGTACTGCTCCGGGACTGTAATTGCGCGCGGAGCCACTCCCGCTGCGCACACTCGCTGCCAGTTTGGTTCTCACTGGACAACTGACCGTCATCCTCAGAGAGTAAATATTCCTCAGATTCAGAGTCAGACAGTACTTGACAAAGTACTCTCGGCGTCGTGAGTACTCTCTATCACTCTGTCTCTCTCTCTCTCTGCTCCGCTCCACAGCCTCTGCAGCCACACTCGCGTCCCTCGGTCCGGTGTGTGTGTTTTAAAATAAATATACGCCAAAACTTTGAATAGAAACCTGTCACCTGTCCACTATCTGCTGGTGAAAAGTAGTAAATCTACTCAGCACTATTTTAACAGCTATGGCCTGTTTTATCCAGCAATGTCGCTTGCCTCAGTTTGGCGACTTTAGCGCCTATAGAATGTGAGTGTGCGTGTGTGTGTGTGGGGGGGGATATCGATTTTTGAATAAAAATATCGATTTTAAAATCGGCGGACAAAAAATCGCGATACCTAGGTGTATCGATTTTTTTCTCCCACTCCCAATAAAAACCTTCATAGAGCTGGGCTGTACAACCTGAAATTTATACAGAGACAATTTTTACTCTTTTCTGCGCCTGTTTTACATCTGAGATTTTAAAATGAAAGGTATTATGCTCTCTCTAAAACCAAGTGTTCTGCACTAAAATCACATCAAGACATTCTTTCACATTTCTGTGAATGATCTCATGGTGTTTTTTAGCTTTGTTATTGCACCTGTGTAGTTTTTAGTTTTAATTATTTCCAGTCTTTTTGATCCTATAAAGAAAATGTCCCATTTCCTAATAAACCATCCATTAGGCCTGTGCTCAAAATATCGATACGGCAAAATATCGTATCGCACTCCTTTGGGATACGTGTATCGATACGGATTCTACAGAATTGATACGGCCTAAATATTTTGACCGTTGTTGTAAATACACTTTGGGTAATGCTAACAGTGGCACAGTTCAAGGTAGAAGACGAGCTACATAATGAAGCATATGTTCTAAATTTGAACTTAAGTCTACCATCTTTGAGGATCTGACTTTATGTCTCTCAAGTTGTAGAACCACTTAAAACTCATCCTTGTTCTTTTTCTTCTTATAAGAAAAAACTAAACTTGTCAAGAATTTTGCTTAAAGCATAGTCAATGTTCACAATTTACTTGTATCGGGATACGTATCGTATCGTGAAGTTGCTGGAAATACCCAGCCCTACCATCCATCCAGTATCTGAGCTAGAAAAGCACTTGGAGAGGGTAGACCTCCACCAGCGTCTCAGTCCTCCCCCATATTGTGATTTTGACCATAAATATTAGTCCTACCTTTATTTCATGTAAATATTTTGATTCCTTGACCATGAAAACATACCATTAGCAATTGGATTCATAATTACCTCTGCCAAGGAGGTTATGTTTTCGGGAGAGCATGGGAAAACGAAGAACTGATTCGATATTGGTGTTGATCTGGATCAGCGTCTGGCAGCCATGGCGAAAAATGGGATTTTCGTGAATAACTACTGAACTAAAATAGATATCATTTTGAATCCAATTGCTAATGGTATGTTTTTATGGTCAAGGAATCTAAATCTTTCGATGAAATAAAGGTAGGACTAATATTTATGGTCAAAATCACAATATGGCTGAGGACTGTGGCGCTGGCGGAGGTCTGCTCTCTCTGAGTGCTTTTCAAGTGATGTCTATTTTAGTTCAGTAGTTATTCACAGAAATCACATTTTTCTTCATGGCGGCCAGATGCTGATCTAGATCAACACCAAAATCAAATCAGTTCTTCCTTTTCCCATGCTGAACATTTCCTGAAAATTTCATCAAAATCCATCCATTACTTTTTGAGTTATTTTGTTCACAGATGGAGGGACAGACAGACAGACAGACAAACAAACTCTCCCAAAAACATAACCTCCTTGGCGGAGGTAATGACAGGCATAGAGCGAGAAGCGGGGTACCCTTTGGACTGGTGGCTCACCAATAACAGGACCATTTCCTCATATGTTATGTCATAGTAAAATCCCCTGTACAGCCTGACAACTCGGGACTTTTATGTGTAAATACATTATTTATCAACAAACGATTTAACTGTGCCTAAGCTGTACTATGGTGCACTCACACTAGACTGTCTGTACCATGCTTATTATTTAATTATATGATTATGTAATGGCAAGAGCAGTCCAATTATAAAAAAAAAAAGAAAAAGTAATAAGACCGCACAAGAGCATATGCATGATTCTAATTGGTGTTATTTATATAAGGCATGGTCCCTGCACTGCAGAGAAACTTACCTGTATCCCAGTGACAGCTTTGATAGCAGCAAACGTCAACAAGAGACTGTCAGAAAGCTAAATGTCTGCTGCCGAATAGTTGCTGGAAGCTGAACAACAGAACAAAACAAATGTCCCAAACTTCCACAAAATCATTAACAGGCAGAAAGAAGAATCAAAATGGCCTTAACTGCCATTATACAGAATGAACAAGATTGGACAGCTGAAAGGGAGAGCTGTGAGCTGCTGCATCTGAGCGCGCTGCCATCTTAGTCTAGTCTAGTTTTTGCTCTATTTAACGTTGATACTGTATCACTTTGCAAAGGACAGTGATGTTGGTGTATTATGTTTACACCCCTAATGCACATTTAGTCCTCAAAATCCACTTGGTCTGTCATGAACTGCTGTTACAGTGTGGGTGCAGACCAGCAACTGTCTTGGCAGTCCTGCATTGGCACAGGACAGGGTCACTGGCCCGAGTGTGATTGTGCCCTGTAGCCGTATTCACACTGACCAAGAGTTTGTCGCCCACCTGAATCAGATCAGAAATCAGAATCAGAACTACTGTATTAATTGCCAAGAGTTAATTTGGTAGTTTCAGTTGCATTTACACACGGTAAAGCTGTAGGAAATATCAAATAAAGACATTAGAAATAAGTAAGAGCTTACAATTTAGATAAAATAAATGAAAACAAAAATAAATAAATAAATTGGACTGAAAATGAAGTAGACAGGTTGCAACATGCAGATGCTTAGTCGCGTCGCCAGTCCATAAGTAGCTCATTTTGTCTATGTTGCTGTTGAGTGTCCCAGTAATACTCTAAAGGTAGCCTTGCAGAGCAGACAGACCTGCCTGATTCTGAAATCATGCATCTCTGTCTTGCCAGCCTCCATTGTCCAAAAGTTTCATTCAGCTAAATGCCTAACAGCCCAATCAGGGAAGAGAGGCGGGAGCAGCGGCAGCTGTGGGCGTGACGTCAACAGGAAGTAACTTGACAGGAAATGAAGTCACTTCCTGCTGTACAAATAATGTCGGTTAGCTATCATGATTACTCAGTTATACTTGGAGCAATATGGTCTCCTCAGTAGTTTACTTCCTAGGGATTGTCTTTGAAAAGGTTCATGTCACATGTAAATGTTAAAGGAGACATATGCTGATGCATGATTTAATACTTACATATAATATAATAAATTTGAAAACAAGACCTTACACCCCCTTCATTTTCAAAAAATAAGATATTGTATTTTTTCTGATGTCCTAGAGAGAGTTTTGATGCCTCTGAAAACAGGTCATTGCGAGATGTCTGCGAGATTTCAAACGTCATGACATCACGAGGTACCTTTCTTTTTATTGGAGTAATCTGATAAAACACTTCCTCCTCTGTGATGTCCTTTAGCCACAAAACCATCAGTCAGGAACACATCTGTCCAGCAGGGGTTTATAGTTCCCTAGCTCACAGTCACTCATTACCAGCTCTGGCCTGTAGGGGGACTCAATACGCGCTCGCTGCTTTGAGCCTGCCGGAAAATACAGTAGAAGAAGAAGGACAGGCTGGCTCAACCCCCGATAGAACTGACCAATCAGAGCACAAAGGGCTGTGACGTTGCGAGGTGACTTTAGGTCATCCTGAGATCCTCGTGTTTCAACAAGCGCTTGATAATGGCCTAAAATGAGGATTTTGAGAACGCTATTGTGGGGCAGTGAAGGAACTAAATGACTTGTACTGAGGGCAGAAATGCTTGACAGGCATCCTAGTCTGGCAAAGTGAAAAGGAGAAACAAGCATGATATGTCTCCTTTAAATGATACATCTGTGTGGTATAATTTAATGTGAAACAATAGTCTTAAGGTAGTTAAGTTATCGGCTAATGGTTAGGCCTTAGCCGCTATGTTTAGCCGCTACATATGCTACATCATAGCAGCGCTGCTTGATATGGATTGGTCTGTGATCAGTGTGATGAACCAAACTATCGTCCAATCATAAACTGCTGTTGTTTTTGAAGGTTCTGCCCCTGAAAACATTTTCACAGGGCTCCTCCCCAGATGGATTAGTGAAATATTTCCAATATGGAACTGTCCATCTGGCATGTCAGGTTACTCTAAAGGTGCATTCACACTGAATGCAACTTGAGCAGCCAAGATAAAATCACCCAAGTCTGTCTATAAATAGCTCTTTGGTTACTGTCTTCACTGCATCGCTCAGTGGTGTCACGCCTGCTGTAGTTTCACTGCTGTCATATCATATCATATCATATCATATATTAGGACTTATAAGCTGACATTAATCCGACTGTGTCCTTTTCACTCACCTACCAACCACCAAACACAGAAACTGATGGCTGCACCTTGAGTAGGGAGTTCTCTGCGATCCTGTCTTGGCGGAACTAATGTACTCACTAACTAATGTTCCCACGCGGACACTCGGATTGTCTCTCTGTGTGCCGGAGTAAAAATACTTACTGTTGTGGTCAGACACTCACATAACATGACCAAGTTGCCAAGATCACGTCTGTTGCATTGTGGGAGGGTTGGCTCTGCCCCATTGTGGCAGTACATTGACTTTACATGGAGAGTAGTCGCCCAGGTTGCTCAAGTTGCGTTTAGTGTGAATGCAGCTAAAGTGTCCAGAAGTTGGAGCTGTTGTCTTTCATAAATCCTGCTGAAGCCTGTCATTTACCTGCTGCTGTGGGATAATGGTTGAGCTTTCAGAGGCATCCGTTATGCCCTACAGAATGATCCTCTGAACAAAACTGTTGTATTTAAGCTGGTGACGGTGGAACTGCAAAACTGATCATCATGGCAGAAGTTCTATGATTAGTATATTTGACAGAGGTGTACACAACCCTCTCAGAACACTTATGGTTTAATAGATGTGGTTCAGGACCTTCAATACTCAGCAAAATGAGCAAATGTGATGTCAAGTGGAAGCGAAACATTTCATTCTGCTATCTCTTTTCTCTTTGTGTGCCTGTCTTAGGTCTATTTACGATGACCAACCCAACGCCCACAAACGGTTCATGGAGAAGTTGGACGCCAGGATAAGGAACCATGACCGTGAAATTGAAAAGATGTGCAATTTTCACCACCAAGGTTTCGTGGACGCCATCACAGAGCTCCTCAAAGTCAGAGCTGATGCAGAAAAACTGATGGTAAGAATAAGATAGTGCTCTACAGCAAGACTAAGAGAATCAGCAAGACAATTAAGCTTACTTAATATGATCTAAAAATAAAGAGCAAGTGACCAGATTGACTGTGGGAAAATATTAGTTACAGATATTCAATACAGTGTTCATGTTAGAAATGTCAACTTAATCACTGCAAGGCCTGACATCAGGTTTTTTCTGTCCTGCCCCCTTTGGAGGGCAGTATGATGGCTACAAATTTTTGACATGTATCAAGGATATGATTGTATTTCTTCATAATACCAGAATTAACATAAAAGCTAACAACAGCAAAAACAAATTAACTTGCCCAAAAATGTACTGCTTATATACTTGTTGCAGATAGTTAAAGTTTATAAGTGATGATACCAAAATAACTGGATTGATTTATGATTTAGATATAAATCCATGCATGAACTTCATCACTAAAGTGATAATGCAGAAAATAGTGCTACAACTGATGAACATTTTGCTTTTACTAGATTTGTGCACAATAAAAATATTAGTAACACCCTCTTTGCATTTATCAGTAAAAATTCATATTGGTTTGTCTTATTATCAGGATGTTTGTTTTTCTTCATTGAAATAAAAGTTGCCAGCAGGACTGAAAGATTGATCAAATTTGGATTTAAATCACAACTTTACACTGCACAATCTTTCGATCAGACTGACCCCGGATCTGTTGTGTCGATTATTTTACAAATTTGCAGGCAATCTGCATTTACAGCAGTGCTGGTACAAAGTCTCTTTTATGAGTAGGAGTTGGAGTTTTTCTTAAATAAATGAAAACAGATGATTTAACATCAATATTAGGTGATGAATAATGTGTTATGCACTTTTGATCGCAGATGTCCTTACTGTAGTCTTTACTGTAAACATCCTGAATATTGCACTGAAACTTGATTTGAAGAAAATCTTGAATTGAATTGAAATTGCAATATCTGCCACAAAAATCACAATTAGATATTTTCCTAAAATCATTCAGCCCCAGTAATCAGCCAAATTCTGTGATAAAACGGTGACAGAACTTTTTTAATGTCATGATTCCATGATTCTCAGCTACATGGATGTAAACAAGCACAGTTAACAGAACAGCATGTTTTTGGAACAGTGTGTTATTGTTTGTAATTTGGACCACAACGAGGAGTATGTATGCTAACATGCAAGGAGGAATCAGGACAAAAATCAAAACTGCTTTACTTTCTGTCTTTGAGTCATGAGGCATCCCAGAGTGGTGTTGTCATTTATTACCTCCGCCAAGGAAGTTATGTTTCCGGGAGAGTTTGTCTGTCTGTCTGTCTGTCTGTCTGTCTGTCTGTCTGTCTGTCTGTGAACAACATAACTCAGAAAATTATGGGTAGATTTTGATTAAATTTTCAGGAAATGTTCAGCATGGGAAAAGGAAGAAATGGTTCAATTTTGGTGTTGATCCGGATCAGCGTCTGGATCCGTCATGACGAAAAATGCGATTTTCATGAATAACATCTGAACTAAAATAGATATCATTACGAAACCAGTTGCTAATGGTATGTTTTCATGGTCAAGGAATCTAAATATTTACATGAAATAACGTAGGACTAATATTTATGGTAAAAATCACAATATGGGAGAGGACTGTGGTGCTGGCGGAGGTCTGCGCTCTCCTAGTGCTTTTTTAGTTATTGTTGCTTTCCCTTAACCCTGGGAAGAGTGAAGTGGGAAGTGTGATGTCATCTCCAAGTCATCAGCGTTCCAGTTACAAAGTCAGAAAAAGCTTGCCGATCTACTAGGCTATTGTTAGCAGTTGTGTTAGCTGTTATCACGCCCTGTGTCGTACTTCACAAATACCACATAAAGAATGTAAGGAACACTATTTCAGCATTTCCATAAATGCAAGTTGAACAATACTGTGTATACGGCTGATTTAGAGCCATAAACACAAGTTGGAAGTGCAGATAAACAGAATATTACAGGAGCTAAATAACTGTTTGAACTGGAGGCAGCAATCATTAATTGTCAACTCGGGGGTGGTGGGGATCCCCAGAGTTCCCAATAGGAAGTTATGACCTCTTGGGGCGTTCTAGTTGAAATTTCCCACTCCGAACTCGGAAATCCAGACTTCCCAGTACAACTGGAACGCAGCATATGACACACCAACCAGTTGTGGCCAACAGGCTCAGAAACCCTAGGACTGTTGGATCTGGTTATAATCATGCCAAAATTTTGAAGTCTGACCTTGACATAAGACTCAGAAATGTCTTGTGGGGCTGCACTGTTACAGAAGATGAGGATGTATTTAATTGGTGGAGTTGTGTGATATGGGAGAGGGTTGCACACAGACCGTAGAGACTGTTAGTTGTTTATCCTAAAACACACCAAAAAAACTTGAAGGAAATAGAGAAACAAAACAACACTTTACAATTACACTTTAACTCAGGCTGTTAAAACTATGAGAATTGAATATATATCTGGTTTTTACAACAGAATACTTATTGTTACTGGAGAGTGCCTAACTAAGGGGTAATAAAAGATTACTATTTTTTTTAAACTGATCCAGACATGTACATGTAGAAAGTTTAGTTTAAAGTCATACAATGGATTATTAAAACATTCTTTGTTAACACTGCTACTCTGAATTTAAATTTGCTTTTAATTAACTTTGACATTAGAGGTCAGAGGCATCTCCAGTTTGAGAGACACAAGACCTCATCAAATCAGGCAGCCATGCTGTGGTGCGTCACCCGTGCTTAGGAAAAAAAAAAAAGAGACAGTGATTATGTAGTCGGTCCCGCTTGTTTGGAAGCCTCCCTGTTGAAAGGATTGTCATCAAAAAGCCGACTGGTCATTTGGGTCATGGCTCTCAGCTGTGTGACAAGAGCCGAGAGTTCAAAAATCCTCATCCAGAATTGAGAAGTTTGTCACTGAATCTGTGAGAAAAGGCCTGTCACAAGCCATTAAACCCCATGAAAGGCCCAGTGCTCCACTGATGGGTTCAGGTCCCTGCTGCCTGGTTAATCTGAATTTGCCTGCTTTTGTCCCTGCCCCTTCATGGACAATGAGCTGATTTCAAGGCTGAGCAGCTGCAGTGAGGGAGGTAGAGAGGGGAAAGGGAGGGCAAGGAGAGGGGGAGTGGAGAGGGATGGATGGACATGTGACACAAAAGCTGATCCAAGACTGAGATATTAATACAGTAGCTCCTAATGGTGTTTTAACTTTTGAAACAGATTAAAATGTCCTGAAATTTAAGTATTTCTGAAGAGAAAGCAAGAAAAAAATCCACATTTAGGACAAACCTTGAGGGAGAGTTTGTTTTCTCTGAAGTGGGGTTGAGTAAGGGCCCACAACACTAGAAAATATATAATATAATAATAATATAATATAATCATCAATAAAGCAATTGGCTAGCTCTTCTACAGCGGGGGATCATCGAGTATGGAAGCCAAGTGATACATATCAGGTCATGGTCCCACCTAAAGCCTCATAATTACCCAACTTTTAGGTTAAAACTACACAAAAACATTGTTATCGATCAGAAGCTACTGTAATAACTTTCCATGGTTTGCTTTTCCTCACCCTTGCCCCTGTATTCTAACTATTCTAACTATATAACTGTGTTGTAGTGTAGGGGTTGTGTTTCACATCTTCAGTCTCCAGAAGGAACAAACACTAACTTCACTAAAAGCAAACTAAAATACATGATTTTGACTGTAGTGACAACAGCTTCATCAGTCATAAATAACTGAGGAGCACAATAAAGCACAAATAACTTGGTGTAACAGGTGAAGTTTTCAGCCCGTGTCCACATAACCCCTTTTAAATTTAGTTTTGATTTTAGTATTTTGCCTAAATAACACAATTGAGTAATCTGAATTTTTTAAATTTTAGTCTAATGTTGATGAAATTTCACATTTTAGTTGGCTAAATCTCCTGTAAATTTAGTTGACTACAATATAAAAGTGTAAGATATTTTTTATGTTTCCTTGAATTTCTGAAATCATATTTTACTCTTGGATAAAATGCTACATCTAATAACTCTTTATTGAATGCTAGTAAAGTTTGAGTGTATAAATTAACAGAAACCAATTTAACTCTTGTGTGAATGCAGTTACCTTTATTTAGGCGACCTGGCAGAGCATCTCAGTTACAATACCAGAACTGACGACCAACAGTGAACCTGCTCTACATTGATATATCAGTTCATACAGAGAGCAGCTCTAATTGGATCACTCCTCAACTTATCGCACCACCACCAAGCTAAGGCAGCTGTGATTGGATGTCCCTCTGAACTCATCCAAACTTTGCACACAACCAAAGTAGCTGTGATGGAATATATTCCTAACTTGTCTCTTCTTTTTACATGACCAAATTAGGTCTGGTTGGATTAAGTTTCTATTAAACATTTTCATCTAATTTTTATTTGTTGACAAAAATGTCAGTTAATTTAGTTTTTTGTCCATGTGCACTCGTTTTTATTAGTTACCGTCTAGCTTTTTATCAGAGAAAAAAAGATTGCTCACAAAAACGATGACAAAATAATAAGTCAACAAAATTAACACTGGTGAGACTTGGGCCCTGTTCTACGAAGCAGGATTACTGCCTAGCAAGGTAGCTTTGAGGGTAGGTTCCGGTTTCCCTGTTCTACGAGATGGGATCACTCCTTAGCAAGGCGAGTCTCCATGGCAACGTACGCTGAACGGCTAACCTGCTCCGGGGCAGGTTAGGTTCCAGATTGAACTCGCGGACTAAAAACCCCACCCACTGACCAATGAGCTCTCTCGGCCAGCTCCTCTGCAGGAGTTAAATCTGGGGGAGGACTCTCATTGCCGTAACAAGATCTTCAATGCCAACACTTCTGTTCCATGACAATATTTTATTGCCCGTCTTTAAATTGTGACAGGAATTCATGTATGGCTCATGTGGCCTACATATCACACAAAAAATGTAAACACGATAGGAATGAACAAATGAATGAATTCATCTTGGAAATGAATTGGACATGTCTGGTGCATGTT
This sequence comes from Scarus forsteni, assembly GCA_036419115.1. NCBI lineage: Eukaryota > Metazoa > Chordata > Actinopteri > Labriformes > Labridae > Scarus > Scarus forsteni. Next base: position 6,500,385 of record JAZDUH010000414.1, read on the forward strand.
ACAGTAAAAGTGCATGTTGAACAGTGCTATTTCAGGATGATAATGGCACGAAAGATTTTTTGTGTGCTATACTTAAGCATTGTGACTGTCAGAATTTTTTCTGCCAGCACTCCTTCCGTGCTTTTGTGATGGTGTTGCTTTTGACGTTTATTACATGTTTTAATTCTTCATACTTTGTCATGATCGCCTCCTGCTCCTCCTGTGTGAAGTACGCGGTCCTTCTCTCTCTGGCCTGCTCTGACGCTCCAGACTGGTCCATGTTCGCGATTAGTCAGATGCGGCGGGTTCCACCTTATATGCGTGCACGCGCTCATTGCAAAGCTATATCCACTTATGAGGTTGATAACCAGTGTCGTCAAACCGTTTAGCGAGACCACCGGCTACTGCGCTCAGTTCAGCAAGGTAGCTCCAAAGCTATCTCACTAGGCTGAACTTGCTTCGTAGAATAGGGCCCCGATGACAACACTTATCCTGGACTGCTCTGGTCCTGATATTTACCCATGGGCACTGCAAATGTGATGTTCTAATGTTGCAAAGTGAGGATTCCTGATGTCCATTTTCCAAACAACAAGCCATTTTTGGCAAAGACCTACATCATGCAATAGAGATCAGTACTGTTACCATTTGGTGTGTTTGTTTTTACTCTTGGAATGAATACAGGAGCGACCCTTTTCCTCATATTCAGGAAAGTTAGACTTATATCCGTTTGTGCTCTAGTTATCGACAGCTGACCCTGCTGCAACACTCTCATCAGAAGGAGAACAAAGTAGGGAGTAGTGGGTGGAAGGATACGTTTGTTGAATCAAAAAATAGTTCCAAATATTTGGGGCTTTGTCAGGCAACATAGAAATACTGTAAAGATTCTAACTGTAGTGACTAATTGAGTCTCTTTTTTTGTAGGAAATAATACAGTGTTACGGTATACCATTGCTTGAAATACTAAGACCAAAAACATCATAATTAGGGTTCATAAGAGAGGAATTACAGTGTCAAAAAAATTTAGACTCCTGCATAATGTCTTAGTGGCACAAATGTGACACTAAACTGAAACACTGCCAATTTGTTTATGCATCATAGAAAGGGTGCAGGACTTTGCTTGCCATTTCTGGTCTTTGAAAGGCAGGTTTTCAGCTCATGCTGTAAAACTAAGAAATATATTGCCCTCACAATATTTTGGTCAATTGTTGTGTTTTGCTTGAGTAAGCGGCATTGATTGTGTAAGTAGAAATACTAAAGCTGTGCCGTCACACTGATGCCTGTTTCCTGTCCACAGGGTCAGGTTACAGACACTAATCGAAGACTGCAGGAGGCTGGACGGGAGGTAAGACTGACTAAGTGTACATGCGAAGGTGAAAGAAAAAAATAATGCATTTCACTTTGTTGCTAGAGCGTATACACTGATGTATTCTGTGGTGTGCTCATCCTTCAGGTGACTGCTCAGACAGAGGAGGTGATTCGCTGTCGCATCCAGCAGAGAAACATGGCCACCACTGTGGAGAAGCTGCAGCTCTGCATACCAGGTACCTGTGCTGCAGTGATGCGGTTTATGAAAATGTTGAATACTTTTGATCTTTTTGATTGTGAAAAAAGGGATTGCTATTGTTTTACTGATTAAAGTTTAGAAAACTACCTGCAATAAAAAAATCTTTTTTAAATTTGATTTTGTTGAATCTAAAAATGTTATTTGGGAAAGTTTCTGGAAAAAGCATTGGCACTTGGAAAAACATAGTGATGTTGGAAATACTGAATCGCAGGGTAAGAGGTCAAGCTCAACGACATGTTACTGCTGTACGTTTCATTTAACAGGATACAAGGATAGTTTGTGATTATAGAACAGGTTGCTAAATTAAATTAAGTTATGACTCTCTCCTGACCGGCCAACTGACCGCAGAAAAATATAGAAAGCCCTCGAAGAGCGCAAACCTCCACCAAGGTAGCTAACGTATTGTTACATCTATAAGTAATAGTTCTGTGATAAAGTTACCATCATACTATGATTCCTTGACCCTGAAAATCCATGCCTAGCACTTGGAATCATACTCATGTCATTATTAGCTGGACATTTATTGAGCAAAAATGGTTTTTCGCTAATCATGGTTGTCTGGATCACCACTAATATCTAATCATTTATAAGGTGGGCCATTACCAACATCTCCAGAATTTTTTAACTAAATCTGTTGAGTAGTTTTTCTTAATATTGCCAACTAACAAACAGACAAACAAACATAAGCAAAAACATAACCTCCTTGGCAGAGGTAACAAAAAAAAACCTTTAGAGATGGAGGAGTACAGATGGTGCGTTAACTAATTTCACAGCCTGTGGGAAGAAGCTACTCTGCAGCCTGGTGGTACAGTGGATTCTTCTGTATCTTTTGCCCGGGGTGGATGTTGTCTTCTGGTGTCCTTTGGGATCTGCACAGGCACCTCACCTCACCCATATCAATGATGCTCTGCAGTTTTGACATAGGAACCATGCATATTTATGTTCTCAGGGAAATTGTTCTGAAAAGTTAAAAATGAATAATATAGTTGATGTAAACTTTGATCTTTCCTAATAATTATCTTTTCCTCTGCAGTGCTTGAAATGTACAGTAAACTAAAGGAACAGCTGGACTCCAAAAGGTAACCACTTCTTCACCATTTGCCCAAAGTGTCATCAATGGATATATTTTATATCTGCAATAAAATTTTTGTTTTTGTGAGCAAAATTTAGACATGTAGCAGGTGACCCAGTCTTCTGAGGAACCCTATATACATTTTTATCATCAAATTTATTTCCTTCAACTAAATTATGATTGTTGGAGGATCTGGAAATATGTGAAAATGTTTTTTTCTTACTCCTGTGTACTCTGTAACTGTTAGATTTATGGAGCAATGCAGCAACGGTTCACTTCAAATTTTTTCTGTTTTTGTTTGTACATATATATATTAGGGCTGGGACGATTCACTTTTCTCCCGATTCGATTTTTTTTTTGCGATTTTTTAGGTGCCGATACGATTTAAATTGCGATTCTACGATATTGCCGATTTTTGCAATCTTTAGTTAGCTTTTTTAAAACCAGTGAAAAAGATGAACAATGATGATGCCTACAGACTATATCAGGAAAAATACACATCACATGTGAGTCTGTATTTAGGATTTATTCAGCAATATATTTTAACCAGCTGTTTATACTCTCTCTTCAAAAGCCTGGATTGCATATAAAAAGTGGCTTATTGTCCCTTCAGCCAACAGAGGTTTTTCAAGAAATATTCAATTTTGCTATCAAGATTTAAAAAGGCTATAGTTTCAAAGTGGTTAGTTTTCTCAGCCATCGTCATCACTGTAATTTACGGGCCGAGCATGAACGCCTCTGCTGCCTGCACTGTTTACCCCCGGCTTCTCCCTCAGCTGCCCAGAGCTCCGCGGTCTCATTCTCCGCTAACACCGTCACTTTTCGCGGTGTTTTGAGCTTCCCTGCATCCCAGACCATGTACCCTCTTCGGCAGTCGCCAGCCATGGAGAGGAAAAGCTCTCGGTATGTACTGCTCCGGGACTGTAATGGCGCGCGGAGCCGGTCCCGCTGCGCGCACTCGCTGCCAGTTTGGTTCTCACTGGACGACTGACCGTCATCCTCAGAGAGTAAATATTCCTCAGATTCAGAGTCAGACAGTACTTGACAAAGTACTCTCGGCATCGTGAGTACTCTTACTCAGTCTCTATCACTCTGTGTCTCTCTCTCTGCTCCGCTCCACAGCCTCTACAGCCACACTCGCGTCCCTCGGTCCGGTGTGTGTGTTTTAAAATAAATATAGCTACGCCAAAACTTTGAATAGAAACCTGTCATCTGTCCACTATCTGCTGGTGAAAAGTAGTAAATCTACTCAGCACTATTTTAACAGCTATGGCCTGTTTTATCCAGCAATGTCGCTTGCCTCAATTTGGCGACTTTAGCGCCTATAGAGTGTGTGCGTTTGTGTGTTGGGGGGGATATCGATTTTTGAATAAAAATATCGATTTTAAAATCGGCAGACAAAAAATCGCAATACTTAGGTGTAACGATTTTTTCTCCCACTCCTAATATATATATATATATATATATATATATATATATATATATATATATATATATATATATATATATGTATGTATGTATGTATGTATGTAACAAAAAAGTTGCGTTTAGGGAGGATGGAGTTTCCATTTTTCCCACAATTCATGAAATTTATTACTTTGAAGCCTCAATGAAAAGCTGATTTGTTCCATTGTATATATTTACTAAATAATATTGTACCAGTCATCAAAAGTCGGAGCTTCTAACTTGAGCCATTTTTTGGTAATTGCCTTCCAGGCAGCGATGCTCAATATTGAAAACAAACACTTGGTTTTCTTGTTTGTTGATGACAGCAAAATTCCAAAAAATAGTTGCTCCCAGTTAAAAGTAGTGTCTGTCTCAGATTTTTAGTGTTTTTAAAAAATTGTATTCATGTACAGTAGCGCCACCCGGTGTATACATATGGGTGTGACAAACTCTATTCGGACAGGTGAATAAGGAAAAATCAACATAAATGGGCTTTCAGGGTTTTAAACGCAGTGGTGGCGGCAAAAGGTCAACCGCACGGTTACAATGCCAGGCAAAGGGTTAAAGGCCCTGGACGATTACACAGGCGTTTCCAGTCGCTGTGATTGGTTAGATCAGGAGAGGTTGAAACAGGTGGAGCTACGGTGAGAGATTTTTATATCAATAGATTTAAGAACCAGTTAAAAAGACAACAGGTCACCAGGTCCTCCTGTCAGTTCAGTTTAGAGCTTTTATTGTCCCTCAACGGGGATTTTTTATTTGAAGTGACAGCACATCCAACTTCAAACAAATAAACATGAACACAAAACAACATTGCAGTGTACAGAATAGCCATACTAGACATGAACAACCCCAGTGAAGTGCTTAAAGAAGAATCAAAGAGTTTAAAAGAGTATAAAAGATGTGAGGATGTGGGTGCAACCTGTCGTTAATATAAACAAGGATTTAAATAGGTTGTGCCTCTCAGGGCAGTGCAATAAAGATTTATGCAAATACAGATTGTATTCAATTAACAGGCATGTTGCTGAGAGAGAAGGAGCTTTTTTTTTTGCACAGGGTTGATTTTTCTAAAGTCTCATGTCAGGTAAGCTCACATCTGACCAATGAAAGCAGTCGTTGGCATGTACATTACATTAAGTCAAAACATTCAACATGGTGGCTCATTTGATTGTGTGTTAGCATCGCAGCAACCTGATTTATCTGACCAAAAGTCTTAAAACGACACAGATAATGAATTTAAAGACCATGGATGGACAAGGATAGTATTGGGACAGCAGTAAATCGACATGAGTGTCCTTTTGCTTTCTGTTAAATTACACTCAGCCCCAGGTCGCTGTCACTTTATTTGAGCCAATTTAGAATACTGTGGTGGGATTTTTTAAGAATGTGCTCAATTTTTAATTCTATAAAAATTCTACAAAATAGGCATTGTTTCTTGTGTAAATATAGAGACACATCAAAAATCTCCTTAGAAATATTCACAATTTCCTGCTGTTTGTTTGCATCCCCCCTGGTGTGTGGAGGCCTTATCCATCTTTCTTTTCTTATAAGTGAAGCATAAGCTTCATGTTTTAATGTGGTCCATATTTAATTCTACACTTTAGAAATTGTCGTTGACTGAATTAAAAACAGTGAACTGCAGTTGGCTCTAAAGCCATAGTTTGGACATCCCTGATCTAGACAGCGAGACAATGCTTTGCTAACAGGTAATCAGTTGCTTTCGTCAATAATCAGAAACCAGTGCCCACAATTTCTGTCCTTGTCAAATTAAGCAGCAAATTAATAATCAAAACTGATTTCTGGCTCACTCTCAGGCCTGTCCAATGCTCTGCGGGTTTGATTGAACTTCATTTTTACCCCATGAACTTCATGTTTGGCAGTAAATGACATGCCTGTCTGTATGAAGTGGAGAGGGGGGTTCACTTTGAACAGGAAAATAATGACCCTTTCTTGTTCATTACTGTGTACCAAAGGAAGCAGCCATTCACTGGCAGGACAATTGACCCTCAGTGTGCCCTTGTTCACAACAAGGCCGCCTCTCTGCAGCTCTTTCACAGCCCACAGCCAATCCAAGGCAATTAGACCATGCTGACTAATGACAGAGTCTATACACATCCTATGAATTAGAAGGATTTGCATGGCACAAATGCACTTTTCTATCCGAACTGTATGTGCTGGTGCCCAGGTCACATTCTCTTCACCGTCCTGCCACTTGCAGCCTTTGTGAGCTCCATCCTGATGCTCTGCACTCTGACAAACCTTTTCACTGTACAGTTCATGAGGCTGTCTTCTGTTCATGTGTATACAACACATTTTACACTCACTGACCGACCAATTAGATCCCTTCACAGCCTGCCTATCAGCCTAATGATGGGAGCTCAGCACACTGACCCCAAGCTGAACCCTTGTGTTGTGTGCAAACTATGAAAGACCTCCAAATCTTTATAACTTAGAAAGCTGAATAGGCATTGAGGAAAAGATGTCCCACAGTACTGCATGCGATGCATTAGGCAAACATGTTCTTTAATTACCCTGTTGGAAAACATGTGAGAAAGTAAAAACGTGTGAAACCAGTCAATCAGCGGGTAACTGAAGAGGGAGATGCTTTAAATTAGATAAACAGGTCTGAAACTCTGTATGATCCTTCAGAACTTAACTATGGTCTGATTTTAGATGTTTTTTTTTTCTTTGTTACTTGTTCCTATAGAGAAATGTGGTTTACAGGAAGCATACTGCTCTGCACTTGAACCTGCTTTCTCATTTTTTGGAAACCGAAGGTTGAAAACATTTGAGCTTATCTGCACTGCTATTAAGTCTTAAGGTCAATTTTTGCTCAACATTAAATACAGATCCAGATACAGACGGAGCTTCCTGTCTGTGCTCTGCGTTCTTTTTGTCTGTATTTCTGCACGTTTCCATGAAGCTCATGGATACAGGCCAAATGCAGCAGTACCACTGGAAACCTTGGGGGCAGCGTTCATTGTTACCATTAAATATGAAGCTCTAGTGAGACACAAAGAAGAAATTATAAAGACGGAACTTTTTGAAGAGAAACTTAGAAATTACTAAGGGTGCATCCGAATAGTCCTTTTTTTGATAAGGAACCTTCCTTACTGAAGAAATGACCCGGAAGCATTTAAGATAAGTGCTGTTTGAATTCTCCAAAAGTTAAGGAAAGGAGGGTCGTTGGTTCCTTTGATATCTCCTTTACCTTAGGAAACACTGGACCATCCTTTTCAAAAGGAAAGGAGAAGAAAACGCCCCATAATGCCTTGCGGCACCTGACGTGTATGAATACGCATGGCTCCTGCTGAAGGCTTACGGAAACTTACGATGGAGAAGGGACAGAACAATGAGGCCTAATAACGTTTATCAAAAACAATCAATAAAAGAAGGACAAATGAGGACTTTTACAACACTACAAATATAATAAATTCAAACAAAGTTCATGATGATATATGTAAATGAAACAGGGGGAATAGTGCTTCTGACAGTCTGCTGTATTATCAGGCTTCAGATTGTCAGTGTCTGCCAAAGATGTCAACATTTATAGATGCTCTCACGAACCTCACAGCTGAGAGCAGGAAACACACACTGCATGACCAAAGAAAAAAACACCATCACGGGTAAATCCTCTGATCATGGATTGTTAATGTTAACCAGTGAAGATACGAAACGACCCTGTGAGATAAGGCAGAGGACAAATGCGCTTCTTGTAGTTAATTTTTGGAACACTGTAGTTCGCTGTGGCTTACCTACGTCACAAGTAATCGTCGTCACATAAATATGACATCAAAGTGAAAGTGCAGTCAAATTCCTCTTTGGCCGCAGTGCTCCTTTCCTCTCGTCTTTTTCCCTCCTTCCCTTGACCCTGTGACATTTTTTTAACAGGGTTAAGGTAAAGTGGATAGGAAAGGACTAAGAAAGGACTATTCGGATCCACCCTTAAAGTGGCAAAAGCTCTTACTGAGCACCTCAATCAGGGAGTACAGCCCTGTCAGGGTTACTCTGTACTTGAACATTAGAGGGTTTTTTTTTTAATTAGTTACTGTAAAAATACCCTGACATTTATCAAAACTTATTTCGACCCTGACATTCACTGCAGCTTTTACAAAGGTATGCAATGTTTCCATAAAAAAAATAAACAAATCAGGATCAGAGTAGGCAGATAATCCAGGAGGCTTCTGCATAAAAAGCACATGAAGTGGTTGACTTTGAGAAACAACGATTAAAATGAGGCAACTTGCAGAAGCTGCAAAAAGCATTCAGTTTGGGAGACTTTGGCAGTCAGAGCTGTTAGGTGTTATGGAGAACCCGGAAAGGTGCAGATGTTTCGCAGTGTATGCCTGGATGTTTCTTTGCTTTGGGCTACAAGGTCTGAAAAGTCTTGAATTTAATTTTAAAAAGTTTACTTTTATTTCAAGTGATGAAGAGCTGTACTTCTTTTGTCTCTGCAGGTATTATGCTGCACTAAAAACCATGGAGCAGCTGGAGAAGGTCTACATTCCCAGGTATAATAATTACAATTTAGACGTTTAATTTAAACCACTGTTTATATTTATCACTGTCCTCACCTTAGAGCTGAAATCATTTAATTTACTGTGATGTCCTTCATCATGATGAGCGCTGCGGGCTGTTTTTGTAGCTGTTGCAGCCTTCATGTTGAAATTTTACACATGAATAGCTTATATTAAGTCTAAAATCCTTTTTAGTCAATGTTACCAGGTCATCATAGACCATCCAAAGCTGTTTTCACACAGGCACCTCAAAAGTTTCCCATGTTGAACATTAATTGGTTGGCAAAAACATGACAGACAGAAGGCTGGAAACAGCTCATGAAGCAACAGCTATAGTCTGAGACAAAACTTTTTTCTCTTTCTGCCAATGCCCATATAAAAAAAAACAGATTTTTTCAAAATAGAGCAGTAAAGTACATTCTTGTGAGCCTAAAATGTATCACAGCCATTTCACCTTGTGAACAACAAGTGCATCGGTCACTTGTTGTTCATAAGTATTATTTCCTTTAATCGCACCCTCCTATCTTTCCTATATGGTTTGCCCTTTCTTCATGTAGAGAGAAGTTTTAATAATGCTGTGTTCCATTAAACTCGGAACTGGGACGAGGGAACTGGGAGTGACGTCATCTCCGACTTATCATCGCTCCAGTTACAAAGTCAGAAAAAACATGCCGATCTACCAGGCTATTGTTAGTTGTTGTTAGCACGCCCTGCGTTGTTGTTCACAAATATCACATGAAGAATGTGGTTATCAATATGGCAGCATTTTTGTAAATATACGTCTAACAATACTATGTATACAGCTGATCTAGAGCGACACACCCCAGTCAGAAGTGCAAATAAATTGATTATTACAGGAGGTAAATAACTGTTTACACAGGGAGCAGCCATCTTCGACTGTCAACTCGGGGGTGGCGAGGTTTCCCGAGTTGCCAGTAGGAAATTCCGACCTTGGGGGAGGCATTCCAGTTGCAGTTTCCTACTTGGAACTCGGAAATTCTAACTTCTGACTACAACTGGAATGCACCATAACTCCGGTTAGATGAAATCCTTCTATACAAAGTGTCAGTGTCATGACTGGTTCTGTTTCTTCTCCCGTAGAGTCAGTCAGTACAGGTTCTGTCAGATCATGGCTGAAAACCTGCCCAAACTCAGAGAGGAGATCAAGGAGATCTCCATGTCCGACCTTAAAGACTTCCTGGAGAGCATCAGAAAACACTCCGACAAGGTTGGAGAGACTGCCATGAGACAGGTACCGGGTTTTGTTCATATCCAATCCCTCAAACATGGTTGAATGTACTCGGCTCATTAATCTGTTGGTGTTTTGTGTGCTTGTGTTCTCCCTCTCAGGCACAACAGCACAGAACTTTCAACAGTGCAGTAGCCAAGCAGGTCAGTACAGGTCACTACACCAAACCTGTGTACTCCCTCAACGGCCGAACTCACACACACGCACACAACGGCCTCATGATGGAGGAAGACTCGGGAGATGAGGAGGAAGCTGATGAAGAGGTAAGAGAATGTTGAGTCTAGCAGCCAGTTCTCTTTCTGTCTTACTTGATTTAAGCTAATGCTTTTAACGGATCTTAATTATTCACAACCGTTTGATGTACATTCTGACCCTCAAGCTCCCCCTTTTTGTTGTGACTTGTGTCTCTATAGCAGGGGTGTCAAACTGATCCAGTAAAGGGCCACTGTGGCTGCAGGTTTTCTTTCCAACCAAGCAAAAACACACCTGACGCAAATTATTCGATCAACTGGATTGTCTTTACATGGTTGATTTGTTGGATCAGGTGTGTTCTTGCTTGGTTGGAATGAAAACCTGCAGCCACAGTGGCCCTTTACTGGATCAGTTTGGCACCTGTGCTCTATAGAGTTGGTTTTATCAGGAGGCTGTGCTGCACAGAATCACTCCCATTCTATCCTCTTTCCATTAGCATCATCTCTTTTTGTTCACTGTTTGTTTTTAAATGTAGTTTCCTCTTAACCATCTTTGGTTCATGTACTCATCTCTGTTGAATTCATGTAATCATGTTCCTTCTTTTTTTCTCTGACAGATCCTAACTGCTCAGGACCTGGTGGACTTCTCACCTGTCTACAGGTGTTTACACATTTACACAGTCCTGGTAAGTGTCCAGCACTTTCCTTCTTTTACATACACCCACACAGTGCTTCACCTGTTGTCTCCACCAGTAGGTAATGTTCTTTCTTTGTTTTTTTGTTAGTTACTTACTTAGTTAGTTTGTAAGCTTGTTAGTTTGTTTGTTTCTCTGTTAGCAACGTAACTCAAAAAGTTAAGGACGGATTTTGATGAAATTTCAGGAAATGTCCGGATTGGGACATGGAACAAATGATTTGATTTTGGGAGTGACCCAGATCACCATGAATAACTACTGACCAAATATAGATATCATGATGAATCCATTTGCTAATGGTATGTTTTCATGGTCAAGTAATCTAAATATTTAGATGAAATAAACCTAGGAATAATATTTTTGGAAAAAACTACAATATGGGTAAGGACTGTGGCGCTGGCACAGGTCTGCGCTCTCCAAGTGCTTTTCTAGTTGAAATATAAAACCAATAAGTACTGATGGCTTTCCTCTAACACCACACACAGAACACTTCCCTATCACAGCTGGATAAAGTGGATGTTGCCAGCTATGTGTTTTAACCAGGTTACCTTTTATTGGATGCACTTATTCGTTGTCCACACTGAAGCGGAAGGCCGACATTTTCAGATTTATCCACTCTGGGACCCATTTAAAAAAATGCATGTTTTCTGAACCCTGAAATGCCGAATCTGTTGGGGCAAAGCGCCTGTTCAGTTTCATATGCCTAAAGTTGACTCCATGTGGATGATCTGTCAGCTAGACAATGTGAAGAGAACCTTTTAGTACATCAGGGCAATTGTTTTCAAAGTGTAACTAAACACCAACATTTATTTTCTGTTAAAAGCTTGTAGAAATGGAAATTAAGTCCAGTCGTTGATTCAAGACTTTCCAGTCCAGTTGTCAGGTCACAGCTGCTTCAAAATGAGTGATCCACAATATAGAATTTGTTTCCCATGTATTGTAAACAGGTATTTGTTTGAGTGTCTGCGTCTGTCTTTCGTGCACTACAAGGCTCAGTGAAAGGATTTGAAACATTAAAAAACCAAATATGTTCAAGATATACAGCTCATTTATTAGTAATGTTTTTAATTAACTAATCAAACTCATTTAGAGTCACCCCAGACAACCTACAACAAAACAAAAAATGCTCTATTTTAAAAAACATTTGAATTTGAAAACTGGAGAGGTGTGGAAACACACTAGGAACAACACACCCCTGTTCAGTTCACACTTTATATGTGAGAAGTATATTTCAAAATAGGTGCATGAAAGTAGATTCATGGACTTTCTGAGTTGGTTCCGAGTTGGCATTTTGTTTCAACCCCAATACCGTCACTCATAGTGATACTCTGACCAGGGGTCAACAGTGTCTCCGTGTTATGTTTGGTCCCGGCCTGAAGGTGACACCAAAAACTGTGGCAGACACCAGGTACAATCCATGGAAAACCAAAACAACTGAGTAAAGAGCAGAACAGATACCACTCAGAAAAGCCCAAGTTGAGCATGGAGTCTCTTTGTATGAACCACATTGTTTAATATAACCGTAGATTTTGTGAATATTTGTCATTAACGGTTACATTAGCAGCTGTTATTTAAGTAAGTTGTATTTTACTGTGTTTGCAGGGAGACCGGGAAACATTTGAAAACTACTACAGGAAGCAGAGAAAGAAACAGGCCCGGCTTGTTCTGCAGCCACAGGCGAACATGGTGAGCAGATCAGAAGCACAACTGCATGGCATCATCACTGATGACTTATTATGGAGCACTTTGGTAAAACAAACGTGTTTAGTTTTCAAACTGTGTGCTTACAGCTTTTGTTCCATGTGTCTGTATTTTCAGCACGAGACAGTGGAAGGCTACAGAAGATATTTCAATCAGATTGTAGGGTGAGTGTCATTTCTTTTTCCTTGTCATGAAGAGAGTTTTTTTTATTCGCACCACCTTAAAAAATTTAACTGATTGGTTCAAACACATCTCCTTTCTTCAGTTTAATAAATAACATATAATTTAGTAAACTCATGACCAAAAAAATATGCAATGCTATAAGTTTTTGGTCTGGAACAAACTAGGACTAAAAGATTTATCATTTTTGGATTGTAATTGCATTTTCAGACAATGCATCATGTGATCACCAAAGCTGCAGTTTTTGTAGTGCTCCTGGATCTGTTCTGTCAACTATTTTACACAAACTATTTTTCATTTATGGAAGTGGGAAGCAGTACAATAATAACAATGCAAAGCTAAGTAAAGGTTGGAGTATCCCCTAAATAATGAAAAAAGGATATTTTTCATCAACTTAAGATGTTGAATAATGAATTATGTGCTTTTGAAAACTGATTTCCTTACTGTTGTCTTTGCTGTAAACATAGCGAATATTGCACTGCAGCTTAATTTAAAAAAAAAAAACACAAATCAAATTGAAATCACAATATCTGCCTGAAAAAGTCGCAGTAAGATCTTTTTCTGAAATTGTTTAGCCCTTGAGCACAAGAACAAAATGCAATTGAGAGATAAACAAAAAATCCTATAAGACAAGTCAATTTATCATTTTTTAATGGTTTGCCAAAGTATTTATTGACATTATATTGCCAGAAATGTATGCTTTAAAAATGTTTCTTTTATTCAAATGTCTTTCTCTTCAAATACAAAATATAGTTTGTTTCTCTTTACAGAAAAAAAAAAAAAATTCATCATTAAGACATTTTACTGCCTTTTTAAGTTCAAGGAATTTTCAAAACAAAAAATGAAAGTTTTGAGCAAATAAATATACTGTATAGTTATAGGCAGAGCTTAAGCCTTCAGTTCTGGAGTCCAAGCAATGGAAGGAAGAAAACAGACTAATTTTCTTAACTTTTGCTCATTGTTACCTGACTTCATTTGCATTTTGCAGAAGTCAAACAGATGTCATTGACAGATAGCACGCTCCACTAACTATTTTTTATGCCAGAATGTCTTAATATGTACATATCTGTATGATGTGGTAATTATTTACGAGATAAATTCATGTTAAATCAAAAAATATATATATTAAAGGAGCTCATCGCTGGCCATTTAGAGTAACCATTCCTCCCCATCAGTGGGGAGAAGTCACACTAAGGAGGATGAACTCTGTTGAGTTTTAATCATATCAGTGCACTTCAATAGTCCTGAACACAGTGATCTTCTGGGATTGGCTGCAGAAGCTGCAGGTATTTCGTGGGCGTTTTAGTTTTTACATTTTGTGACTGTGGTAGTTTTTCCTTATGGTGAGTGTGGTTTAACACATCACACACTTCTGCTTCTCTGTGATCATGAACATGAGTAGTCATAAATGTGTGTTTTCTGTGTGTTTCAGCTTCTTTGTAGTGGAAGACCACATCCTTCATGCAACGCAGGGGCTGGTTACCCGAGCCTTCACCGATGAGCTGTGGAACATGGCTCTGTCTAAGATCATTGCAGTGCTGCGAACGCACTCTGTAGGTCCAAAACACACACACACACACACACACACACACACACACACACACACAGTGAATGAACACAAAGCACTAAGATTCAAGCAGGTTAATCTGACGCCAAGTAGTAACCCCCATTGCGGGCTATGAATGCATCTCATTGTATACTGAGGCTGTTTTAGTATCTGCTGGGTCCAAAAGCCTTCAAGGGGGTCTGGAATACCTTCTTCTAAAATAATTTGGAAGACCAGACCCTTGTGCAAATGTGCTTACATGAATGATTGTTGGAGACCCACTGCACATGCACTTTTAACCTTTAAACTTGTGATTTTGTGTCCCAGCACACTCTCTGCAGTGAAGCCACCTGCAGTACTAAATTAATCAGGGTTCAAACTAGCATGAGCCAAAGGTGTGTTTCCATTTGCAGTATCAGCCTGAGTTTTTGGGCACTTCCTACCCAACAGATAGTTCCCTCCTGTTGTAGCAGGATCCTCTAGTACCAGGTGAAGTGGTAATTTTATAAACAATACGCATGTGCATAAACTATAGTGTATAAATCAAAACATATTGAAAAATGTTTTTAATAGATTTTTTTATAGATAGTATTTTGTATTTGCACAATTTTATTCAGCATTTATTATACAACACCTGTTACTATTTTATCAGTGTGCTGTCCAAGACAGAATAAATGTTTTTGGATATGCACTGTAAAGAAGCAAATCTGATTGACAAGTAAAGAAAGTCTAAGTCTTTATACAACAGCAATCATGACTTAATTGACATATCTGAAAATGTGAAGACAAAGGCAAGTATACTTCCTTAGAAATAGCTCATCTTGCCTTTAGCCACACCATAGGTGGTATAAAAGTGCACCAGGTGTTAGGAACAGTCCTTACTGGGAGTTCAAAGTTGTTTCCAAATCGAACAAATGCCTCATCAGAAGCTAGCAGCACCCAGTTTGGTCACATCTGCTTCATTTGAGTTTCAGTCTAACTAGTTCTCTGCAAGTTTTATTAGCATAAGTATATCATCTTGCCTTTATAAGGAATGTTAATGACAAAATGAGAAAGGAAAGCTGTTAAAAGGCACTGCTATCCTCGTATTTCTTCTGCAGTTTATTTGTATGGCATGCATGGAGGACTACCAAGCAATAAGCTAAGAGGCTTATAGTTAATCTAAAGCAGCTTTACATATAATTTCCTTATGAAATTTACTTAACCTTGTGGGAGTGTCAGTGAAAGTTAGTTCCAGCTGGTAAAGTGTTGTACATTTGCTGTCTTGGCAAGGACACTCTTGTAAAAGAGATTTTTAATCTCAGTGATGTTTTCCTGGTTAAATAAAGCTTGAATAAAAATAATTTAAAGTGTAAACACACACTACACTGCAGATGACTTGGAATGCGGTTACTCAGCATGGATGTTAATGCAAAATGTAAACAGGGCAACAGACACACACACACACACACACTCACACACAGTCAGTGGGGAGTGTACTGTGAATGAGAAGGTGACTGTTAAGAGTTAATAGAGATAATAGAGCCTGCTGTGGATCTATTTATCCTGGGAGATGCTTCATTCAGTTGTCGATGCACACACACTCACACACACCCCTACAGAGGTCAGTGCACCCACAAACACACTAATGATGTCACTCTCAGGAGAAGAGGTCAAAACACACATACGCATGCGGCCAAAGAAGAGGTCATTGGGTCTTAATGAGAGACAGATTGCAACAATAACAGCAGATTAAGGAGGCATATTCCTGACCGCTGGGCTCTACTCAGTTGTAAATGACCCAGAGGATTATGCTAACAGGCCAGAGAATGGGCCGCACAGCTTGGGGTGAGAACTCCAACAAAGGCCTTGGTGTCCCCCCCCCCAAACCGGCCTCCAGCCCCTCTGCTGGGCCGTGACACAGGCAGCTCAGCGCCGTCAGGGGTCCTGCCCTTACAACCACTGCATGGGCAGCACACCGGGAGAAAGCTCATTCACAAACCAGCCAGAAAAAGTGGCTTCACTTTTAATTCAGGGTTTAAGTGTTAGAGTTTGTAACGCAAAATGAAATTTCTTTAAGCAGTGACGTGTTATACATTTCAAAAACAGGCCCCTAAAACACAATCATGTGCTTTTCTTTGGAGCACTAACTTAAAGAAACAGTTGAAACGGTAAACACCGGGTCAGTGTTTCTGTGTTTTGGTTTTGTGGTCACGTAAGGGTTACTGAAAGGTGAAAAATGAGTAGCTGTTTGATTTTGTTTGTAAGAAGATTAGTCAACATTTAAATACCAGGTTAATTTCTTCCATTAGAAAAACTTAAAAGTTGATATCTTATGATGTTTAAAACTCAAACAATAGACTTTTCACATGTTCTGCTAATTTACAGGACTTAGTACAGGAGAAAAGTAGCTGTTTTCTTAGATTGATACGATTACAGACAATTTTGTGCTGACCTTGGAAACATACAAGATAAATCACAATATATGTGTAACATTAATTACAGTTTCATGTTTTTGTTCCAAAAGATTAATGTCTAGACCATAATGTCACAATGATAGCTGCACCGTAAACAAAGTCACTAGGAGAGTCAAAAAAATGGAGGACACGTGCCAGCTGGTTGTTGGTGTTGTGACTTCTTTCGTAACACAACATACACAACCACACATCTTTTTCTTTAGCAGAACAGTGAGATGTAAATATAGACAAGACCAATTAAACAGATGCTGTAGAGACAGATCTTTTAAATTAAAGTCACATTCTGTCATAAGGTAATTGTAAAATTAAAAGAGGTTGGCGATAGAGCTGTTCCCCCCCCAAAAAATCTTTGATTTAAAAAAAAAAAAAGAAACGATTAGATGCCCCCGCCCCATTTAAAATGAAATAACTACTCACTGTAAATTTATTTCCAAAATGTACATTTATTTATTATTAAAAATATTCAATTAAAGTGCCTCCAGGTCAAAAAATCAACACAGAAATCGACACAAAGTGCCTGTGCACTGTAGTTTTATACACTTGTTTGAAGGAAGTGTGAAGATAACAAAATGCCTGAGGTAACGCTTGTTGTAAAAAAAAATAAAAATCTTTATAGAAAACTCAACTCTTGTTGTAAAAAATGTAAAAGTGTACAAAGTAATAAAAAAAAGTGCCTCAAAGTGCAAAAGTGAAATGAACGGGTTGAATTAAAAAAAAAAAATGTTAAACTCGAGTTTCAGGAAAAACGAATAAATTTGACTTGCCAACTCGATTTTTAAATCGTATCAAATTTTTGCCCAGGCCTACTTGGTGATACTTACAGCATTATGAAGCCTCAGTTGTGCCTATCCATGGTTATTGCTTGAGATTAAAGTGCCCCGTGCAAGGCGCCCCTGTGTTCAAAATGGTCAGTTCTGTCTGTGCACGGGGCAACAGAAATGCTGCAGTTTGAAAAAGTTTACATTTCAGAACTCAATTTCAGATATTATCATTTTCAAGCCCTGCTCTAAAGTCTTGTAACCTTTTTATCTTCAGCTGTAAACAGCAGAGAGACCTGACTGTAAAGGTTACACTGAACCTTGAAATATCTAACCAAAAACATTTTGGTTTTAATTTGCTACCTATCACAGGCCGTCCCTCAAGAATTAAAATCTAAATACAGTGTTTACTATATCAGTGTTGTCTGCACATGCTGTATGATAATACCCTTTGCATTTAAGGTTCTTTTTCATGTTGGTCACTTTTATTGTAGGGGTGCACTGATACTTTTATTAGGTATTCTTGCTGATACTAAATCTTAGTACTCAAACTTATAGGTCATTACAGAGACAGTTCTTCATGTCATCTTGCAGCAAGAAGTTAGCAGCTCAGTACAGTTGCAAAAGATCCTTGCTATTGGAGTCCATTTGTCTTTTTCTTCCCAGATTCCTTCTTTTTTTATCAAACCAGTACCCATTTAGAAGCATAATGGGCATAACCTTTTCCCACAGAGTCCAATATTCACTGCAAAATCCAAGTAAGAGACTAAATGTTATGAGTGTTTAAGTGGCAGAGATCATTTTGGGATTCTTTCTCTACCTACGAAGAGGAAAACCAGAACACTTGATTCATCCACTCCTCACAGAGCAATTAACATGTTACTAAAACTCAAAGGTGGCAGAGAACAAGCTGGGGGAGATTCTGATATCAGGAGGTTAACTCGTTTCATAGTTTAGGACCCACAGCAGTAAAGCTCGGTCAGCCCAGCTTTTTAGCCTGGACTTAGGGACAACAAGAAGAAGAACACATCATGACAGTAGACTTCTTGTGGAGTATCGTAGATATAGCCAGGTGCAAATCCATTCAAAGATTTAGAAACAAACAGTTATCTTAAAATAATGGGAAGCCAAAGGAGAGAGGCCAGAAGAGGGTGATATTTTCCTGCTTCCAAGTGCTTTTTGAAGATGAGCGGCAGCATTTTGGACCAAGTGCAGACGTTTGATAAAAGCCTGGTTTACTACGATGTAGGGCGCATTACAAAAGTGCAAATGTAAAAAGAAAAGCATGAACGCTTGGACTTGATTAATTATTATCATTAGGAACTTTTTTTTTTTTAGTATAGGTCCTTGTACTTAATCTTGTTTAAAAAAAATGGTGTTAGTGCATCCCTATCATATCAGTACCACCCAATTGTTTCTGACTATTAAAAGCATCACTCTTAATAGTTTTGAGTTTTGGATTTCTAGCTAAATGTAAAATCACTGTTTGTCTTCTGCTTTTTTAATCTGCTTATGTGCCACAAATCCAAAGACCACAGAAATACAGACCACACCGCATGACTCAAACACAGTGGCACATGTAGTAAGTTTGTCAGGCGCGGTCTCATAAAACTGTCCCAACATGCAGGGTTCATTGTTTAGTTCGGTCTCCAGCTGGTAGTCGATGTGTGTACGTGTGTGTCTGAGTAAACAGAGAGGCAGGCGGCTGCTGCTCGACGTCAAATCTCAGCCTGTGTTCATTTACTCTGTTGATTTACACACTCCTGTGTTGGCAGGATCCCTGTGTCAGTGTGAAGGACTCAGCCGTGCTGCTTTAAGGCTCATAAATCACTCTGCGCCCCAGAAAAGTGGAGGAACCTTCTGGGTGTTGATTGACCCTTGGCTCAGACCCCTCCCCATGCAACAACTCCCCCGCTCACTTGTTAGGCTTTCTATTCAAGCTCTTCTTTACACAGTTTACAGACATAACTGCTGAAGTCCTTCTCTTCAATGTGAACACTGCAGGTTTATTCTGCATTGAGCAATGAATTAAAATTTGTCTTCGGCCTCATCAATCATAGAGTTCTGCACACCATAAACTGTCTTTTTAGTCCTCTAATTTTGAGGATGGTTGATTTTAGGGGACTGATTTAGGCATTGATTCCCTCCATATGGTAATCATACTTGTAATTCAGTTGAATACCATAGATTCTAACGGATCACCTCTGGGCCAGTTTAAACCTGACCTGTTTAGCTCAGTAACCATCAGTTATGTTGGCTTTTGGGTCAGATGTTATGGCCGATTTATAGAGGTCATACCATGCTTTTTCTTGTTTTATCTGCCCTTGAGTGCTCTTCTATGAGCAAGACAAACAGTCTGCAGCAGGAAGACCCCTCCCTCTTCCCCTGAAACAACTTGTTTCCCTTCATCTACCAGTATGAGGTTGTTGCCAGTTTAAGCCCAAGTAGCTCACATGAGGAAACACCTTTTGCAGAGCATAGACATTAGAATCAATGCAGAGTTATTGAAAACATGCCACTAAGCAGGGCATGTTGTCAGGCCTGCTTAGCCCAGGCCCAGGTGGGAAGCAGTGTTTATTTGTGGACTAATTATTTTCATCATAGTTTTCATCAACAATCTTTTTTCCCCTGACAAAAACTAAACAGTTGATAATAAAAACAAGTGTTCATGAATAAAAAACTAAAACAAAATTAAATGACTTTTATCAGCACTTAATTCAATCAGACCTAATTTTGTCAAGTAGAGAGTAGGAACAAGTCAGGAGTAGATCCAATCACAGCTACTTTGGTTGTGTGGAAAGGTTGGATGAGTTAAGAGGGACATCCAATCACAACTGCCTTAGCTTCATGGTGGTGGGATAAGTTTGGGAGTGATCCAATCAGAGCTACTCTCTTTATGAATTGATTTATTCACGAAGAGCAGGGTTGTAAGGATCTTTTAGATGTTTCCTGTTATCTAGTGTGGAAAAATGTCTTCAGAAATTCAAGGAAACATTAAAAAATGCTTTCCATTTTATATTTAAGTAGAATAAATTTACAGTAGATTTTGTCAACTAAAACTAGATTAAAAGTGAAACAATGAAGTTGACTGAATCATGACTTAAACTAAAATATTTTTTTTTGGAAATTGTATAACTAAAACTAAATTAAAGGGCTGTCAAAATTAACTGGTTGGAAGGGGAGCCTGAAAGGGGCTGGAGCTTTAATAGAGTAGGAGTGTTAGAAAATACCCATACACAAATAAATCGCAATGTTGTGCAGCAAAACTGCATCTTTATTTGTTGTGCAACATGGTGATATTATACCAGTTAATTATTTGTTTGAAGTTTTTAACATTTGTTTAGTGTTTTTGAGCAGCCGTTGAGCTCTCCCTGTCTCCATTACATTTGTTGCTATTATTTCTCTATTGGGGCACACAGTTAAGTTTTATGTCTTGCTAGAACAAATGCTTTAAGAAAAATACGGATAAGAGTGTTTTTTATGCTTGTGATTTTCTGGGATCTGTTGCAAAAAACATAAAAGAAAGAATGTTTGGCAAAAAACCTATTGCAGTATTTCGTAATGTATTGTAACCCGTGTATTGTGATATACTTGTGTCGCCAGAATCTTGCCAGTACCCCTCCCCTTAAACGGAGCGTGCATAAGTGATTGTGAATGAACCCTAGCAGTCCTCAAAAGGGAATATGTGAACCTGATTTAAGTAAAGGAATTTGCAGCTTTACCTGGTTGTTAATTATCATTATCTCCCATGAGTCATGTAACTGTCACCATGTTTCTTGAGTTTTTAAGTTACATTCCTATATTACTGGCTAATGATGGTGTTCATTGTCTCTTTAGTCTTACTGTGATGACCCAGACCTGGTCCTGGAGCTCAAGAACCTCATCGTCATCTTTGCTGACACACTTCAGGTGGGTGCTGTGCTGTAGTGCATGTTACACGGAGGTCAGACTTCGTGATTCATGTATGATTATGGCTCAAAGCAGCAGTCATGGTGGATTCCTGTCTACAGTGGTATAAGATAATTTCATCTCATGTTGTGCGTCATAGTGTCGGACTTGAAAAGACCAGTCTGGGATGTCTCTACAGAAAGTGGAGCATGTTTGTTTTTTCTCCTGCCTCCTTGAATTAGTTTTACACCTCAAATACAATGACCAATGGGACCTCTGCATGTGCAACAGTCCTGGATGTAAACAGATTGAAATTGTTGCCCTGAGAGAGGTATGGTTTGTTTAGCTCTGAAAACAACATCCTCACCTTTATGATGTTAGCTACTACGTACAAAACTGTAAAAGAGAACAGTGGAGACACCTTAGTACTTTGGTGAGTGACTGCTTTAAGTTACCTTCAGGCTAACATATCATTCATCAAAACAGTTGGAAAGGAAATTTAATTTTAAACTCTAAATGCAGTTTAACAGTCCCTATATTTAGACAATTTCAACCATGTATCAGGCAAGTCGCATCTCAGATTCATGGCTCTGTGGTCACTCTGACATAGTGATCATCGTAACTGACAACAATAATCACCTAGTCTGATCTCTACATTACTGTAAGAATAACAGCTGTAATTATTACGCCTGATTTGCTGGTTTTCTGTGTGCACAGGGTTATGGTTTCCCAGTGAACCGGCTGTTCGATCTGCTCTTTGAGGTCAGAGACCAGTACAATGAAACTCTGCTGAAGAAGTGGGCGCTGGTTTTCAGGTGAGTCACTGTCAGTAGTTCAATTCTTTGTTAGATTGTCCATTAGAAGATTTCTGTTGAAGGTAAACATTTGGCAAATGTGATATAATGTAGGATATAAAGTAAAAGTCGCTCTGGTATTGAAGCCAACATTTTAAACTGGTTTATAGACTACAACCAATTTTGTAGATGAAAATGAGAAAAAGCACACAGAGAGCACAGACCTCTGCCAGGCAGCTCAGTTAAAGCAGCGACTTTTCTGCTCCAGCTGCATAGCCGAGTCTACGCTCATGTATATCCATCTGGAGAATGCTGCTTTCCCTTAACCTCGGAACTGGGAAGAGGGAACTGGGAATATCGCCATCTCCGAGTTATCAGCATTCCAGTTACAAAGTCGGAAAAAAACATGCCAAACTACCAGGCTATTGTTAGCCATTGTTAGCACGCCCTGCATTGTAGTTTACGAATACCACATAAAGAATGTAAATAAGGCTATTTCAGCATTTCCATAAATACAAGTTGAACAATACTGTGTATACGGCTGATTAAGTGCAACACATACTAGTCGGAAGTGCTAATAAATGGATTATTACGGGAGCGTAACAACAGTTTACACTGGGGGCAGCCATCTTCGATTGTTAACTCGGGTATGGTTAGAGACCCCGAGTTCCTAGTAGGAAATTCCGACTTTGGGGGGCGTTGCAGTTGCAATTTCCTACTCGGAACTCGGAAATTCCAACTTCCGACTGCAACTGGAATGCACCAGAACTCCCTCGCTGGCATTGCAAGGGAAGCTGGGAAATATTGTGGCATAGTCTTGAAAAACATTGACATCAGTTTGCAAGTTAACTGCTGTTTCCATGATGACGTAAAAGGGGCAAGATCCTCACTGCAGCTGAGATTTTTGAACTAAAGAGAATAAGTTGCACGGCTTTAAAATGTACTAAAAATTAGCATCAGTTAAACTGTTTTATATTCCACAGGGAGATATTTGAGTTGGACAACTACAGTCCAATCCCAGTGGAGACAGAAGAGGAGTACAAACTGGTGGTCAGCCGATTTCCGTTCCACGATGCAGAGATAGAGAAGGTGACAATTTCAAAAACTAACTAACTTTCTGGCTACAGTGAGCTGCTAGTGACACGTGTTTGTCACAGGCATAAGTCTTGAAACCATGAACTTGTACAATATTAGATTACAATCCTGTTATTAATTTCTGCTTCTTATTTTTTCTGTTGTCGGGGCTGTGAGCAGCAAGACTTTCCAAAGAAGTTACCTATGTCTCAGTCCGTCCCTCAGATCTACACGCAGGTCAAAGAGTTTATCTACGCCAGCCTAAAGTTCTCTGAGTCACTACACCGCAGGTTTGTTTTAACTTAGCCACCATGTCCTCTCTTTGTCTTTAAAATCTGCTCTAGAATAGTTTTCCTCTTCTTTGCTGCAACAGTCCAAACCTTTGAAGCATTTCTTCATTTGTTTTCAGTTCAACAGAAATAGACGACATGTTACGAAAATCAACCAACCTGTTGCTGACAAGAACACTCAGCAGCTGTCTGCAGAACCTCATCAAAAAGCCTCACATAGGACTCACAGAGGTATGAGCAACTTTACATTAATAACAGTCTCAAACATCATGTAGACCAACACCTGAAACTGTATTTCCCTCTGTAGTTGGTGCAGATAATCATAAACACCACCCACCTGGAGCAGGCCTGCAGGTATCTGGAGGAGTTTATAACAAACATCACCAACGTCTCACCTGAAACAGTGCACACAACAAGACTCTACGGCTTGTCCACATTCAAGGTAGAAAACGTAGCATGAGCTCTCCTGTGAGTCTGCTTGTATTGCGTTACTCCTGTACTTTTTTAAAGGGATTATTCATCATTATTGCTTTTCTATTACTGACAAAAATCTGTTGTAGATTTTACAGATATGGGCTAATGATGTAAAATCTGGAGTTTAAGTTGCACTGGTGGAGGACTTTGTCTTCAGCTTCGTCTGATGAAAGCTCGAGATCAGGCATGGCGACTTTGAGGGCCACTTTCCTCAGGGACAGATCTTTAAAAAGTCAAGGATTTTTTCTACATAACGGTCAAACATGTTTTTAGTAATAATTGGTGTACTTTACAGCTTTATTAACTATCCACAATGCAGACATTTATGCTTTTCATTACAAAAACGAGTAAAACGGAATTAGCTACAAGTAGAATTGAAGACATTAATTTTCTGTAAGTTAAATTTGTAACCTAAAAAGTTTACTTACTTTTTTATATACTCCTCCTTAATAATACTTCATAAAATACCTTTACTAATACAAGAGTTGCAAAACACACCCACTAATATCTTGTAAATAACAAAACTTAAACCATTAATTTAAGATTATCTTGTGTCCCTGTTGCGTTATGTTATGATGCGTGTTGCTTTTGTACATGGAGTCTTAGGCTGCGTTTACACAGCGCGGAAAACTTTCAAATCCGATAAGTTTTAGTTGCGTTTTAGCCTTGCATTTAGATGAGAACGCATTGTGTTTCCGTCTAAAACAGAAACTTTTGAAAACTTGGACCGTCTGTCGAGCAACATGTGAGCCTCTTACCGTGCTCGGTTTGTTATCCAGACAAAACTATCCAGACAGATTTGTTGTCCGAACTGATTTGTTGTCCAGAAAAGAAACTCATGTGTTTATTCGCCATTGTTGTTTGTGAAAAGTTTTTGTTCTTCGTTCGTGTATTGTAGCAATGCTGCCTCTCTGCAGACCTACACCGCCATCTACTGAACCGGCATGCACACTACAGTAGGGATGGGTACCTTTCACATTTTAACCGATGCCATACTGATGCCCGGTACTGGTACTCAACGGTACCAATTTTCAGTACTTCTGCGTGTGTTTATGGGGTAATAAATATTAATTTGTTTAATATTAAGATCTCATTTTTTTTTAATGTAAATTTATTTCTCAATATATAAAATTGACAGATATCAAAACAACATTCAACTGTTTGTATTGTAACATTGTAGTTCCAAAAATGTCTTTAGCATGAAAACCAGTAACTAAAATGAACCACAACTTAATAAATTAACTGCAGGCCTCACTTTAACTTTAAGGCAGTTTAACAATGGGTCTGACAGAGCTGTAAATAAAAAAAGCATTTACATTAACATTTCAAAGTACGAGGAACTGACCTGATCACGATAAGTGACCCACATTAAAATGCCAAGCTAATACCATCTTAAACACGAGGCTTATTTACCTGGACCAGGTATCCTCCTTGTCACATTTGCTGCCATCACCAAATGTTAAAGCCATTTCTTTTCCTGTGTTCCTGGCTTCAGATGACTAGTCGCCATTGGACACAGACATCTTTATGTCTGCCATTTTTGCCTGGTAGGCCACAATGGGGAAAAGGGTCACTAGTCAACTTCCATGTTGACAAGTTGGTTTTGTCAGTTTTTAGCAAATTGAAATTAGAAAAAAAAAAATTATTTGCCATCAGGAAAATATAGTATTTATGCACTCAGTGGTAAATTGTTTTAGAAAAGTCCTGAAAAGTAGTTTTTTTTTAGATAAGGGTTATGTGCTGGACGCAGAGTTTTTATGTGAAGAAGTTTCCGAAAGCGATAGCAGGATGTTGGAAAATGTTACAACAGTCAAATTCTTATTTTTTATAAACGCACATTCAGTAAGAATAAACTGAGAGCCAACTGTATGGTTTGACCAAACCACTTTTGTTCTTGGCCTTTTGAAGATTTGGTTATGTTTTCCACGTTGATGGCTGCATGGACATGAACTGAGCTCAGATTATATCGATCTAAAATTAGCTGTTTTCCGCTGTGAGAAAAGAAAGAGCCACAGGGTATTTCCAGCAACCACAAGATGTGAAATGTATCCTGTTACACATAAATTGTGAACATTGAATACGCTTTAACAGAATTCCAGACAAGTTTTGTTTTTGTAAGAAAAAGAAAAAGAACAAGGATGAGTTTTAAATGATTCTACAAATTAAGAAACTCAAATTCAGGTCTTCATAGATGATAGACCTAAGTATAAATGTGGAACATGTGCTTCATCATATGCAGCTTGGCTTCTACTTTGAACTGTGCCTTTGTTAATATTACCCAAAGTGTACTTACAACAACTGTCAAAACTTTGAGGCTGTATTGATTCTGCAGAACCCGTATTGATATTTAGAGCACAGCTCTCAGCGGTTCTTGTGTGTGAGTCAGTTTATGCAACCCTGTGACTCTGTGTCTCTGACAAGCAGAGGACAAGGAGAAAGAAGCAGTGACTCCTGCAGAGATTGTAACTCAGCATGTTTTTGTGCATGACTGTTTGGGCTCTGGGCAGCACTGTGGCAGGTATCGCACGTTTCTCACAGCAAGAGGTTTGCTGGTTTAAACCCTGCATCGGTCAGAGCCTCTCTGTTTTACCTATGGATGTGTTGGTTCTTTCCAGGCACCCCATCTTCCTCCCACAGACCAAAAACATGCTTGTTAGGTTATTTGGTGACTCTTGGGTGTGAATGGTTGTATGTCTCTCTATGTTGCCCTGTGATCAGCGATATCGATAGTGGATGTTGGATGGATGTTTGGGGACTGACATTAACCTTAACATTTAGCACATAACCCTTGAAAATTTACTCACAAACAGAAAATATACCACCCATTTGCACTTGGTAGATGTTAATTTCTGACCCTCATGCTTGTAGTTAACCCTTAACAGCTGAACTGTTGGGCATATAAACGTAATCTGGGGAATATTTAATGTTAAACCAAAAAAAGCGTTGTTTCCAGGGGACTGCAAAAACTGCAAGCAATCACAGAAAATGCTATTTTTTTGTGAAGAATTCAAAGGTTTAAAAAGCTAAAGCTGCCCTGCAGCAGCATTATCTGTGAGTTTACCGCGGTCCGTCTAGGCGGAACTAATGTCCTCACTGACTAATGTTTCCCACACGGACATGGATTGTTACTCTGTAGTCCGGATGAATAACTGTCTGTCTAGGGTACTGCCACGCACGTCATCGCCTGAAAAGATCAACCTTTTTTACTTTGACATCGCGCAACAAGCTATGTGGTAGTGTGAAAAGCGGCTGTTGCATCGCGGGAAGGTTAGCCCCGCCCCATCGCAGCTGTACATTGACTTTGCATGGAGAGTGATCGCTGAGGGAGTACAAGTAGCATGCGGTGTGAATGCAGCAGAACAGTTGATAATGGATAGCAATCAAAAATACCTTAAAATAAATAATATTGACTTAACTGATACAAATAAGAATGATTTGATAACTGCTGTTTAACAAGTAGAGCTCTGTTATTCATCAAAATGTTATTTTTAGTCAAACCAAAAGTAATCTATTATAAGTTATTTTCAATTGCTACTCTATGTACAACATTTCTGCCTTAAACCTCTAATTCCCACACAAATAAAATACCTGCTTTTTATTGTAGTTTTTTCTGTTCCCTGAAATGTAAACAGAATCAAACAATGATTTGACTTAATCGTTATTTTAAAACATTTAATATTCCTGAATTTATTGATGATCTCAGCCAAACAGTTGAGCTTGTAGTTAAAGTAAGGGAGTTGACTTTTTGTGTTTCTGAATGCTGCTCACCTGGAAAAGGTTTGTGAATATACTGCCAGCCAACATTTGGTCAGTGTACAGCCAAGTACTTGGTTGCCCTTTTCATTGCTGATGTTAGTTATTTGGGTCAACTTGAAATTAAATAATAAAAAAGGATTTAACAAAACAGGATAACATTTTGTGAAATGTTCAGTTCACTGCATGTGTAGCTTGAGTCATTGTGGGTAGCCTCACAAATGCTTGATATGCAGTTTTGAGCAGTAGTTTGCCTTTTGCCGTCTTCCAAAGCAGCTCACAGAATATTTCCTTTCAGGATGCTCGACACGCTGCAGAAGGAGAAATTTACACCAAACTGAACCAAAAGATTGACGAGTTCATCCAGCTTGCAGACTATGAATGGGGCATGGCGGAGTCAGACGGTCGGGCCTCTGGGTACCTGATGGACCTGATCAACTTCCTGCGTTCCACCTTCCAGGTCTTCACACATCTACCGGTAAGTCTAACCCACCAGTCAAGCCCCTTACCCTCTACACCAGCCGCCCTCCTTCTGTGGAGCATTGTCTTTTTGGTTATGGACTCATTTGTGCTTCTATTTAGTTGTTTGTAGCATCACCGATTTTTCTTTTTTGCCCTGTAAGAATATAATTAATCCATTTTAGCCCTGAGTCCTCCACTTCTGTCTCTCTCAAAATGTTTTCACATCTCTGTAAAATGTGTGTATTGTCTCAAGTGAACGTCACTGCTGCAGGAGTTAGAATAAGTGTGCCTGAGGGTTTAGTGGTTTTCTGTTACATGCATGCTGTTACCAGGCTTTAACTGAAACATATGCAGCTTATTGAACATACTAACACTTAAAGAGAGATGGTGCACTTGGTGATCTTAAAGTGTGAGGGACTTTTCAGCGTTTTGGCCCCAATAACAGACAGCTTCTCCTTGTTTGGATCCACTTTTTAGTTGGTCCCATGCCTCATTTTTGTTTGTCTCTCATGTCTTGAATTACTGCAAGTTGATTTATTATTTGTTTTGAAAATGTCTCCTGTCTCCTCGCCCACATTCCTTGTTATTAACAGCTCTGTACTAATTTCTTTCATTAGACGTTTTCCTCCTTGATTAATTTGTTAAGCATGCTGAATATCTTTAGCTGAATTTACCTCCTCCTGTCCATTTATTGTTGGCACATTTCTTTTCCTTTCCTTTCCCTCTTTCCCTCCCCCTCTTCCATTTTTGGTTGGTTTGGGGGTGTCCCTGCTCAGAATAACAACAATGACCATGCATCGATGTCGGTGAGTATTACTGCCTGGCTGTTACTATCCTTTGCTGCCATTCTGCTGGCAGAGTGGAGATGAAAAAGCATGCTGTCGTCTGGTTGTGGAAGCTCTACTTCTGCAGGCTTGTTGGCTCTTTTGGCACCTGTTGTAACCATGAGTAGGGAGATAGGAGGATGGGGTCTGAGCATGAAATGGTTTATTCAGGGTGGGGTGAGGAAGGGCTTGTGAGGAGCACTACTGATAAAGACTCTTTTTTATCCTCAGCCTCTGTTAGCCAAATGAGCATGGATATTGAACTTGTTTTGACAAGCCTTAAGTGAGCTGAAAGCAGATCGTAAAATGTTATAATCTCTAACTAGAGAAATCATCTTGAAAATGTTTGAGCCTGTTATTTTTTTTACAATTTATTGCCAAACTTGCATTCCTGAAAGTAGTTTGAAACTCAAGACTTTATTAACGAGATCATGACATGCTTTTTTTTTTGTTTTATATGGCCTGTAGTGTGTTCAGCATGTCTCCTTTAGGGGAAAGAGATCCTCTGTGAAGAAAACAAAAAGTCTATAACATTAAAACCTCTCCCTCTTCCACCTTTTATAGCAACAGCAGCTGTCCAAATCCTCCTGCTCCCCCAAATATACCTACGATTGCGTTGTCATTTTGACATCAGTTTTAGCCCATTGCAGAGAAACTATGTTAGAATGAATGCAGAGCTGTTGACAATATGGTGCCGAGCAGCACTGAACTGACCAGATTGTAGCCATAGGCTAATGTCCATCTGTAGTCCCTGGTAGGTTCATACAGTACTTTTCAACAAGTGTGTACCATCTTAAAATAAATGTAGCACATACAACAGTGACAGGCAGCAGCCAGATGACAAATACACAAAACAACATGGAATCAACATTAATACACAAACACACAAACAATAAAGAAAGTATGCTATCAGTTAAATTCAGTAAGCTGCTAAATGTGAAAAATGCAGTGTTAAAGTGCTAATGTGCTGATATACTGCACATCATACTGTAGTTAAAATGTTTATTTGTAATTGCACACTTTCTCGCTCTAGTCAGTTTACACCGGTTTGCATACAGAAATGTTTGTGCACAGTATTGCACATAAATGTACAAAGTATTTAGATATGCTACATTGCGCATGAGTTTAAGACGAACATGTATTCCTGTACACACATTCAAGATAGATGTTTATGCATGGTCGCAGATCTGGTTTGTCCTGAGCCACACCTGCGGATGACCCTTGAAAGTTGCAGAGCTGGAGCACCTTTGACAGACAGTGACGTGCTTTTCCATAAAGTACTGCCTCTGAGCGACAGAACATTTTGCCTAGAGGTGGTTCATCTGAGGGGAACCTCATAGTTACCATGAACAGTGGCTCTTGTGATTCTGCTTTTAGGTTTTGCCAGCCTTCAGTTTTGTTGCTGCTTATGTTGAGTATTATGAATCTCTTTGCTTTGTTTGCAGCAGGGCCAGCGGTTTGATTTACTCTGTTTAAATTGATTTGTTGTTTTGGCAATCAACTCCTCACTTTTCCTGGAAATGCTGCTATCACACAATCCTCCAAGTAAGTTTCCCTGAATCTTTAGGCAGGGAGTATAGGAGAGGCAAACTGATGCTGTACCCAATTCATGGAGCTACTAGTGACCAGTAAACCAGTCCCATTCAAGCAATTTCATCACCAAACATTTTGAGTTTCAGAAACAACAACACAATCTTGATAGGAGAGCAACTTTTGAGGCAAGCTCTGGCATTTTGGTTTTGCAGACACTTTTTTCTGCACATTTTTGTATCAACATTAATCAGAGTATCATAACTGCAGCCACCAGTGGAGATGTGACACCAGCTTATTGAATGGATGCACTTAATTCAGACACTCTGCATATCACATGTGTGCTAGTTTGATGTCAGCATGATGGTTGTTAAAAGGGATGCTGTGGACCCCGATAACAGATGATCCATGTACTCCTTGAAAATGTCATGAAGTTAGGAGGAATATATTTATAACAGATGAGTGTATGTGTAAATCTAATCTGATCATCAGGTTAAAATGACTTCTGACTCTTCAAAAAAGAAAAAACAATTAAAAACACATAAAGCTGTCATTGAGTTTTTCCGATTTTTAACCCTTACAGTTAATGAATTGCAATAATCACCAAGTGTGAGTTATTTTCCAGTAGGGCTGTGTCCTCGTATCACTTAATACAGCTGCATTTATCCTTGGTGTTTGAAGGGTCTCCACATCATCCCCTGGTTTGAAAGGTTGTTTTGCATGAGCCTCTATGAGAATGGATTTGTTGCTAGTGTTGCTGTAACACTGACTGTGATGAACAGATCCATTTTCAGTGACAAAGTGTTGTAAATGCTCAAGTCTGAGCATTTTCACATTTCAAGGCGATTAAAAGATAGATGACGCACGCAAATGTGACACAGCACACAAAGAAAGCACTTTATATAACATAATTATATGTTGTAAAGATAAGGCTGTGGAAGTTTGTGGAGCGCTCCCATCTGCTGTTAAATAACTTTATCTTGTGCCATACTATACTTGCATGTCTTTGGCTTTGTGTGTTTTTATTTTACTGTGTGATGTTGAGCTTTAAACACTTCATGGGAAATTTAATGCACCATTAAAAGCTCAATTTTTTGTTACTGTGATTAATTGTCATAATTGCAGTTCGTATCAAAATCATTCATGGATCCAAATCCACGCTTTGAATGTTTAATGTAACTTCCTGCCTGCACTGTTGTGAACTTGAGGATACCTGGCAGTAGGTAGTGCTGATAACAGTCACTGATGAAAAGCTATGCATCCCTCTGCCATTCTACTCTGTTATGACAATTTGTAGCCTGTGTGACTTGAAGGTTAGGAGGAAAAGTTCTCTTAGTCAGACACTTTGTTTTCCCCAAACATGCTTGGGTTTTTTTCGTGCAGCAACCTCCAGGACTAAAAAGAAGGCCAATAGAGAAGTGCCAAAAGACTCATTTAGTTATTTAAAACATCTGAGTGCTCTCACTTAATAACATTTAATGTTTTTGCGACATGCCTCTTTGCCTCTTTTTTTTGATTGAGGGTTTCTGAAAAATATGAGACATGATTGACATGGCTTCAAGGCCTGGAGTTAGTTGTAAGATGGCCTTAAGTCCCACATCAACACAATTGGCCCTTTTCCATTGGCCCTACTCTACTCTACCCGACTCTACTCTACTCGCAATGCTGCTTTTCCATTAGCCCCAGTCGCCTGCCCAACGGGGTGCAGTGTTGCTGAGCGGCTCTGCGGTGACGTCATTTGAGTGCGACACAACAATCTGTGGCCTTTTGTCACAAACCAAGTAAAAAAGGAAAGCAGAAGAGGCTGCAGGTGGCAAGAAAAAATACCCCTGAGAAGCACAGGAGAGTTTTGGAAGCTATACCGAGAGCAATCATGCTGCAAATCGAGATGGGCCGAGTAGAGTAGGGCCAAGGCGTGCTAGTGAAAAAGGGCCAAATGATTGGCTGGTAATGCATGAGCAGTGATGCTCGTTTCCTCCCAGCCCCAAACCCTTGGATATCTGCCATGCTTGAGCATGGCACAGAGCAAACATGCTAGTGAGAAAAAGCTAATGGGTCACGCTGGGGTTTTCAAACAGTGTTACAGTGAGCCTTCCCCCTAAAGAATAAAACATCTATATACCCACACATTTCAGGATTGAGCTCAACAGATTTTAATTTTATGTTTTATCAAATTGCTCCTCCCTTGAAGTCCCATGGTGCAAAGTCTGTCCAACACTTTAAAGCCGCTGGTCTAGGATGTGCAGCCTTATGTTTGTTTGCAGCAGAAACCCCAGTTTGGTTTGTTTTTGTATTTAAATGGATTCTCTTTTGTTGCAGTCAACTTTCATTTAAAGTGTACATATTGCAGTTGCTTCCCTGCAAGATATACTGTATATGGTGCATTTTCACTACATGATGTCAGCTGCTCTTACACTTGTTTTATTTCACATTAGGTGATGTTTCAAGTACCTGGTGCCTTTTTTTCACTAAAGCTATGTTTCAACCAAAGGCCAAAATAAAATTGTGTTACATCTTTTTGCAACACAAATATTGTACATGTATTCGCCTGTTCAAATGTTTCAGAGGTGAATTTTAGCCCTTAACACCTGAAAACTAAGAGAGAACATGGCCCTTGTTCAACCAGAGACACCACTCCCCCTCTCTACCTGGTCTATTCTTTCTGTTTTGGGTCCTTCAGTAGTTCTTCCATGAATTTTTAGGCAGATTTTCTCTGTAAACAAAACACATTAAACCACTGCTAGTACGCCCAACAAACACACCAGCTGGCCAGTAGCCAGTTAGCAGTTGTGCTTGTGGACTTCATTCACAATACAGTTCCTGAGAAGTGTTGTAAATATGACCTGAACTTGCTGGATACCCAAAATACTCAGGGACTTTGTCCCCGTTGCTGCGCTATAGTTCAGTCCTCAAGCACCAAAATAACCGCGTAGAAGAGCTCCAATACTGACGTGCACTGGTGTGTACTTCTCCGGCTGTGATGTTTTCCCCGTCAGTGTTCACTCCAGATACTGACTGGCTGTCGCGCCACAGCTTCAGGCTAAATTGTTACTGTTACTGTTGCTTGCTCTATAATTTCACAGCAAATTGCCCACCACAGGAACCATGCTAATCCCATGTCATTCAATTCAATGTCAATGTATTTATAGTCCAAAAAACAAAACTGAAATTTGCATTTGAGCTAAGCACAATTTAAGAGCGTAACATCAAATGCCAATTTATCTGAAACATAAATGAAGCACTTCATGTTGCTGGCAATGTACTGAAGTATCAAGTATGATTTCTCAAACTTTTTTCAACTTTAGCTTGTATGCACTTCTTGTTAACATTTCTTGACAAAACTTGTTCCTTTCTTGGATTCAGAGTCACAGACTGTGAGCCAGCTGCACTATCTCATCTGTGCCATGTATTGTTCTTGTTGTTCAACCTCCCAGCAGTGTCACACTGCTGTAATTTGACCTGGTACGAAAACCTTATAGAGTCGAACCAGGTTTAGCTGATGCCTCATATGGATGAACACCAATGGTCTTCACAGAAAGAGCATTGATTATATCGGCCTGAACGCCAGAAAGAGGCACATCAAATTTTACCTTGCTAGCTTGGTTAAGTAAGTGGTGCTATTGGTTGAGTAAAGGGAATGATGATCAGGTAGGGTCTTGACCCTTGGACAGGAAAGTGGATTGTTGCAAGTGTCTGCTGTGTGGCTTCTATCAAACATATTTACACCTGTATATGTGTTTGTCCAGACTTGAAGTGAAAGCTAACAGATTATATTTTGCCTCTTGCTCTCTATTCCCCATTTCTTATTTAATTCTATATCCATATCCAAAATATTATCCTGTTTTCTTTTACCATTCAAATCTGTCCTTAATCTTACTTATGCCATATTTCTCCTCATTTTTATGAATGTTCACCTTACAACGATTTTATACCACTGCTCCTCATCTCTTTGTTCCCTTTTGTTTTTCCTCCACTCTATCATATTCCTCCACACACCCTCACACCTATCCTTTATTTTTCACGTCCTTTTTCCTGCACCACCTCTCCTTTCTCCCTGCTCTTCCTCCCTGTCCCTCTCTCTCCAGGGTAAAGTGGCTCAGACAGCTTGTATGTCAGCGTGCAAGCATCTGTCCACATCGCTGATGCAGATGCTGCTGGACACTGAGCTCAAACAGATCAGCATGGGGGCCATTCAGCAGTTCAACTTAGATGTCATACAGTGTGAATGTAAGTATGAAGAGTGTGTTCATTGTTTAATAGTGTTAAGTGGTGTTAAGCTAGGGATGGGAGTCGTAAACCAACTCCAGTTTAGAATCAACAGTCACAATTACCTAAAGTAATCAATGTCGTTTGTCTCTTTGTAAAACATCTCGCTTTCAATGCCTTCCACTAACTTCCGGGTGCGTTGTAAGTCAAGGAGGTTACGCTCTTATTAGAGGCAGTCAGCACAAATGACAACATAGAAGTCAAAGAAGTAATCATGGCAGAAAGGAACCAGAAGCAGTCAAATGTGTCGCTTGATTTGAAATGTTATAGCGCTCCTGCACAATTTCAAGTGTCTGTGTCCACAAGCAATAGTGGAAACTTGCTGATTTACCTACACAGAAAAAAGACCAAATATCAAGACTTCCATGTGTTTGACCTCGTTAACCCAAAAAAATGCCATGTCGGTCTGCTGTTTTCTACACTAAACTCCAAAGGAATTGGTAAGGGAATTAATTAACCTGTTCAGCCCCAAAGTACCCAATTTATGGAATGCTTGCATGCTCTCCAATGAAAACATAAAAAAGTGAACTAATTAAGTAGAAATATAGTCATGTTGCGCATCAAATTAAACAGTAACTTTTCAGCTACACAACCATATAAGCCATTTTTTCACACTCCGAACAGAGTGTCAACACCAAGAAAATGAATGATCAAATAACAAAATCTGTTTCACTTTGATTCAAACTCGGGTTGCTTTGTATGGATTTCTTTGAAATGAAAAATTGTAGAGTTCTGGTCATTTTTTTTCAAAAAGAAACATAACTTTTCATACATATAGATATATATATATATATATATATATTTTTTTTTTTTTTAAGATATATATATATTTTTTTTTCAAAACAGTCAAAAACCGCCATGTTTAGGCAGAAGAAGATGAAAACTGTTGAATTTGGCTGTAATGAACACCAAAAGTGACATAAAAGTGAAACATAAAGTTTGGTATATCAAAAATTTCAAATGGGACTAATGTTGCCAAACCGTGCCAAGATTGGGCCTGACCACTCTGTAGTAAAACCTCTCTAACTTTGCTCTGTATCACATTATCAGACTCAAACTTGGCAGAAGTAATGTTCACATATTTTGGCATTCATTCATAGAGGTATAAAGCTGCAACTTTGTCATTCCTATGAGATATTCACAATAAAAGTTGGGTGTTTTTAGATGAGGATGAAACTTTTAAAGTACTCTTGACTTCTATCTTCATTTACTCTTTCCCAGTAACACATATACTGATAAATCACAGTGTTAATTTTATTCTTACATCAAAATGATTCAAGTAGACCTTGAGGTTGCAGAGATACACTCTTTACTTTATGAATATGTCACCTTCAAGCAGAAGGCTTTAAAAAGGGGCTGAACAGGTTAAGAAATCAGTTGTTAGGCAGAATCAATAATGACACAGTAAGTAATAAAATGTTGTCAATTCCAATCTATGATAGAAAATCGATTCCACTTGAGAACTGATGCTGGCTGCCTCGGGTAAATAATATCATTCATCTTTTAGCTTATCAGTTCCTGAACCATTCCCTCCACTTTGTTCAACGTGCTTTACAAAAGAAGTCAAAAATCACGGCTGACAGGGGAAAAAGGTTCTCAAAATTGTGTCATATTTTTTGAAAAAAAAAAAAAGCAGTAACTGTATGAGTTTTAGTCAGTGGAAATGCCAGCAACTTGCAGATGCAGTCATCTATGCAGCACGGCACTAAGGAGTGCAATGTGTTCGACATTGTTGCCACCGAAAGCCTTTGAATTTTCCCTACAGACAGTCAGCCATGTTTGTGGGATGTAAAATGCAATGTTTGGTTGGTGATACTCCCCTGTCTCCTTCGAATTCATTGGCTATTGCTTGTGTTCCTTTAAAAGAAGCCTGGCCTGGAGATGGGTTATGTTTGATCAAATGAAATAAAAGTTTTAACACCAGTCATGTAAGCCTTGAACTTTGGTTCCTCAAACCAAAAAGGTAGAGCAGTGCCGTCTTCGGAGACATGTTTCAATGTTTATTTCAGCTCAATCTCCTCTGATGTGTATAAATAATACATTATAATAACAGTACAGTTTGTCCAACATCCAAAAGTCCATGCTCATTTTGTAGTAGTTTAAAGAAGAGACTGTGATGTCTTGAATATGGTGTTTTAATAGCCTCAGTTGGCCTGAGGTTAAATGTATCTCCCCAGTAGACCTTCCTCCTTCTACAGTATTACCTGTGAAATAGTACAAGTCAAAAAATACTGTTTTTTAAGTGATTTTTGTGTCTGCTGTTTGTTTGATCTTCAGTGTTTGCCAGTTCAGAACCAGTCCCTGGTTTTCAAGGAGACACTCTCCAGCTGGCCTTCATCGACCTACGACAGGTAAGCTCACCACTTATCCATCCATTATGAAAACCCCTTCTTCCTTTTGAGTTTGCTGATGGAGCTGGAGTCTATCCCAGCTGCAACTGGGAGAGAGGCTAGGCACACCCTGCTAGCCAATCACATGGCTGACACACCAGTATGATCAAGCATTCACTCACATTCTCATACCTAAGGGCAATTTAGAACCACAGGCTAACCTAAGCACATTTCGTTTTGATCTGTGGGAGGTAACATTTTCAACAGAATCAGAGCTCTCTTAATTATATTTTCCAGCTTAAAATTTTGCAGAACAAACACCTGCAGGCATCAAATTCAAATTGAGTGAAAATTTACTAAACAACAATAAAGGATATGAAACTGTGCATTAAGACTTTGTGAAATATTTGAGTATTTTGAAAAGGATTTTGTATTGCATCCTGTTAATGTTGATGTGTTATGCAACATCTCAGCTTTATTGGATCGTGAGTTTGACTAGTTCAACTTGCATTTCAGACTATTCAATAATCACCATGGACAGTTTTAAAGGCAGCCCTGTACCTTTACTAAGGTGGTTGTCATTATTTTTTGTTGTTACGTAATAGAAATTAGTTGATTATTTAAACAGCGCTTATGTTAGCATAAAAAACAAGGTACCATTAAGTTTCTCTACCACTCCCCATCGCAGGGCTCTGTGTCCAGCAGTATTTTGTTTCTCCAGCATGTGCTTGGTGACCTTTTCAACTCTCACTTGTCCTGTAGTTCACCTGCTCAAGAAAATGCCTTTTTCAGCACACACAATCACCAAGCGTCTGCCTCCTTTTCTGCTGTAAACACCAGTGGTATGTAAAGTGTTGCTGGGTCTCATTAACTTGTTTCTGTGCTGACCTGCTAATCTGAGCCTGAGGGGGGCTTGGCTCTGCCCCCCAGTCCAGGTCACTCTGATACTTAGGGAGGGCTGCTGAAAGAGGTCTGAAAAATGAAAATGTGAAGATTTAACAGAGGGCATGAACTTCATTTGAACTGGATTGGAAAAAAAAATCCTGAAGTAAATCAAATCCAGTAACTTCATGGTTATGCAATTTTGGATCCCATGTTTGGGCTGATGCATAAAAATAAATGGAAAGTAATGGACAGGCATGTGAAGTATACAGACAGAAGAGCCCGAGTTAAGAGGATTTTGCAGTGGCGCCCAAGATCTACGTCTTCCCAGGACCAAAGCTAGGACTTAGAATTAGTAAGTAGGGGACCCCTTAAAAACTATCTTTATAAATTGATCCAAAATCATAGAATTTAAAATGTGTTACGCAGCAGAGCTACCATAAGGTAGGGCTGAATGAATGGACCAGTGATTTTTTATTTGAATGTCTTTATAACAGTTAAGTCTAATAGCATTTTCAATATACATTCTAATAAGTCTCTGTTTTTAATAGGGCTGAACGATTTGAGAAAATAATCTTAATTGCGATTTGTTTCCCCAATATTGCGACTTACACTGCAATTGTTTTAATGTTCCTCATCTTATGTATTCTTAAACAAACATAAGCAGTATATCTTTTTATAGTAAAACCAATATGACATTAAATTAATGTAAGGATAAAAGATTTGAGAAAAAGTGGAGAAGTGAAGAACAGAAGCAAAATAGGTATGAAATTGTAAAGACTGGGTAAAAATGGAATGAAAGCAGAAAAAGGTTAATAGATAGGTGCAAAATAGGTATGAAATTGCAAAAAAATTGGGAAAAATTGGCAAAAAAAAATCCAAAGTGGCTCAGGAAAATTGATTATGGCAGCAAAATTGGGAATTAAATTTGAAATTAAATTCCAAAAACCATGTAAAAATTCCAAAAAGTTTCTGACAGTGGGCAAAAAAAAGATGAATGGGGGCAAAATAGGCATAAAGTTGTAAAAAAAAAAGGGGGGGGGGGGTAAAAAACGGTCCAAAAGTGGGAAAAAAGTGTATGAATAGAAGTAAAAAAATTGGCAGGAAATCGCAAAAAACTACATCACAATGCCAAAATGTTAAACACATTTTGGGCTAAAAATATTGAGAGGGGTCTGGCTGCAGACCTGCACTGACAGGACCCTACGTTGCAGACCTGCAATGAGAGGATCCGACGTCACGTTACGCCGACGTCACGTTACGTTTCCTGCACTGACAGGACCCTACGTTGCAGACCTGCACTGAGTAGACCATAGACCATAGACTGTAAAAAACATGGACGCCATGACACTGGGCTCAAATTGAAGCCTCCACGAAAACTGCTCCCCCTGGTGACTGGCTGCAGTATAGGTCAACTCTCCGTCTCCCCCATTCATCTGGACGGGCCGAAGTGAAACTTCAAAAAATTAATACACTTCGTAGAAATATTTCTCCCATCCGTATGCTGTGGTGATATGAAAGTATTATTGGGCTGCGTGTTTTCCAAGTCCTCTTTTTTCTGAAAAGTTTCTTTTTTATTAGTTATTAGAGTTTAAAAATGACCGCGGTTTACGGCAGCTTCACAATGATTGTGTACGGCGTATGCTGAGTTGTGTTGCGACCGTTTACGACAGCTGCGTCCGGATTATGGCCCAAATTCTCTACTGGCTGCACAATGGCGGCGCCCTGACGGGGGATATTATGGCTTCAAAACCGTTACATGGTAGAAGGCGGAGCCACGCCATCCAGTTCTTATAATACATCCATGGTAATACTTCAGTAGTCTGCTTACGGTGATCACTTTGGGCGTTAACCACACACTGGGACATCTGGAAAAAAAAACGTAACATGACGTCGGAG
This sequence comes from Scarus forsteni, assembly GCA_036419115.1. Lineage (NCBI taxonomy): Eukaryota > Metazoa > Chordata > Actinopteri > Labriformes > Labridae > Scarus > Scarus forsteni. The sequence goes on from JAZDUH010000414.1 coordinate 6,540,205, forward strand.
GTTTGCAACGTAGGGTCCTGTCAGTGCAGGAAACGTAACGTGATGTCGGCGTAACGTGACGTCGGGTCCTCTCAGTGCAGCGGGTCCTCTCAGTGCAGGTCTGCAGCCAGACTGTCTTGAAAATATTGAACCTTCTGCAATTTGAATATTGCAACAAGCCATATTGCGATTTAATCTAATTTGCAATTAATTGTTCAGCCCTAAATTTTAAGATAAAAGTTGTCTGAAAAACGTAGAAGCTAAAGTAGATTGTTTTAATGCAGAAGGACACAACAGCCGAGGTTTGAGGCTGCGGCTCACCATTTTACAGTCATCGTGTTGCACTTTGTGGTGCTTGAATGAAGCGTGTATTCAGAAAGGATTCGCCATGTCCAAGCTTTTTTGCCACCTGTTTTGGCAATCTTAGCAAAAAAACACCGTTCTGCTTGTCATCTGAGATCTTGAGTACAAATCATTGAGCCACAGTTTTTCCATTTACCATCCAGCCTCCTCCTTCACAGCAAAGTGACTCTGTCTTCTCTTCTCTCATGTTGGCAGTGCAGACTGAACTGTTGTTTAAAGCAGAGTTGGCTTTTGAGTAACAGAAAAAGGCAAAAAAGGGTAAAAGACAGTTAAGAGGATTACCCTAAACTAGGGGTGGGCAACTGGCAGCCCAGGGGCCATATGTTGCCCTTCACGTCACTCAATGCAGCCCACCAGTCATTTGCCAAAAAAAACCCAAACAATGTGGAAATATGAAGAAACAAAACAACAGTTGCTGAACATGATTCATCATGAGTAACCAGTTCTACGTAATGCATAAATTAGGATAGGTGATAAAATATTTTTAGTAATCTTAAATTGCTGGTACGTGCTTTGTGTTTTTAGAATTAATTAAAGTTCTTACTTTGCTATGATTGTATCTCAAAAAATATTTTATGAGATATTAAAATATAATCTATATAGTATTGGTAAAAAAAAAAAACACATTTGGAAACTATGGTAATGGTAATAATTTTGAGCTTTTAAAACTGGTGAGCATTAAAAAGAAGCTTAAATTAGTTTTAGTTAGAATATATAAGTGTTGGTATAATCCTTTGTTAAGCTATTTTTTGTTTATTTATATATTTTTCTTATTGAGAGTGTCAACAATATGTAACAGTGCAGCCCTCGGCCACAGAAAAAAAGGAATGTGGCCCTGTTGGCATTAATAGGTGCCCACCCCTGCCTTAAATGGTGGCTCGCTTAATGCTAAATAAACAATACAGTATAAACAAATCTCTTGTTTAAAAATGGATTGTTTTCCCAGCCATAACACAAGCTCGTCTAATTTTGCCAAACTTTCGCTTTGTTTTATACTTTGAAAAGTTCTCAAACAATCATCAGAGGTTATTGACAAATGTGGGTCAAAAAGCTCAACTCAACTCAGCAGAGTAATAATCTGTTTTTTTGTTTTGTTTTGTTTTTTTCTAGCCTAAAAGTTGTACAATTTTGAAGATAATCTGAACCAGCAAAATTTAGCAACATCCACCATATCACAACTCTCATGCAAAAAGATGTCACACAAAGAATAAATCACAGTGTGACGTTTTAAGCCCATTTCTGAAAATCTTCACCATTGAAGTCGTTTTTTAATGTTGAATGTCAGTGACCTGAGTGACCTGAGTTTTTGCATAAAGAACATGCAGCTGAACATATTTTAAAAGGGCCAAAACGCACACAGAAGTTTTCAAGAGTACCTGTGTGGTAAATAATGTAAAGTTTAAGCAAACCCTAATATGCATAATGATCATTTCTAGATAAACTGAAAATATAAACTCAAAAAAAGAGGCACTTATGAGGGAGGCAATAATTCTCAATAGAAAACTGCTTTGTTCAGTACAACGTCCACTGTTCAGTTTTCATAAGTGAATTGTGGAGATTTTTGTTTTGGGTAGATACAACTTTCATTAATTTTTGCTCTTTTCTCTCAGAGTTTGCTCTGCTGTCTTTGTGCCTGTGAGTCAGAGAGCAGGGATGAGTGAACTGCCAAGAGACTCAGTGCACTTCAGTGAGGCCATGACACCACACCACTGCTTTACTTTGAGAGGAGAGACAGTAGCATGCAATCATACTTTCAAAATGAGGGAACCTACTCCTACTGATCTGTGATCTAAGTAGGGATGAAGGTAGTTTAGCATTGGCCAAACCCAAAATTGATCATGTTTGAACTTATCAACACTGCTTTTGAGCCTAGAGGGTCACGAAGCACATCACCATTGTGCATCTTATTAGACATTACATATCATACCTTTTCACTGTGGCCTTGGATAAAGAACTTTGATTACTCAGCAGCAGACTCACAGAATATTGACCTCTGCAGAAAGAAAAAATCTCTAAATCTTAGGGGTGAAACGAAATTTCGTGCCACGAAATTTTGCGAAATAAAAAATGACGAAATAAAATTCACAGACGGTCGAAATAAACCTTCTCGCCTCCCGTCGCTGCAATATGGAGGAGGACGAAGTGGGGGAATTACCTGATGCTCCTTCGTCAAATAAATCAGTTGTGTGGACCTATTTTGGCTTCCCATGTACAAGACGAGAGAACGGTGAGAAGATTGCGGACAAAACAACAACCGTGTGCAAAATATCCGCTACAGTTCGCCGTATACTGCGGCGAGTACAACTACCAACTACCAACTTTGAACTGCAGACAGGCAGCAGCTGTACTGTGACGTCCGTCGGATGTAAAAATAAAGGTGACTCTGGCTTGCGAATACCTGCTTTTATTTAACTGTCACTGTGGGCTGTGACCACGCCAACTACAATTTTAATTCAGGAACAAAACAGTGAGTAGTAATCTCTGGACCTCCTGCTAACGGCTCTCCCCCCTCCTCGCTAACACCATGGATGTATTATAAGAACTGGATAGCGTGGCTCCGCCTTCCACCATGTAACGAATTTGAAGCCAGAATATCCCTCGTCAGGGCGCCGCCATTGTGCAGCCAGTAGAGAATCTGGACCATAATCCGGACGCAGCTGTCGTAAACGGTCGCACCACTCCACAGCATACGCCGTACACAATCATTGTGAAGCTGCCGTAAACCGCGGTCATTTTTAAACTCTAATAACTAATAAAAAAGAAACTTTTCAGAAAAAAGAGGACTTGGAAAACACGCAGCCCAATAATACTTTCATATCACCACAGCATACGGTTGGGAGAAATATTTCTACGAGGTGTAATAATTTTTTAAAGTTTCACTTCGGCCCGTCCAGATAAATGGGGAGACGGAGATTTGACCTATACTGCAGCCAGTCACCAGGGGGAGCAGTTTTCGTGGCGGCTTCAATTTTAGCCTAGCATCATGGCGTCCATGTTTTTTACAGTCTATGGCTAAGACACACACTAACTCTCCCCTTCTGAACTCTGACCCGCTCGCCCCGCCCTCCTGCTCCCTTCACTGACCATCAATTTATAGGAAACATTAAAATCCACATTGAACACAAAACAAACCGTAGAACTGCCCCACTATGTTTGTGTAAGTCTGCATAAAAAACAATATTTGACTTTTGAATCTACTGTTGAGTTGACAGAATTTGATCATACTTGAAGATCAGAAGTATATGCACTGTTATAGGCTAAATATTGTAGTTCACAGTTCAGATATTTATAGGTTTAAACTGCAGCTCTGAGGACTGCTTTTTGTTTTCCTTTTCATTTAAGAATGTAGTTATCCTGATTGTTACAACAACAGAGCACTTTTTATTGAGGTTTTGTGTTTTTATTTGCACTGTAGTCTAAATAAGAGGAAAAAACTACAATTTTGTTTTTTTTTCAAAGAGCATCTATTTTGTACTGATGCAGCAATATTTCTGTATTGTATTATTTTTTTGCATTAGGAAGAAAATAAAGAAAATGAGATTTTTGCACAACTTCCTACTGTCGGGGATTTTCCTTAATCTTTATTTCGTATCGTGAGTATTTCGTATCATGAGCCCTGTTTCGTATTTCGTATCATTTCGTGAGTTGACCATTTCGTTACACCCCTACTAAATCTGCTCCCAAATTCTGTGAAAAGCTGCTCAGATTGTGTTGAAAAGTTCAGTAGATTAAAAATTGTTATCCAAATTAAGTCATTGCTTGGGTCGGCAGGTTGACTGCTAAAGCTAAAACAAAATCACCCAAAAATAAATAAAAAAGGGAATGTCAACGATTACAATATGATTATTATGATGTGTTCAGTGACACCAAAAAGTGGCAATTTAATGAAAAATGAAATGTCATTATGATATGTTCAAATAAAATTATAGTAATTTAAAATTTAGTTGTTGTGTTGTGTTGTGTAATGTTTAAATACTGATTTTGAGATCAAATTTGTTTGTTTACTCCTGTAACCCTTTCATATAGAGGAGACAAAACAGCTGTGAGCAAGGGGTGAAAGGCACTTTTTTTTTTCCAAACTTTTTTTTATTAAAGTTTTCAATAAAATGTACAAAAAAGCATGAGTGTACGGATAGAGCATGATATAAAACACAACACAAAGAACAACCATGAGAACATATCACAAAATAAAAGTTCTCATGTCTGGCCGACTAACCAAATAAAAGCAGATAATATTGTACAATGATAGGAGACAGCATGTACTTGACAGTAAAACAACTGAATAGATAAATAGAAAAAAAAATAAAAATACACCCTTTTGACAAAAAAAGAATAAATTCTCACGTTTGTAAAGTTTAAATGATGTCAGTCCTCTGATTCTGGAGGTGGGATATCAAGACAAGCTAAGTTCTTTACATAACTGAAAAAAGGACCCCATGTTTTGTTAAACTTGGTCGCTGAGCCTCTCAATACACAACGTGTTTTCTCCATCTTAATAAAACATAAAATGTCTTTGAGCCATACAGAGTGAGATGGAGGGGAAGGTGATTTCCATTTTAATAATATGCAGCGTCTTGCCAAAAGAGTCACAAAGGCTACTAGGTCTGCTTTAAAACAAGGCAATGTCAAGTCAGTGGGTGGAACACCAAAGCAGGCAGTCACAGCAGGAAAGGCACTTTTGAATGCAGTTTTTATGAGAGGGGTCCAGCTGCAGACCTCCACTCTCAGCCGGCCTACGGCTGCTCCAGTGAATGGAGAAAACCACCTCCAACGGGAGATTTGACATGACGCAGAAATACAATAACTATATTTATCCACACCGCCCCATTATGGGTGACGGGCGCAGATCGGAAAATGTGTATATTAGCTGCCAGAAAGCGAGAAAATAAAAAGGTATGCACCTATACCGACCAGGGGCTTTTCTCCATTATTTTGTGTCAACTTGACATATATATTTGTTTAATTGTTTTGGATTTTTCCTAAGGATCCTTCCCTAGTACCTTTTTGAATCACTTCCAGCAGGGTTGAAGTGAAGAGTCCTCATGATGCCAACAATTTATTTATTATTATTATTTATCTAACCACGCCAAATACATCTCTCAACATCCTGCGTCCTCTCCGGGACAGAAGCACACACACCTCCGCTGCCTTTCTTGTTGGTGCATTCACTGAACCTCGTAATTTTGAACTATACAACAACTCGTGTATATAACTCATATAACTCACATAACTCATGTATATAACTCATAAAACAATAACACATTTCTCTCCAACATAAACAACCCACCCAATCCAATAGAGTATTATATACTTATGATATACGTATATACTGCCTATACACTTTGCCCTCTGAAACTGGCAGCACCTGGCAGCAGCCAATCACATCGAAGGAGGGAGAGAATCCGGAAATAGCCGACTTCACGGGTCAAAGCAAACATTAAATGAGCTCTACCAAACTGCTCCACCTTCATATAAAGATAATCGGGAGTAAAACTTGGCATGAGACAGCATTTCACTTCAGAATGTTTGAGGAGGGAGTGTTATGAAGGACTTTTGGGCTCTGCTGTGACGTTCACCGAATCACCTTTCCGTCCCTGCGGCCTCGGACTCCATGCTCGTTCCGGGGCGGCAGCAGACGCTTTAAAAATACTTTATATTTAATGGACTCATCCAGCAGGGAGGCTGTTTTTGGAGATGTTGTCGCGCAGCGGTGTGAAGGGGGGTGAACTGATAACACCTTGAATTGATGCTGCCTTAATGAAACACGACTGACAAATCAAGTTACCATGGTAACCGGAAACGCTGACACCATTTCCTTCTCACATTGGAGGTGACCATGACGTCACTTCCTTCTGACGATGGAGTTGTAGAGTCTGCAAGCTAGTCGGCTGAGAGTGGAGGTCTGCAGCTAGACTGTCTTGGTTTTTATTCATTTATTTTTATCGTAGGATGCATAAAGGATTTTTTTGCCTAGAAATAAAATAAGAAATTATTTAGGAATGAAAAATTTGCTAGTGTTGAAAAATAAAAGGTATGCACCTATACCTGGACCAGTGGGGCTTTTCCATTATTTTGTGTCAACTTGACATATATTTGTTTAATTGTTTTGGATTTTCCTAAGGATCCTTCCTAGTACCTTTTTGAATCACTTCCAGCAGGGTTGAAGGCAAGCTGAGCTCAGACCAAATGTGATGTGGAGACACTGCTGGCCTCTGAAGGGTCAGAGTATCACCATGACTCCACTGTCATGGAAATGAAACACCTCCTGTTGTCCACTCTGTAATGAGGCATAACTTCCCAAACTCTCTGCTGCTGTATGTAGTATGTAGCCACAGTAGTTTGGCACAGTAACTCTGAGGTCCCGTTTATACAATAACAAAAACAGCAGAAAATAGTGAGGTTTTGTTGTGTTTGCACCTTCTTTACACAAGAGAACGGTGCCTGGAGAGCCTGAATCTGCAAACTTTTGAACAAAAAGTGAAAAGTTTTGAAAATGTTTTGGTATCTGTCTCAATATTAACAGGAATCAGCTTTTTCAGGGAAAACAGTGACGTGCAACGCATGTGCAGTCCTCTCAGATGAAGGTTACGTGCCAAACAAGGAACAACAACAACAGCTTCGGCCGTCCACCGGGCAACATGTGTGCTGCTTACTGTGCTCGATTTTTTTTTTATCCAGACAAAATTATCCAGACAGATTTGTAGTCCAGACAAGAAACTCTGCGTCTTTGTACGTGTGCTGTGTAACACCACTGTTTCACTCCAAAAGCCTACATCGCCAACTGCTAGCGTTTTCAGTCGTTCCAATGGATCCATATGAACGTGCATAATTTTTACAACCGTCTACATGTGAAGGAGGAGCACTTTTAAAAATGCAAAGGAAAAATCTCTCCTGTTCTGGTGACAACATTGTCGTGTAAACTAGGCCTGTGCTCAAAATATCGATACGCAAAATATCGTCATGCACTTCTTGGGGATACGTGTATCGATACGGATTCTACAGAATTAATATGGCCTAATAATCTTTGGGTGATGTTAACAATGGCACAGTTCAAAGTAGAAGTCAAGCTACATGATTAAACACGTTCCAAATTTAAACTTAGGTCTACCATCTTTGGGGACCTGAATTTAAGTTCATAAGTTTAAGGATTATTTAAAACTCATGCTTGTTCTTTTTCTTCTTGCAATAAAAACAAAAGTTGCTGGGAATTCTGTTAAAAGAGTAGTCAGTGTTCACAATTTATGTGTATCGGGATTATCTTATCGTGCGGTTGCCACGCCTGAGTGTAAATGGGACCTAAGACGACCCTTCCTACTTTGAAGAGGTACTATCTATACCGTGATGAAAAAGTTTTAAAACCCTATAAAGTCAAGCAGGGTTGAGCAGATGCTACAAATGGAAAAGTGCCACATGTGTATTGTTGCATCCTTAAGTACCCACTAACCAGCAACATCTGCTTTTCATTACATTCCCAAGAGGTTATGTGAGCTGCATAAAGAATCTGTTCATAAGAGAGATGATCTGGGTTGAAATAACATTTGTCAGTAATTTCATTTTTCATTCATTCAGATCCACAAAACTAGTGAAAGAATAAAGGGCCATTTTGATTTTTAATATATATATTTCTATTCCTTGTAAATAGTAAAGCTCCAAAGGTCACGACCTTCTCAGCCTGATGTTGTCCTTTCTCTCAGTTGAAGTTTGTTGTAGTGCTGCTCATCACCCACAAGATGTGATCGTACTCCCTCTTTTATAGCAGCTGCTGGTTGACATGTTAATCCTAGCCTGAGGTAAAGAGACTGGGAGTCTTCCACAGGCTGAGGTTACACGGAGGTCATCCTTTTACTTTCCCTTAATCTTATGGCTACTGATTTCTCGGCTGTATGTGCTGTTTTGATCGTTATCCTGAAGCCATTGAGACTGATTGAAAGCCAAACATTGAGGGTGAAGGCACTGATGCTCAGAGGGATTTCTGTGGCGTGATCTCTGGTCTGCACCAAAGTTAATGTTAATGCAGTAACAAAACAACTCTACACCACATCAGCTGTCCTTTTATGTAATAAAACCTAACAAAAAGCTTCTTTACCCAAAAAGATGACAAGAGAGTACAAGTCAGAATTAGTCGATACATATTGTACCCAGTACAAACACTGTTGAACTCATTAGAAACAACAGACAGACCGTCTCCTCGTTTTTGTTTAGACCGCAAGCAAATCAGATCTTGAGGACAGACTGTCTGCGTTGTTATTATCACATGATCATATCAGATTTGAGATCCACTCACCACTGTTGTTTTTTTTAGGGCCACGTGGGTGTTGGTGACCATGTGCAATCCTTTAAGGCTCTTAAATAACAAATTAACTTGAAGGCATGGAGCCATGGGAAAGGGGGAGGGTCTCTAAGATCCTGTGAAAGCCTGAAAAAGTTTTGAATGTGAATTTTGTGATTCAAGATCATTTCACGTCTTTAAAAAGTTTTATTTTCTGTCATAATAGGTCTTCATGTTTGATAGCACTCTGTCTGCAACATGTTTTTTTACTACTTAAAATCTGCGCTGTTAGAATGTCCTCACACAATAATTTACATTAATCTGTGCTGCACAGGATTTTAAAGCATTTCGAAAAAATCAAAATGAAGAAAGAGAAGAACACACAAGACCCAAGTGTACTGGAGTGTATTAATAATCATGTCTAAGCAGAGTGTCTGTCTATATTTATCATATTTTACGTTTTTTTACACTTGTCCTATGTTAGAGAAGTGGCACTCTTCTGAGTAGTTCTTAGGATTCTAAAAAAATCTGTAGTTATGCTTTATTGTCTTAGACACCAGTTTCAGACATCCTTGACTTTATATTTGTATAAAGCCTCTCCAACATTTCAGCGTAAAGGAGGAAAAGTCCTGTTGTGCACTACTACTCTGCATGATGTTATCAACATGTCGGCCTTTGAAAGCCGTTGATAGAGATTATTAGCCGTACTAATCTTTTATTTAAAAAAAAAAAGCTTGTTGCTCTTTAGTCGAATAGTTTGTCGTAAACCAAAAAATAGAATCATAGACATATTTGTTTAAAATTATGTCTCTATAAACTGTTTGGAGTAAATCACTGAAATGTATGACCACAAAGGTGACTTGATTATATTTTTACAGACTTTGGTGAACAAGTTACAGGAGCTAGAGCATTTATTTATAAAATAAATACAGCCATTGAACAAGATTTTTTTATTAGAAGTTCGTTTGAGTAAATAGATTCAAATTAGCCGTTAAAATAAAAGTTTGTAAAATGATGAACCTCTGTTTTTCATTTATTTTAGATACTTGTTTGAACTAAAAGGAAATGGAAATGGAACTGTTAAAAACCTGATGGTTATGTATTTGGATTTACTTCATCAGAAATTTGAATACAGGAAACCAAATCAAACAAGTTTTAGGAATGAACTGCTTTTATATTTAGAATTTGAAAGTTGGCATGGCCCTCATTTAAGACAGCAGAACTGAAAGTGGTGCCCAATCAATTTGAGTTTGAGACCCCTGCCATAAACAAGGACAGTGGGTGCCTCGTTAGGCTGAAATTAAAGTGCATTGGATAAACTGTATGCATACAAAGCAGTAAACTCAAGCATGTCTGCATTCAGTTCAGTTTTTTAAGTATATTTGTTTTGTATCAGCAGTATTATTGAATTAAATTGTGGCTGTTTAATTGTTATGTCCACAAACGTTTGAAATTGAGTCGGGGGCCACATTGAGGGAGAAGGTGGGGGTGCACATGGCCTCAAGGTTACCAGGTTAAGAGAAAATGGATGCAACATAGGACTTTAGGAAAATATCGAGACACAACTATCTCACAGTGTTTTGTGGTGCGGTACTGTATCAATATTTGAGTGCAATACTGTGATATTATATAATTAAAGGGCAAAAACTGATCATTTGTCTTGTATATTTTTGCAGTTTCCAGCAGCGAGTTGGCAGCTCACATTCACTTTTTGATTCTCCCTCTCAGTGTTGCATTTGTTGTTATAATCTTTGACACCAGGAACTAAAATGAAGTCTGTAAGATGTTGCTGGGAAAGTGTTTTACATAAATAACACAAAATTGAAACCGTGGTTTAATGCAGATATTGTTAATAAGGGCACTTGATGCTTTGAATATTTTAAAATTAATACACAGTGTACAAAAGTCTTGATTGATTACTCTTTTTGTGGTATTGTGCTATACTGTGACATATCCTTTCATCACCCATGTGTGGATCAAATCACCAGATTCTCACTGATACCAATCGATCAAAATTTATTTATAAAAACACTTTTCATCCAAAAATGTAGCACAAAGTGCTTTATAAACAGACAGATGAATTGAAATGAAGGATTTATGACCCAAACCCACTCCACCCAGCCCTTGAACCCAGCCCTTGGGGCGTCGGTGGCGCAGTTGGATAGTGTGCTTGGTCAGTGATCGGGAGGTTGCAGGTTCAAGCCCAGCTCCGGGCGACACATAGCGTTGTGTCCTTGGGCAAGACACTTAACCCCAAGTTGCTCCCACTGCTGTGTCAGTGGTGTGTAAATGGGCATGAAAGTGCATGAATGTGTCAGAAATACTGATGGATAACTAACATAGAAACTCTGAACCATCAGTGAGTGAATGTGAGAGCGAATGGGTGTGAATGGGTAGGTGTGACCTGCGGTGTAAAGCAGCTTTGAGTAGTCCAAGACTAGAAAAGCGCTATATAAGCTCAAGTCCATTTACCATTTACCATTTATCCACACTGCAATCCATACACAGTATTGATAAAAAGCATCATAAATGAAAGACAATATAAAGCACACAGCTGTACCCAGTACGTACTGAGGAAACGCCATCTTGACGGTTTAAAAATGAGAAAACACTGGAGGTTCGGTTCAAGTGTAAAATTGAATATATCATAAAATAAAATAGGAAAAAGAAAGAAATATTAAAATAATAAAAATGAATAAGAAATTGAAATGAAGTTAAAGAAATAGAAAATAAAATAAGGAAAGCTAGAAAAGATAAAACAAAATTAAAAATAATAAAAGTGGGCTGTAATTAGAAAAAAAAAAACACTAAAAGGTAATTCAGGTACTAGCTAGACTAAGAAGGTAGGTTTTGAGTTTGTTTTTTAAGACATTGACATTAGGTGCAGCCCTCAGGTCTACAGGTAGGCTGTTCCATAAGCGGGGGCCATAGTAGTAAAAAGATGCTGCGCTGTAAGTTTTACTTTTAACTTTGGAAACTGTTAACAGTGAGCTCCCTGAAGACCTGAGGGCTCTAATGGGCTCATATGGTAAATATGAAGGACTAAGACCATTAAGAGCGTTAAAGACCATAATAGAATCTTAAAATCTATATATATATATGTAGATATATATCCCCTAAAACCAAAGCATATTTTCTTTGTGTGTTCACTTCATTTTTAAGATTTGATTTGGTACAGTTTTAAATTTTTGAACAAGACAATAAACAAACTTTTACAAAACAGCCAGGGAACTTTTTCTAACTAAATGCAAATAAACTGAGGGGCAAGCATGACAAAGTTCTAGAGGCTGAACTGAATGTGTTATGAACAAAAAAAACAACAAAAACCGCTGATCCTGAAGGTCCGTTTGGGCTCAGAAGGCTAAAAATCCAGAACTACATCATGTATGTGTAGAAAAGTAAAACCATTATCAGCCAAAGTAAACTATCAAAAACAAAAAAATAAGTGTAATTTTAAAGAACTGGCTGTGACAGCCCTCGTTGTGATGTGATCGAATATGAGTCTTCATTTTGGAAGATCCATCGAGCTCTTGTGAGTTTATCTGACTGTCAGTTAAATAACTTTATCCTTTTCAGTAATCAAAGGAGCCACTAAATGTGAACTCTTTGTCCTTTAGCTTCATTCTAAAGGTCTGAAGTCCTGTGAATATTAGTGAGTAGTTGGGATTTGTGTGGGTGTGATGGTAAGAAGCCCCTCATCACTTAGCTCCAGGTGAGAATAATGGCATTAAGCCTCTCTGTGTGCCGGAGTCTCACTCAGCTGAATAATGCTATTATCACTAAGCTGCTCTTTCACTGCTCTTTCAACATGACCCAAACACCCAGCTGTTTCACCCTATGACATTAGCATACACTGTGTGTGGGTGGGGTGGGGGGGTCATCTTCGTCAGGTTAACCAGGGGTCACAGGGGGGTCATTTTAATGTTCTTGTTCACACTTAAAACTCGTCACGTTGCAGGAGAATCCCCTCCCTGTCCCCCTAAACTTTGTGTCTCTCACTCCTCTGCCTCTCAAAGTAGCAAAGTCCTACAGGTGTGTCTTTGCAAGTGAACAAGGGAAAGTTACCATGAATTTAATGGTTACTGATAAAATAATAAACAACAGTTAAATTTCAGATGGTCAGTAATACAGTTTCTTGCTATAATAACCACATACAGCTCACAATCAGACATTTTAATCTCGAGAAAACAAGCCAGCAGTACCTCTTTTCTTATGGAGACAACAGACTCTCGTTGTGATTTATTTGATTTATTTACATAATTTTTTGTTGTTTTAAACACACACACTGCCAATTTGATTACATTTGATTGTATTGTTTTTGATTTCACGTTATTTTTGAACTAAATAAAACTGTATTAAATCATTTCAGTGTGTGTAAAAGTATTTTTTTTTAATTTTGAGCACATTGCAGCAATACCATGATAATAACAATAACCGTGATCGTTTTGGTCACAGTAAGCGTTACAGTTATTACCTCACTAAGGAGGTTATGTTATTGTAGGCATCAGTTTTTTTTTGTTTGTTTTTTTTGTTTTGTTTGTTTGTTTGTTTCTCTGTTAGCAACATAACTCAAAAATGCATGGACTGAAATTTTTAGGAAATGTCGGGACTGGGACAAGGACAAAATGATAAGATTTTGGGAGTGATCTGGATAACCGTCTGGATCCAGGGATTTTTTAAAGGATCCTTTAACACTGCAAGACAGGACCATTTTTGGCATTAGTCCACCAAAAATAGCCAGGGCATTTGGAAAAAAAAATACAGGACAAGTTCCCAACAGGTTCTACAAGATATCAAAGACTGATCTGGATCCCGGCAAAATTCCGGATTCTCTGATCCAGAACAAGAAAAATTTAGATATCCTTGGAATTTTCGTCATATCAAGGGGACAAATTAAGGCATAGACTTGCAACAAACACCAAAATATAGCCAAGATACTGTGGAATCTGCAGTGTTCAATCGGGTTTGTTGTATCTTCAAAAACTTTGGAGCTAGACCCACAAGAAAAACGGCATGACGAAAACTGTGATTTTCGTGAATAACTACTGAACTGAAATAGATATCATTCTGAACCCAACTGCTAATGGTATGTTTTCATGGTCAAGGAATCTAAATATTTACATGAAATAAAGGTAGGACTAATATTTGTGGTGAAAATCACAATATGGGAGAGGACTGTGGCGCTGGCGGAGGTCTGTGCTCTCTGAGTGCTTTTCTAGTGTTTAATATGGAATGGAGACTTGCTTTTATCAAGGTTTTACAATAAAATAATTCTTTTGACAGTAACTCAGTGGATATTTTCAGTCACATGTTGGTCTTTTGTGTGTTTTGTAGCTCCTGGACCTCTTCATGGTGTGGGATTGGTCCACTTACCTGGCAGACTACGGCCAACCAACCTCCAAATACCTGAGAGTGAACCCAGCTACAGCTCTGGCTCTGCTGGAAAAGTGAGTGCATCTGGGAGGTCCAAACTGGGATAGTAGAAACAATATATAAGCATAAACTTAATTTTAGTCCTTTAGAAAGCCTGAGAGAGAGTTTTTCAAAAAAGACTAATTGTTCGCTGCTCTCTCACTCAGATGGTCCCAACTCAAAGTTTGCAGTCTGTTCTCACCCTGACAGGAATTAACTTGAGTCAGCCAGTCTGTATGAGTACATTAGAGAGGAAAACTATTTGATTTTATTGTTTGTCTCTTTTTGTTTCTTTGATTTTATTGTTTTTTCTCTTTCTGTTTTTTGGTTTGATAGGGATGCTGCATTTTAATGCTGTTTCAGTCCAAGATGCAACACTGATGTGTTGTTTATCGAGTCGCTGTTGCTAATTTCTAACCATTTTGGATTTAGAGCTTTAAAATATAGACAGACAGTTATAGACTATAATGGCCCTTTTCATTTAGCCCTACTCTACCCAGCTCTACTCTACTCGCCTTGTGCTGCTTTTCCATTAGCCCCAGTTGTCTGCCCAACGGGGTGCAGTGTCACTGTAAACAACTGAGCGGCAATACGGTGACGTCATTATGAGCGCGACCCAACAATCTGTGGCTTTTTGTCACAAACCGAGTAAAAAGGGAAAGCAGAAGAAGGCTGCAGGTGGTAAGAAGAAATACCCCTGCGGGAGAGTTTTGGAAGCTTTACAACAGAATGAAGCCGAGGACGAGAGCAATCGAGCTGCAAAGAAAAGAGGGGTAAGCTAATGGTAGCTACCGCTAGTCATCGCTAGGTCATCGCGCTCATGACTCTTAACGACATTGTATGACCAATCAGTAGCCGGCAGTCGGTGACGTCATCTTTTAGCATCGACTCAGCTCGCTTGGAACCATAGCGGAGTAGGTACTAAAACTAGCTTGTTTTAGGAGGTACCAGGTTAGCGGAAACACGCTGCAAATCGTGTAGGGCCGAGTAGAGTAGGGCCAAGGCGTGCAAGTGGAAAAGGGCCATAACTGCAGCATTGATTCAGTCAATCTGCTGTTTAGCTTTAAGGACTCACAAACACAACAGAGGAAACCAACACTGAACCAAAATTGAGTGAATCTGACCCAAGCAAAGATAACATTCATCGTAGTGAGGATGAACAGGGTGACATTTATAAACCAGAGTAGGCTGAAGAAGACGTTCTCCAGATTTGGCAGGTGGATAAGTTTGCACAGGCAGAAGAAAGCATCGGTATGTTCTGCATCATAAATAGTGCCATACACTCAGGGGCCGTTTACATGGAAACTCCTGACTTGAAGCCGCAAAGATTCTCCCTTTCCGTTTTCGAATTCTTCCGCGTTTACATGACAACGCTCGGAGACAAGTTAATCCCCTGTAAATCCACTGTAGTGTGCATGCCGGCTCAGTAGATGGCGGTGTAGGTCTGCAGAGATGCAGCGCTGCTACAACACACGAACGAAGAAGAAAACCTTTCACAAACAACAATGGCGAACAGACGCACAGAGAAGCAGGAGTTTCTTTTTTGGACAACAAATCAGTTCGGACAACAAATCTGTGTGGATAGTTTTGTCTGGATAACAAACCGAGCACGGTAAGACGCTCACACGTTACTCGGCGGACGGAGGAAGCTGCTGTTGTTCCTGGTATGCGCGCGCAGCCTCTATCTGAAAGAGTACTGCGCATGCGGTGACGTCAGCGTTTCCCCCTGAAACGCTCTGCTCTGTGTTTACACGAGGCCGGATAGAGGAGCGGAATCAAATCTTTCCACTCTGGGGAGCGGTGTCAAAAGTTTCCGTTTTCACTGGAAACGCAACGTGGTCTCATCTAA
Organism: Scarus forsteni; assembly: GCA_036419115.1. NCBI lineage: Eukaryota > Metazoa > Chordata > Actinopteri > Labriformes > Labridae > Scarus > Scarus forsteni. Next base: position 6,556,077 of record JAZDUH010000414.1, read on the forward strand.
ACGGAAGGCCAAAACGCAACGAACTGTTTGCGGAATCGATCATTTTCAGCGTCATGTAAACGGCCCCTCAGACTCCCTGGAGAAAAAAACAAAGTGCTGTGTAATTCTTTGCTCATTCATACATTCGACCTGATAGAGTTTCACATGACACGATCACATGAAATAACTATACTCATTAACAGTCCTGTATCTCACCATTGGTCTCAGGTTGTTTTTCCTAAAGGGGCAGTGCTGCCGGGGCCCTTTAAACCACTTCACCAGCTTTTGTCTATTACTTCATACAACCCAGCTACCCAACAAAAACACTTAGCTGTCCCTTTAAGAGAAAAAGATGAATGAGCTGTGGTACCTCAAGGAAATGGCACAGTTTAGACTGATATGAATTTATGAAATTAACATGCTCAGGTTCGTTACAAGTCTTTTTTTATTATTGTTTTTTTATTAAAAGCCTTGGAAGTCTTGAAACGTCTCATATTTATTAGTATGAGGTGTTGATTTTGATGGCACGATTTGATCAACACTGTTTTTGTCAAGGCTGTTAAGGGATTTTTAAGAGAAGCAACAAAAAACAAGCCGTAGCAACAACGTTGTGTTGCTTAGTAAAAAATATGAAGATCTTCACTCATATGCATACATATCCACGTCTGCATCTCTATCCTGCTATTAGGTAAAATGTGCCTTTATATCCAGAGATTAATCACATTGACAGGCTCAATGACAAAACTAGCATTTTAGTTTGATATAAAAAAGGGTTAAATAAACCACCATTTGCAAAATTTCATCAGACAAAAATGCAAAATTGTAGTTTGTTCTGCAGTGGAAAAAATACATTAAAAAAAAACTTTATCATTTTAGGTCTTAAAAAGGACTTTAAAAGTCTTGAATTTAATTATAGAAACTGAGTGAAAACAATTAATGCTTTCAAACTGGAGCACTGTGCTCTGAAGTTGAGAGTGAAGAAGCAAAAACAAAGCACTTACAACTTTTGATTTCGCTTATTAAAATCTGTTTAAAAGGACAAATAAAGCAGGGAAGTGATTTGATGTCTGACACTGACAACATGCCACTTGTGTGAAGAAAATGGTAAAGGTTTCAAAAGTATTTGTGACTTAGTTATCACTGCCTGTGTGACAGACGTAGAGAGCTGTCTGCTTTTGTCTCCTGGTTGTGTTTTTGTTTCCCTCTTTAAATCTCTCTCTTTGTGCTGTTTTTCCTTCTGCTGCTCAGAGTCTACAGAGGGTAGGTGCTGCTTTCTCTCTGCATCTTTACTTCCTCTTTTCATGCACATTCTTTAAAAGTGGTAACAGAACTATGACAATGAATGAGTGCCTTTAAACTAATAATAAAGTATGCTATTTGCAATGTAGTATACCTTCTGATTTACACCTGACAGGTCCTTCATCTGCACATAAAGTTGACCATTGTTACCGTAGACGTTACTTTATCCTAAGTGTATTTACCAAATGGTTTTTATTTGTTTGTTTTTTAAATTTATTTTACACATTTATAAAATCCCCATACTCCATTATTTCAACAGTCTCCCTCACTCTCCTCTGCTTTAATTATTGAGGTGGCGTTTCACTTGTTCAGCATCATGCAAAAAGAAGGAAGTAGAGAATGAAGTAGAGAGTGATGTCTAGTTGTGCATCCTCTCCCACTGATAAGTGATCTCTCATGTTAAAATAAACCTTTTAAATTCTTGTTTTTAAAGTGTTCTGCAGCACATGCTGTTGTTGTTTTTCTGGATTTAACAAGTGATGGCTCAATTTTGATTGGCACACACTTCAAAAGGTTTTGTGTGGTTCGACCATGGATGTATTATAAGAACTGGATAGCGCGGCTCTGCCTTCTACCATGTAACGGATTTGAAGCCTAAATATTGCCTGTCAGGGCGCCGCCATTGTGCAGCCAGTAGAGAATTTGGGCCATAATCCGGACGCAGCTGTCGTAAACGGTCGCAACACTCCACAGCATACGCCGTTCACAATCATTGTGAAGCTGCCGTAAACCGCGGTTATTTTTAAAGTCTAATAACTTATAAAAAAGAAACTTTTCAGAAAAAAGAGGACTTGGAAAACACGCAGCCCAATAATACTTTCATATCACCACACCATACAGATGGGAGAAATATTTGTATGGGGTGTACTAATTTTTTGAAGTTTCACTAGGGCCCGTTCAGATGAATGGGGGAGACCGAAATTTGACCTATAGTGCAGCCAGTCACCAGGGGGAGCAGTTTTCGTGGAGGCTTCAATTTGAGCCCAGCGACATGGCGTCCATGTTTTTTACAGTCTATGGGTTCGACATTCGGTCAGGCTGACAACCCTAAAACATTGAATAGGTTAGGGTGGAGAAAAACTTGCTGTTTGTCCTTATGTTCACGTTAGCTTCCAGTAGCATCATGAACATTTTTGTTTATATACTTACTTGTGTGTGATGTATGTTAATGGAGGTTACCTCACAGAAACTTTCAGCTGTATGTAGCTGTTAAATGTGTAAAAGTGCGTTCACACTGAATGCGACTGTGCGACTAAGATTGCATCGCAAACCCAAGTCCCATCGCCAGTAGAAAAGCTCATTTTGTCACTGTTGCTCAGTGACGTCACACTAGAGCTGGGCAGAAAATTAATTAAATCTATTAATTCAAATTATTTTCTGCAGAAGATTTAAAAAATTTTAAATTTAGATTTTTTTTTCTTGCCTTAGTCATTACAATTTTCATGATGGTTGGCCTTGTAGGGTTTGCACAAGCACTTTTATAGGCTTATATTTGTTAATAAGGCTTACATATTTAAGTAGATTAAATATTGATCAGACAGTTTCCTGCTAATATTGCAAAAATACCTCAGCCTTTTAGTGTTTCTGTAGACAAACCTGCCTACGTTTATACTACATAGTCAACCTTTTATGACCCAGACTTTGACTTTAAGAGGGAAACTTTTAGACAACATAAAGGCAAAAATAGATTTGTTTCATTTTTATTTCACTGGGAGTTTTGTTTCTTTTAGGGAGGGAAAAATCGATTAAAATTGTAAATCGAGTGTTGTGGAAAAAAATCGGGGATTTTATTTCTTGGCCATATCGCCCAGCCCTACGTCACACCCACTCGAGTTTCACCCAATCATCATATCATTAAATAGGATGTACTAGCTAACATCATTCCAACTGTATCCTTTTCACTCACCTACCATCCTCAAAACAGTGCAGCTGATACCCTGCAGCAGCATCGTCTGTCAGTTTTCTGCGGTCCGTCTAGGTGGAATTAATATCCTAACTAATGTTTCCCACACACACATAGATTGTCACTCTGTGAGCCAGAATGAAAACAGTCCATCAGATGTCAGTCACGCACCCTCACAATGCTGGTTGGCTCTCGTGGAGCTGCATCACCTGAAAAGTTCAAATTTTTCATCTTTGACGATGGAGCACGGCGACCTGCTCCGTATCCAAAGCGACCCCAGAGTTCCCATCTGCAGCAGCAGGGGCGCCGCCCCCACGTCCAAAGATGCAACCAAGTTGCCCAGAACGCGTTCGTCTCATCGCATAAGATCTGGTGTGCGTGGTCATGGCTGACCGTGGCTTTACAATGACTCTGTATGTAAAGTGATTGCTAAGGTCATGTTCAGTGTGAACTCACCTTAAGAAGGAAACTTTAAACATGCCGACAATTATGATATTTCTGAGAGTAAAACTCACAACATAAACACCTATAATGAATGTCTGAGATGTGAATGGGGTTGGAGGGGGGGGGGGCTAGTAGGCAGGTCACAATGTCAAAAATACTGTATGTGGTGGAATTAACTCATCTTAGTTTGCACATATTGATCACCTGAAAAAGGTCAGGCTGCTTTCAGGGCTTTTTCTCGATTGAAGCTGAACTGTAAAAGTGTACTTCCTGTTTGTATTCCTCTAATGTCTGATTATGTTTGTTTTCAGGATGAAGGACACAAGTAAGAAGAACAACATCTTCTCTCAGTTCAGGAAGAACGACAGAGACAAACAGAAGCTGATAGAGACTGTGGTCAAACAGCTGAGGAGTCTGGTCAATGGCATGTCCTCTTAAACACGCACACACACACATGCACACAAACAATAGTGACGAGTGTGTGTTAAAGAAATGAAGAAGGAAACATGCATGCACACAGTGAGCTGCCCAGACTCCCCCAGAGGTAACATATCAGAAAATAATGACACAAAACAAACAAAGAAAGACTAAATAATCACACCGGGAGTTTAGACACACAAAAGGGACAAACACACACATCACATAAAGGCATAACACTACACACACACATGCACACACACACGAGGCATGCAGGGATCAGACAGACATGAAGTTCTAACCTCTTTTACTGTTATACCTGACCCAATACTCCATGTAAATAACACATAAAACACACACAACCATACAGAACAGTTTACTGGATGCTCACAGGAGTGGACAGTGAAATGTTTGTGAAGTATTTTTAATGGTTATAATAAGACAAACTATGTTTTGTACATCTGTGAGAGTAAAATGATAAAGACAGAAAAAGACACACAAGCACTGGGACATTGAGATCAAGCATCGGCCCTTTGGTAACAGATTTGTCAAAAATAAGCCCTCAAAAGCAAAGCAATGCAATTCCAGACATAAATGAATCAGTAATAAATCAGTTTAAAGATAAATCCATCCATCTTGAGATTGACGTAAATTAAAAACATGAGTTATATGGTTATATTTAGTGTTTCACAAATATATTAGACCACCTGTCTCACAAATGAGAAAAGTTAAATATTTCTGAAATCTGTCTAAATGTTACTGGACAAACATTTTTTACTAAATTCACCCAATAAAACCAAATTTGAGCAGCTCACTGAGCGTCATACAAGTGAATAACTATAATATGACATCTTAATCAAAAAATAATACATTTCTTACTATTTTATCAAGTTTCTGTTAAAAAAGAGGCATAAAATGATTTTGGAAATAACCAATTATGTTAATTTAGGTCATCTAAGACATTCACCTTTATATTTCAGATTCATTTCAATTACAAGTCTGAGACTGTTATGGTTTAGCTTGTAGCTGTGCCTACTGATAGAAGCAGGCTTTTGAGAAAATACTTTTTAAAAAATATTTGGATCCAAGATACATCTGATAATCATACAATTGCCATGTTTAGATATCTGTGGTAAGTATCACTCCCACCATGTAATAGATGGCACCATAGTTCTTTGAAACTGATGGATTTATTAACTTTAACTTATCAACTGTGATCAAATCCACCTTAATACCATTTAAAATGCGCACCTCCGCAAGCTCCAGCGCCACAGTCCTCACCCATATTGTGATTTTCATCATAAATTTTAGTCCTACCTTTATTTCATTGAAATGTTTACATTCCTTGACCTTGAAAATATACCATTAGAAATTGGATTCATAATGATATCTATTAAGGATGGACCGATATGCATTTTTTTTAGGGCCGATGCCGATACCGATTTTTTCCCATCACCCTTAGCCAATGACCGATTATGGACTGCCGATTTTCTTGGGCTGATATATGTGGCCGATACTGCTTTTGCAAGAAAGTGTTTGATTTATAACTTAAGACTGCCATGGTTTAATTTTTCTGCACAAAATAAAACGATCATGTCTTTGGCTACTATGCTGCTGTCAGGTTTGGCAACACCAGAACATAAATCAGCAGGAAAACAACTGATGTCATACGCACATTAAGCCACAAGTTGTTTAAGTTTTAAATGACAGTATCAACTTTAAAAGGAATAAATATTCAACAATACTCAATGTACAAAACATTCTCTCATAGTTTAATCACAGTTTAAGTTTTATCCCAATCGATATGATGGCTGCTCCTCCCCAGTGAGACACACACACACACAGTCAGCGTCAGCTGAGTTGACACTGACTGAAAAACTCCGCCATCACTGGGTTGATAAAGGCAGCAAAACGGCTCTGAACACGTTTTCACGAAACACTGACACAATTTAGTATGACATATAAAACATTTCTCTCATCGTTAAAGTTCTTCTAGTGCACGCTAAAGACCTCCCTGATAGCAGACATAGCTGCTCCACTCCGCTTTGATGGAGACACAAACACACGGCATGCATTTAACCTCATCCCGGTGTTCGCCGAGGTGAACTCCTCCAAACACCATGGAACAGAATTGACAGCGCTGCCATTAATAATTAATCCTTAAACCGGTGTTCGTAACAGCTGTACATCAGCCTACAACTACGTCAACAGTTCATATACTATGCTAAGTAGTTTTAAAGATGAAGCATTCAGCAGCATTCACCTTTTTCTGACCCACAACCTTAACTATATTTACAAGCATGTGCATTATATGCACTTGGCTTTCATGTTTCCTATTTCAAAGTGGGAGACAATATTTCAACTAAGTTTAACCGAGGCCAATTTAAAGTTTAAAACTCACCGTTTCAGTAGTTTCTACTGCTGTCACCACTCTTGCAGTGGGGGGCGGGTAACGTGCCTGCATGTGCTACTTAGTCTTCCGGCAACATGGAGCTGCCCGTGGATGCCTGTCTGTAAATCAGGCCACAGAATAATACATTGGCGAACCCATGCGCGAATCGGCCGATGCCGATTAAAGTAAAAAAAGCAAATATCGGCCGGCCGATGTATCGGTCGATCCTTTATCTATTTTAGTTCAGTAGTTATCCATGAAAATCACATTTTTCGTCATGGTGGATCAAGATGGTGATCCAGGTCGCACCCAAAATCTAATCATTTGTTCCTTGTCCCGATCTGGACATTTCCTGAAGAATTCATCAAAATCCGTCCTTAACTTTTTGAGTTATGTTACAGAGAACAGACATACATACAAACAAACAAACAAACAAACAAACAAACAAACAAACAGATGCCGGCAATAACATGACCTCCTTGGCAGGGGGAAGCGTAGAATCATAACACACAACTTGAGACAACATTGTGCACCAATTAGAGTAGACAGCTTGTAAATACCTCGCTGGCCCCACACAACCACAAGGGAACGAGACCACGGCAAACATAAACCTTCACAAAGAGTCTTGTTGCACTTTTAAATGTGCTACGTGTGCAGCAGCATGTGCACCGTCTATAGAGTTCCCCAGGTCAACAAAAACTGTAAGTGGACTCCTACCTAATGCTAATACAGAATCTAACCATTTTGACAGGAAATAACCAACTAACTCGTATATTTGAACTAGAGGGTGACATTTTTTGTGAATTCCCGTGGGTCACGTGATTCCCGCGGGAATCCCACAGGATGAGAGTCATTTTTTAATTAATTCCGTGATCGGGACAGGACGGGGAAAAAAGCAACGGGATTGGGCAGGAGCGGGAACAACATTAATAAATGATCAATTTCAGCCGGGTTAAACGATCAGATGAGCAGATGCGTCCATTTTTGTAGTCATCTCTCAGTGAGAGCGAACACTCCTGACCGCGCTAGCAAAACAAAAGAGCTACAAAAAAGGTTTGACTTCCTGTCACCACCGGAAGTGACTCGGAGCAGCTGCCGGCGACACACATAGTTTACACCGACCGAATGTCAGGCATGTGAAACTTAAAGGCAATGCCTTTAATATGCACTGCACTTTTACCTAAAGTAAAAAATGAAACATTTTTTCAACATGTTTGGTTTTATTCAAACAGGAACGGGACAGGAGTGGTAGTCATTCTACGGGAGTGGGACAGGACAGGATTAATTTTTTTACTCCGGCCCGGGATTGGGACAGGACAGGAATTTTTCTCTGGGAGTGGGACGGGACAGGAGTGAAAGTCCGCTCCCGTGTCATGCTCTAGTTTGAACACAAAGATACACAATAACATGACATTTATTGCAGTTTAAATTTGCATTTTTGCATGTTCTATGCAAAAGATGATCTTATATCCATTTCAACTACAAGTTTTAGGGTTTAACTTGGCATTTTTAGGAAATATGTTTTTGTTTATATTTCAGATATATCTAATATTCTTGAACATATATTGTTACTTGAAAGCATATTAATGAGTGGCTGATTTCAACAGCTGTTGTTACCAAAACAGCCACAGGCACAGGCAGCCATGGGTTACCTGTCAACACAGTCCCTTATGAACAATTACACTGGGTTTCATCCCATGTGTTGACAACATTACTCCACTACCCGAAATAAAAAATAAAGTTAAATAGATAATTCTGATACCACTGACCCGTCTCATTGTCCCAGTGCTCAAACTGCTGTTTCTGTGTTTGCACGTGTGCAGAAAGTGAGTGATGAGCTCATGATGGATGAACGAAGAGATGAATGGATGATGACGTCTGGAAAGACTGATGTTCATGGACGAGTGACGTTTTCTTTTCTTTCTTTTTTTGAATCCCTCAATGGTTTTTCTCGCTGTGATACTTTCTCTGCCTCACCGTGTACTCAAACAGCCCCATGAAACATGACCGTTACAGCCAGTGAATAAAATCTCTGAAGAGGCCGGATATGAAGGAGACTCCACGTCTTTGTAGATGTGGAAAATGAGGACAGAAATCTTGAAGCAGTTTTAAATGATTTAGTTTTTTGTTTAGTTCCAGCACACAGTTATAGACTTTATGTTGCATCAGTGCAGGCTGGTGTTCTGGATGTTATGTGACTGTAAAGTTAGACATCAGTGCTGCCATCCTCACTTTAAGGTCTGTGTCCATTAAGTGCAGTTTTTGCTCTAGCAGCGCCTCCCCACGTCTAATGTCAGGGCTTCCCACCTGAACTTTCTGTTTCTCTTTACCAGAGTCGTCTAGCAGCTCTGACTGAGTGGGTCTTAGTTTTTATTTTACTCTTTCATGCCATATCAGGAAACCTTTATCAGCTCTTCATGTTCACCATCATCACAGGTTTTATCTTTGAGTCAAACCCCAGTCTTTGTTTTCAAGGCTTGTCCCTCAATACCGTGTCAGTTTTTTGGCTTTGGTGCATATTTGAATACAAAAAAATGGATATCAGGAAAAACACTGGGTCTTTACCAGGACATAATCACATAAAATCTATATTTTGTTGCACATGCTTGATATTTTATCAAGCTAGTACTCAATAACAGAATAGTACGTAAAAGTGTAAATATAATATTACAGATGTATCGTCACTCTCATCCTTATAATCCCTGTAGTTGTTGACTAAGCTGATGCTGCATTTTCTTCGCCGTCATGATTTAACTGATCCAACGGTTAAAGTAACACAAAGATGTTTGGGGTGTTTAAAAAGTGAAGCGTTTTCAGCTGAGGGCATTTTTGCACTAAAGATGCTAATGTGCTGCTGGAGCTAAAGAGCTGACATTAGTGGACACAGACTTTGAATTTTGTCAGTTTTAGGATTTTCTTCATGTGATTTTGACTACAGTTGCGTCTTATGACTCAAGCTACTTGATTCATAGTAGAGAACTTCAGTAATGTTTTTGTCAATGGTGTTATATACACATACTATATTTAACAGCTCTATTAATTACAGTGAGATTTTATTTTTTGTTCCTCAGGGTGAAATGAAGCTTTAGAAACTCATAACCCATCTTCAGTTTATCCACAAAGCACAGCAATAATTGATTGGTTCCTTTTCAGACTCTGAAAACCACAAACAAACAAACGTTTTATAAAGAGACTGTTTTATTCACTTTAAGTTTGGAGTCTGTGCTCCACTTTCAGCAGCATTTTTGCACTGAAACTGAATTTTTTCTCCTTAAGATTTGTTTTTGCCTTTTTTAAAGTTGCTTGTAAATGCCACTGTATATAGTGCATATTTTGTAAAGAATATCACGGCAGTGTGTCTGCTACAAACAGAACTGGAGGGTGACATTGTTCTAGAGATAAATAAGTAAATATATATAATGAATCAAGTCTGACTTTGTTGCTTCCTTGTTGAACAGCTCGACGGTGTGAGGAGCTCAGTGGTTTACAGTGGTACCTTCTCTCCACTCATCTGCATGGTTACCATAAAAATGCTTTATTATGCTCAAGCATAAACCCTGTGTAAAAAATGTGAAGTATGTAAATACCAGTCCAAAGGATTTCAAGTGACTGCTTATTGGTATTATCCAAAATAAAGGACGATTCCAAATAATGTTTCAATCCACGTGTTTCTGTACACAAACCTTTTGTCTGGGTGTCAGCTAATGACCATGTCATAATCTCTGTCCACAAATAAGCAGAAATTATTTGAAATAAAGGTTTTCCTCCTCTGTGTCTGTTTTAAAAACATCCCCATCCACATGAAAGTCTAAAACAATCAAGCATACTTCTAAACGATGTGCATCACCATGTACCAGTGTCAAAAGCTGTTTTATTTCAACAGCTACTCAAACACCGTGTTCGACTGGCGTTCAGACTTGTTGGAGTCTTCAAACCTTGTCTGTTAATTTCAGTTAATTTCTTGATTTTGTTTAGTGTTTTTTTAAAAGACTAAGACCCAGGGATTGGCTGAAAAACTGCCTGTTTTTATTGAGTTTGCTAAAAAAAAAAAAAAAAAAGTTTTTTATTATCATTGCATCATATTATGGTACTACAGGTGATCATGATGTTTGATTAATTTAAATGTACACCAGCAGACCTTTTAGAGTCATGTTATATTTATATTATTCAAACATCCTTACTCTCCATTTTAGTTTTTGTCAGGGTGAGTCAATAGTCTGTGTCTTTTCTTAAATTCCATTTTGAAGGGACAGCTTGTCCATTTTCACAACAAAATGGAAAGCCCACTGCATCTTCTGTCTACAGTACCTCATTGTGTGATTAAATGTTGGTTGTCTCTGCTAAAGTGAAGTCAAATTAGATGACAAACACGTTTTCTTTAAAGGTGCTATGAGGAGAATCTATTTGCGGCGACATTAAGACTCTTCTACCCATGAGCACGCGCAGCAACTATCGTAATGCTGTGTTCCAGTAACCTCGGAACTGGGAGTGACATCATCTCTGACTTATCTGCGTTCCAGTTGAAGTCGGAAAAAAACATGCCGATCTACCAGGCTATTGTTAGCTGTTGTTAGCATGCCCTGCGTTGTTGTTCACAAATATCACATGAAGAATGTGATTATCACTATGGCAGCATTTTTGTAAATATAAGTCTAACAATACTATGTATACAGCTGATCTAGAGCGACACACCCCAGTCAGAAGTGCAAATAAATTGATTATTACAGGAGCTAAATAACTGTTCACACCATGGGGCACCATGTGGTGGTGTGGTTTCACCGAGTTCCCAGTAAGAAATTCCGACTTCTGGGGACGTTCCAGTTGCAGTTTCCTACTTGGAACTCGGAATTTCCTACTTCTGACTACAACTGGAACGCACCAAAAGATGTGACAATTTTTGGAAAACTTAGTATAGCAGTTTTGTAGCTGGCTATATATCGCTACTTACAGCCCGGTGCTCTAAGACGTGTCTGAATAATATAAATTTGCTCTAGTTTTATTTGTCTTGTTCCGGAAGTTGAGTATCCAGGCCAGTCCAGCTTTGTCCGACCCGACCGCAAAGCTAAGGGATAGCATTTATAGATAACCTATTTAGATGCTATAAAACTCATCTTAAAGTGAGCATTTCAGTCAGGCATATATCTAAAAGTGAGACTTTTTTGTTATTACTTAGAAACTCCTCACAGCATCTTTAAATTCTTCTAAATTAAAGTTGCCAGAGAACTTCTTCAGATGAAAGAGCCTGGCAGGATACAGCCAAGTTTACAGCAGGAGCAACTTAACAACAGGGAGGATTAGAAAGACACAGGTCATCTCTGAGTCTGGTAAGTGCTGAAACTCACAAAGAGCTAAACAGTGATTTACAAAATCATCTTCCTCTGGTCTGATGAACTTAATGCACTAACTTTTACAGGCATATTTTCTGCTCACACCATTGAAACGACAGGCTTAAAGCAGGTTTGTGATGTAATTGTTGTTATGGGCAAAAACTGAGGAACACCTAGTAGGAACTGATTTATGACCAGTTTGTACAGAAATTGCAGAACTCTAATGACCACTTCTGGTAACTTAGAATCATATTATAGAGGATTTTAATAGTAGTTTGAATGAGTTATAAATTGATCAATGTGTTTTAGAGGAACAAAGGTCTCGATAAACTTATTTTTTTTAAATACAGCCAATGGCCTGCATTCATCTAACCTCATTAATTTTTATATACTTTACTGGCTGCCTCATTAATTGCTATGAAGCAATATGAATATTCAACTTTAGTGTAGGTATAAACTCATTTAAAATACATTAGATACTAATTTTAGACTGTATGATTACTATTACTATAAACTTACTATAAAGCATCATCAGTAAGTGCTTATAACTATCATTTTACTGCATTATAAGTGCAGTATAGTGATTTTTAATATCTTTAACATAATTGTGTCCATTATGCCTTTTGAAGGTTGGCTTCATAGAAAGTGTTGAACATTTTTGCAATGAATATGTGATGTGATGTGAAGTCATAAAAATTTTGCTACAAGTCCATTTGGATGCAAGTGGTGCCATGTAGCACTAGCAGTTCCTATTGTTGTTCAGCTACTTATTTATATATTTAAGTAGATAAGAAGAACCTGCTAAGTCATCCCAATACCATCATCATCTGCGTCAAGTACTCATGTCACTGATATCAACATCATATTTATCATCAACATCCTTAGTTTTTCTCGGCGAGCTAGATCTAAAACCCCCACAGCTGAGGACCCGGAGGAGAAGAGTCAGACTGAGTTCATAGATGTTCCCTCAACAGTTGAGTCTTCAACTTTCTCTTAAAGCTATGGTCTACGATTTGGAAGCTTGGTACATCTTAATAACACCGTTTATAAGGCCGTTATGGTCCGATCTACACAATATAAAGACCAAAAAGAATGAAAAATATCCATTCAGTATATCCGCTGCAAAGTGGCATAATAGTTGACCAATCCGAAATGCGGGGAACAGCGGTTCGGATTGGTCCGTGAGTCCATCCAATCCCCTGTCTCCCCTGCTCCGCACTGTCCCACCTCCTCCCCACTACCTCCCTCATATACCGGTGAGCAGCTAGCTGCGCAGCTACTGAAGCGTCATGGAGCTGGAGAAGACCAGCACCGAAACCAGGAGGCCACTTCTGTTACCCTCCACATCGAAGGGAAGGAAACGTTAAAGTTTAGAGGAAAAGGCATTTCACTGAAAGTGAGGGTAGCCCTGGATGAAAGATTCCAGGTCAGCAGGAGCCATTCTTGTTGATGTTCTGTAAGTATAAAGAAGGCCTTTGAATTTGGTTTGAGCTGCCACTGGGAGTCCATGAAGATGAATCAACAGAAGAGTGACGTGCTGCTCTGGGCTGATTAAGACCAGATGTGTTGCTGCATTCTGGGTCAGTGTTAATTTTGTTGACTAATCATTTAAATCATAGTTTTCGTGAACAACCTTTTTTGCCCTGACGAAAACTAGAGTAACAAATAAAAACAAGTGCACGTGGACTAAAACTAAATTAGCTTGTTTACTTCACCAGGTAGAAACTAGACTAAAATGTTTAAGAGAGACTTAATCCAATCAGACCTAATTTGGTCTTGCGGAAAGTAGAGACAAGTTAGGAACATATTCAATCATCGCTACTTTGGTTGTGTTAAAGGTTGGATGAGTTCAGAGGGACATCCAATCACAGCTGCCTTAGCTTCATGGTGGTGGAATAAGTTGTGGAGCGACCCAATCAGCTGCTCTCTTTATGAATTGATATATTCACGTAGAGCAGGTTCACTGTTCTCAGTTCTGGTATTGTAACTGAGATGCTCTGACAGGTAGCCTAAATAAAGGTGACTGCATTTCACACTAAAGGAACATTTTTCATGTTCATTTATACATTTTAACTTTACTAGCATTCAATTACGGTTTAATAGATGTTTCATTTTATCCAAGGGTAAAACTGGACTTCAAAAATTCAAGGAAACTTAAAAAATGCCTTACACTTTACACTGAATAATTAAGTTGACTAAATTTACAGCAGATTTCATCGACTAAAATGTTGTGCAATTTCATAAACTGAACCTAAACTAAAATTGAAACAATTAGGGACATTTATGAAATTCCTGGAGCCTGTACCAAAAGGTTCAGTGTCTGATCCTCCTGATGATAGAGGACATATTGGCAAGTTTGAGCAATTGAGGCCAACTGAACCTTAAAGGTCAGCCGGTCTGACACCCAGATTTCTGGCAGACTTTATTGGCATGAGTTTATCAGATCCAAGCTGGATATTGATCTAAGGTTGAATAGAGGGATTGGCCGGAAGGACAATAAGCTCAGACTCCAACAGATTTAGATGACTCTGGGGTCCCCTCATGCATGTGGAGATATCAGCAAGGCATGATGAGATCTGAGTGAGACAGTTACATCATCGTAAATCCGTTTGAAACCAAAATCGAACTGTGTGATCCCCGTAATCAGATTTGAAGTAAACCACAACATACTGGATATTTTACACCCAGAGTAGGTACCACATGTGGTGCAGCACTGTAATAAACCAAGAGTGAATGTGAACAGTGGAATACAACATGGAGATGGAACATCTAAAATGTGCTGAATATAAATGCTGTAGGTAAAAGGAAAACTAGAAGTCTTAAAGCTGGGGTTGGTAATCTGATTTAGATACACTTTTTTTAATACTGGTTAAAATGGTCTTTATGACTCGATGGCAATCATTTCACAATGTGTTCTTAAAATAGAGCAAAAAATATCCGCTATCTTCAGCAGGAGTTAAACAGGGAAAACACCAACCAATAAATGTCGTGTCACCTTTTAAACCAATTAAATCCCATTGCCATTCTGCCCGCCTGCTGCATGTACATTTTGCCGGCATGCACAAACTCAGTGCGTGTTGCCCAGCTGAGAGGGATGAGAGTCTGCGGGAGAATGTTTACCTTTCAAGTTTTGTCTTTGAAAATAAGGGAAGCCCGCTATGAGCCGTCCCACAACCCCAACCAAGCTCCAGTATCCCTCACATTTAAGACAGATGTACAAGAAATCTAAAATAAACTCTTTCGTTTTTCTTGGTTTGTTCTGCTGCTCTAATCTCGTGACAGCTGCCACCCAGGCTACTGCAGGTGGATGTTCCCACAAGGTTTTTTCTTCTTCTTCAGTTTTACGGTGGTTGACATCCATCATTTTGGAGCATTACCGCCCCATTCAGGCTAGAGACAGAGTTCAGTTTGGAGAGGCAGAGGAATGTTTTTATTATTATATCATCACACGGGAGATTTACAGGGGAATACTGATACAGGAGGATGTCGGGAAAGAGGATAAAATACGTAAAATACGGTAGTTTCATGGCCAAAATGGGAGACTTGACAGCTATGTGGAGAATGGCAGAGGAACTACCTATACCCAGATCAACATCGGGTTGTGAGTACCAACTAACTTTTCGTGTTTGCTTTTTTAAACTTGACTATGATCATGTTTTGGTATTTTCTTACTGCTGACTGAGACATGACTTGGTATAGTGTAAACGTTGTGCTGAGGGTTTGGAGTTGAATCCGTCTTCTGGATATATCAGCCGTGCACGTGCATGTGAGCAGGGGGGTCATTTTGGAGGAGGGGTGGGAGGGTTTAGGCGGAGCCCTGAGGAGATGCTACATTCAAATTTATGCTAGTTTTCCAAAATTACCGACCCCAGCTTAAAGAGTAGATTTTTTTTGCATGTTCTCTGGTGTGTCACCTTGTAGATTTAGGGTGAATCCCAGTTCTATCCCTTAGCCTTTCCCCTTTCCCTGCTGAGAAACAAGACGCTACTCGATTCCCACTACGTCATCACCCACAGTTTCTTGCTAGCTGTGATGTAGGCAGATGCGACAATAGCCGTAGCTACAGCTGCAAAAACTAGCTAGTTTTAATAAGAAATTTCAAAATAAGACCAACAATTCAAAACATGATTATTTACTTTATGATTTAATTATCTCTTGTAATTATGCACTTCCTTCTGTCTCTGTCTGCCTTTGTTTTGAGGGCTGTGTCGCCCCCGGTCTTAGCCCTTCTCCTTAGCCCTACAGAGAATTGGGACATCCCTTCACTAGACGTGAACATGCAGAACCAAGAGGTAAGGGGTAAGACGAGGGCTAAGGGGTAGAACTGGGATTCACCCTTAGTGCTGCTCTTACTTCATTATATTGTAGAAGTGTGTTGAGTGTTGTGTGTGCTCTGCCTCTCTCTCACACTCTGACAACAACAGGGGCGTCACTTGTTCTGTGAAAGTTTTTGGGCCTTGTGGATGTCTCCCTCGGAGCCTCGCTGTGTCCCTCCATACACACGCTAACTGGGAAACAGCAAGTGAACTTTGGCCTGGGTCAGCGCCTGAATGCGAGGATCCCTGTCGCCGCAGATGTAATGAGGCGAGAGACATTTGGAGGGCTCTATTATCAGTGACAGGAGCGACCCTGCCAACACACACACACACAGAAATGTGTTTGTTTTCCTCAAAGGGTCACGGTGCTCGCTCGGCTCTACTGTCGTGTTTAATTCTGCATCCGCCCTTATTTAACATTGTGACCTTTTTTTTCTGTGAGCTCCCCCTTCCATCCTCTGTTCATCAACTGCAGAGAAGGATGGGAAAAATGACATGAAAAAGATTTGTTTTTGTTTTTGTACGATGAGTGTTAAGTGGAGCTGTCACAAACAATGTTTAACTCCCAGTAGAAGTGCCAAGTCTATTAAAAATGAATCAGAGATGGAGGGCAGAGCATTGAGATCAAGAAGAATATCAAATGTGGAGAATAACTTCGAAATGTTTGGGGTTTATTTGCTGTTTTTAAAGAGAGCTCAATGTATTACTCTCAAAATCTTTGCTCTCTTCTTTAAATGCAAAATAGTAAAAGCACTCTATCAGTGTTTGTCTTTATGCCTTATGGAGTCATAGCACACCATCCATGATGGGTTCATCTGCATTGACCTGGATTTCCACAAAGTCCACCTGCTTATGACTTTTACTCCACTACATTTGAAAGACTGTTAAGTCCACTACATTTCTATTAATGGTCTTGTTACTCGTAACTTTTAATTATAGTTTTAAAGTCCATGGAAGAAATTTCTCTTCTCTTCTAAAATGTGAACTGCATGTTATTTTTTCAAGCCATGATACTGTACCTGTACCTTATGCATGCGTTATAGGTAAACATTGAGCTAACGTTGCTCAGATAACAGTTTGTCTTGGCAGTAATGATGGCGACGGCAGAAAGGCTACAGACGATGATTCCACACCGGAGCTCCCATGGCCGTGTCTGTAGTCCATGTTTGAGAGTGTCAAAATGAAGTGTGATTCAAGTTGTTTAAAATGTTTGCTCTGTTTGCCACACACACACTTTATCACTACAAAAAACTTGCAGTCCTACTATCCTTTTGTCACTTCAATTGTGTTTCAATAGCGAAGCCTATCCCAGCTGTCATTGGCCGAGAGTCGGGGTACACCCTGAACCGGTCGCCAGTCAATTGCAGGGCCACATAGAGAGACAGACAACCATTCATACTCACCCTCATACCTAAGGACAGTTTAGAGTCACCAATTGACCTAATGAGCATGTTTTTGGTCTGTGGGAGGAAGCCGGAATGCCCAGAGGGAACCCAGGAAAAAACCCCTGTCCGACCCCGGAATCGAACCGGGAGCTTTCTTGCTGTGAGGCACGCGCACTACCCTTCTGCACCACCGTACTGCCCAGAAAAATGTGATATTAACACTATATAACTTGGTGGACAGCTATTATTACATCATGCCACATCTCTAGGGTCATGCCACTAGTCAAGGCTAGTCCAGATTCCACATTTGAACTGGTGCTACTAGATTAAAGTGCATCTGATATTGCTTCAATTTCTAAATTTGAAGTGTTAAGCTGTGTTCACACCGAACGCAACCTTGCTACTTCAGCAATACTAGAGACGGATGAAAAATTCCAAGAAACTGGATCAGCAAGTCTCAGATCCAGGTCCATGACAACTCATCACCCAAAAAGATGAAGTCAAACTGAAGTTGTGTGTCCATAAGTACCTCATATTTGTCACTGTTGCTTAGTGATGTCACGCCTGCTCAAGTTTCACCACATTCATAACATGTATCATATAATAGGATGTGTAAGTGATTTTTCCTAACTGTATCCTTTTCACTCACCTACCAACCACAAAACACTTCAGCTGATGGCCCTGCAGCAACATCGTCTGTGAGTTCTGTCACTCTGTGAACCAAAATTAAAACTAAGACCACGACAAGCGACGTGGTCTCCTTGATTGCAGCTGTCGCTTACATTAACTTTACATGGAGAGTCATCGCTGAGGTCGTATAGCTGCGTTCGGTGTGTAGGCGGCTTTATTGTGCTCTTTTAGGAAGATTGTTATATGGACTACAAACATGGCAGAGGAGCACAATACAACCATCACTGATCATTTCTATAGACAATTATACAAACACCTTAGTAACAGCCATGGACAGTACTGCCATAAGGTCTTCGGATTAAGAGAAAATCCTCAAACAAGAGGTTACAGCAAAATCTTACATTGTTTGACAGCTTTTAAGTAAAACTGCCATGTTGTAGTTCTATGGTAGCTCGATAATAGCTTTATGCCTGTAAGTAGTGGAGCAGGAAAGACATATCTGTGTAGACCATCGTGGAAGTTAGCATCTTATTTACTCTCTTGATGAAAAGCCTCTAGGATTTTTACTGTTCTTCGATCTTTGCTGATAATTAGATCTGTAGTTAATAAAAACAAATCAAACTCACACAATTTGTGCTTTGTAATCATCTCGAATAACTTACGAATCTTCTTTCAGGATTTTTCAGCCCTAGATATAAGATTCAAAACCAAAATTATGGTCCCACTCAGAAGCAGTTGCAATATTTCTCATCCATAATGTCACACTGTTAAATCTGAAAGTTTCCTCCCAGTTAAATGACCTGATGCCTCCATGCCTTGATTACCTCGCATGAGTTATGGAAAGATAAAAAAAAAAAAAACTTTCAGAAAAACTTGCGTTAGGATCCCCAGCCATTTTTGTAGTCCTTGTTTGCAGTTTGTTTGCAAATACCCACTTAAACACAACAATACCTTGAAATAAAAGACATGGCAATGTCTGATTCATTTGATTATTTCAAAGTAACATCAAACCTGATTCATGTTCAATCAATTTGTCAGGTATTTTTCCTAAAATGGTATTCTTAGTGGCATATACTTTCAGCCTTAAGCACCAGGAAGCGCAAGATGCTAACTCATTCCTGTGTTTTTTGACTAAATCCTGCACCTCTCCAGGAGAAGGTGAGGAGACTTGGAGCAGCAGTGAAAGGAAGCTCTACAAAGATGATGACATGGCTTTTTTCTTTACATAGGAATTAAGTTTGTATGACCTGGTAACAGATAAATAAGACAATTTAAAGTAAGAAAAAAAAATGAGTTTACTGGATCATGAGATGCTTAAAGAATCACTTCCCTCTTCAATACTGGGCCAGTCTTTTAGATCCTCCCTCAAATCCAGCCTGGTTTAAGGTACTTTAACAAGATTATCATATATGCTTTCTTAACATTCTTGTAACATTACTGTGCTTAAAGATCAAATCAAAAGACACAGAAATACAGTCACAAAAGAACAACCTCAATGCACAGCACTGAAAGTCTGCTCCATCAGAGGTGGTGCTCTGGTGTAAATGCAGTAAAAGGGGGAAACCTTCAGGGGAAAGAGGGAGGGGAGGAGTGTGTTTCCTTCCTGAGTGTCACCAGGAGTCACAAGTATTTTAGTGCAGGGATCAAACACTTTAACAGGGCAGTAAACAGCTTTAACATTCACTCGAACAAAGCAGCAGACTGGCTGAGGAGGAAGAGGAGACACCTTCATGTCTGATGTCCTAACACTCTTTATTACACTGTCCCTCTTTTTATCTTTAACAGCTGATGAGTCTCCGCCTTAATAATGAACTCAATTTTCAACATCTGCCCCTTACTTCTAGTGTTCACCAGTTTTCTCAGAGATTTAGATACGCCCTTTACTGCAACTGTAAATGACTGTCATAGATCTCCTTTTCCATGATAACACTGATTGTATTTCTTTTTTAGAAGTTGTATGTTGAATTTTTCATTGGTATGGCCAACACAACTTGGTTAGACAGAACCCCTAGTATACAGAAGTGACATTAGCTGGGTTTCCATTACAGTTTTTCGCAAAATAAAAGCGATATTCCGAAAATTTCGACAAAGTCTATTTGCGCTTTGAACGTGTTTCCATTGAAGGCTGTGCTTGGCAGTTGCGTCGTAACTTTCGTGAAATATCATCCTGCAAGATTTCACCGCAGGAAGATGGATGCCAAGGCTTGTCGAAGCCTTTCCCCCTCATTTCCGTTTGTATCTCCTTATAACAACTCTCCGTCTGTCCGTCCTCTGTCCAAACGTACTGCGCCATGTTTACTCCGATAGAAGTGATCATGTGACCAGATCTGTCACGTCCTGTGACGTATAATTGCGGAAAAAGTGTTTCCATTGCGCTTTTGTGACATATTTGAATAATGAAACATCTGAAAAAAAGCACCTAATGATAGCATAAAAATGTTTTTGCGATATTTTAGTGCTTTTTGGAAATTCAGGTGTTTCTATTACCAGTTTTTTATTGCACTATTTACATTTGCGCATATCCAAGTGTAATGGAAACACACTTATTGTTAGGCAGATGGATAGTTGCTAACTACCCACAATGGCTGCCTTGAAACCCCTGCATCACTTTAACATGTTGGGTTTGCTAGTAAAAACAAAGGCCAGCTACTGTTTAGACATAACTGGTCGTGTCAAAATTAGATTTAAGAGCCCATGTTTTGTTACTTTCAGTTTTATTTTCCTTCATGTATGTTTACCACATCTTCTCCACGTAAAAGAGCATAAACAATACAGTCGAGGGCATCCGGAGTTTTCCCTCTATTCTTCTTCTCTATCCTTAGAGCATCTGCAAAGGCATACATAAAGTCTATCTATCTATCTATCTATCTATCTATCTATCTATCTATCTATCTATCTATCTATCTATCTATCTATCTATCTACAAGGACACTTCAGAAACCAGTCACACAACGTTATCACAAGAAGTGCAAAGGTTTTTCCTTTGCGTTTTCAAAAGCAGTCCACTCTCACATGGAGACGTCAGAATGACTGAAAACACTGTAGCATGCCTGCCAGGCCAGTACATGGCGATGTAGGTTTGTGGTGAAACAGTGGTGTTAGAGCACGTATATGTGTTCCAGAGGAGACAAACTTTTCACAAACAACAATGGTGAGTGGATGCACAAAGATGCAGGAGTTTCTTGTCTGGACATCAAATCTGTCTGGATAGTTTTGTCTGGGTAACAAACTGAACACAGTTAGCAGCACAAGTGCTGCTCAGTAGACGGCTGTTGTGGTTTCTGGGATGTGCGTTGCGGTCAGTGTTGGGCAGATTACTTCAAAAAAGTAATTAGTTATAGTTACTAGTTACTTTCCCAAAAAAGTAATTGAATTACTAACGGAATTACTCCTTCATAAATGTAATTAGTTACCAGGTAAAGTAATTGATGCGTTACTTTTTTAAAAAAGCTTTTTGCTGCTTGAATTGTGTGTCTCCGTCTGTGTCCTTCCTTGTTGTTACCTGCTGCAGCAGCTCTGACATCATCAGTTCTCCAACAGCGCGTGCAGGGGAATTTGCCTGATAGACTAGAATGGGAGTGAAGTGCTCCACAGTAAGCTTCACCTACGAGCAGCGCTGCGTTGGTGAGAGCCAGCGCGCGCCAAGGCGCTGGAGATTCGCTTCAGATCTATTTTCCGCACGGCCACGTCCAAACCTTGTAAATTCAATGTCACTTTTCACTTTTATGCACGGATATAGGCGGATAGAAGTTAAATAAATCACGAAGCTGTGTGGTTGGGACCAGCAAAGGGACCTTGGAGAAGGGAAGTGAGGCGTTGTTTATTTCTTTTCTCAGTGTATAACATGTTTTATGAGCGTGTGACATCGCTGTGCTCATCATGAGAGCTCTCCGGGGATCAGCCCTGCCCCATACGGAGCTGCAGCCGCAGCTCCGCTCGGTGCGCCCTTTAGTGGGTTTTTTCTGTCAGGGCAAGACCGTGGCACTGCGAGGCGCTTCCGTGTGCGGTGGAATTTGAGGGTGAGGCTGGTCGGATAACAGCTGCTTGACATCGGTGCAAAGTAAAACGCCACATTTCCCTGTAAATAATAGTAATGGCGTTGTAACGCATGAAAAAGTAATTAATTAGATTACCCGTTACTGAAAAAAATAACGCCGTTAGTAATGCCGTTATACTCTAACGCCGTTATTACCAACACTGGTTGCGGCCTTCATGTGAAAAAGTCCTGCACATGTGCCACATGTCTGTGTATTCTCTGGAAACGTGAATCCCATCTACACAGACATGGACACGAAAATATTATCAAAACTTTTCACTCTGGACCCTGGCTACAAAAGTTTGCAGATTTGGGCACTCTGGGCACCATTTTCATGTAAACGGGAGGTGAAAGTTCAATGAAAACTCAGTTTTTGGCCGTTTTGTGTTGCTGTGTAAACGGGGTCTAAGAGAATATACATTTTTAATAAAACTAGAATACCAATATTCATTTTTTCATATTCACAACTGCTGGTTGGGAATGAATGGCGGGCCACATTTAGTGATGTGGAGGGCCGCGCTTGGCCCCCGGGCCGCCACTTGCCCTACATGATGAAATTAGGTCTGATTGGATTAATGCTGCCCATAAAAAAAACCCGTGACTCGTGTTTTTCCCACCTGTAACCCGTGAAAGTGCACTGGAATGGCAGTCGAACTCGTAACTTCCCACCGTGAACTCGTACCAGATTGATGTACTCCGAGTTACGACTTGTGACGTCACATCACTGCCTAAACAATATGGCAGCCTCTTAATAATGACAAACACTGTAAAGTATAAGCTTCTGTTACCTTTTGCGCCTTTTCCCTGCTTCTGTTTCACTCAAATGAGTTAGTTGATAAAGCATAAATCCTATAATGCCTGCCATGTTGGTTAATTTACATACCAGAATTCCTTGCGCTCAAACCGAAGATGGAACGCTTTCAGGCGGGAACTCAGAGATTTCAGCTGGGAAATTTTCAAGTTACGAGTCGCCTGGAATGCAGCATAAGTCTCTGTCAAACATTTTAGTCTAGTTTTTATTTGTTGACTAAAATGTAAGTTAATTTAGTTTTTGTTTAAGTCCATGTGCACTTGTTTTTTTAGTTTGTAAGTTTTTTGTTTAGTTTTTTTAGTTTGTCAGGGGAATAAATGTTGAAAACTATGACGAAAATAATTAGTTGACAAAATTAACATTGATTTGAAGGATCTGCTGTTGTCCTTTCTCTACAAAGTCTTAGAATAATTTGTTTTGGTCTCCCTTCAGTGACAGCCTGAGGGTTTGTGTGTGTTCTCTGGTTTACGAAGACTTCCTCCCTCTTCTGTCATGACCCACGAACCAGGTTATGACTCTTCAAACTGAATCATGACTCTGCATGCTTAAAAAAACTTCAGCCAGGTGAGCGGACATGAATCAACTCCCTTTATGGTAACTGGTCATGACTCGTGGGATTTGAGGTTCACTCTCAGCAGGAGGAGGTCAGAGTGTCGGCCTCCTGGTTCAACTGGAGGTCACTCACTGATTACTGAGCTCACTCGCTCGCTCTCACTGTAGAGACTCAAGCAGAAGAGAGGGGCTGTGATTGTTTCACATTCAAGGACCTGAGAACTGATCTGGGTACACTTTATGTCAGAGTACAGCTAAGAACAATCAGTACAATGAGTACAAGGCACTCGTCGGTGAGTAATGCTCTAAGGGTATTTCTGTATTTCACATGCCGTTGTTTCTACACAGCAAGGACTCTTTTTTCCAAACATGTAGAGGTAGAAAGAGGGTGACTGTTGGCGGCTCAAGAATGATAAAAATTTACAGATTAAATAATAAATGGACAGACTTCGTTTTTTTTTTTAACTCTTCACATCTTTCTGGCCACCCATGGGGCTTTGACACCAGAGGACCCAAACCACTGGGTTGTGGACCTGCACCAGGATGTACATCATTTGGTACGGTGCCATTGAGAAACAAAAATATTTCATTTGCCCTGTTTTTAATCATCAGGCACCTCACATATCTCCATGGAGCTGCCTGCACAGGCTTTGCACTCCGGCTCTCTTTCCCTGTCTCCACTGTGATGAACGAAAAAGTACAACCTGAGCTAAACTCTCTGTAAAACTTGTGCGCTCTGCTGTAGAGGTAGTTTTACATATTTTGACTGCACGATGTGTGCAACTAGAGGACAGACAAGGCACACAAGAGCACCCAATTTGATTAAAGTGTCAACTGCTGATTTTCAATGAGCTGTGCATCTTAAAATGATCTTGCAATAAATAGATATGTTTTTAAAATAAACACACACACAAACATAAAATATATACAGTACAGTATATATATATGCATGTATGTATATATATATATGTTTATACACACACACACACCTATGTATATATATATATATATATATATATATATAGAGAGAGAGAGAGAGAGAGAGAGATATATATATATATATATAACAGCGTGCATACACGTACAAAGCTTATGATATGATTCTGATCTGTTGTTGTCCAGTCCAACGCCGATCTTCAACTTCGACTTCAACTTTATTTATAATCCCTTGGGAAAATTATTTCTCAGCAGCAGGCATCAGCACACAAGTACATGATAACACATATCTATATCAATTCTATCCAAGATGCATGAAGTACAAGAAAAGAAAACTGGTCAGGCCAATGAATTTAGGTTTTCAATAGCAACTGGAATAATCTGATGTTTTATTCATCATTGATGGTATTTTGGAAAAAAAATCATTTAATGTGTATTTTAGGCCATAAATTTGAGTTGCATCAAGACAAATACTTGACAATTTATGTGTTAAACGCATCTTTGATATGTATGATTTTGACTTAAACTGATTTTTTTAAAAATGAGTTTGAAAATAATTTATTACATTTTTGAAGTTTGATTTTTTTTCCATCATATTCTTTTGAAAGAGAAATTTAAATTAATTTGCAAATTTAATGAAATATGACAAAAAGTGTACATGAAAAAAGGTAGCTTTTTTTCCCTGAAAATACCAGGCTGCAATTAGCAAACCCTAAATAGTGTATTTAAGATCGTAAAATGGAGCTGCATTATAACAAAAACTTGAAAATTAAAGGGTTAAACATTTTTTAATTAGCATGATTTGTGTTTAATGGACCTTAAGGTAGTAACTTGGAAGGTGCATCTGAGGGTTAATTACTGTTTTGAGGTCAAATAAAAAAATAATCATCCGACTGATCAGCTGTTTGTATAATTGACCCCTCTCTCTCTCTCTCTCTCTCTCTCTCTCTCTCTCTCTCTCCCCCTGGTGAACTTGGTTGAGCTCGCGGGTTCACAGAGATGTCAGGGTCACAAACAGGTCAGCCAGCGCGCGAGCTGCGGGAGGAGGAGAGATACAAACACGCGCCGCGGGACTACTGACTGTGTGTGCGCGCGTGTGTGATCATGTGTGGATCAGCTGTAAGGAGACAGGCTGCCTTTCCGATATTTCAGGGTGTTTTTATTATTATTAACACTAGTGGACAAAAGTTGTTGTTTCTGTAAACTTGTTGCAGAGAGGATTTTTTTCTGAGCACAGTAAACAATGCTGAGAGAAACTAACACTCTGACCAACCTCATTTAAGAGTCAACATGGTTTCTTTGACCCGATGTAATAGTTTCTGATTCTCTACAAGCATGAAATGATTTACAAGCTTGTATTAGATAATTATGCAATGGTGTGTAGAATAAAGCTTTTGACAAGTTTGCCAACAGATTGTTATTATGCAACAATTTGAGTAATTAATATATGGCCCATTTAGACTAAACGCACCAGCCAAGCCAATTTTTTAACATGCATCCATCACACTAAAATCACCTTCAAGTCACCATTTCACTCAAAAATGTAACTTTTACACATTCTTAAGGTCTGTTATAATATGACATGCCATGTGAGAAAAATAAGTTTTATGATGTTAACTGAGACGTGCTCTAACTTTGGGTCCGATAAAAGATCTCGACTTTTCTCAGCCTTTTACTGACCCATCAGTCCAACATCTCAGCTCTATCATGCAGATGAGCCTGTGCTGTTGGTGTCATAAAGCCATTTTGTGGGGTACACCTGTTCAACTGCTAGTTAAAACAAATAGCTAATCCATCAATCACATGGTGTACACAGGTTATCTGAACAGTCTGTCCATTGTGAAACTTAAAGACACAGAGCAGAATCTTGTAATTAACATTCATAAATATTTAAACTGTGGCAGTAACCCTGATCTTTGGGCATCTTAGAGACTATCACTATCAGGCGGTTGCTGTTTTAATTGCATTTTATTTTCTGTTTCAATATTTATAACACTTTTAATGTCGGTGATGTATTTTGTGGATTGTGTTTTAATGTGAACCCCAAGAAGAGTACTTACTGCTTAGGCAGTAACTAAGGTGATCTGAATATCATTCATTCATTTTTTATACCCCTTTAGCCCTTTCAGGGTTGGGGGGGGACGGGAGCCTATCCCAGCTGTCATTGGTTGAGAGGCGGGGTACACCCTGAACCAGTCGCCAGTCAATCACAGGGCCATATAGAGAGACAGACAACCATTTACACTCACACTCATACCTAAGGGCAATTTAGAGTCACAAATTAACCTAATGAGCATTTGTTTTTGGTCAGTGGGAGGAAGCTGGAGTGCCTGGAGATAACCCACTCATGCACGACAAGAACATGCAAACTTCACACAGAAAAGCCCCTGTCTGACATGAAATCGAACCAGGGACCTTCTTGCTGTGTGGCACGTGCACTACCTGCTGCGCCACCGTGCACCTGATGAACCTGATGAAATAAATAATTAATAAAATAACTAGACACAATCAGTCAGGTCACCTGTTGAAATTCTACTTGTCAAAATTAAGTGTGAAGGTGTTTTAAAGGGAGTTCAGGTCTTTTGAGGCGGGCCTGCTCAAGGCCCATGGCACTAGTCAATATGTATAATTGCCAGTAAAGCAACCGGCCTTCTCTTCTCCTGAAGGAGGATACCCAGGTATGGATGCTGTACAGGTTTTATTACTGACCACACACTGTTCTACACTCATCAGCTGATCAGCTGACTGACTTCACTTATGGCCCTTTTCCACTACCGCGCCTTAGCCCTACTCTACTCGGCCCTACTCGATTTGCAGCGTTTCCACTGGCCTGGTACCTCCAACAACAAGCTAGTTTTATTACCTACTCCGCTCTGGTTCCAAGCAAACTGAGTCGAGACTGAACAATGATGTCTGCCGGCTACTGATTGGTCAGACAATGTCGTCATCGATGAGTCATGAGCACAACGACGTACATGCTAGCGGTAGCTACCATTAGCTTACCCTCATGTGTCTTTTCTTTGCAGCTCGATTGCTCTCGTCCTCGGCTTCATTCTGTTGTATAGCTTCCAAAACTCTCCTGTGCTTCTCAAGGGGTATTTCTTCCTGCCACCTGCAGCCTTCTTCTTCTTTCCTTTTTTACTTAGTTTGTGACAAAAAGCCACAGATTGTTGTGTTGCGCTCAAAATGACGTCACCGCAGTGCCACTCAGCTGTTTACAGCAACACTGCACCCCACTGGGCCGGCAACTGGGGATAATGGAAAAGCAGCACAAGGCGAGTAGAGTAGAGCCGGGTAGAGTCGAGTCGAGTAGAGTAGAGTAGGGCTAATGGAAAACGGCCATAAAAGTGAGTTATTTTGACTTGAAATGCCGTTGGTCATGGATAGAAGATGAGGTCTTTATGAAGTGGTGCACACAGAGGAGGAACTTTTGTAGGTAGTCTCAGATAGAAAGATGGAGGGAAGGACTGTTGTGGAAACTGAGGAGCAGGACGGACTGGTGGTGCAAATTCTTGATGCATGAAGCCATATCCATAAACCCAGAGACCCATGGCTGCTAACTGACCTGCTGCAGCACTTGACCTGAACAACAGGAGCGCAGACCCGTGTACGTAGCCCATATGCCGCATAATGGGATGATTCCAAGCTCAAGGGCTTTGTTTGGGAAATTTGAAATGCTGTAGACAAAAAAAGAGTTGTAGTATTGTTGTACTGTCAGTAGTATTGTTTAATTCAGCCAGTGTAGTCTATCGTCTAGTAGCGTCAGTATAATCCCTCAGGGAGAGATGGTCAAAATTCAAATGCTAAAAAATGCCTTTCTTGTGGCTGTATCTACTTATGAGGACACCAAGGTAAATAGAATACTTTTTACTTAATCATAAGCATCACTGCTTGTGCTTATGTGTGGGAAGTGAGTGAGCTGGCAGCTATGACCAGCCGTCCACTAGGGTGTGGATCAAACACAGAATGCAAATGTTGCAATTCCCCATGCATTCAGCAGCTTGTCCACATAATCATGAAAGATTCCTGTTACTGTTGTTGTTGTTCCTGGATACTTTCTAGCATTTCTGCATGTTCAGGAGAGGTTAAATTGACCCATCTAGCAGAGTGGTTAGCAACCAGGCACCCCATATACTTGCTTCTGCCGGTCCAGGTTCGAATCCTGCCTGTGACCAGTTTGCAGAGTGTCTTCCCCTACTCTCTCGCCCCCTTTCACAAGTCTATCCACTGTCTCTCTCCTATAAAGGCACAAAATGCCTTGCAAATAAACTACAATTCCCATAATGACCTAAAGAGGGTGAAACCCTGATAGCAGCCGAGGAGACATGAATGGGATTTTCTACTATAAACTTCAGTGTTTTTTGTGATTTCAATCTGGATCAAAGCCACATGAAATTTATCTTGATGATAGAGACATTTATATATTGTCTTGTAATTTTTTAAGCAGTAATTGCAGAGATATAGTTTTCTTAGATACAGCTCAGTTTTAACTTATGCAATTATTCAAAATTTTGGGAAATATTTTATCCAGACAAATATACAGATCATCACCAAAATATAATGGCTTCCTCCTTGGACAAAACCACACCTCTGGTAAAATTGTCATGCAAGTCTATCTAGTAGTTTTTAAGTAATTCTGCCAACAGACATAAAAAACAGACAAACACACACATGCAAAGACATTACTTCCTTAGTGAATGTTACAATCTGCAGCACAGCCTCCACAAATAACCCTTGAGAGGTGCAGGTGACATTGAGTTTTGATGAACCTTTAGGCAGATCTGACCAGGTGATAGTGGACTTTCACTTATGTCAGGTAAGGCTTGATCAGATGAGACTGACAGACATGTCCAACAAAAGTAGAAAAGTTTATTTAATGCACCTATAAAGTTTATTTTTCTGTCCTCGTCATCTCTTTTATACGTGTAATTAGTGGAAATGAGTGGAGCAGGTGATCAGCTAGTCTGCAGTGATAATGTGTGCAGCAGTCTTTGTGAGTTGTAGCTTTTAACTTGAACTTCCCTTCACCTCGTGCAGCTTTATCACACCTGAACAGCAGAATCCTGTGGAACACATTCACACAGTGATGAGAAAAACTCACAGATACAACATGAGCAGCTGGAAACCCACTCACCCTGAAATATACTTCACCCACTGCTGTCTGTCTGGGAGCACAGCAAACAAGGATTTACACTCTCAGGACAAACACATAACTCATATTTCATTTAAATATTATCAAAACCATTCTTATTAAATGATAAGAGACAGCTAAATTGGTGTTACACACTTTTTGCTTTCTCGTGTTTTTACAAGTACTCATCAAATGACAAAATCAGTGAATAAAATGACATTTCTCAGGTGGTTTTCACATCTACAGTAGCTTTGTTCCAATGCAGATTATAAGAAAATCCTATTATCGTTAAATGTTTACACTGCAGTATTTTAAAGCAGCACAATTCAAGCAAAGTCCTCAGACTGTAAAAACAGAACTGGACAAAGCCGTGTAACATTAGCTGTCTGATTATTCACGAGTAAGGACCACACCATCAACAGGATGAATTTGACAATTATTTATTGCGTACAGTGGATAACAAACGACATAGTAGGTACGTGAAGACGGTTGGGATAACGGTTTGGGGAAACTTCATGGGGAACTCGCCGTAGCTCCTGGGCACGACGAACCCCCTCTTTAAGGCCCTGAGGAAGGAAGGAAGAAAGAAGTTTTAAATAAGGGGAGGGAGGGAGGGGTGCGTCGAGTGTGCGAAACAAGAGGGAAATGGTCGGTTAGAATTTATAGGAACACAGGAAGAGGCGTGGTTGAGGTGTGGTTCACTCCCGAAATTCAGCTTAAAGCTCCACTAAAAGAAGCCTTTGGGACAACGTTACTTTGTCATAATATGAAGCCACATTATACATAGATATAATATATATTTAAAATGATGATGTTTTTTTAACCAGACTGTAAAGATGTTTATTTAAGCTCTAAAAACTGTTTCCTGGATGCAGTCATGTAACCTTTGGGGTTCCTGCAGCCATCCTCATGTGGACACTTGAGGAAACAGCCTCTGGCACTCCTGCATGGGCCTCCGATTTCAACCCTAGAGGTTGATGGCTTGTGATACCTCAATATCCACAGCCAGCATTGGCATGAATGTCATTATACATTATGGGTAGGAAGCTAGCAGGCTAAGCTACCTGCAAAGGATGAATGGGCACTGATGGACAGCAACATCGACAACTTCCATGTTTTTGTGTGACATCAATCTGGATCGGATCCAAATGAAATTTATTTTTATTTATTTTTATTTTATTTATCCTTTATTTATACACGTTAGTCTCTTGAGACTCACGTCTCATTTGCAAGAGAGACCTGTTTCCAACAGGAAAATTACATACATTTACAATAAAAGTTACACAGTACAAAAGACAGCGTACAACAAGACGTTTAAAATTCCAGTTAAAATGATGGAAAGATTCTAATTAAAACAACAACAGTTCTCTATAGAAGCTTTCTCCAGATATTTTAATAAAATTTTAAATTCACCAAGTGTGACCAGACTGGACAACTTCAGGTCCTGCTGGAGCATGTTCCAGCTGGACGGACCTGGGAAGGAGAAAGCCTTTAACTTGATGACAGAGACATGGACTCCAAACATTCCTGTAAAACAGGACACAAATTCATTTAGAAATGACAGAGATACTACTTTTTACAGTTCAGCCCAGTATTGACCGATGAGATTTTTATGGAAAGTTTGGGATTTTTTTGCATCCAAACAAATATCCAGAGTACCACCTAAATTTAATGGCTTCTCCCTCGTACCAAACCATATCTCTGGTTAATTTTTCAAGTAAATCCATTTGTTTTTTTTTGTTTTTTTCTATAAGCAAACAAAAATCCCAGGCAAGTAAAAACATAACCTCCTTGATGGAGGTACAAACTGATCAGTCCATTAAACTTCAGTTGTCATTTTTAACAAATAACTCTGAAATACTCTGCACCTTGAGTGCATATTCAGTCATGTACCTTTTCACACAGAGAGACTCAAGTAAAGCTACTTTAACTTGTAACTGAGGTAAAGTTATCACAGAAACTTTGATGCCCCATGAGCAGGAGTCAGAGGATCAGAGGTGGAGTCTGACTTCAGACAGCGATGATCAGCTGATCAATAATAGATGATGTCTGACTGTATCAGTGATAGTCATCATGTCGTCACACAGGGTGAACCTCGGGGCACACACATCATCCATGTAATGTGTCGCTGTAAAAACAGCAGCCAGGGTGTCTCACTCTGACCAACAGGCCCTGACGCGCGCGCACACGCTCGTCCTGCCTTATTGCACGTCGTAAAAACCTGAGCCTGACCCTCGGTGAGGATGTGGAGATTCTCTGCTCTGTTTACTTTACATGCAGCGGAGGGATTACTCTGAGCGTGTGCGCGTCCATGCGTGCATGTTTATGTGAGGGCGCACGCGTGCGCCTCCCCCGCCCGTCCGTGCTGCCCTGGGTTTGAACCCTCAGAGAGAGATATCATTTTATAACAGACATGCAGAGGGTAAAGTCTGGCTGTAGATACGAGGAGGTCAATGTTACTGATAGACAGTCAGAGTCAACAAGAGGACAGAGGACTGCCCATTATCATCAAATCATCTTTATATCATTCAGATTTCATCAGGAGATTAACAAAGAATCAGACTGATATCAAACTGATAACCAGGGCTGTCCAGGTCATCAAGTTTTAAGACATGCTGGGATATTTTCAAAACTAATTTAAAAAAACGACAGAATCCCTTAATGATGATAAAATGTATATTTATTTAATTTAAAAAAACTCCAGATTCTAGCTCCATGGAGAGATTACTGTCACGAAAAGACTAACATTGATGTAGTTATTGACTGCAAAATGTTGTGAATAAGAAATTACAAACCCAAATTCCTGTGAAGTTCAGATGTTGTGTAAAAATTGCTAAAAACAAATTGAATAATTGCAAATCTTTTCGACCTATATCCAGTTTAATGTACTACAAAGACAAGATATTTAAAGTTCACTGTGATAAACTTAATTCTCTCTTCACGAATATGCCCTCATATTTTAAACTGATCCTTATAATACAACTCTCCTATAAAATTAGTGTGTAAACGCAGGTTTTTTTCAACGTGGGTTACATTGCTAACAATCACCAAGTGACTCCTTCCCCACCGCTAGCAGACCCGGGTCTAATCGCCATGCTGATGATATAAAAGCAGATTGTATTTGTATTTGTGATAGTAAAGAGTCGTAGAAGTTACAGACCGTCATTATGTAAATTAGCGGGTTCACCCGCATGTGATGTGCCCACTGGGAGCTGATCAGAGGCAAGCCAATAAAAACAGGGTCAGTCAACCTGGGTCAAAATGCGGATTTGACCCTTTTCCCCTGCCGACAGGAGCCGATTGTTACTGGGTTCAAACAGGTTTTTTTGGCCAGTGGGAAATGGGTGCAGCATGTTCCAAAATAGCTGGGACAGGGTCATGTTTACCACTGTGTTACATCACCTTTCCTCAACAACACTCAATCAGTGTTTGGGAACTGAGAACAATAATTCCCGCTTTGTAGGTGGACTTCTCTCCCAGTCTGCTTGTGTACGACTTCAGTTACTCAACAGTCTGTGGTCTCCTTTGTTGTATTTTCACTTCATAATGTGTCACATATTTTTTAGTGGGAGACAGGTCCGGACTGTAGGCCGGTCAGTCTAGTACCTTCATTTTTTTTACTACAAAGCCATGCTGTTGAAAACACAAGCAAAATGTGGTTTGGCATTGTCTTGATGAAATAAGCAGGGACATCCCTGAAATAAATGTCAGTTGCATGGCAGCATGTTGCTACTTTCAGCATTAACGTTGCCTTTACAGATGTCCTGGCTACCCATGCCATGGGCACTAACACATCCCCATATCATCACTAATGCTGACTTTTTAACTTTGTGCTGGTAAATATCTGCATGGTCCTTTTTCCTCTTTAGCCCGAAGAACACAACAGCCATGATTTCCAAACATTCTGAACATCGTGAACAGTTTTCCAGCTCGACCCCAAATAAACAGACACATTTTATTTTAGACACATGCACACTGCATCTACGTTTATATTATATTTATACTGTTTCAAAGTTCAGTGCTCATATGTAGAGCTCCTTCACGGCACCTCCTGTAAATATTTTTGTGTTATGTTTTTGTTATTTTTTTACATTTATTGAATATTTTGCATATTTTTGATATATACCGAGGTCAATATTGCACTATTTTCGACCTATTTTATACTTTATTTCATTCCTCCTAACCCTTGTTTTTATTCTTATATATATATTTATTTCTTTTGCACGAATTTACCAAGGCAAATTCCTTGTATGTGCAAATGTTCTTGGCAGATTCTGACTCTGAAATGTGGACTTGTGGGTTTTTGGGCTTTCTGCATACATGCAAAGATTCCTCTAGATCCTCCGAATAATATTATGGACTGTTGATGAAATCCCTCAATTTATTGCAATTGTATGTTTAGAAACATCATTTTTAAACTGTCAGACTATTTTCTCAGTTGTTCACAAAGTAGTGAACCTCGCCCCATCCTTGCTTGTGAACAACTGTTCCTTTTATACTCCGTCATGACACTCACCTGTTTCCAATAAACCTGTTTGATAGCACAACAACAACAGAAGTCTTGGAAACATGGTCTTAACCTTTTTAAATAGAAGAGAGCAGGAGCACAAACCCAAAAAGTGTGTGCACAAAATCCAGGTCCAGGCATTTAGAATGGTTTGAAGAAAGTAAATTCATATCCTGATGCAGGCATCAAATTCAAAATTAGTAATTATTCAGAAATATGAAGCCTGTCAATGTCTATTAGAACACTAAACATCTCATCATGTAGAGTATTTGATTGAATATAGGTCAGAAAAGATTTGCAAATTGTTGTATTATGTTTTCATTAATGTGTCACAAAAACATTCCAGCGTCATTGGAATTTGGTTTTATTTATCAATAAATGTATTTATCAATGTATTTATCTCATTTATGTAAGAAGCTTTTTTTTTTATTATACAAACAACCATCAGTATAATATCAGTTGACCTAGGTCAAGGTAAATGTTATTATCCTTGAAGAGCAATTTGTTTTACAGTTGGAAACAAACTACATAAAACACTGAGGCTCAAATGCCAAAAGCACTAAAATACACACTTACTGCACACACACTTAAAGGCACCAGGGAATATGACATTTTTAACGAGGCCAACAGTAGCAGGGACAGAAGAGTTTTACAGTATATGTGTCCTTCACCTGCAGCAGCTTAAACTCTGTGTATGGATGAGTTCTGTCAGACAGGCAAAATTCAAGGTGCCAGATTTTTAACTGTCACAATCAACTCCAGCCTTTTTCTGTTCTCTAAAGATAGGGATCAAAACAGCAGGTAAGAGAAAAGACAGAAATGGACTTCACAAAAGGAGAAAAGTGTCCACATCAGGATTTCTCAGGCCTCTATAAAAATACTGGTGTGCCCTTGCACATACTTTCACACAATTTTAACTGCCTGTCCAGTGATATAAACAAGGGAAACCGATGAGGATTTTGCTCTAGTCAAGGGCTTTTTGAGTTGATATATGTAAAATATATATATTATATAAGTATGTTTGATCCAATGCAACAAAAAAAGAAGTCCTAAACATCTAATACTGAATTTACACAATTAATAATATTGAATTTTGCAATTTACACTCCCTAGCTTCTTGATTCTTTACACAGAATTTAACAACCTGTCAATGCAAGTAGCAAATCAGCCAGTCACTTAAAACCGAGCATCAGACTGGTTCAGAAAGGTGAGGCAGAGCTGTTAGTCTTTTTAGAAAAGGTGATCCACTGGGATTTTCACATCAACCATCTGTAATATGATCAAAGAAAGAGAAAGTATCCAGTGTAGGGCTGGATTAAAAAAATCAATTTAATCGATTTCCCTTTAAATGGTTCATAATCGATCCATAAAATCCAAAGATCGATCTTTTAACGTGGGTACTTTTTTCTTCATTGGACGGTCCGAGAAGCAGCCTGTGGTATCAACTCTGCTAGTCTTGCGTTTAGCTCTGCTTTCCACCAAACAAGATCTCGTGAGATGTTACTGCAAGCAGTCAAAAAAACATGGTGGAAGCGAGTAGCACTATAGGGGCACCACCGGAGATTTTAATAGTTGACGTTTGGACATATTTCAGATTTAACAAGCATGAAAATAAAGACAGGTTGGACAAAGAACAAGTAACTTTCAGAATATACATTAATGCATATCATTAATATGTGATTAATGTAACTGCTTTGGGTTCAGTTCTTAATATAAAAACAGTTTTAATAATGTACCAGGTCAAAAAGTCATTTACAGCATTATTATACATGAAATAACCCAGACTGAACAAATTTCGAATAGTGAATCGAATCGATTTGAGACCTCTTAATATCGAATTGAATTGATCCAGAAAATCTGAATTGATACCCAGCCCTAATCCAGTGAGCAGCAACTCTATGGGGAAAAAAAACGCTCATTGGTGTCATCGGTCAGAGAAGAAAAAACAGAGTGATTTGAGACTCAAATAACCAATTTATACAACCAAGAAAAGCAGAAAAGATAATTCTGATCGACAACTTGACAAATCCTGAAGCACCTGGTCTGATGAGTCTGGACCTCTGCCAACACATAAGGTCAGAATTTGTTGTACAAAATAAAGAAGCACGAATCCACCCTGCCTTCTGTCAGCTGCCCAGGCTTCAAAAATATCTGACAAAAGATATTGTAACCAAAAAAAAAAATTCAGAACAGCTAGTACTGCGATTTTTTATTTTGTTTTTCAGCAACCAAAAATTGTAGGCAAACTTTGTCCTGCTTTGTAAATTGTGAAATGGTGGCACTGTTTGGGAAAGTAGGTGGAATTTTTCCCACTCTTACTGTGTTTTAACCAAAACCAAGACCAGTTTTTTCCATCCCAGACAAGATTTCAGCTGGTGCCCTTTGTGGGGACAGCCTTGCAAAGACACTGGGTTTGTCAGATTTCATGTGTCATCAGGCAGATTCATCTCACTGAGATTTGAGGTGATACGTGTGCATACAGTCATAAAGATTAGCAGACCAGTCAACATCTTTTGAGGTACTTGACTGGGAGGGGGAAGCAACTGAAGGGTTGTAAACACTGGCAGCCAATGAGGAAATAGTATGCAGGTGTTTAGTACAGTTTTATTTGAACAGGATGACATTTTTTCATTTAAAATAAAAGATTACAGAAGGATATTAAACGCTTTTTTGGTTGAAAAAGGTGGTTTAGCTTTTTTCTTGACTGGTTTTGGTAGCACCACTCACACACACCATATGTCAGGCCTATTCAAACACACTGGATTTTTATTGAGTTATTGCCACAACCAAAAGGGCAAAACTAAATAAAGATCAGCACTTAAACTAAATTTCTGCTGAAATACTGTTAATTTAAATTTTACACTTCAAACAGATAACTTCAACATGTTTTGACAGGTAAATATAAGCACATATTAAGGTGCGTATGAACATAAAAGTGCAGATTAAAAACATCTTTTGGTCATATTTGAAAGTGCATTAAAAGTAGCTTTCTTAACAGCAACTTTTCAGAAGGTGTTGCATTCAATGTCTGTAATAATGTTGGAATTTTTGTAAGACCTTGTCAGTGTTTCTAAAAGCTTTTTCTATTTTTCTCGACAGACGTAAGCCCCAATCACGTTGATTTGGGGCCACTCGAGGGTTGCTTTCGGGCCGCATGTGGCCCAGGGGCAGCTAATTGAATAGGGCTGCCATATGTTATAAATCTAAATGAATTAATTAATGATTAAATCAATGAATAACTACAAAACAGAATAAAACTAAAATTAAAATAAAAAGAAGAACACTTCTTTTTTATTGTTATGATTTTTAAAGATTAATTGGTTTCTTGTAATGTTTTGTTGGTGTGATTGTCCCATAATGAATGTGACGGAAAAAATGTTCCTTGAATCACCCTCAACGATCTTTTTCTTTTTTTTTTTCATTCTTACATACAGTCTATGCAGTAAATGGTCATCAATGACTTTTGTTCAAGGGACAATTTTTCATGAACACTGTGGGGGCTCGAATTTAAAAAGAGTCAAAGTGACAAAAAATAATGTTCTTCACCTTTTAAAAGCATTCAGGCCCCCATCAACATGGCTGCCATTCACATGGTGGGAATTTGGATACTTATCTCTGAAGCTGTCTGACACAAATACTTTAAAAAAATAATACATCTGGACTCCTCTGCATAATGCAAAAAGACACAGCGGTGATATCAATGATATTGATGTGATAGTTAAAATAGCAACAGTGAGGAATAACAAAGTTAATGTTAATTCAATATGCCTATTTCTGGGTTTGACATCAACATACCAAAAACTTTTAATTGAAAGTCTGCTAATAATGGCTAGGAAATTGATTTATGTACAAGGTTCAAACATGTAGTCACTTTGGCTAAATTCTATCAAACTCAGTTGTTTTTAGGGTTGCTTTAAGGATTTAACAGAACAAACAAGAAATTTTGGTTTCCTTGCATTTTCTCAATTTGATAGTATTAGTTTTTAGGACCGGGTCATAATCTGTGGGGGTCAGGATGTTACTGAGATGGTGACTGATTATTTCTTACTGATATGTGAAATAGTTCATACAGTGTGTCTGGTTTTTATAGTTCACCCAAAATGAAAGTGAAAAATATATTAATATTTGTAAAAGAAAGACGCTCAGTTCAGTAATGTCCTGTTATTTTTCAGCTTCTTCTTTCTTCTTATCTGGGCTGTCAGAGGCTCGGGCCTGATGGTCAACATTTCAGCTGACAACATGAATGAGAGTGAAGAAAACAAAACAGAAAAAACAATGTAATTACAGAAAAATTATTTAAAAATTTGACCAATTCTCCTGAAAGTGACTAAGTTGCACAGTTAATGTCCCAGTGCTTGCACATGTGGTTTAAATCAGTATAAGACCTCCCTCTCAGCCAGTGTCAAGTCACTTTTACAAATGTTTACCTGTAAACCTGTTTGTGCCATTAATAGTGCTGCCTTTGTTTTTGGTTGATAATGGACTTAAGATTAAATTAAATTTTGTCATTTTTAACTACTAATATATGAAAGATGATATTATATTCACAATGTTAAAAATGGAAATATTGATGACTTTGTACAATTTGTAGGTTCTGTAGAGTTTGGCCGCAATTTCTGACCATTCAAAACAAAGAAGCAGGGCTCCAGACAAACTTTTGCATTGGTTGCAATGGTGCACTTAAAAAATTTTAAGGTGCACCAGCACAAATGTTATGTGTACTCAAAGTTTCATAGTGTAAACTTTAATGCCATCAGGCCACCGTTTTTTTAACTCTCCACAACTTTTATATAATGTAAATGATTTTATAAACAATAAGATTTAAAGATATACTTGTCTTTATTCAATGCAAAATTATATATTAAAAGAAAAACAGAGCGTTTAAAATGCTTCACCAAATAAAATTTAAAAATTCAAACTGAAACGTTAAGCAAAATAAAACATTTCCCTAAAGTGCTTCACTGAACTGAAATTTAACAGTTTAAGCTAAAACTTCTCAAGTTAAATAAAATATTTAAAAACAAAAAGAGCTAATGTTTAAGGTGCTACACTGAACTGAAAAATGAAATAAATATCCAGATTTTAACAGCAAACAACATAACATTTACCTGGATGGTCTTATTCTCCAATAAATTTGAACCTAGAATAAGACTTTACACTCTATAGTCGATACTTATAAACTGAAAAAAAAAACTATTCCCAAGAAAAAATGTTAGGCACACTCTTACCAATTTTGGGTGCATGTGCACCCAAATTGGTTGCACTCTGGAGCCCTGAGAAGTCTTTCTAAACCTGAGGAAGACTTAAAAAGTGGGCGTAAATAATCCAGGTCTGGACACTTAAAGTGGTTTGAAAAGTAAAAATGACCTTTTATTCACAGGGCTAGAGGGGTGTAGTCAGAGTTTACATTCCTCAAAGCGCTTTGAATGCCTGGACCTGGATTTTTGAACCCACCTTTGGGTTTTGAGTTTTCCTCATCTTTCTTGAAATGTTTCCTTTCCATAGCACCACTGGTTCAATGGAAACCTGCTCCTCCTTCCTCCAATTTGAAAAAGAAAGGTTTAGACCAGACTTGTAAGACTTTTACTTTTGGTGCTGTGCTATCAAACAGGTATCAGCATTGTTTGGTATTAACTCTAATCATATTAAATTTATAATCCTGATATTGTGATATACACTTGATAAATCAGATAACAAAAGTGTAAAACAGAGTCAGATCAATGAGGACCTGGGGTAAACTCTGACCGGCTCCACTAAGTCCCACTTTGAGAGGGATTAAAACATTCTTCAGGCCTCTTCCTGATGTTCCTCAGCAGCTAAAAATGTGCTGCTTAAAAGCATTTTGCTCTTCAATGAAAGCCGCCTTCTAGGCATGATCAGAGATGCCATAGGGGGGGGAGTAGGGACAGTTCTGATGACTTCAATCTGAAGCAGGGATGAGAAATTTAAGTTACCAAGAGGGCCACATTGAAATAAACCACAGTGCCAGAGGGTCATTTCTTGTGATTTGAAGGGGACTGTAAAGGATCAATATGGCAGTCATGAGAAGTTACTTTATCACATTCACACACAAATGCAATTACAACTTTATTTAATGAGCTAAACACTAATTCTAGTCAGCTTCTGCTTTTTATGTAAAGAACATGCTCTACTGGTCTTCAAATTCTATTTTACTTTCTTTATTTCTGTTTTAATACATGCAAAAATGAAGATTCACCGTGACAATGACAGCCAATTATGGCTCTTTTTCTTGGAAATGTTATTACTTTTAAGGCAATCATGGCAGATTTAGTCAGGCTTTCTTCATGAACAAACTTTTATAATGGTACAAACTGACTTGCAGGAGGGGAAAGAGGGAGTATTGAGGCTGCATGTGGCCAATGAGCTGCTTGGGATGAGCAGCTATGGATCTACAGTATAGTTAGAGCGGGGCAAGATGGACAAGAATTTGTCTCACTTTTTTAATTACCTGGATGCCATTATTCAATATACATATCAATATATTATTCTGGATAGATCACTTCAAAACATGGATTAATGCAGCCTAAAGTTAGGTAGCTTTGCTGCAGAGGTTTTGGGCACTTTTTAAGCTTTTTTTGTCTCCTGTTTTTGTATTCTCAGTATTGGCATTCCTATAATTAATGCAATTTTAGTGCAACAACAATTATATTGATTCAAACAATACAGTCAAAATGTATATCTTGTTTTCAAATGAATCAGTACTTTTCAAATTCTGGACATTTCCCCTAACTCTGGGTATATTGAGGACACCAAGTGCAGTCACCTTGGTTTCAAAATGGCATGTTAATACAGGGTACAAATGGGATCTTAGTAAAGTAGTCCGTTGTAGACATGGTAAGGGGCCTCATATTGATCTTTGCCTGGAGCCTCCAAATGATTCAACCAGCCCCTGCCTGGGAGTGAGGCTTAAGCCCAGCTAATGAGAGAGTAAACTAGCTCCCTGATTGCCAACAAAGGCGCCCTCCATTGTCTCAGGGGGGCTCCTCACCTTCTCTCAGCGAGCTCCTCCGCGGATTGTCTGCGTGCAACAGGAGGTAGAGATTAAAGATGCGGCCCTTTGGAACAAATGGTGAGCCGAGTGAGCCAGTACAGGCCGGAGGCGGAGCTCAGCGACACCCACAATTAAAGATGAACTTTGAGTGAACTAATTTATGTGAGGGAGGAGAAGGTGACAGGCTGAGCCGCGCTGCCTGCTG
The DNA here is from genome assembly GCA_036419115.1 of Scarus forsteni. NCBI lineage: Eukaryota > Metazoa > Chordata > Actinopteri > Labriformes > Labridae > Scarus > Scarus forsteni. The sequence continues at coordinate 6,597,359 of JAZDUH010000414.1, forward strand.
CCTATAAAAGCTCCGGATGAGCAGGCTGGAGCCTCTGTTTCTCACAGAGCTTCACCTGCGCTGCTCTGACACTCTCTCCAACTCCAAACAAAGATGGCTCTGAGCACGCTGCTGGCCACCTTCCTCTGCACCATCGTGCTGCCCATCCTGCTCTTCCTGGTGGCTCTGAAGCTTTGGGAGGTTTACATGATCCGAGGAGCAGACCCGAGCTGCTCCCGCCCGCTGCCCCCTGGATCCATGGGACTACCTTTCCTTGGAGAGACGCTGCAGCTCATCCTGCAGGTAAGGGACACGCAACAGCTGCTACAGCCGATGCCCACATATCGTCCCGTTTTCAGTGACTTTGTTTCATCTCATTCAGCCCTAAGTACATATTTTATTCATTTTTGCTCTTCTGTCTGAATTGGCACGTTGGTCATCTTACCCATAAAGTTTATGGACCACTACCTTTGCCTATTTATTTCTTGCACTTTTAAGCACCTTTCATTTATATTTACGGGTTCAGGCTGTTTTTGTTCTTCTACTTTACTTTGCACTGTTTTTGTTGACTCTTGATTTTGGTCCTGACTTACTTTACGCCAACAAGAATTTGAAATGCCCTTTAATTGCCCCCATTGTTGTTTTGAATTGTGTCACATTGAATTAATTCACATGATTTAACCAAAAGATACAGAACTCCGTTACAAAGTTACTTAAATGGTATATAGTTCATTAAACTTGTTTAGTGGGTGAAACTGGAAAGGATTGAGAGCGAGTTTCACCAAACTTTGCCAACTTCTTTTGGGATCTAAGACAGTGTTAGAAGTTTTCTTGCAACTTTAAGTAATTCCTTGATTAATTAAATGTGCATTTGCACACGTTTGTTCGCTCTAATTGGTTGTTAAATTTCACAAATCTGTTGGAAACCTAAGCTCTTCAACTTGACATGAGATGATCCAAGAGAGAACGTCATTATGCACGTTAATATGATCAGTTTTCCTTTGTAAACAAACAAAATAGCGTCGCACTGATTCGATTTAAAACTAATTAAAACCATGAGAGTTTTGAAGAGCGAGAGTAATCTTTCAATAAATAATCTCCCAGAATTGTTCCAATGCGCCTCATTAATTCGTATCGATTGTGCGTAATTACGCGCAAGAGTTGGCCCTCAGTTTCGGTGTTTGTTGGTTAATTTGGGGTATCGATGTGTGTTTCTGTGTGCGTGTGTTTGCAGAGGAGAAAGTTCCTGCGCATGAAGCGGCAGAAGTATGGATACATCTACCGCACACACCTATTCGGGAATCCCACCGTGCGCGTCACCGGCGCGGACAACGTCAAGCAGATCCTGCTGGGGGAGCACAGGCTCGTGTCCGTGCAGTGGCCAGCGTCCGTGCGCACCATCCTGGGCTCGGACACGCTCTCTAACGTGCACGGAGCTCAACACAAGAGCAAGAAGAAGGTCAGTAAACTAAGCTGAAGCTTCAAATCAATGTGGAGACTTCTGTCATTTTTAATGAGGGCGGATCACAGATGATTTTTCTGTCTGCCTGTTTTCACTCTCAATGGTTTATTTAATGGTTTGTTTGGCTAAATAAATGAAACACCAGATGAGCTAGTCATCTGCTCTGTGCTCATAGATGAACATGTAGCAGCCTTGGCTCTGTAGTCTGTTAACTGTGCATTGGTCGTAGATTTGATTGCATATGGATGAACACAGCTGAATGAAGTAAAAGAATATTGTAATCCAAAGAAAGTAACTTTGATTAGGAATTGATAGCTTTTATGTCTGTATAAGTAAAGCTAGAGAAATAAGTTACTGTTGTTACTTTAGAAGACAAAGCTTTCTATCATATGCAGAGGAAAAACATGAGATGAGATGAGATTATAACTCTATAAATAAGTTGTATGACCAAAGGCACTGCGTTAAAATAAAGGGAAACATGATGGCTAATTCAATTCAAAGATCATATTTGAGCCAATCATGTGGTTAAGTGAGGCAAACAGCAGCCACAGATATAAAGTCTGGACCTCCTCTTGTTTTACATGGTGATACATTCTAGGTTAAAAGTAGTGAGGCACAATACTTCCCTTGAAATAAAACAATAAAAAAGCAAAATTATTCAATAACTACACAACAAGACTCATACAGCAACATGCATAAGACATGGGTCTAATAACTAATAACATTAAGATTATATTTTGCCACTGTATTTCATTGAAAAAAGACAGGATCCAAAGGCAGGTTTTCTTGGAAAATTAACAGAAAAATAGAATATATTGATGAAATTATGAGATATCATCCAGTATAGTACAAACTTGTAGTCTGGTGACAGTGCATCAGGATTTACTACATTTGTAAAACTAACATAAGGAGGTCAACAGTGTTCCTTAAAGTTTTTATTATTCTTTGTGAACTTATGTTCAAACTGTGGTTATAAAAATTAATACAAGTACCAAAAACAGAAATGAATCACACCCAATCTGCACTTTATCAAATTGATCGGTGGCTCTCAAATCTGCAGTTTATTACATGTAAATTATTGTGGTGATCTTTAAATGCAGATAAATTGATATTGAGTCAATGCATCATGGGAAGTTTGTAAATTCTGACAATATTTGAGCCAATATAAAGGATACATTTAGTTTGTTTTGAGTGGCTAATATATAAGAAATGTAAATATGATTTGATATTATTATATGCTGAAACTGATATTGTGATAATATTATTAAAAACATAAATTAGAACATGACTCATAACTATCCAATGTAAGCTATGGAAACTGGATCTGATGCGCTTATTTCTCCTAAAAAAGTGATAATATCTGCAAGAGTGGAAATATCTGAAGTTTATCATGTAAAACATTTTAAAATTACCTACATTTTCAAAAGTGTACATTTTAGTTTTAAGGTTTCTGCACCAGGATTTTAAAATTAACCACTTATTTTGTTTTGGATGTATATGTCGTATTTGAGGAGTCTTTCAGTATTCTGATTGAGTTCTTGTTCTCATTTACCCCCATGAATCAAATCTACTGAACATCATTATTACCTCTTTGAATTCACCTCCTCACAGATGCATTTCTATCTAAAGATATGATAAAAAGTTTGTTCTCTAGATGGCTTTGAATGTTGTTGTTGGACTTAAAATGCTTAATGTTGTAAAAAAAACTTCAACATAACTCAAAGGAAATACATGAATTGAGTAAATATAGCTGTGCAGTGACAAACCTGCTTTTGTATAAGTAATTAGTGGCTTACTGAGGACAAACTTTGTGTATATTGACATCTTTGTTAGTTTTTTTCAGCACCTATTGGCCCAAAATGAACTGAATGAATAACCCATCACCCACTTTCCCTGGAAACGAACGCCAGAACTGTTTCAGTAATCCTTACCCGCCCCCCCTCTGTCTCCAGGCCATCCTGCGAGCCTTCTCCAAAGAGGCTCTGGAGCTCTACATCCCCGTCATCCAGGAGGAGGTTCAGGCTGCAGTGAAGGAGTGGCTGAACAAAGACTCCTGCGTGCTGGTCTACCCGGAGATGAAGCGTCTGATGTTCAGGATCGCCATGAGGATCCTCCTGGGCTTCGAGCCGGAGCAGATCAAAACGGACGAGCAGCAGCTGGTGGAGGCTTTTGAGGAAATGATCAAAAATCTGTTTTCACTGCCCATCGACGTGCCCTTCAGCGGACTGTACAGGGTAAGAGAGGAAGACGTGACCCTTAGTATAAAGCTGTGAGTCTTAATAAGCCTAAAACATTTGCTTTAAACCTGAAATAAACCTTTATGAGAAATGGTGTGAAACAAGGGTGGGCAACTGGCAGCCTGGGGGCCATATTTGGGCCTCCAGCTCCTTCATTTCAGCCTGTCAGTCAATTAGAAACTGCAGCTTCCTATGATTTAACTGAAGGAATAGATATATTTCTTAAATTGTTAATTAATGTATAGTCAAATAGGAAATAAGCCTCTTTCTAGTGTTTTTATGAGATGCAGATCATGTACTTGTTATCAAAGTATGTTTCTGTATACCTCATGTGTCGACTTCTCACCTTGATCGTCTTTTGGCTTTGCAGGGTTTGAAGGCAAGAAACTTCATTCACTCAAAGATCGAGGAGAACATCAAGAAGAAGATGCAGGAGTCAGACAGAGAGACCAAACACAGAGACGCTCTTCAGCAGCTCATAGACAACAACAGGAAGAACGGGGAACCAATCAGCTTGCAGGTAACGATACCATCACAGTCACTTCATTAAAGAACCACATAGATTATATTATTCTGTTAAGCTATGCTGTCAGTTCAGGACTCACTGTATATGTTCTCTGTTCACAGGCCATTAATGAATCAGCCACAGAGCTTCTGTTCGGAGGTCATGAAACCACAGCGAGCACGGCCACCTCCTTGGTCATGTTCCTCGGACTGAACCCCGACGTCGTGGATAAACTCAGACAGGAACTGATGGAAAAGGTAAAGACAACAAGGAGACTTTGTTCAGAAACTTATGAGTGATAGTTTTGAATTTTAAACTTTATTTTTGATATTTAATTGTGCTTTATGTTTTTGAATTTCTCCTGTTTGAGGAATCAGATCAACAATCAAAGCAGTTAGTTGTAGCTTGATCTCTTATTGAGGAGAAAAATGTTCATAATTTTCAAATGACTGATAGTTAAATGCATTTGTTACTCTTCCAAAGTTGACAATTAAACTTCCTTTTTATTGGCATGGAATAGGAAGTTTTTTGCTAAAGTCAGACTTTTTTTTTTTTGTGATTTATTTCATTCATATATCTGAAATAAAACATTTTCATATGAGCATATAAGCATACAATTGAATGAAAAGGAACAGAAAGAAGAACAATCTTACATTATCTGCCCCTTTTAGACACTTAAAAATTATTTCAAAAACAAAACAACAACACAATGATCAACATAATTTGCAATAACAATAATAAAATAAAACAGCTGTCATCAACACTGCTGGTCTCAAATTCTTTTTGATTCTCAATGAAACAACAAGCAACAACCACCAAAATAATACTAATAATTATATTGTTTGAGAGATTTCATCAATTACAAAAATGATAATGATACTTACTTAACATACTGCCCTTAAGTGTTGTTTTAAATGTAAATTTTGATACATTTTAATGTCTTTGGTTAGATTATTCCTTAAATTAACCCCTGTTCCCAGTTCCTGTTTATCTTACAGAGCATGGGTTGCCAGATGTGCAATCTGACACATTGTTTCATTAGTTTTTTGGTTTTGAAAGGGAAAGAGTGATTAATATTCAATAGCACAACTTGATTTCTTCAAATAAAAAGTTTCAAAACTGCCCATTAGATTTGTGTACTTGTGGAGGTGATCAAGATGCAAAGGAATTTTAAAGCTACAGTTTTAGAATATTTTCACACAAAGGCAGATTATTTTTAAGATTACTTTTTGGGCATTTTGTGCTGTTGTTGACAGGACAAAGAGACAGTGGTTAGGCTTATGAAAGGGGTCGAGAGAAACTTGGGGAGGACACTGCAGACAGGTCACAGGCTCGATTCAAACCCGGGGCCAGCAGAGGCATTTATATGGGCTGTGCCTGGTTACTTACCACTCCACCAAACCAGTTTTGTTGAAAGCTCCATTTAGGGTGTCTCCATTTGGACAGGAAAAATGTATTTTGGGCACAAATGCCCCACCTCTCCTTAGGGTGATGTCACACTACAAGTCGTTCATTTGTTGCAGCAGATGTTGCTGTTTTAAAGTGATGCTGACTGGACTATTGATACACCAACACATGCTCTCAGCTTCTCTGTCAACATGATGCTGCTTTAAAAACTCAACACAACTCAGTTTCACAAGTAGCCATGTTGATTTGTGACCCATGGCTGCTTGTATCTGTAGATGCTTTGGTCACAACAGAAGTTCAGACCAACAAGACTTCCAACAAAACAGGCTTTGAATAAGACTTTGAATCAGATTTGTCTCAAATCAAAATATTTACTCAATACCCCTGCTAACACCAGCTAACACCAGTCAGATTTGTGGTTGAACTTTTTGTGCAGACGTTAGCACCCATCAGTTATTGTTGCAAGGTGATAAACAGCATTTAGATGTGTGTTTTTGGGTTTTCCTTTTTCTGATAGTTTATTTTAACCCTTCCTGTATGTGGACAGAGTTATTTTTAAAATGCGAGGAAATGTGTGGACACAGCTTCAGTCGTAGTAATAAGTAATAGTTTCAAAAGTACAAAAGCTTTAAAAAGCCCTCTTATGGCCTGCTGATACTTGTGGTAACATATCTTATCTCAGTGTTTTGTATTAGGGATTAAACGGTGGTCAGTGTCATGTGTGTGTTCCTAGAAAGAGTTTGTCTCACTGAGTCTTTCTTGGTAAAGCTCATTAGGATAATTAGTCTGAGTTCAGAGAGGCACACAGCGCTCACCGGCTGGTCTGAAGTTGACATTTTAGATCATTTTCACTTTCTAACACAAACTCGCTCATGTTTGATTTAACGTCTGAAGCTGCATCTGGAACATAAAGTCATCTTTATAGAGGATAATAACATGTCACCTTGTTTTATCCTCAGGAGGAGCAGGGCATGGACCTCCACAGTCTGGACATCGAGTCTTTGGAGCAGCTAAAATACACGGGCTGTGTCATTAAAGAGACGCTGAGGATCAACCCTCCCGTTCCCGGAGGATTCAGAGTCGCCCTCAAGACTTTTGAGCTCAATGTAAGTTCACAGAGATTTACACAACAACAAAAACAAAATCAGGGAGAGGGTGAAAAACTCCAAGGAAGTTTCAGAGGAAGGCATGAGGGAGAAAAAAATTAAAGAAAAAAAGATGAAAACAAGACCAAATGTTTAAAAGTCTAAATGTTGAACCTCATTAAAATAGATTTTCTCTGTGACACTCTGGAAGGTTTAAGCATTTCTTCTTTAGACTTTTGAACTCTTCTTGACCTTCTGACTTTTTGTTTTTGCACTTACATTATTCATCGGACTTTTTTTTTCTCTGTTTGATTTTTGAAGTATTTTGAGTGCTTTGGCTTTTTTTATTGGCCAGTACATTTTTTACCACAATGTTGTATTCTCTTTGTTTATTTTTCTTGACATTGCAACGCTTTATCAAATTTTACTTTTGTTTTATTTGCATATTTTTTCCAAAACACTCCAAATGTTTTCTTGAATTATTACTTTTGCCGTGTTATTTATTTATTTTTTACTTTTAATCCCATGAAAAATCAACTTTTTTATTGCAATTTTAACACAATTAAGATAAACATTCATATTAAAAGTTTTTTTTCCCCTATTTTCCTTTCAACATATTTAATGTTTTTCTTCTCCATTTCTCTTAGTTTATCAGCTCCTTTTCTTTTTTTGAACATCTGACTTTTTTTAATTATTGAATTTTTCATCCAACATGTTTACCTTTTTTTCCCTAAACATTCAAGTTTTTTGTGGGAAACTTACTTTCTGTAAAAACCTTTGTCCATTTTTTCTGAAATCTTGTTTTTTTTCTTGGCATGTTTCATTTAAGATTTTGACTTTTGTTTAGGCCATTTCAGATTTTTCTCTTGACAGATTTTAAACAATTGGGTCTAAGTTTTTATCAGATATTTTTTTATACCTTTAATTTGAACTTCTTAATGTTTACTGCAAAAAATTGATCCATTCCTTTTCATCTGACCCTTATGCTCTTCCGTAAAACAGTCTTCTTACCGCCTCTTCCTTTGACTGTTTCAGGGTTACCAGATCCCAAAAGGCTGGAACGTCATCTACAGCATCTGCGACACCCATGATGTGGCCGAGATCTTCCCAAACAAAGAAGACTTCCAGCCAGAGCGCTTCATGACCAAACCTTCGGGAGACTCGTCCCGGTTTCAGTACATCCCGTTTGGAGGGGGGTCCAGGATGTGTGTGGGGAAAGAGTTTGCCAAGGTCCTGTTGAAGATCTTCCTGGTCGAGGTGGTCACAAAGTGTCACTGGACTCTTCTAAATGGACCGCCCACCATGAAAACAGGACCCACTGTATATCCTGTGGACAATCTGCCGACCAAGTTCACCCACTATGCACAAAACTAAGTCCTAGAAGAACGTAGAGTGAAGTGTGACGTTTCCCAAAAGTCTGAAATCATCTGTGCTGCAGTATAATCAACAAACTTTGGGAGTTTTTCAAGCACTCAGTGCTTTTAGGAAATAGATGAAAGACTCATGAACTTATATAGAAACTGAGTCAATTCATGTAAAGTTTGGACTCATCAATGTGACTCTTTGGTATAAATTGTACATATTGTAGATTGTTTATCATGTATATCAAGCTGTTAATACGTTATGTGTGTTTTTGTATGGATGATATGAACAAACTAAACGAGAGGCACTATTCACACAGACAGGAACACTTTAATCAGCTCAGAGGTGTATCTATAGAAATATGTACATATGTAATGTAGAAACTGTTTATATAACTTTTTTATTTTACCCAAACTTATTTATGTGACGTATGTTATATTGTATGGGCTTTTTATTTAATAAAGCTGTTTTACTGAAAATATATTTGTTCATTTATTTTAATCAGCAGAACTGAGTTAGGTGTTATGGTGAAGAGTCTAACGGTGTTAAAAAACACAATGAACTGGAGGTACTCTCAGGCCCCATCCACTCGAAGCCAAACCGAGGTCTAAACGCATACGTTTTTTTGCCAAATCTGCATATCATCTATATGAAGACGGCGTTTTGGGGGTCTGTAAACATTCATTTTTGAAACCAGGTTCCAGAGTGGAAAGATTTTGAAATGCCGTATACGCAGCTCCATGATTACTGGCTCTCCGGCAGTTTCATATCTTCATTGACACGCATGCACCACACGCGGCAATGACAATGGCGGCGTACGGTGTAGCATATGTGCTAATAAAGCTAGTGACCCTACTATCCATGTTGCAGCAAAATATCCTTCTTCTCAATCACCACCGAGTTGAAAAAACAATTATCGAGGACACATTATGCCACTTTATGATCACTTTATCATAATCTCTGTTTACAACTTTTGCCGCAAGTGCACATGCCCACTGTTTTTTCGTCTGTTTCCACTTGTTTCTGTCATATCATTACAGCGGCCCTAGAGGTCTGGCATGTGTTTTACAGCGTTTTGATGCGTATTGAGTGCATTCATATAGACACACACATTTTCTGAGACGCCTTTGTCTTTATGACGATCGTTTTGGAAACTGTTAAGCGTTTTGTCTTCGTGTGGATGGGGCCTGAGAGCACAAACCTCTGCCAAGGCCTCGATGACATGATGAGAACACACTACCAGATTTTAGGATTTAGCAAAGTCTGCACTAGTTGAGGACAGTCTGCATGGCTCGTTGGCACAAAAATCTGTTAGTGTGTGAGGAATAGGCCCAACCTGACAACACTTACGGTCAATGTTGGAATTTTCTAAATTATTATCCACACAACTGCACAGTAGTGGAAATACCAAAACGATTTGTTGCCCTTGTGAGAGTTTCGCAAGAGTTCGTTCAGTTGGCTTTAGCTGGTCTGACAAATTGTGTCCTCGATCCCTCATCAGGCTCTTTCAGTCATCATACCAAAAATGATCAAACCCGTCTGTTAGTGTGACTCCTAGCCCTTTCAAAATCTGCAGACTTTAGCAATTGTGTGGTGAGTCCCTAGCATTAGCCAAATTATACTGAAAATGTGGAAAACTGCTCTATGTTGCGTCATTGAATTGTGTAAGATTCCTGGAAACACATTCATATTTGGATCACCTCCGAAATTGAATGACTACTATGTTCAAACATGATCAACTCTCCCTGAATATTGTATTAAAATAAGTAACAGAGTATTGGAGCTATTCTTGCAAATGTGGAGAACTCGTCTAAAAAAAGAACAATTCCTGGATCCACATCTGCATTTGGATCACCACCAATCAAAATCTAATCACCTCCTCCTTGCACTGATGAAATCTTGTCATCTTTACGTCTAAAATAAGACAAACAGGGATCTTTTGACATTACAATCCTGTAAAAACTTGGCATAGTCAAATAGTTTTCGAAATTCAGAGAAAAATGATTGACACAGAAAACTGGCATTGGCAAAAGTGCAGAGCTAAAGATGCTCTGGATGGAGTCAAATCATTGAAAATGTTCGCCCAATCGAGTAAATTAAATAGTATTGTAATGAGAATAAAATGCATGCATTGTTTCATATGATTTGTTTTCAAAAGTATTTCTTAATACTGTGGTGCAAATGTTTCAGCATAAACATGCCATAACCAAACACAGCATCTTCCTCAGGAACATTTTCCAGCAAATATTAGATTATTAAGTAGAAGAGCCCAAATTGTCCAGTGAATTACATCCAAAAATGTGGAAAACAGCCCCATGTCCACTGTTAACAAATCCTTAAAACAAATTCCAGGCTCAAGTTCTGGATTCAGATCATCACCCAAATGTCATTACTTCTTCCCTGCAAAATGATCAACATTCCACCAAAATCACATCACTTCTTACTTGTGCCGTGACCAACATTGTGGAGGTTATACTTACACCTTGCAATGTTGATTCAAAGGTTACACTTTAATAGTCGAAATAGATAATCTGAGATAATTTGAGTTTGCAGATTTGCTATGTAGACTTAACAGTGAGTAAAGAGGTTTAATGCTGCTTTCAGGCTGAACTGAGATTAGTTTAATTAACAAAAACAAACAGATTAAAGACATCGAAAACAAACATTTTAAAGAGGTCATAAAGGTGTGGCTCTGCCTGAATGAGACAAAAACAGCACATGACGCCTGCTCCACAGTGTTGATGAGGGTTAATGTATTTACTCTGTACATACAAAGTGTGGGTGGTCCCCTGACCCACACACATTCCTTTATCCTTACTAAATCAATAAGTAGTGAGGAGAAAAGGAAAATAGGAGGTAAATCTGGAAAGCATAGACGGAGCAGGCTGATGACCGTGGCAGATGAGCAGAGAGAGGGTGAAACAGAGTTCATTCTGATCAGTTCACTTTCAGGGCACTGAACCCGGATAGACATCCAGCGGGGCCGTGGATCTAGGCCAGGAGCATGGATTCATGCTAGCTGCAGGGTCAGAGATAAGATTCTTCCTCACATTAACAACAGTAAAAGGTTAATGCATTACTTTATGGGCTGATAATGTTACAGTGCTCATTTACTGCACTTATTATTATTCTAGTTCTTCACCCTTTTTGCCTTCATAAGCATTTTCTCATCCTTAGTGGCCTTTCTCAAATCAGCACAAAAAGTTTGGAGTCACTTAATGAGATTTCTTTAGTCTATAGAAACACAACAAGTTAAAAGTTTGTTACCTCAGCTCATCAGTAAGACTTTTTTTTTTTTACAACTAGACAGAAACAGTTTGTTCCTCTTATCATTGATAAGTCTTATGTAAAGATAAACTTCAGCTTCAAGAGCCTCTAACCATCGCCAAGGCGTTTCCAACATGTCAGACCAGTTATTATCAAAAGTGTGGAAAACTGACGTATTTCACATTATCAATTAATCCTTGAAAAAAATCCTGGCTGCACATCTGGATTGAGCTTCTCCCCTCAACATTCCTCCAAAATGAGACCAAAACCCACTGAGAACTTTTTGAGCGATCAGACAAAATGTGGAAAACTGTCCTGTCTTATGATGTTAAGAAATCCTTGAAAAAAAAGCCTCTGGATCCACATGTGGCCTGATCAAGACCAATATGTGATTACTTCTTCTTGCCATGGCCGTCACTGCCTGAAATTTTAATCAAGATCCATGCATCTGTTTTTTAAAACAAACTTACAAATGCTGAAAAAAACAAAACCTCCCTGGCAGAGGTGAAACATTGAAGCTCCAAGATGTTCCTTCGACCAGAGAACAGCAGTCTAATAGAAGTGCACTCATGAGATACATTTTTACAGTACAGGCCAAAAGTTTGGACACACCTCATTCAATGCGTTTTCTTTATTTTCATCACTATTTACATTGTGGATTCTCACTGAAGGTATCAAAACTATGAATGAACACGTGGAATTATATACTTAACAAAGAAGTGTGATATAAATGAAAACATGTTTCATATTCTAGTTTCTTCAAAGTATCAACCCTTTGCCCTGATTACTGCTTTGCACACCCTTGGCATTCTCTCTATGAGCTTCAAGAGGTAGTCACCTGAAATGGTTTTCACTTCTCAGGTGTGCCTTTCCAGGGTTAATTAATGAATTTCTTGCCTTTTTAATGGGGTTGGGACCATCATTTGTGTTGTTCAGAAGTCAGGCTGATGCACAGCCGACAGCCCTATTAGACACTTAAAATGAATATTATGGCAAGAACCAATCAGCTAAGTCAAGAGAAACAAGTGGCCAACATTACTTCAGTGAGAATTTACAATGTAATTAGTGATTCACTTGTAAGGACCACACCATCAACAGGATGAGTTTGACAATTATTTATTACATACAGTGGATAACAAACAACATAGTAGGTACGTGAAGTGGATGACGGTCTGGGGAAACTTCATGGGGAATTCGCCGTAGCTCCCGGGCACGACGAACCCCCTCTTTAAGGCCCTGAGGAAGGAAGGAAGAAAGAAGTTTTAAATAAAGGGGGGGGAGGGAAGGCGTGGTTGAGGTGTGGTCCACTCCCGAAATTCTGCTTAAAGCTCCACTAAAAATAAAGGTAACGCGTTGAATGAGAAGGTGTGTCCAAACTTTTGGCCTATACTGTATGTGGGTGGTGTCAAACCCATTTCCACGGAGCAGCTATGAGCAAACGTCAAAAAGTGCAAGTCCAAGTCAGGTCTTTAATAGGAAGTCTGTCAATATTTTGGTGAAAGAACATTTCCAGGGTCAATTTTAGTCAATATGGAGAGAAATGGTGCTGGTGGAGAATGATATTTCTTGATGGCCCACAGACTAACTGTAGATTGACTGTAAAATCCACTGTTGTAGATGTAGCTCATGGATAGTGTGCTCAACTTGCCAAATGGAGCTTGGAGCTGCTGAATGTTTGGCAAACACAACGTCAATAACATTGTTTAAAGCAGACATACACTGATCAGGCTGACACTGACAGGTGAAGTGAATAGCACTAATCATCTCGTCATCATGGCATCAGGCAGCAAGTAAACATTTTGATCTCAAAGTTAATGACAGAAGCAGGAAATACAGGCAAGTGTAAGGATTTGAGTAAGTTTGACAAGGGAAAACTGTAATGGCTGGATACAGTCAATCAATCTTTATTTCAATCAATATTTATTTGTATAGCGCCAATTCATAGCAAGTGTTATCTCAAGACACTTTACAATAGAGCATAAAGCTCTTCATTTTATGGATACACATGTATGCATATATACATATAAAATACACATATACATATATATACAAATATATGCATCCAACACCCAACATGAATCCATATAGCCAATCATGAATCCCTCTATCATGACGGCAAGAAAAAACCTTCTGTTAAGCAGCAGGAAATCTTGAATGTGGATCCCAGTCTCATGATGAACAGCAAATCCACAAGATGCTGTGTCGGGTGTGAGGGCAAAAGAAGGGAGGTAAGAGGAGACAAGTGGACTAAAGTAAAAACTACAGTTAGGGACAGGTTCATGTACCATCAACCTGTCGTCTGATTTGTTAGAGGTTAACCTCTTGAGATGCTACATCTCATTTTCAAGAGGGTCCTCATGTCTGAATGGTTGTGGTGATCATTTTCTAGAAGTACAATCTTAGATATTCTTACTGAAAATAAGAATTTATGGTAGTGACAAACTCATGGGTGCCCAGACCACAAGTGCATCCCAACCATATTTGTCTCCATTAAATATAAATGTGTTGCCAACTCTTCAGTAAGGAGAATGGCTTTTGCCTTTTCTAAAAGTAGCTAGAAGTCACTCGCTGATGTCACTGCCTAATTTGCATCAGTGGTACTTTCTTTAATAATTATTTTTGACATAGTTTCCGTCAACAACCTTTTTTCCTCTGACCAAAACTAGACAATAACTAATAAAAACAAGTGCACATGGACAAAAACTAAATTAACTGATTTTTTTTTGAAAAAATCAAATAAAAACAAGACTAAATTGTTTGACAGAGACTTGATCCAATCAGACCAAATTTCATCATGGAGAAAGTAGAGACAAGTTAGGGATATATCCAATCACAGCTGCTTTGGTTGTGTGGAAGGGTTGAATGAGTTCAGAGGGACATCCAGTCACAGCTGCCTTAGCTTCTTGATGGTCGGATAAGTTGAGTTAAGTTGATCCAACCAGAGCTGCTCTCTTTATAAACTGATATATTCATGTAGAGCAGGTTCACTGTTTGTCATCAATTCTTGATATTGTAACTGAGATGCTCTGCCAGGTAGACTAAATAAAAATAAAATGATTACATTTACCACACAAGTTAAATTTGTTTCTGTTAATTTAAACATTCAAACTTAACAATAATTCAATAAAGAGTTATCAGATATTTAATTTCACCCAAGTGTAAAACATGACTTCAGAAATTCAAGGAAACAAAAAAAGCCTTACACTTCATATTTAGTAGACTAAATTTACAATAAAAAAATTAATTAAAATGTGCTGTCAAAATGAACACTGATTTGCATCACTGTCAATTTGCATTTAATTTTACTGAATGCTGTAGGAAAGGAATGATGTGTCACAGGATGGGCAAAAGGTGAGGAAAAACACCCTAAATATGTTTAGACCTACAAATTAATTTTTATTTTATCACTGTAAGAGTTCATCACTTCTCAAGGTAAATGGACCCACACTGCAAAAAGTCAAATTGTGCAATTATTGCTACATTTTTCAGTATCATTATTATTAAACAACTGCCTTACTTCTTCTTTTGGGGCTTGGGATGAGTAAAGTGACCCAAGTAGACACTTTGGCAGAGCAATTTGGTGTTTTTGCACAATCCAATAGCAGCATGTGGACCGAGTACTGACCGCATGGGGCCCTGTTTACATGGAGACTCTTTTAAACACAAAGGAAGAACCTTTGAGTTTCAGGTAAAAGTAATTCATGTTCACATGGAGACACCAGAACCACTGAACACGCTGTAGCTTGCATGCCAGTCCAGTAGATGGCAATGTAGGTTTGCAGGGAAACAGCGGTGTTACAACACATGTACAAAGAAGAGAAACGCAGGACTTTCTTGGATGGACCACAAATCTGTCTGGATAGTTTTTGTCATGGATAACAAACCGAGCACAGTAAGCGGCACACACGTTACTCGGTAGACAGCCGAAGCTGTTGTTGTTCCTGGTATGTGCGCACAACCTTCATGTAAAGGGGACTGCGCATGTGGTGACATCAGTGTTTCACCCTGAAATGCTGAATCCCAACTACATGGAGCCCGGCTGCAATACATTTTCTAAACTTTCCACCCTGGACCCTGGTTTCAAAAGTTTGTAGATTCAGGCGCTCCAGGCACCATTCCCATGTAAACGGGAGGCGAAAGCACAATGAAAACTCTCAGTTTTAGGCTGAAAACAGAGCTGTGTAAACACCTGAGAGTGCGTTGAGACAGAGAAGGGTGTCAATGTGGCACCTGCTTATCATTGAGGACAGTAACTGCAGAAAGATACGCACTTTCAGGAGTCTCAAAACGGCTGAAAAAGTCACTAAATTTACCAGAAAAAGTAGCTAGATTTGTCGCTATTTGCTTGTGACGAAAAAAAAGTCTCCAACACTGTTTGAAAAGTTGCTCGATTTAGCCAGAAAGTTGCCAAGTTGGCAACACAGGCTAGACGACTGGATCATGGCATCTTCAAAACTGCAGCTCTTGTTGGAGGTTTCTGGTCTGCAGTGGTCAGTATTGATCTGAAGTAGCTCATGGCAGGAACAACAAACCAGTGGCAGGATCATAGGCAGCCAAGGCTCACTGAGACACGTGGGGAATGAAAACTGGCGCGTATGGTTCAATCCAACAGGCGAGCTACTGCTGCTCAAGTTGCTGAAGTTGATCCTGGTTCTGATCAAAGGTGTCAGAGTAAACAGGGCATTGCTGTTTGTTGTGTGTGGGGCTGTAAAGCTGCAGAAGTCAGGTTGGCAGGGGATTATTATGTCATACTTGATCAGTGTGTATGCCATCTCACCACTGGCAGCTGCAGCTTGTCTCAGTTTTCTAACGCCATGCTCAGAGGGCATAAAACCACACTTTGTTCAGCAGGAGTCCAGTTTGGAGTCCAGCTTTTGTTTATGCTGTGTCCTCTACAAACAGAGGAGTGATTGAGACACCTGTCTCACACCACTTCGAGCCAAAGAAGCAATAAAAAACATTTTTGATGCATGATTTTCTGACCCTTTGAAAGCCTCTTCTCGCCCTGTAAATGGAAGTTTGTGCAGGCTGGAGGCAGCTCTCCTGGCAGATGTGCTTTGGCTTCTTTCACAGGTTGTTTCTCCTTCTGGAGCCTTTCTGATTTACACTCAGCCCTCCTCAACTCCGCGTCGGCTTCTTAGCTTTGTGCTGTTGTCCCCTGGCTCTTGTTTATTACTGTGCTGCTCGCGATTATTGGATCCACGAATGCTTAGCTGTGGTAGCTGCTTCTTGTAACTCATTGTAGATAAGGGTTGCAGCTAAATGGCCAAATTGTGTGAGTAAATTGTCGCTGACACCTTTATGTCTGACCATCCTATCCCTGCTGGTCCAGCCCTCGAACGATGTGAATGAACTTTTATGAACTTTGCCTCCTCTGCTCATTCTAAAGAGCGTCTGCTTCCCTCCATTGTTCCTCATCACCCAGAGGAGACAAAACTTTGTACGGCCAAGGCCATTTCCAGCTAAATTTGTGACCATTGTGGTAAATTTACAACGGTGTTGAAAGAGAATTGAAACTAGCCCGCTTTCAGTTAAATCCTCGGGCCTGAACATGGTCCGGTGTAAATCAATGTTATAGCTATTGAAGGAGGGTTATTGAAGGCAGCACTTTTATACAAGAAGCCACTTGGTTGCCATGAAGAGTACATGAGAGAGGTGAGGGGTAGAGACTCCAGGAAGCAGAGTTGGGCACAGAAATGTTTGCGAGGAGGTGGGGGGGTCTGCTTTTTGTGGATCGCCTTAAATCTTAAAACATCAACATGACCAATGTTTCTGCATTTTATGCCCTCTGGAAAATTGCTTCATAAACATGTTTACCGTTTTTTAATAAAAACTTGAGTACATTTTGCCCATTTTGCTCAATTTTGTATTTCACTTTCTGGGCCTCAAAGAAGTTGTTTACATCAACAAATGGCCAGAAGCAGAAGAAATAATCTTATCAAACCAAAGTCACTTTTTTTAAACCTATCTGGAGCCTTTAATCAGGCAAGCAGGAGATTCACTTTGACTTGAATAGGCAGTTATTTGGTGTGATGACCAAGGTCATTGAGAGTCAATCAGCTTCGGGTGTCTCAGCAGGAAAAGTCAGAGCAAGTCAATGGGAGCGTTAATTCCTCAAACTGTGTTTGCTCAGCGTCTGCTCTCCTCTCAGCCTCTGCTTTGGAGCTCTGAGTGCCCAATAAGAGATGCTAATGGCATCGTTAGCATGGCTGTTGGTAGCTCACTGTGATTATTCACGATTTCAGAGACTGTTGACAAGTTCAGCAGGTCACTGGGAGTTCAGCTCTGTGGGAGAGAGCTGCTTAATTTACCTAAACTTCTGCATCACACTCCTGCACTGATTAAAGGAGTCCCACCACTGTGTTTGAGAGGTGTCTTTATTCCTGTGAGTCAGGGGTCATCACCTACATCCTACAAGAAAGATTTTTTTCGCATGCACTATTGGAGCCAGATCTAAACATAACTGAATAATTAATATGTTAAACACTGAATATATTTCTTAATCTTTAAAAGTGATACTAGTGCTGCCAGCCACTTTGGGCAGCTACGATATCTTGGCTACTTCCACTGAGGCCGTCATGTTTTCTGTCACTGGGTTTAACTCCATTACTGTCTTTCTGTTCATTGAATGTTCGCTTAAATAGCTGTCAGGTGGATTTCTGTGAAGCAGATCAATGATTAAGTCACCCTGATAAAAAAATTGGTTTATTCCAATTGTTTTGGTGGTTGCATTAATAATTGTAGGGATTTAACTGCAAAGAAGTCCTGAAAATAGCAACAAATTTTAACTGCTTAAAGGTGCGATGAGGAGAATCTATTTCCGGCGACATAAAGACTCCGCTACCCATGAGCACACACGGCGACTGTCTTAAAGACGTGGCCCAAGGCAAAGTGTGCGTTTGTTGTGATGCTAATGAATGCAGCTCAGACCTTCCTCAGAACTCTGCATTGCTTTACAACTTCTTTTTTCAGCAACTTACAAGATGCAATGCGACGAGGTAATGTATCTCTTTCTAGTTACGTAGTGGTAGTTTTGATGTATGACAACAAACAATTTTTGGAAAACTTAGTATCGTAGTTTTGTAGCCGGCTATATACAGTCATGGAAAAAATTATTAGACCACCCTTGTTTTCTTCAATTTCTTGTTAATTTTAATGCCTGGCTCAACTAAAGGTACATTTGTTTGGACAATTATAATGATAACAACAAAAATAGCTCATGAGAGTTTAATTTAAGAACTAAGAACTATTCATTTTCCATGGTTTTCTTGATAATAACCAAAATTACTTAAATTCTTACATCAATAGCTATGGCATTGTACCGCCAAAAACACTACTTTTAAGCATTCCATGTTTTTCTGTTTGTTTTAAACACATGATACACACAAGAGTTAATACTTGATTGCATAACCATTGTTTTTGATGACTGCAGCCATGCGTCTTGGCATGCTCTCCACCAGCTTCTGACATTGTTCTGCTGTCACAGCAGCCCATTCCTGTTGGACAAATTCAAAGAAATTTTCTTTTGTTTTTGGGCTTGTGGTTCTCCATTTTGAGTTTGATGATTTTCCACAGGTTTTCAATTGGATTAAGATCTGGTGATTGAGCAGGCCAAGGCATGGGTAATGTTGTGGTTCTCCATCCAGGCTTTAACTGACCTCGCCGTGTGGCAAGGGGCATTGTCTTGTTGGAAAATCCAGTCATTCGAGGCAGGAAAGAGTTTTCCAGGTGATGGAAGAAGACTGTTTTCAAGGGTAGTCCTGTACATGACCTGGTTCATTCGGCCTTCACACAATTGCATTTGCCCTGTCCCACTCAGACTGAAACAACCCCAGATCATGACTGATCCACCCCCATGTTTTACTGTAGGGGCAAGACAGTCTGGGTTGTAAGCTTCTCCAGGCTTCCTCCTAACCAGTAAGTTGGCTGGAGTGGGCATCAATTCAAAATTGGATTCATCACTGAAGAGAACCTTAGCCCAATCATCAACAGTCCAATCCTTGTGGCCTCGAGCAAAGAGTAACCAGGCCTTCCTCTGCCTTTCATTGATGAAGGGCTTCTTGCGTGGTCTGTGTGACTTCAAACCAGTTTCAACAAGTCGGTTTCGAACTGTCCTTGCTGAACAAGTCACATTTCTGGACAGTGCCCACTCATTTTTAAGGTCCCTGGAGGTCTGACGACGATTCCTGACACAGGAACGGATGAGTGCACGGTCATCTCGTGGGGTAGAAAGACGTTTCCTGCCACGGCCAGGTAGCAATTTGGTAGTGCCATGTTCAGCTTGGTTTTTTTTTTGTTGTAATGAACGGCTGTCTTGGAGATCTTCAGTTTTTTCGCTACCTGTCTCTCACTCATGCCAATTTCCAGCAGTGCCAAGATGGCTGCCTTTGTGGCTTCACATAATTCTTTTGTTTTAGGCATTATGTGAGAGCTGACAACTTCTGAGTTGTGCTACGGCTTGAATGTAAGCAGGAAACCACTCTAGGCCTTTGCATGTGCAGTGCTGCTTGTGACATGAAATGGCCTCTTATATACCCTGGGAATCAATTAAGCTTAAGAATGTCAAATAGGACATAAAGTATTATGTGACCAGCTGCATTTTTTGTTGTGTTCATTATATTATACGTTTAGTGGTACCAGATGTTAGAATGAACAAGAAATTGAAGAAAACAAGGGTGGTCTAATAATTTTTTCCATGACTGTATCTCTACTTACAGCCCGGTGCTCTAAGACGTGTCCGAATAATGTAAATTTGCTGTAGTTTTAATTGTCTTGTTCCTGAAGTTGAGTATCCAGGCCAGTCCAGCCCTGTCCGACCTGACCTCGAAGCTAAGGAATAGCATTTATAGATAACCTATTTTGATGCTATAAAACTCATCTTAAAGTGTGTATTTCGATCAGGCATATATCTAAAAGTGAGAATTTTTTGTAATTACTTAGAAACTCCTCATAGCATCTTTAAATTTGTAAATCTGATAATTCAGCAAGTTGGTTGGGAGGCTGTGGGGGGCCTGATGTGGGCTTGTACACAGGTTTAGATACACAAGTAAGTAAAGCCAAAATTAAAGCTAGATAAGGCAAGTTATCTGGAATATTGTCTTTATCCCAGTGCTGAAACCTTCAGTCACATGACCTGCACAGAGGCTTATAGGGAAAAGGAGTTTGGGAATCAGTGGAGCTGTGAGGCTGGTTTGCCATGTCTTCTGTCAGAAATAAAAAAAAACACTACAGCTTATGTCTCTTTGGACAGGGAATTGGTACGATTGAAATAGCTAAAAGGAGAAAAAGATGTGTTAACTTTTAATTTAATGATGTTGACAGATTTTAAGCAGGGAACAATGGGCCTCATGCAAGAACCGTTCCTACGAACAAATATGTTCTCAAGTGTGGGGTACGAATTATTTAGGAGAATTTGTCGCATTCAGCATTTTTTTCGTATTTAGAATTTTCTTTCAAGTATGAACACAAATTGCGAGTGGTCCAGACTTGTCTTAAAAATCACAACAAATTAGTCTGTTCTTTTCAAATCAAGTGCCTTACATACAGATTATACATTTAACTAATTTCAAGCGTTTTTAATAAAATATAGCATAAGACGAAATAAATCTGAGGATGTCAAACCAGAGAATACATTAAAATCTATTAATTGAAGGTTTATTAGACTGGCCAATATAAAACGTTAAATGAGAGAGTAACCAGCTGCTTCATGGCAGAGCTTCATCTTTTGGATGTCCTGGCACGCCAGGCACTTGGACAAGAGCGTGTGTTTGGCGCCATCTTTATGAATGAACACTCCTGTTTTATGGTGTGGTAAACGTATCCTTATATGGTATTCTTGGGGTGTTACTTATGCAAATATGCTATCCTCGTGCATGCGTGCTTAAGTATGCACAGGTGGCATTCATCATGTTTCCACGGGTCATTTAGACACTTTTCTAAAGATAGAAGTGTTTGTTGAATCTGACGGAGCATGTTTGTAATAACGCAATATAAGAAAAAAGGTAAGAAAAATTAAGGATGAGAATACAAAAATGTTCTTGCATGAGGCCCATTCTTCCTTGCACAGCAGTCAGGACAAAAATAATTAAGATACAGAATGTTTGCTGCATCATTGGTGTTGATGAGAAATTAACTTCATCATAATCAAAGTTGCAAAGTTTCAGAACTGCCTTTATTCTTCATGGCATAGATTCAATAAGATGCTGGTAACATTCCTGAAATCTTGCTCCTTTTGAACATAATAGCGCCACACAGTTGCTGCAGATTTTTCTTCTGCAGATCCATGGGATCATTCTCATTTTCCACCACATCCCAAAGGTGGAGGCCACTGGAGTACAGTGAACTCACTGTGAAGCTTGAAAAACCATTCTGAGACGATTTGAGCTGTGTGCCATGGTGTGTGCTCCAGCTGGAAGGAGCCATCACAGGGGCAGGTAGCCGTGGGTCAGTTGTGCTGCCATCGTCTCTGACTGTCCCAAAATGAAAGTGACGAGTAAAAATCTAATCAGTGATTCTAAAAGGTTCTGCCTTTTCTAATCACCTGAATGTACTTTAAACATGTTACAGTGTAAAACAGTCCTTTGGTCTTCTGAACAGTATGAGCTCTTTGCCTTGTTATTTTTCCAGACAAGCATTAACAACTCACTAAAAACAGCTTTGTGACACATTTTGATTCCTGGCCCAACAATTTAGACCCAATGCTATGAAAAGCACTGTCAGATGCTGCAGGTTTCACATTACTATTGTGCATGGATCATTCTGTCAGACCAATTTCATTACTCCACAAACTATCAATGTGGTGGTAAATGTCTCGTATGTCATATCAACACTGAAAAAGAAGCATCCACTCAGAGAAAAACAACAGTTTAAAGTTGTTGACAAGGCAGAATTTCTCTTTTTTAAATGCTAAACATAAATGTCAGAGAATCGGCTAACCCTCATCAGTCTGGATATTATTTACAGGATTTAAATGTGATTTCATTTGACACTGCAGATTTTTACATTGATTTAGGGCTTTCGCAGAGAGCCGCCACAGATGATTTCATTGTTCACAGTTGAGCGTAAAACATCTGACAGCTACAGATCAACTTTTGTTTTCCACAAGCCTGGAACACAACAGAAAGGAGTAAAAATTAAAATGGAGGAAAACAGAAGAAGACGTGGGGCATTCCCATTCATCTCGCTTCTTCATTCATAGAAGAAGTGTTGTCCAGTTTTTATAAAAGCTTCTAAAGCTGGAATCTTCTATGCTAATATCTGTATGAGCAGCCATTGGTTACAGACAGTCATCTGTCATCACACTTGTAGCTCCTGCCTCTTTCTCGTTGAAGGACTCTGACTGGCCTGTGCCTCTGCAGACAAAGCTCCACCTCTCTAGTCTGAGGCTTTGCAGGATGGATTTGCTCAAACACAAGGATGGAGTCAGCTGCACTGCAAGGTTACCAGTGTTTTCACAGTGGATGCTTGTGGCTGGTGTGTGTGCCAGCTTTGGCTCTAGATGCTATGGCTTTCAGACCAGTTGTATGAGTGCTGCTTTGTGACTGCATTGCCCTTCTGTCACAGCTCTGTTTATCATAAATGTTACCTCAGTAATGTGCTTCTATAAAACAAATGAAAAGAATCACACAGTGACTTGATTCATTAAATATCTGACCTGGTAAAACTGCACAATGAAATATTTTTTATGAGCAACAGGAGTTTCACCACAGAGGTGCCAAACTGTGTTTTAATGTCAAAGCTCCAGCCAGAAGAGTAATTTAATGTTTTTGTAGTCATATCTGATATACAGTATTTTCTTCCACTGGATGCACAATGCATACTTGTGAAAACAAGCCAAATACAACTCTATTTTTCATTTTCCTGTTTGTTTTGGCCGAGATATACCAAGGCTCATAGAAAGTATAGGTAAGCCTCCTATTCTCAAGATTTTCTGTGTGGGACAGACATGCAAAGTGTCAGCCTAATGCAGTGACTTAATAACATTCTTGCCTAAATGAAAGCATGCAAGCAAGTAAAATGCTTCCAGTATAAAACGACTGACACTGTTGGGGATCCCATCACTGCAGGGTACCCCTCCCAACGTGGGCTGGGTCTGTTCTGATTGTTGAATGATCCACCCTGTGGTAACAGCTCAGGCCCATTTACACAACAACATTGTCACCAGAAATGAAAAGGTTTTTCCTTTGCGCTTTCAAAAGCACCCCATGTTCAAAAGGAGACAGTGTGAAAACAATGAACATTCATATGGATCTGCGAGAACAACTGAAAACGTGGTAACATGTACGCCAAGCCAGCAGTTGGTGATGAAAGTTTGAAGTGAAACATCGGTGTCAGAATATAACAAATGCATCTCTACTGGTCGGATTCATTGTTATGAATCCATATTTTGTTGAAGGAGTGATAACAAATTGAGCACAGTAGGCAGCACACAAGTTGCTCTGTAACTATCTCTGTTGTTCCTCGGAAACCTGAAAGAACACTGCGTATGGATCGCATGTCACTGATTTTCCTGACAACACTGAATCCTTTAGCTGGAGACAGAGACAACAATATCTTCACT
Organism: Scarus forsteni; assembly: GCA_036419115.1. Lineage (NCBI taxonomy): Eukaryota > Metazoa > Chordata > Actinopteri > Labriformes > Labridae > Scarus > Scarus forsteni. The sequence goes on from JAZDUH010000414.1 coordinate 6,621,222, forward strand.
TCACAAAAATGTTCAGTCTGGACTTCATGTGTGGACAGTAGGCACAACTGCAATGAAACCTCTCTGTTTTCGGTTGTTTTCGTAATTGTGTAAATGGGGCCCCAGTGGGGCTCATTCTTCTTCGGTCTATGCTTTCTACTGACAGCCAGTGGGCTTAAACCACAGTTGCAACAATGGTAGGACATAACAGTGGATGGTAAAGTCAGGAAGATCGGGGAAAGGGCCATTGCAGGCAGCTACTGGCACTGAAAACAGGGAGAATTGGAGAAGTCCTGATACTGAAGGGTAATGATCTTGGTCATAGAAATACTCTATGACAAGGAGGAGACATAACACACACTAGAAGGGACATGAAACCCATGAGTGACACGATTGCAGGAAGGACCCAGAAGCAAGTAGTTTAGGTGCAAACAATGAACAGTCTTTATTCACAGATTTTCAATGCACAGTAGATGATCAGACAGAGGGTGAACACAGTCTTTAAGAGTGAGTGATTGAGACTTGAGCGGGGATCAAACCTGCGAGCCTGGGACTGCAGGCGAATGCTCTCACCACTCGGCCACACAGGAGATGGTCAGACAGAGGGTGAACACAGTCTTTAAGGGAGAGATGCTGAGGCTAGACTCACTCACTGACGAGCAAAGGCATTCAGGAACACTCGGAGAGGATACTCAGGCGAACTCTCGTTGTCGATGACAGGCAGGGGGGTCAGTAACCAGGCAGGCTCACACAGATCAGGACACAGGTGAATCTCAATGTCGAAGACAGGCAGAGGATCAGATACCAGGCAGACCAGCACAAATCAGGACTCAGGCGGAAACTCAGCGTCGAAGACAGGCAGAGGATCAGATACCAGGCAAGTCACCGCAGATCAGGACAGGCAGAACTCGGCGTCAGAGATGGAAGCAGGATCGATAGCCGGGGACTCAGACAGACGGGTGAGTGAAGGACAGAAGCTAGTCGATACCTTGAAGTCAAGTCGAGGGTCAGGCGTATGAGGCAGAGTCAGGGACGAAACTTGTCGGCAACGGGTGATCAATCCGAGAGACAGGTCTGGAGTGCTCAGCATAAGTGCGAAGACAGTCTGACACCGACTGTGTGTGAAGTGGGGTTTTTGTAGGTGGCCTGATTGCAGCAGATGAGGTGCAGGTGTGAGCAGGAGCGCAGGTGAGTCGAGTTGAGCTGATTAGGCTGCAGCAGGAATGTGGCAGGCTGCAGGTTGAGACTGAGGCCCTCCTCACACGAGGACGGCACAGTAATGTCTTGGCGTCTGCATCAAAACATGGATCGCTGTTTACACATCGTATTGTAGATAGGCTTGTGTATTTACTTGAGAATGCAAAATCCACGCCGGGACGTACCTATGGGTTCCACGCATGCTCCCAACCCATGCTGGGTAATGTAGTTCTTGGGTTACTACACTCGTAACATCACAGTTCTGCTCCGAGGTGGATTCCACGTCAACAAGTGCTCATGCGTGCGTAACATGCTTCATCTCTGCGTGAGACCTTGTTGCTGTTGTTCCCGAAGGTGGTGTTGTTGGTGTTCTGTGAGCAAATGTTGGTATAAAAATCGTAGCTATATTAATAGCTGCTGGAACAAGATCAGAATCAGCCCGGCTGCCGCCATTGTTGTTGTTGTTGTTGGAGTGAGTGACAGCGTGGGTTAGGGGGCGGGGAGGAGGAGGGGTGCTATGAGGTCACCGTCTTTTCCGGACTTATCTGTTTATACCAACTACGGCATGAAGACGAATACGCAGATATCCACTTGCAAACCCGTTTTCAAAAAAGATGCGGAGTCATGGACAAATACGCGTCTCCGTGTGTCAATATCACCAGATCGATAGTTTATTTTACCGGAGTCTTACAAATTCGTACTCGTGTAAAGCCCACCTGAGGCTGAGACTTAGATTGTGACAATGAGTTTGTCAGTACCATAAATTCTTATTTTCAGTAAGAATATCATCGATTATACTCCTGTAAAATGATCACCACAACCATTTAGACATGAAGACCCTGCTGAAAACGAGATGTAGCATCTCAAGAGGCTAACCTCTAATAAATCAGACGACAGGTCGATGGTTCATGGATCTGTCACTAACTTTAGTTCTTACTTTAGTCCACTTGTCTCCTCTTACCTCCCTTCCTTCACCCTCACACCCAACAGAGCATCGTGTGGATTTGCTGTTCATCATGAGACTGGGATCCACATTCAAGATTTCCTGCTGCTTAACAGGTTTTTTCTTGCCGCCATGATGGAGGGATTCATGATTGGCTATATGGATTCATCATAGGTGTTGGATGTATATATTTGTATATTATATGTATATGTGTATCTTATTTATGTATATATGTATCTATGCATATATGTGCATCCATAAAATGAAGAGCTTTATGCTCCATTGTAAAGTGTCTTGAGATAACACTTGTTATGAATTGGCGCTATGCAAGTAAAGATTGATTGATGAAACTGCAATAACAAAAAAATGGCTCTTAAACCCCAGTGTGATTTACCGACCAGCTGTTATCACAGATTTACAGCTTAAGTGTAACCCAGACCGATATCATGTCTTGTTATTCAGCTCATCCAACCGCCTGCAATAAACCTGAAAACACTTTCTAAGAAACACTAAGGTTGGAGGTCATTACAGATATGATACCTTTAAAAATAGATGGTCTTGCTTTCCTGGTATTGTTAAGTGACCGCTGAACTCTTTCTGTGAATAAAGAAGAACTTGTCATCTCAGGTCATGCTTAGACATTTTGATTTCATAATCTGAAACACTGTAAAATGTCCCTGTGCACTGTAACCTTTTAATGGCTCAGATGCACAGTGAAGAAATGAAGAGCATGTGGAGTCAGACACATCCAAAGCAGCAGGCCATCCATGGCTGTAATAATGATAACAGTATATTTGATATTTCTAGAGGAACGATGTATGATTATTCTCCATCTATGACATTATGCATCCACACTCAATAGGTCTTATCCTCATTCTGTTAGGAGAGCTTTTGCTTCATATTGGTCTGTTTTGGCTAATTAATGATACTTTGATGCACAGACAGCTTGAACTATCATGAGAGCTCGATGTAAATGAGACTAGTCCTCATGGTCTCGATGGGGAAATCCTCTCGATGTCACTGCTGTCAAAGTCCACAGGGATTACAGTGAGCACATTTCCTGGCTGCCTGTTGCCCTCAAACATACTTTGTGTAGTTCAAAAGTTCAGCCCAGCTCTGAACTCTGTCAGGGTCTCTAGAGGCCAGCTCAATGAATGCTCATGCAATAACAGGTCCTCACAGTACAGTTCAGGAATACAGAGGTAAACATGCTGCTAGGACAGAAGGCCAAAGTGAGGGTGATCCTCATGAGTAAGAGAAAAGGGTTAGCCTAAAGGCAATGATGACATACTCATGCACACAGTAGTGGTGCTGTTAGCGTGTATCCATCATCTCCATAACTTGAACCCAACCTGGCTGCTGATGGGCAAAAAACAGGGTACTCCCTGGACTGGTTACTAGCAAATCACAAGGCTGTCATACAGAAACAAACAGCTCTTCACAGACATATCCATAACTACAAGCAGTCGGAAGTTGCAGATGGACCTACTGAACATGTTTTTGTCAACACAAGATAAAACACATTACTAGGAGAAGACTCCAAACATGCACAGGCAGAGCGTACTCTTCAATTTTGGAAACTACAAAGGTGCCCTTGGACTTAAACATCAAATAATGATCTTCGGCAGTGGCCTGCTGTGCATTTTAAACTGGGGCCTTCAGTTTCACTTTACCACAAATACATTACTTCATGATACTCAATTCAGCATGATAGCTGAAAGTTATGGTTTCATTTAGTAATTTTACATTTAATTGCCACTGAAGTACACCTTGCTAGCACAGGGTTGGGCTCCTTTTGCCTCCTGAACCATCCGAATTCTCAATTGATGATCCAAAAAGATGCTGGAAACAATCCTCAGAACTTTTGGTGGAAGGTGTCACGGGTAATTGATTCCTTAGGCTTTCCAGCGCTTTCTTTCCGGTGCTGTGCAACTTGCATGGAATATAAACAAAGTGACACTGGGTGCTCCGGCTTCTTCTGCTGTCTTAAACAAGCGAAGATACAGTTGCCTATTGGTCTCCTATTGGATAATTACTGCATGAGCTGTTATCTTTCAGCTGGAAACAAGTTATTTAACCCCAGCTGATGCAATGACTAGCTTTACATTTTTTTTAACATCCATGATTTGCAAGATCAGAGAGATGTGGCATCTCATTTTCAAGAGGGTCCTCATGTCTATATGGTTGTATAGATGGATACCATGTTTGTATAATCAGTATACCCAGTGCAGTCTTGTCATACGGGTAACAAAAATGTTTTTTTTTTTGGTGCCCAGTGATAATTTGCACCTGAACTCTGATGTTATACTGATTCTTAATTAAATATATAACTAGAAAGCACTCAGAGAGAGTACAAACCTTCACCAAGGTAGCTCACATATTGCTGTTACATCTATAAGCAATAGGTCCATGACAGTTATCATCATAATATGATTAATGACCCTAAAAATCCACACTCAGTGCTCTAAATCATGTCGATGTCGTAAGACAGTTATTGAGCAAAACCAATTTTTCACTGATGGCAGTTCTTTGGATCACCACAGAAAAATCTTTTCATTTTTAAGTTTGGCCATTACTAGGGACAATTAATTGGATTTTGATTGTGATTTCAATTTTGCCATCTGACAATCATAAAAACATTATAATCGAAGAAAAACGATTAATATGCCACACAGTGTGGAGTGCCGTGTATGCAAGTTCCTGCGCTTCTGTGTTCCACGTGCAGCCACAGCGAGTGTGTGTGACTTATGTGGATCAATAATACTGTATCTGCCACTCGCTGGTTCTTTAAAGTTGTGTTTAAATCAATACTGAAGTTTTTAAATAAATGAATAATTGTGTATATTAATTGTGATTTCAATATCTCTTAAAATAATCAGGATTCTTATTTTTACCATCTTCGTCCAGCCCCAGCCATCACCAACATGCCTTGAATATTTCAGCACAAACAGTTCAGTAGTTTTTGTGTAATCTTGCTAAAAATCAAATGAACAAATACACATACACCAGCAAAAACATGACCTCCTTGGTGGAGATGACTAAAACATCGGCCTGTTTTAGTTTATCTTGACCCTCTCCAGTGATCAGCTTTAGATTTCTTGTCCTCCATGTTAAACTCTCCAAAGGGAGGAAGGGGAGACAGGATGAAGCAGGTGAGGAGGTCACAAGGGTCAAATCACTGAATTTTTACAAGAGTTCCTCACTTTCATGAGCCCAGGAGCAATCAAACATCTAAAAGACAATAAAGAGGAAATAAAAGACACAAATAACACTCATCCTTTAGAGCCGTTAACGTCTCCTCAGAGTCATTTACATCCGAATGCCTCCCACCCTGACTCATAAACACTGACAGACCTGCAGACCCTCTGATGTCTATGTCAGATAACACACAATAAAAATTACAAATCCTTCAGCAATTCTCCGTCGCTCATGCACGTATTCCTTTTGATCTGTTAAAATGGTATCCTTACATGTCCACACACACAGTTGGACACACCTCAGATGACCTGTTGTCGTGCTCTGAGGCCACAGTGAGGCTGAAGGATCTCACAGGTACATGCCACATTTCTGACACCATCAGTGCTTTGAAGAGGAAGAAAGGAAGAGGACGGCCTCATTGTCTGTCCGCAGACTCCAATTTAGTGTTACTTCAACTTGACAGGAAGGGAAGACAGTCACACACACACACACACACATATTTAAGTGTAGATGTAGATGCAGGTGTAAGAAAGGAAATAAAATGTATACTCTGTTTTTGCATAAATAATGGAAATCAATGTAAAATAAAATGCATCTCATGTTTGCTCCTGTACTCGTCTCTGGCTCTTGTCTTGTAGGTGGCCTGGGATCCTTGGTGGAGACTTCCTGCTGCTGTGGAGCCACAGAGCCTCAAAAACTACAATTATGGACATGACACATAGTTGGCCATTTTATGAGGAACACTCCATTCCCATTATCATTATAGCTGTTCATATAGATATTAACATGATCTCCCTATCCATGGTTGATACATCTATAGTATCTATATTCAGCACCACATAGTCATGGGGACCCTCTTGAAAATGCGATGTCACATCTCAAGAGGCCACATTTATACTTAACGGAGACAAATATGGTAGGGTTGCACTTGTGGTCTGGGCACCCATGAGTTCGTCACTACCATAAATTCTTATTTTCAGTAAGAATATCTTTGATTATACTTCTATAAAATTATCACCACAACCATTCAGACATGAGGACCCTGCTGAAAACGAGATGTAGCATCTCAAGAGGCTAACCTCTAATAAATCAGACGACAGGTCTATGGTTCATGGATCCGTCACTAACTTTAGTTCTTACTTTGGTCCACTTGTCTCCTTTTACCTCCCTTCCTTCGCCCTCACACCCAACACAGCATCGTGTGGATTTGCTGTTCATCATGAGACTGGGATCCATATTCAAGATTTCCTGCTGCTTAACAGAAGGTTTTTTCTTGCCGCCATGGTGGAGGGATTCATGATTGGCTTTATGGATTCATGTTGGGTGTTGGATGTGTATATTTGTATTTATATGTATATATGTATCTATGCATATATGTGCATCCATAAAATGAAGAGCTTTATGCTCTATTGTAAAGTGTCTTGAGATAACACTTGCTATGAATTGCCACCATACTAATAAAGATTGGTTGATTGAGATTGGCAGTGCAGATACATTACTTTCCTTTTTTCCATCCAGTGCTGATGTTATTGTGATGCCAAATGCCCATGCTTTTCAACAGGCAAAAGAGCATTTGCAGCATCAAGTGTCTAGGGGTGTCTTTGCCTCAATGAGTCCATGTTATGCTTCATAAAGTGTAATATGCAAATTAATGTGTTCATTTGATAGTTTACTTTTATAAACAAGTCAAAAGGTCTGCAGCATCAGGGTGTCTCATACCCCTTTCAGACTGACCAAAAAACCTGTTAAAACCCGGTAACGATCGGCTCTTGTTGGCAGTTTAAAAGGGTGTAATCGGCATTTCAACCCGGGTTGACTGACCCTGCATGCAACACAGGTTTAAACAATTGAGGAAATTTATGTGCAAGAGTCTGCACATGGTGTTTTATTTTGAAATTTTGGGATACTCCACACGGTGAATTCCTGTCTGGTGCTTTCTTAAAGACAGTGAATTTATGAGGTCTGGAAGCAGCCGAGAAGAGGGAGCGATGCGAGGCAAGGCAAGGGAGGAGAGCGGAACAAACGTTCCCGACACACTCAAAAAATCCAGCATAAAATAAAGATTGCCCACGAGTCTTTGATCTCGAGTCGAGTCAATTCTCGAGTCTGGAGTCTCGAAAAATGCGACTCAAGTGCCACTCGAGTATGAGTCTTTAACTCGAGTCTCCATCTCTGACTACAAGCACCTTAAAATAAACTGTCAGCTGCTTTGTATTTTGTTGTCCCAATATTTGATTTTACTCAGCATAAGACGATAGAAAAACTGACGGGACATGAAAACACTGAACCAATGATGAGAGGCATGAAGAGTCCCCGCTGCATTTTTCAGTCTGGACACACCTGCATCTAAGAGATAGGGTCTGAGCAGGAGGGTTTCCAGTTTAAACCCTGGCGTGCACACACTCTCACATACACACACACACACACATATAAATATATCTATATCTATATACACACACACATGCGGTCACATATATATGCAAAGTCGCCCACCCTCAGCCAGAAAAGCACATTTGTGCAAGCATATTCATCATCAAGTTTCACTTTCTGTTGTCTGGGTGTATTCCCATGATCAATCATAGTCTCAGCGTTTGCTTTGCCATCGGCCATCTTTCACTGTCACCTTCAAAGGACCGTCCTGTCTGCTTTGTAGACAAGTGTAGGTGTGTGTGTGCGTGCGTGTGCTTCCAGACAGACACAGAAAAGTACATTTTTCCCTCAGATCACTTGAGTGGGTTTCAATTGTGATTAGGGCTGGGTTAAAAAAATCAATTTAATCGATTTTAATAAATTTCCCTTCATAATCGATCCATAAAATCCAAAGATCGATCTTTTAACGTGGGTAGTTTTTCTTCATTGGAAGCAGCCTGTGGTATCAACTCTGTAAGTTTCACGTTTAGCGCTGTTTTCCACTGAACAAGATCTCATGAGATGTTACTGCAAGCAGTTAAAAAAAACATGGCAGAAGCGAATAGCACTATAGGGGCACCACTAGAGAGTTTAAAAGTTGACGTTTGGATTGCATTAATGCATATCATTAATATGTGATTAATGTAGCTGCTTTGGGTTCAGTTCTTAATGTAAAAACAGTTTTAATAATGTACCACCAGGTCAAAAAGTCATTTACAGCATTATTTTTTTTCACTGAGATAACCAAGACTGAACAAATTTCGCATCGTGAATTGAATCGATTTGAGACCTCTTAATATCGAATCGAATCGATCCAGAAAATCTGAATCGATACCCAGCCCTAATTGTGATGACACAATTTTAAGAACAAATTTGCCACATGCTATGGTCTGAAAGTGTTTCCCTTACACCAGTCCCTCTCTTAATGAAAGAGATTCAGATGAAATTCAGGATGGAGCTGAATTTATCCAAATGAGACATCTCGTAGTTTCTCTCTCTTTAATGAAGGCCAGAGGAAACAGGTTTAAGGAAAATGTAGATCAGGCTACACTTTATTATTTTTTATTAACAGCTAATCATTTTAAGATTTGAACCCCGGAGATTTCAGCTCTATGTACAGCATGCTATTGCAGAGTGTAACCTATTGAAAAATTAAACATTTCCAAAATAATGACGTCTATAGCTCAGGCGTAAAAATGCTACATAAGGATACACCTTTATATTTAGCTCAGCAAAGCAGCTGTTTCTATGAAAGTAAAATAACATGATGCCCTTATTTATTCCATTGAACTAATCCCAAGTAGTGTTATTGTAGAATTCATCAATAACTAGAAAAGCACTCAGAGAGCACAGACCTCTGCCAAGCAGCTCAGTTACAGCAGTGGCTTTTCTACAACCCCTGTAAAAGATACAATTCTGGATCACCATGAGCTCCGATTGGATGGCCGAGTTTCCGCTCATGTCTGTCCATGTGGAGAACTGGCATTGCAAGGGAAACTGGGAGATGTAGTGACATGGGCTTGAAAAATGTTGATGTAAAGGGGGCGAAACCCTGACAGCAGTCTATGAGAAATGAATGGGATTTGCCATTATAAACTCCAATGTTTTTTTTATGACGTCAGTCTGGATCAGATCAAGATGAAATTAACCTTGATGATAGATTTATATTATACATGTTATTCTGTAAATTTTAAAGCAAATCCATCAAGTGATATCAGAGATTTTAAATTACAGCCCAGGAGTTTGGGGATTTTCAGAAAATTTTGGGAATATTTTCATCCAGACAAATATGGGGATCACCACCAATATGTAATGGCTTCTTCCTTTCACCACACCTCTGGTAAATTTTTCATGTAAATTCATCCAGTATTTAACCCTGCTAACAGACAAACAAACAGACGAAAAAATGTCTTCCCTGCCAGAAGTAAAAATTTAACTCTGAACGATATATGCAGTGTTGGGCAAGTTACTTCAAAAATGTGCTGCGTTATTTATGACTTGTTACTGTCATTTTAAAGTTATTAGTTACATTTCAATATTACTGTATTTGAAATATAATGCATTACACTATTATTGCATCACTTTTAAATTACTCTCATCAAAATAACAAGAAATATGGATTTGTCATTCTAAATGTAGCTCATTATGTTCAAAAAGCTCATTACATCCAGTGATGGTGATGCGGTGTCTATCTGACTGAGTTCAGCTTCAGGCTTAAAACAGTAGAATATAATAGCCACATCAATGGCTCATGGCACAATGCAAGAAACGACCACAGCAAAAACAGACAAAAGGTACAATTCTGGTAAAATGTGAGATGCCTAGTGGAGGACTTTTCTCCTCTGCTGATCTCTCAGTATTTCCCGAATTTGTGTTTAAACGAACAAAAAAAGTAAAACTCCTCTTCATTTTGGGTAAAATTAAAAATGCATTTTAACTTATAGTACTGACATATTTACTGAGTAAAATATTACTGGTTTCTTTTCTGTAATGCCTTACATTACTACGTTACAGTAAAAAGGAATGCATTACAGTAATCACATTACTGTTGTAATGCATTACTCCCAACACTGGATTCCAGTGAGTGCTTTAAATGTCGTTGATGTTCCTTGTACTTGTAACTAAATCTGTGAATCTGTGTTGTGACAGCAGGCCCTTGAGTGCAGTCCGTTGGAGTGAATGTGCAGTGCAGCTCACACTTTGAACCCCCATGTCATCCACTGCCTTTTTCATATTTCTGGTGTTGGTACAGTAAATTATATGAAGCTGTTCCTTGATTTCCAAACACTTAACCTTAAGTTTAGGAATCAATCCAGACTGTAGTGAAGCCCAGCGATAACTTTGGGAAATGTTTGGCCTTTAAACGTCCATGGTGAAACTTAATGCTCCGTCGTCTGACCATAGTCTGACCTGTTAGATATATTATATATATTATTTTAGTACATGAGAAATACTAATATATTTAGTATACTAATAATATGTCATTAGTGCAACTTAAAATACTAAATTAGTGTACTTAAGTATACTACTTTGAGACTCCATTAAGTTACATTTAAATACACTTAAGTACAACTTTTGAAGGTTTAAAAAAATAAACTTTAAAATACTAAATTTAAGTACATTTAGTATATTTCACATGCACATACTTTGTGTACTAAAGTGTGTTATTCTCAAGTACTAAAAACATACTTAGTATATTAACAATATATCATGGGTGCTACTCAAAAAATACTAAAATACAACTTGGTTTACTTAAGAATACTATTTTGAGACACTTTTATGTTCAACTTAGATGTATAAAGAACAACTGTCTCTACTGATATACATATTTAAAATTCAACAACAAACAAAAAAAAACAGTTTTTGTAAATATACTTTACGTAAATTTAAATATTAGTACACTGTAGTATACTTAATATAAGTAAACTAAATTACTACCAAGGTAATAATATACTCGTAATAAGTACACTTATGTATATTTTATCAATAATATATTTTAGATAAATATACTTGATATAAATTCAGTAATAGTACTAACTAGTGTTTTTAATCTAAGTATACTTAAGTACTACTCAGGGAATAATATACTTGTGATTAGTACATATGTAGTATATTTTTGGTTTATTTTATTTTTAGCACAAAATTATAATGTACTGACAATGTACTTTCTGAAAATTAAGTACCTTTTTAATACATTAAAATATATTACTTTTTTTTTTTACCTGGGCTGAAATGCATTAAAAAGCCCTGTCAGCTGAAGTTATCTGCAGTAGAGGCTGTCGCACCAGTCTTGACTTTTTGTCATACGTCTATAGCCTCCTTTGATCGTGTTTAATATTTTATTCTATGTCATAGATTCATGTTGTCAATAAAAACAAAGAAGACTTAAATTCACTTGTGTTGCATTCTAACTCAGTCTCCAAAACCAGAGAAAAGTAGGCCAGCAGAGGAACAACACTGCGGATGTGTTGCATCATTTCCATGAGTGTGACAGACTGAGCAGGATTCAAGAAAACACCCCACGCTGGCTCTCGACTCAAATCAGTGTTTATTCAAAGGAGATTTTGCTGACACAACAAAAAAGCAGACTGTGACGGTGCTCCTCCTCCTCCTCCCTTTCTCTGCATCTCATACTGTCATCTGGCCTGCACATGAACTTTGCTCACCTCCTCACCCTAAATGAGCAGCATGCCTGGCTGCCTGTGTGTGTGTGTGTGTGTGTGTGCTACGCTGGCGTACACATAACATGCAGATGAACTTTTCTGCACAGACTTATAGTGAAAGACCCAAATAATGAAGTGCTAGAGAGTAGAAAAAAGTTATTTCACCTTGAAAATGAGAGGCAAATAAAAAAGCCACTCATGTTATAGGTTGTAAGGTTTTAAAACAAAACTATTCAATACTACTCAACACTGTTTTTAAACATTCAATACCATACATTTTATATGCAATAATACTGAAAATATAAAAACTGACTGAACAGATCTGGAGTCAGATCCAAAGAGTTTATTAGATTAACAGAAAATAAATTAGTTGAAATAAAATGGCAAATGATTATTTTGCTATTCAGTTTTAGTTCATTATGTTACAATGTTATTTAGCAGACGCTTATGTCAATTAATGTTCATCCTAGATGAAGTACAACAAGCAAAAATCTAGATTGGAGGAACAACTTTAGTAAGCATAACAAGCTTCTTCAAGTCTATTTGGACGCAGGCATGTGGTGCTAGAGGTGTTGCTTCCTTTTCTTTTTTTATAGAACTCATTAATCAACAGAAAACCCTGTCAAGTCAAGACTGAAAGCCAATGAAGAGACATAAACAGCAGAGAGACGCGTGCTGTTCAGGGCTGGTTAAAGACGGGGTGCTGCTGCATTCTGGATCATCTGCAGAGGTTTAAATGCCCATGCAGGAGGTCTGTGGGCACGCCTCCTACCTACTAGTTTTACTAAATTTGAATGCAATAGATATTCATAAAAACTGTCCAGTTTATTATTTTAACAACATTTAAAGGAAAACAATTGTTAGTCAACAACTTGACAAAATGCATTAGTGTACCAAACAAGGTAAACAAATTTAAGAACTCACTGCAAATTTGTTCCTTTAATGTTACATTCACTTTTCTGAGCGTTTGTGTTTTTTGCACTGCAGGTTTTTACACACAAAAAATATTTTTTTGCATCATTACTTTATTTTAAGTTTTTTTCTGTGGTATCAAAACAGGTATTTCTGCCCAAGTATTGTATTTAATTTGACTATTCTGGTTTTGAGACAACCTTACCAGACTGAACATTAATATCCTAAAAAAAGTACAGCCAATTTGCACATTGTCTACATAAAATGCTCAGATTAAAAACACTTGCTCACACATCATGTTTGTTGTATTTTAGGATAGATTGCAAAAAGCTTATAGCATATGACTATTTTCTAGTCTTATCCTCCTGATAAAAGTAAAACTCACATTTTTTTCCAAAAAAGGTTAATTGTCACCAGGGGAAGTTTCAGTTACATCCTGCTCTTCAAAGTAGTTAATAAGTCACCTGGTTCAGTAAAACAGCCTTAATATGCAGCACTAAACTCCCAAATGGTAAATTATGGGACAAGATGACAGGTGACAAGGTCACAGGGACAGCACGAACTAGACCTGCCCTTCAGTGCTCCAACTGCAGAAGAATTTGGGGACTTTTGCATCTCACATGTCCCAACTCTTATTATCCACGAGTCCCTGATGTTCAGAACGACAGTGTTTTACAAACGCCTACAAATCAGACGCAGCCAAGAAATGTAGTTTTAGATGGGCTAGTCAAAATCATAAGTTATAACAATTTTTACTGTCCTTTGGGTGATAACATTTTTTTTTTATGATTGGAAATAATCACAAGTGTTTCTCTGACACATACAGTTTACTTTACACATGGAGACTCCTTTCTTTTGTTTGCCTGCAGACAATGAATGAGTCATATATAGACATATATAGACTGACACAAGTTAACCTAGGTATGCAGCTGTTATTCAAAACAGTCAAAACAGACTCTTAAAGTGAGATTTACATTGAGAGTTTTTGTGATTTTATGTCAACAGAATGTGTTTTGTTCTCATCGGACTACACTACTGTTGATGTGTTGTAGACAACAGAGACTTTTGGCCCTTTTCCATTAGCCCTACTCTACTCTACTCGCCTTAAGCTGCTTTCCCATTAGCCCCAGTCGCCTGCCCAACGGGGTGCAGTGTCGCTGAGCGGCACTACGGTGATGTCATTTTGAGCGCGACACAACAATCTGTGGCTTTTTCTCACAAACCGAGTAAAAAAGGAAAGCAGAAGAAGGCTGCAGGTGGTAAGAAGAAATACCTCTTGAGAAGCACAGGAGAGTTTTGGAAGCTATACAACAGAATGAAGCGGAGGACGAGAGCAATCGAACTGCAAAGAAAAGACGTATGAGGGTAAGCTAATGGTAGCTACTGCTAGCATGGTAAGTCGTCGCGCGCATGACTCATCGATGACGACATTGTCTGACCAATCAGTAGCCGGCAGTCGGTGACGTCATCTTTCAGTATCGACTCAGCTCGCTCGGAACCAAAGCGGAGTAGGTACTAAAACTAGCTTGTTATAGGAGGTACCAGGCTAGTGGAAGCATGCTGGAAATCAGGTAGAGCCGAGTACAGTAGGGCCAAGGCGTGCTAGTGGAAAAGGGCCAAGAGTCTGATAGTTCACATGGTTGGTCATTGGTAGGTTGCAGGTTTGGGGGATGATCTTGTGGAGCTGGGAGGGTTGAATAGTGACTGTTTTTAGCTGGCATGTTTATCAAAATGCAAAGATTTGTAAAATATGCAGGATTGATTAATTACAGGTGGGAGCTGGTGTGTGATGATTTCTGCACTGAAATTGGAGCAAATTTCTCTTTAATAAATTAGGACCTTTATATGCATAGACTAACTGTGAAATTATGAATCTGAGTTGGAATTTTGCCTTAAAGTCAACTGGTGCCAAAGCGGTCCGTGTACTTTTCGGCCATTTGTTTTTCGTGTTGATATGGGTAAACGGAAAACGGGAAACCATCCGATTTTCTGATTTCCATTTGGATGAAGGGAAACGAAAAACGGGAAACGACTCGTTTCCCGTTTTTTGTTTGGTAATTGAAAATCAAAAAACAGAAAATGAGCCTTTATCTGATATCTATCACGGGTTTATTATTCACAAGTTGGGATATAAAATACGGCCGTAATTCCTTTCCTGAAGCTTGCTTTGCCTTCACCTGGAAGCACTTCCTTCTTCTGCGCTGCCGATTGTAAGTTGTTTTGAGATAACACTCGTTATGAACTGGTGGTATACATATAAAGATTGATTTATAACACATTGCAGAACCGAGGCTTACCTTGTTGTAATGTGAAACTGCCCATCTGGTAATATGTGCTTAGAATGTAGTTTGACAATTGAAATGGCTATTTATTAATACATGGTAATAACAAATACATTTATTCGGATCTAAATACATATTACAGAACTAGCATTATATTTCATTAATGTCTACAGTGAAAGAAGGCCACACAGTAAAAGAAAATAGATATATAGTGAGAATTTGAAACTCAACTTATAGAAAACAATTATGATTACGGATGATGCTTCGAAATGGGCATAAAGCGTAATGTGTATGTTCCCTCGGAACCAAAATGTTCTATTCAAGTGTTGCTTTATCGACCAATTTGAGTGAGGGACCCAGAATGAATGGGCTGAGCTGCAATGTCTTACACACATCTGTGAAACTGTTAATAAACAATTACCCAGTTGGGTTAAAAGCATAAATTCTGTAATTATTGGACTAAGAAAGAGACAGGATTTTACAGAACAAGGAGAAGAAGCAGCAGCGCAGAAGATGGAAGTGCTTCCAGGTGAAGGCACAGCAAGCTTTACGAAAGGAATTACGGCCGTATTTTATATCCCAACTTGTGAATAATAAACCCTTAATAGATATCAGATAAAGGCTCGTTTTCCGGTTTGGATTTTTGATTACCAAATAAAAAACGGGAAACGAGTCGTTTCCCGTTTTTTGTTACCCTTCATCCAAACGGAAATCGGAAAATCTAATGGTTTCCCGTTTTCCATTTACCCATATCAACACGAAAAACAAATGGCCGAAAAGTACACGGACCAACATAGATATGTAGTGAGAATTTTAAACTCAATTTATAGAAAACAATTATGGTTACAGATGATGCTTCGAAATGGGCTTAAAGCGCGGCAAACTAATTATTTCACTTGAGGGCAGTAATACGCCGTAGTGCATTACTGCTCTTCAGAAACAGAACAAGGGGAAGAAGCAGCAGCGCAGAAGAAGGAAGTGCTTCCGGGTGAAGGCAAAGCAAGCTTTATGAAAGGAATTACGGCCATATTTTATATCCCAACTTGTGAATAATAAATCCGTAATAGATAACAGATAAAGGCTCGTTTTCCATTTTTGGATTTTCGATTACCAAACAAAAAACGGGAAATGAGTCGTTTCCCGTTTTTCGTTTCCCTTCATCCAAACGGAAATCAGAAAATCGGATGGTTTCCCGTTTTCCGTTTACCCATATCAACACGAAAAACGGATGGCCGCAAAGTACACGGACCCAAAGCGTGGCAAAATTGATTTTATAATTCATTGCGTTTCGTGATTTCATGGTTGTTGGACTTTGGTTCCCTTTTCTGTGCTTCCTGGCTTGAAAAGGTTGTAAACTCTGGGGCGAGGGGATTTGGGGGCTCTGTAATCAGTCAGAGGAACCATTTCCTGCTCCTGATGTACATAAAAAGTACGAGCTACCACATCTCACACTCATCAAATCACACACAGCTCCTGAAGGGTCATCAGGAAATAGAGAACAATAGGTAAGTAAGCAGACGACCCGACTCCTGCCTAATGGTCCACCACTTAGAGCTCACGCACACACAGGCACACACTCACACATCCATGGACACGCAGACACACACGCACACAAACACACATATACAGGCCATTATAACAGTGTGATCTTTCACCTTTTATATTATACAATTTTCTATGCAAACATTATCTCAGATGATTACTGTATCACTCCAGCCCTGTGTCCTCAAAGGGCATCCATCCATCTGTCATCACCCAACACATCCATCCATCCATCCTCACACCCCTCCACGTGGTGTGTACCTGCAGCAGGCAGTAAGTGTGTGTGCTGTAGTAACATGGCGTGATGAATCTGCCAATAAATCAGAGATGTCAGAGGGGGAGTGAACTATTGGCCTTTAATGGCCAATAAATACAGGTTAGCAGGACAGAGGTTGACTGCAGGTCACAGGGTGGAGGTGGAAGAGTGTGTGAGTTGTATTCGCTGTGGTAGGGTGGGTTACAGGGTTCACTAATGGTGATCAAAGAGGGACAATGAAACGGCTAATTTTAGGCACCTTAAGTCACTCTGCAGTGACTTCACCTCAGCAAGTGTGTTTGTCTAACCTCTGGTTAAAGGGATTCAGTTACACTAATTAAAGTCATCCAAACACACATGTTTGGACAAATGTCTTATTTATCTGGACATTTACAAGCAGAAAAAAACCTGAATGAGATGTTGAAAAGATATTTTCTCCTACTGAAGCAAGCAGTTTTGCATTTTATTTGCATTCAAACAGATTATTCGCCAAACTAAGAGATAACAGGTGTACCGCTCAATCCCCAATTACCTTTTCATTTGGTAACATTTGGCTTTTTTAAATCAGTCATATTCCACAATGTGTTATGATCGATACATGTGTGAGGTATGACTACTTAATAAAGACACTCCACTTAAAGGGATGAAACAATGTTTTTAGAAACAGAGAGCAGGGGATGACGAAGATGAGGTCTGACCGCTGGTTATTAATAGACAACATATATGTGATGACAACACTAGTTATTGCTGATTGTTTTGTGAGTTGTACTGTTAGATTAACCACAACTGCTGCCATGTTTAACTTCTGTTTTACGTCTCGTACAACAGAAAGTTATATAGCTGCTGGTCCTGAAATCTACCTGGAAGCATTCCAAGAAGAAGAATAAAGAGAGCGGGTATTAGAAGAGAAGAAGACAGAGTGGTATTTGTAACTGTTGCAGATGACGCCCTGTTCAGGATCTTTTTTTGGTCTTCACCAGCTCTCATCACTTAGTGATGTGATGTCTTAATAAAGCACAGGCTTGTTCCAAAATCTGAACACTAGATGGTGCTAAAATGCCAGTTTGTACACACTGCACCTATAAACATAGTCCATATGCCCTAAAACATCAGATATTAATGATGCTATCCATAGATAGATTGATAGATAGACAGATAGATAGATAGATAGATAGATAGATAGATAGATAGATAGATAGATAGATAGATAGATAGATAGATAGATAGATAGATAGATAGATAGATAGATAGATAGATAGATAGATAGAGGTGTTTATTTATAAGGGTTTGTATATAAGCATATATGTGTATCTATAAAATAAAGAGTATGGCTTCAGCTTGCTCTATTGTTCAGTGCCTTGAGGTAACACTTGTTGTGAATTCGCACTATACAAATAAAGATTGATTGATTGAAATATGAACACAAGGACAAACTGCAAGTATATCTCCAACCTAAAACTGCTATAAACTAGAAAAGCACTAAGAGAGCGCAGACTTCCACCAAACAGCTCAGTTCCACCCATAAATTCTGATGTCGACCCAACACTATAGTCCTATATGTATTTAATACCCACATTGTGGAATAAAAAATATCAATCTATAAGAAGTGTGATTATTCTTGATAAAAATATCACTCTATAGAGTGACTTAGTCAGTTTTGGGTCTTGTAACTTGTAGACTGAACCAGTTTGCTGCTGTTTACAGATGTTGGTGTTGTGTGTGCTGCGGTGCTTCCAGTGGGCGATGTTGCCAGCCTGTCAGTCGGAGCAAGACTACGGCACTTCGGTGTTCGCTGGATCTGGAGTTTGGGGGTCAAGTTCTTATGCTCAAACACACACAGACTTCTGCTATGACGAACTATTTCCATATTGACATTATCAGTAGCCTCGTCTCGAGTGTAACAGGCATGTCTACAGGGACTGCGAGCCAGGACTCACAGTAGTGTTACTAGTAGTTGTGAGTGCAGACAGACCAGTGTGGCAAACTCCTCCCCTGGCATTGAAAGGGGAGCTGGGAAATGTGGTGACATGGGCCTGAAAAACTAGACGTGAGTTTGCAAATGAACTACAAGTCCCATAATGCCATAAATGAATGGGATTTGCCATTTTACACTTTGTTTTTTGTGGCATCAGTCTGGACCAGATCAGCATCAAGATGTATTTGGCTTCTTTCTTGGACCAAACTACACCTCTGGTAAAAAAAAAAAAAAAAATTGCAAGTAAATCCATCCAGTAGTTTCTGTGTTCATCTTGCTAACAGACAAACAAACAAACAGACCCTGGTGAAAACATAGCCTCCTTGGCGGAGGTAAGAATTTGACAAGTACACTGGTTGCGATTTTAGTTTTTAAAGTGTAGAATCATTAGAATAACCATACAATAACACAAAATTAAAACCATAAAACTAACTCTTGAAAAGTTCCTGATACTGACTTTATGTTATGGTTTTACTTTTTTGCGTGATATCCCAAATAGTTCAGTCTAAAGTGCCCCAGCTGTTTGATGGTGTGGATCCTTTCTGAACTCTGCTTCATCCTCTCTGACTGGTTTTCCAGCTGGAACCATCGACAGCCTCCTCCTCCTCTCATCTGTCCACGTCTGTCTCAGGGAGACAGCGGTCACCTTTTAGCCCCATGAACGGCTCGGCCTTCAGTCCCACCTCCCACAGAGACGATGGGGTCAAAACCGATCCAACCCAGGAAGTGATTTTACGCCCTTCACACATGTGAGGAGCTTTGAAGGAGCAGAGGAGGGCAGGAGGCTGGAGGTGGAGTTAAAAACACTGCCAGCTTCAGGTCCTCTAACAAACAGCCAATTATAATGAAGACACATTTGCTCTATACGCACCTCTCATCACCCCGAATACTATCATTTCTGACTGAATCTTTCGTATACTTCTGCTTTTCTTATTTTTTCTTACTTTGAATCATTGTTGAAATGATTAAAAACTTGTCTTCATGGATATACATTTATCGTCAGGTCCCTTTGAAAGTGGTTATGATATCAAGTGAGTTCATCCACCAGTTAGGTTCAGGTTTGTTTTGAAAATGATAAAACCTTCTTCCTCTTATGACCTATGTCTAAGAACTTTTTTGAATGGATTAAAATACCATATTTGAATAATATTGGAGTCATCTGAATTGCTCGGTATAGCTGGATTAAATTGAAATCTCCTGAAAGACATCTGTATTCAAGAAACCCTGCCTCAAAGCAGACGGGCTCCAGTAGCAGAGGGAAACATTGCTCCCATTTGGCCCTCCTGTCATAGCATTTGGTTCAAACTGTCAATGAAATAATAGTATGACATCACACTGGTAGGTCTGGTCAAGGGGGCAAAAGAATGAGCAGTATCAGGAAGCTGCTGGCACCATAAAAGCAGGCAGAGGAGGAAGCACTAAGTGCGTTTCCATTACCCTTGGATATGCGCAAAATGTAAATAGTGCAATAAAAAACTGGTAATGGAAACACCTGAATTTCGAAAAAGCACTAAAATATCGCTAAAAAGTTTTTACGCTTTCATGAGGTGTTTTTTCAGACGTTTTGATATTCAAATATATCGCAAAAGCACAATGGAAACATTTTTTCCGCACTTATACGTCACAAGACGTGATGTACCTGGTCACATGATCCCTTCTCTCGAAGTAAACATGACGTTTGTACAGACGAGGAGATGGAGACTTTTCTTGCCATTATTCTTGAGAAAAACACAACTGCCATACTAGACTGCAAACAACAGAGGAATGCAGAGAGTTATAAGGAGATAGAAACGGAAATGAGGGAGAAAGGGACAAGCCTTGGCATCCATCTTCCAGCAGTGAAATCTTGCGGGCTGATATTTCACAGGATTTACCATGCTCCTGCCTAGAACAATCTTCAATGGAAACACGTTCAAAGCGTAAATATACTTTGTCCAAATTTTCGGAATATCGCTTTTATTTTGCGAAAAACTGTAATGGAAACCCAGCTACAGATACACTGATGGACTTTACTTTTTGTAAATAGAAGTGAGGAGAATTAGGGCCAATGTTAAAAAAGTTACTATTTTTGTAAAGTTAAGAGAACAATCTCATAAAAATATAAGAATAAAGTCCTGAAGTTACAAGAATAATCTCATAAAGTTATGAGAATACAATCAAAAAGTTACGAGAAGAAAGACAAAAAGTTACTAGGAATTAAGTCCTAAAGTTAAGAGAATAATCTCATAATGTTACAAGAATAAAATCAAAAATTTATGAGAATAAAGTCCTAAAGTTATGAGAATAATCTTATAATGTTACAAGAATAAAATCGAACAGTTACGAGAATAAAGTCCTAAAGTTAAGAGAATAATCTCATAATGTTATGAGAATAAAGTCAAAAAGTTACGAAAACAATCTCACAAGGTTAAAAGAACAAAGTCATAGAGTAACAAGAATAAAATCATAAATCTATATAAATAAGATAGAAACCAAACTTTATTCTAAAAGGTTATACCAGAAGGTTGTACATGTCCTCTTCAAAAATGAGACAGACATTTCCTTCAAGTTGGTGTGGTACATTTTTTGGAAAAGCCCCAGTTTCTTGCAGTACCTTCTCAGGGTCCTAATACTTATGATAATGTGATGGTGATGTGCCAAAAAGAAAAAGTATTTCCTCGTTTGTGAAATTTATACTAAAGTATAACTTCACTAGATGTTCGACGTTCCTTATTTTCTGTACAGGCGGCTGCTGCTCTACTGATAGACTCTACAGACTAAAAAAAATGAGTTTATTCTAATAAATGTATGATTTTTTTTCTTTGTAACTTTATGACTTTATTCTTGTAATTTGAGATTATTCTCTTAACTTTACAACTTTGTTCTCGCAACTTTACCTTTTTTTTTAAAACATACTTTTTTTAAGTGGCTCTAATCCTCTGTTGTACATTGTCACTCACTTGAAGGTGCTATGAGGAGAATCTCTTTTCGAAGACGAAAAGATTCTGCCACCCAAGGGCGAGGTTTCACCGAGTTCCCAGTAGGAAATTCAGACTTCGGGGAACATTCCAGTTACAGTTCGGAACCCAGAAATTCCTACTTCTGACTACAACTGGAACGCACCAAAAGACGTGACCCGAGCCAAAGCATGTGTTTGTTGTGATAAATGCAGCTCTGACCTTCCTCAGAACTCTGCATTGCTTCACAACTTCTTTTTTCAACAACTTACAGGATGCAAAGCGACGAGGTAATGTATCTCCTTCTAGTTACGTAGCAGTAGTTTTTGATGTGTGACAACAAGCAATTTTTGGAAAACTTAGTATCGTAGTTTTGTAGCCAGCTGTCTGACCCGACCACGAAGCTAAGGAATAGCATTTATAGATAACCTATTTTGATGTTATAAAACTCATCTTAAAGTGTGTATTTTGATCAGGCATATATCTAAAAGTGAGACTTTTTTTTAATTACTTAGAAACTCCTTGAAGCCTCTTTAAGCCCACTTGTCTCCTCTTACCTCCCTTCCTTCGCCCGCACACCCAACACAGCGTTGTGTGGATTTGCTGTTCATCATGAGACTGTATACGGTATATGTGTATCCATGAAATGAAGAGTTTTATGCTCTATTGTAAAGTGTCTTGAGATAACACTTATGCATTGGCGCTATACAAATAAAGACTGATTAATAGATTGATTAATTGACTTACTCCTGTTAATATTATAAATAAGGGATGCATAATATCAGAGTATAACAATATCTTTCAGGTCATTAAAGTTGATACATGGACAGATACCAACATTTTGTGGAGTAAGTAAGAAGTCTCCAAATTTACTAAAATTGATTTGCTCCTAAAACTGTATGCTTATTTGTGTTGGAAATGGATATGTAACAGGATTAAGAAAATTGGCGGTAATGCCCGTTCTAAAGGCGGCTAACCGCCGTTAAACTCCACAAAGAAGAAGAAGGATTAAGAAAATCATCATTTTTTTCTTTTAATAATGCTGTTCTTTTTTTCATTCAGATAAGTTTAAGCAGTATGGTACATTAATAGATTCTGCCAAAATTCAGCTGATAAAAGAGAAAATGGTCAACATATATGGCTGGCATATCAGCTGTAAATACTGGCAGAAATTTTCATATCTGCAGACATCGATATTTTTTAGCTGTACTTGTGGTTATTACATTGAGTATTTATGTTTTGGGGCATTTTGTTTTTATTTATAGGGGTGAGTCAGTGGATACAATCAGAAAAAGGGGGAAAGAGTCAGGGAAGACAAACTGAAAAAAGGCTTCAGGCTGGAAATGAATCCAGGCCACTTGTATGAATTTTACCCAGTGTTTTAAGTAGATTGTGCCTACATTTAACAACTACAAAATACTAAAATATTACTTGAATGCCTGTGTTTTAGTGATACAAGTTGCTGTAAAGTCTGTCTTCATCATAAACCTAATGTTTCAGTTCTAAAATGATTTTATAACATCAACTGAGCATCTCACTGCCCTTGGGGAATATCATCAAATAACAAAAAAAAAAAAAAATGAATCTTTTCAATCGCATTCAATTATTTGTAGGCATGCTTTGATTTGATGTGTTTTTAGGTAGTATTTACACAACTGAACTGTCCCTTTTTGGTCTAGACCATTCAGTATATTTCACTAGTTCATCTGGGCACCAGTCCTTATGAAAGTGTTTGATAATTAGCAGAAATTTTCATATCAAACAGATGATTTGATGATTATTTTGTCAATCACATTCAGAACGGGTCACTTCTTAGGACAAAGTTGCCAAACATGTTGAAAGTAAAGCAAAAATATCCTATTATACAGATAGGGTTTCAATTCTGATTTTTTTTTCTTTTGAGAAAGATATTAGGTTTAGATTCGATAAAATTGATGCTTAAGCTGTTAGCGTCTATGCTAATGCTGTATGAGCAGTCACTTCCAACTGTTGTCACACTTAGGCCCCGCCTCTTCCTGCTTTAGAGGACACTGGTTGGGCAGTGCTGTATTGGGCTGAGCACAATAATTGCAGATTGGAGCTTGGCAGGATGATCTGTCAAATTACAAACATTTAATCAGGTGGATCCAACTGCAATGCTACATACAATCCCTTTTGAATGACTTTTTATTTCACCTATTTCTCCTAAGTTCATTAATCAGGCAATATAAGCCAATATTTAATCAGTGGTATATAGTATATATTTCAAGTCAAGTCAAGTGATGAAAACACATCAGCCTCTGAAAGAAGCGCTGTGACTTCACCCTCGGCCTCATATAGCAGGCCGCTTTATGGGAGATAGGGACTGATCCTACTTTTTAAAGCTAAGATACCTTCAAATTAAGATACATTCAAAAAAGAAATATGTTAATCATTTTAAAATGTTAAAATCAATTTACTTTATTCAAAAATGCTGTCCTTATGCCAAGAAAAAGTCTGCCCTTGTACAATTGTACCTGATAGCTGCTCTACAGTAAAACTTTCTTGATTTCTAATTTGATGTCTGAACAATCTGCATTGATCATATTTACTGCCCTCAAATTTCTATAGCGCTTTGAGAGCCTCTGTATAAAGCTTTTACCTACTGACTCTGTAAAACTCTGTCTTGTAAAAAAAGAAACACCCTTTATGCAATTTCACCCACGTCATTGAACTTTTATCACAGTAATGTTGGCGACTCTGCAGACCTGCTGATCAAACTGTTTGTGGATTTAAAATCAGATGTGGAATCAAAACCAAAGAAGCAAACTGAAGAGGGCTCTTTCAAGGCTTTCTTTGTTTTTGTTTTTATCCCCCACCCCTGTCTCCTGATTTTATCCCTCTGTTCTCCATCCATCTGTCTCTCTCTTCTCTCCATCCTCTCTAACCTCTACTTTACCTCTGTCCCTCTGTTACCTTTGTCCAGGGCATGTATGTTTGGCATGCAGCATACCTCCACTCCAGAGAGTGTGTGTATGAGAGTGTGACAGGAGCAGGCTTTAAATGCAGTCAGTGGTTTTTTAATCTCCTTCTCTGTGTTTATGTGTCTCCATCCATGATCTATGTGTGTGTGAGTTATCTTACAGTGCAGTCATACAGTGTTGAGAATGTGAAAGTGAATGTTTGTGTGTAAAGACAGCAGGGCGCCTCTCGACTTAAACCTCTGCGTGACCCCGGGACCATCATCCCTGTGTTTGACACACAGCCCGAGTCCACATTCCAGTCTGTGTGTGCATGCGTGTGTGTGAGTGGGTATGTGTGTGTGTGTGTGTGTGTGTGGGGTTGTGTGGGTGTGCATGTGTGTGTGATATGGCTCTCATTATACATGGCTGCATTTAAATGTCAGGGGTTATTTGGTAAAATCCCAGACACATTACAGAAACAGCGTGAGCAGAAGTGTAGTTAAGGAAGACATAAACATTTCTATTACAGGCACAAGCAGATACATGGACATAAATTAGACTGAATATAAACAGAGTCAGAAATTAACTTTAGACTCACCAGCCAAGTTGAAGTGTGCCAAAAAAACTACATGGCAACATGTTCTAATGGCCTGGTTATTCATTCAGGTCAGAAAATCAATAGATTGTAAATAAATAATTATAGAATGCACAAGAGGCCAATTCATAGAGCTGCTCCTGCTGACAAAGATGATCAGCAATACAAAACAAGAACAAAAATCAATCTGTGAATGATTGAGTTCCTTAACTCCACAGAAACATGAGTTTTCTTGGTTTGGCTTTAAAATTGTTGAAAATTAAATACATTCATATATGTGTGTATACACACATGTACAGTAGTTAAAATAGTTTCTGGATGTGCACATGTGTCAGAGTATGCTTGTGTGTCTCTGTCAGCATCACTGCGACACACAGGAGGATGTAGAGCAGGTTCACTGTTTGTTGTTTGAGATGCTCTGCCAGGTAGCCTAAACAAATGTTGCTGCATTTCACACAAGTGTTAAACTTGTTTTTGTTAATTTGTACATTCAAACTTTACTTGCATTTAATAATGGGTTACTAGATGTTTCAATTTATCCAAGCATAAAACATGACTTCAGAATTCAAGAAAACATAAAAAATGTGTTACAGTTTACACTTCAGAATTTAGTTGACTAAAATATGAAACTTCATCAACTGAAACTGAACCATAATAAAACAACATACAAGACTACATTATGACTCAAATTAAAAGACATTTTATGCAAGGCTATAACTAAAACTAAATTAAAAAGCTGTCAAAATTAACACTTACTGCAAATCATGGACAAGCTTTTAATATGTGTGACAAATAAAATATATGTTTAACTCCCCTTTGTTTTTGTTTTTTTTTTAATATTCCCCCTTTCCAAGTCATTCTCAAAGCACTTAGTGTATCCCATGGATGTATGAAAGGGTCCATCTGGTGCCTCAGGTTATGGTTATGGCAGTAAAATGCGATTCAAAAATCATAAAACATCACACTTTTTGAAATAAATAAAAACTTCTGCACTGAATTATCTTAGATAACAGACTGGTCCTGTTACTTGAAGCGCGTGTCAGCTTTGATTCACAACATCATAACTTTCACTCCAGATGTATGAGTGGTTATGTGTCCTTAAAGGGACAGTTCAGGGGCCTCATTTATAAAGCTTGCTTCTGCACAATATGGGGCTGGAAAGTGATGCAAGTTAGATTGACGCAAAGGTTGTGATTTATAAAATAAACTTGGCTGGAGAATATACGCAACGTACAACTCTGATGAACATTTGGGAGATGAAGAAACTGATGGCATGAATGGTGAGAGGGTGAAGGCAGATTCATCTCATGTGTTTAATGTCATCACATATCAGACATACATGCCCATGAAAAATCATAGGCACCTGAGTCTGCAGTGCTATAGTATCATACTTCATACTTCACATCTTTGAATATAACAGAGTGGTGGATAGCACTGATTGATTAAGCGTATAAATAGTGCAATGACACTCATGCGTAATGCTACACAAGAGATGTTGATTTAGATTCCCCAGAGCAGTGCTCTTGGATCTATAAACTGAATCAGTCCCAGGAGTTTTCCAGCCTTTAGAGTTTTATTTGTTCGACGCTTTGGTCTATCCCGGCTTCACTGGGTTTTTTCAGAGCGTTCAAAAAAGCGTTCTCTTTCGAAAACTCTGAGTTTTTTGTGGACTTTTTAAAATAGTTCAGTATTTATTGTTTTCCCACCATCTAAATGTGCGATAATGCTTGGTTATTTGATAGTTTGTATAAAAAACAAACTCTCAGACGCAGACCAGTGCTGTGTGCTCTGTTTGGAAGCCGCCATGTTTCCAAGTGAGTAAACGTCACTGCTCGTTTACGTCAAGACTGAGCATGCGCTGACATAACCCAGTCTGACAACTTACCGATTCACCGTTTACATGACAGGATTTTACTTTTAATCGGTTTGGGAAAAGGAATATACTACCCCTGAGCAACCGAATGAAATTCCATTCAGATTTGGCCTGTTTATTCCGATTGAGGCGTTTATATGGAACATTTTTATTTGGTTTGGGCTTCTAACCCGGTTCTAATCGGAATATTAGGCTCCATGTAAACCTGGCTAGTGCTAAACAAAACCACCCACCAGGACCCTGGTGCATGTAGGTGGCGCTGACCACTCTAGTCTGGCAACCGGCTCCTTCCAGCAGGAATTAGCCGACAGGCTTGTGTTTGATATGATCAACAATATAGAATGTTATGTTTCTGTCTAAAGTCTGCTTTGAGTGTGATATAATACAGTTAAATTCTGTCCTTAGGTCTAGGACATCGCAGCCAACCCTCAGCATAACAATGCCTGCCGCATTATAAACATGGCCAGTCATACATTAGAGCTCCTTACACTGTGGATGAACAGGCAACATTAAAGTTTGCAATTTACGGCAATGTCTGGTTTCCTAACTGTAATCGGCGCAATTGCCGCACAAGACTGCACTCACGGTGCTAAAAGAGCTCTGAGTGAAAATGAAAAAAGTGCCTACAATCAGTGCAGAAATTGTTTGTTCCTCAAACATGACTTTGGCAAATTTAGTGGCATGGTGGCCTGGGTAAACACATGACTCAATCCCAAACCACCCGCTACATACTCTGCCTACCCACTACCCCCCTGTTTGGGCGTCCTCACGGAGGGTCCGCCATATTAAGGGCCATACCAAACTATGTAGCACGGAGGGGGAGTGGACCGTACAGCCCTTAAACAGCGAGTCTGCATCAATGCATATTTCGACTACCTCTGCAGGAAGTGCAACGTCTGAATGGGAGAGGAAACAACATAAATGTAAGTGCCGCATGTGTCCATATGTTCCCTACACCTTTGTCACACTGACAGAAAATCACAAAAGCGTGGTTTTATAAGATTTTGAAAGACAAGCAAATCTTTCTCACGTTTGATATGATGGTGCAGCCCTGGCACCATAAAATGTGAGCACAGTTGGCAGCATTTATTACCTCCGCCAAGGAGGTTATGTTTTCGGGAGAATTTGTCTGTCCGTCTGTCTGTCTCTCCGTCCTTCTGTGAACAAAATAACTCAAAAAGTAATGGGTGGATTTTGATGAAATTTTCAGGAAATGATCAGTATGGTGATTTTGGTGTTGATCTGGTTCAGCGTCTGGCCGCCATGGTGAAAAATGTGATTTCTGTGAATAACTACTGAACTAAAATAGATATCATTATGAATCCAATTGCTAATGGTATGTTTTCATGGTCAAGGAATCTAAATATTTACATGAAATAAAGGTAGGACTAATATTTATGGTCAAAATGACAATATGGCTGAGGACTGTGGCGCTGGCGGAGGTCTGCGCTCTCCAAGTGTTTTTCTAGTTCATTTCTTTGATTGGAATTGTCAGATGGTAATCGGATTTAAAGACATGTGGAATCACTTAGAATAATTTGAAGCAGGCTATAATGTAGCTCCTGTCCTAGCGAGTCACAATTTTTGTCACAGCGTAATAACCAACAGCCATACACAGGGGTGCCTTTCTGTTGCCATGGTGACAAGGTCTTCCGTTTTCCGGTGAAGTGAAGAGGGCCTCCCATCCCTGCCCATCATATTTACATACCCTCCCCTTACAATGGAGGTGCCCTCCACAGCTACGAGTGACTTCATTTTAGAGTGACACTCAGTAGTGAAGGGGTAGTGTGTAAGGTGCGGTTTGGGATTCAGCCAATGACTCCTCCATCCTGGCGCACAGCTTCTTCATCTTCTTTGGTGTTGGCAGACTATACACGTCCAATGCGTATCGCTCCCACCTCTGACGCACAGCCATGTCAGGAAAAGACTGCAGGCCGGCGATGCCCAAACATTCATAAAGTGCTTTGCATTGACCATACATGCTAACATGTGGATGTGAGGTAAATCCACCTGTGCAGCTTTCCAGGTGGAGTGTGATTTATAAAAAGAAAAGTTACTGCAAGTGTGCACATGCACGGTTTTATAAATCAGATTTTTTTTGTCGCACACCATTTTCAGCTTTGGGCGCACGTTCACTTTTAGTTTGGATCCTAAGCAGTGTTTTAAAAATGAGGCCCCAGGACTGTAGAAGAGGGGTTGATGAGGTACATGGCATTAGCCTGAGCTTTAGTCACAGACACTGATCAGTGATCACTGATATATTGCTGCAAATGCAATTTAGAGAGTCTAAAAAGCCCATGTTTTAATTTTTCACGGTTAATATGCTCTTAATTGTGTTTAATGGTCTCCTTAACATGATGGAGCACTTCTACAAACAAAACATATGCCTGGCACGTAGTGTGAAGCACAGGTATCTTTCTTAACTCCCCCCGATGCAGGTGTCATCTGTATGTAGTGCACTCACCCTGTTTAAATTCCAAACAGTTGTGTACTTTTTTCTTATTTGAATTTAATTTACTTGTTTGACTTTTTTTTTTTTTTTGGAGGTGGAATATCTTTGTATAGAAGTGAAGAAAAGGCCTACAAACAGTCTGTCGACCTTGATTTGTGTAACCAAACAGACATGCTGGGTCTTTTATCCAAGTTTTATGTTGATCCTTCAGCTTTATTATGGTGAAAAGAGTGATTGGTACATTAGAAATAAATTCAACTCTAGCCAGAAAGATTTCTTTTTGGGTGGAAACACCATGTTTGCCCCTCTTTTTATAGTAAAATTTACATTTGTGTTCACAGTGGGAGAAAAGAATTTGTGTAACTTCTGACTTAAGTTTATATTGGTAGTGGATTGAGAATCAGATTCCCTCTGGGTTTGGGGGCAGAACAAGCCCAAATGAACAACTGCACTTTTGGAACAAGTCCAAAAAAAACGCACCATGAAACTGCCAATATTTACAAGCAACTTAAAAACAAACAAAAAAAAAGACTAATGTCATATAAGTGAACCAGGCAACTATGAGGAGTTGTCAGGCATAAACTTGGTGTTACAGAAACCTACTGTGCTATAAACCTCCTTATGCCTTATAGAAAGTCTGTGGTCACAGTGTTTCTGCTCAAAGCATTAAAAACACATTTACAGACAGTAATGTGACATTTTTTGATGTTTAACTTTAGCACCACAAAATGTTTTTAACTTATTTTACACAAGTACTTTAACACCAAGCTCTCTTGGGAACACAGAATCAGCACACATGTAATATAATGGCAGACATCTTGCAATCTAACCTTTAAAAGTTACTCTACCTAACACCGGTGTCTTTAGATTGTTGTGTAAAACACTTCTTATTGTTTCAATTATTCAGTCTGAGTCTGAATTACTGGCCTCAACTCTTCATGTAAGCTGACTGGATTTTGTGTGAGCGTGGACGTATAACAAACGGATGACTGATGTGTGGTGAGTGCGAGGTCACAGCCCTGGATCAGCAGCACAGGTCAGGAGCTACCATTTGCTGCACACCTAAACACTCACTTCACATGTATATAACAATCACACACACACACACACACACACACACACACACACACACACACACACACACACACACACACTCAGAATGACTGTGGTCGTGAAAAAGGCAGATGTCCTGGCAAGGGAACCCCACAACCTGCACATGCATGCCTCTGAGTGTGTGTAGGTGTGTGTGTGACTTTTTCATGACCACAGTCACGCAGAGTTCAGCAGCAGTTCATTCAGGGTAACACAGAGTGCAGAGATGCTCCACCCTCTCTCTCCGTCACACATGCTCTTCATGTGTCGCAGTGTTTACACTGATGATGCAGCTTAGTCATTTAAACAAGAAAGGTTCAAATTTTAATGACAAGGACTCCAAAAAAATTGATTTTTGTTGACCACTGCAATTAAATTTCAGATTACCTATAAAGGACATCAGGATTTTTTTATTAGTTTTATAAATATGTAAACGACTATTGCCATATGTCGGAAAATCTATCCAAAACCTAATTTTGGGTGGTTTTCACTTAACCTGACACACCAGATGGAAAGTTCCATATTGGAAATATTTCACCAATCCATCTGGGAGCCCTGCGAAAATATTTTCAGGGGCAGAACCTTCAAAAACAACAGCAGCTTGTAATTGGACGATTATTTGGCTCATCACACTCATCACAGATCAGTCCATATCAAGCAGCACTGCTATGACGTAGCATAAGTAGCGGCTAAACGAAGCAGCTAACGGCTTACAAGGGCAAACAACAGTTAATGGCCAATAGCCATAGCGGCTAACTGTTGTTCAGTGCTAACTGTTGTTAGCCACTACGGCTAATGGCTGTTTACTATTGTTTGCCCTTGTTAGCCATAGCAGCTAAAGGCCATTAGCTTAACTAACTTAGGACTATCGTTCACATTAAACTAAACAGATGTATCATTTAACATTTTACGAGACATGAATCTCATCACAGACAATTCCTATGAAGTAAACTTATTAGGAGAGTGTATTTCACCAAGTATCACTGAGTTACCATGATGACCACAGGCTAACCAGCATTAGCTGGGGGGACACTTGCATTATTTTCAAACACTTCCTGTTAAGCCACTTCCTGTTGTCGTCATGTCTGCAGCTCTCACAGCTCCCGCCTCTCTTCCCTGATTGGGCCATTAAGCATTTATCCAACTAAAACCAATGGACAGTGAGTGCTGGCAAGACGGATATGCAGGATTTCAGAATCAGGCAGGTTCGCTCTGCACTGCAAGGCTAGTTTTCTCTCAAACAGCTCCTGCTTTGTTCCGACTAGGTAAAAACCCCCACTAAATTAGCATATTTCCTTTAGCTTAATGTTCACACGGCAGTGTCTTAAAGCAGGTCAGATCACACAAAATGACAGGGTCGCCTTATGACATTACATCACAGCCAGCAATACGATGACCATTCAAGCTCTGCATTATGGGAAGGAAAGTAGCAACCTTAGCTCGCTACAAAACAAGCTGTTGCTGTATAGTGGCAATCAAATATCTTCGAAATGCTAATACAGATGAACACATTTATTAATGTGTGTAATGCCTTGTAAAATATGTGCAGAAAAAAAGGAGCTTTGGACTTTCCCTTGTGTTTAGAAGCAATGGACAGTAACAAAGTAGATTAACTTGACTGCTGTACTTAAGTACATTTTTATGAGTATCTGTACTTGAGCATTTTTGGGGGGGAAACTTATGACTGTTACTCCACTACATTTGAAAGACAAATACCATACATTAACTCAACTACATTTCTATAAAGGATTTCATTACTTGTTTTAAAATGTGATCTGTGTGTGATTTGTTCAAGTACTGAGGCCGTACCTTTACCTTGTGCATATGCTACTCAGATCGGACAGGTAAACATTGAGCTAACGTTGCTCAGATGATGGTTTGTCTTGGCTGTAATCACGGCTTTGGCAGATACAGAAGAGGATTCCACACCAGAGCTTCCCATGGCCTTATCTTTGTTAAATTAAAAAAATGAAGCAATGGTCGTCCTTTTGTCAATTCAATCATGTTTCAAAAGCATCTCTACAGACATTGTAGCATATTTTACAAGCTTTTTGTTCTACAGGTTCTATAAGCGGGTCAATGCATTCAGTAGGTGGTTCCAGTAATTAGGTTATGTAAATTTATTGTGACAATAATACAATGTCCTGCTAGCATTAAAATGAAAATATATTCTAATTAGGGATGGGAATTGATACGATTTTATCGATACCAGTGCTATTAACAATCCTGCTAAATTGGTCCAATTCTTTAACGATTCCCTTTTGGATTCCTGCAGATTTTCCATGTTGACAAATGTTGGTCTGTTGATTTTCAGTTTCAATAATGTCAGACTCACATATCACAGCATAGATAACTGCTTCTGTAAGTTACTGGTGTTTCCACTCATTTAAAGTTGTGCAGTAGGCACCTTTTGTAGAATTAAGCCACAATTCTGACACTTCTGAACCCTGTCAGTGGAAGGAACTGATAAGGGAACTGATTAGCAAAAAGACTCATGATATCGATTATTTGATGGAGCTGCTTACGATTCTCAACCAGAATTGCTTTTCACTTCCCATCCCTAAACTTCATACTTACGTATTTTCAGCACCAGGTACTCCAGTACTTTAATCTAAGTGAAGATTTGACAGAACAACTTTCACTTGTTTTGTAGTAATGACCAGGAGTATTTATACTTTCATTGAAGTGATGGACTGGAGGACCTGGGCAAACACTGGTCTTTCATGAACCAAAGGGGACACCAGATAGCAAGGTAAAAAACTGCACTGTAACACATGTAGAAGTGTGCACAGAGAACTGTTAGTGCTGCAGAAACGTAAAGAGCAGCATCAAAATGATCAATTCTCCTGCTTTAATGAGCTGAACTAAATCCTGGGAACTAAACATGTGTTTGTATCCTGTAATGGCTCTGCTGATGAGACTTTAGCCAGGTTTACATGCAGCCTTTTTTTCATTCTGATTAAAATCATTCTGATTGAAGATCTCAGGTGAACTGTTTACATGTGACGTGATCTATTCCGATCTGGTGTTCACATGTGCCACAACATTCAATCAGAACAGCTGTTTTACAGACACGTGATACGCTCAGATTTAATTAAACATCACATGACTTATCAAAGATGTAAGTAGGTATTTTATTGAATAATTTGAGGGTTGTGCTGTTTAGCCTTCAGAGTTTTCCAGCGGTTCCTTATTTGTTCAACATTTTGGTCTATCCCGGCTTTGCTGAGTTTTTTGTGGGCTTTTTTAAACAGTTCAGTATTTCTTGTTTCCCTACAGTCTAAACGTGTGATATGTTTAGTTCTTTGAGAGTTTGTAGCTAAAACAAGCTCTCCCACGCAGACCAGTGCTGTGTGCTCGTAGTGGAAGCCGCCATGTTTCAAGTGAGTAAACGTCTCTGCTCGTTTATTCAAGACTGAGCATGCGCAGACAGAATAAAGCCTGAAAACTTTCCAATTCACCGTTTACATGACAGGATTTTACTTTTAATCGGTTTGGGAAAAGGAATACACAACTCCTGTGCAACCGAAAGAAATTCCATTCGAATTTGGCATGTTTATTCCGATTGAGGTGTTTATATGGAGCATTTTTATTCGTTTTGGGCTTCTAACCCAATTCTAATCGGAATATTAGGCTCCATGTAAACCTGGCTAGTGAGTGATGCTAACCTGTTGCCCGTTGTGTCTGAGCACAGGCATTCACTGTGGGATACAAAACATTGTAACTGAGAGTAGGGGTGTCAGTGGTGCAGTCTGGTAGTGTTGGCGACTGGATGGTTGCAGGTTCAAGTTCTGTCTGTCTCATGTCTTTGGGCAAGAACCTAAACCCAAATTGCTGTTGTGCTGCCTATGAAAGAGCATGAATGTGTTCACTGATACTGATGAACCACTGACTTAGACACTCCAACCATCAGTGAGTTAACGGGAGTTAACTTGGCACTCTGTTTGACAGTTGCAGGGTTGATGGTGTCCCCACCACAAAGAAACTGCTCCAGGACTCGACTGGAAATGGACCCAGACCACCTACTTTGGAATAGCTTGGCACTGTTGTTTGCTGTGTTCATATACATGCTAACCATGGCGAACACAGAAAACACCTGTGAAACAGAAAGGAGGATACTGACTGACGTTCAACAGCAGCCAGAAGGGCCAGTAGCTGTGTTTACATGAGCAATTATTCTTCAATCTGACTGAATTTTAAGATTACCATTCACACAGACTGAAAACTAGAAAAGCACCCAGCGCCACAGTCCTCACTCATATTGTGATTTCCACCACAAATAACAGTCCTACCTTTATTACATCTAAATATTTAGATTCCTTGACCATGTAAACATACAAATATGCATAAATGCCAAAAATGATCCTATCTCGCAATGTTAAAGAATCCTTTAAAGAATTCCTGGATCTAGACCAACTTTTTGAGTTATGTTGCTAACAGAGAAACAAACAAACAAACAAAAACAAACAGACGCTGGCAATGACATAACCTCCTTGGTGGAAGTAATAAAAGCATATGGGCATGTTAAGCAGCTGTTCCTCTACAATGAAGGTCTCGTGCTCTACAAAATCATTTGTCTTTGCTTTTAATGTTGTTAAAAAAGGGAGTAAAAGAATGTGACATCTTTACTAAAGTCTCAGTTTATGGAAATTTGACTATGCCCCATTAAAGAAAATGACCCTAAAAACACTGTGTTTTTTACTTCCTGGGATTCATGATGTCATAGCGATACAGCATCCGCCTACATGTGTGTTTTCTGCTTGTCAAAGGCAGATGTCATGACTGTCACATGACAGCAGCTACTCATGAAAGACCAGTGTTGGACAAGGTCCTCAACTCTATTACTCCAATACAATGGAAAGTTGTTCAGTCAAATCTTTACTTACATTTAAGTACTGGAGTAACTGCTGTTGAAAATACGTAATACTTTTTGGCAGCGAATCAGTGCAAAGCTCACTGTCATGACCTCCTGTAGCCTCCCTGCCTCCTCAGATAAGAGGGTTTCTCAAGGGAACAAAGAAGAAGCTGCATCTCATCTTCCAAAGGTAGATTTTTTCTTTTTTTTTAGTTTAAATTAAATTCTTGCTTAATAAACACCCAAGACACCATGTAAACAGTCAGTCACACCAGGACTAGACCTTAAAAATGATTTTAAAAATGTGCTTGAATTTTCTGGTCAGCTTTAGTTTGTTGTAAATAAAATTGTAGCGCCTTTCCATGATATTGGATGTTACTATGTTAAAGAACAAAAGATGATTTTCTCTGCTGGAACTGGGAG
The DNA here is from genome assembly GCA_036419115.1 of Scarus forsteni. Taxonomy (NCBI): domain Eukaryota; kingdom Metazoa; phylum Chordata; class Actinopteri; order Labriformes; family Labridae; genus Scarus; species Scarus forsteni. Next base: position 6,657,225 of record JAZDUH010000414.1, read on the forward strand.
TGACATCATCTCCAACTTATCGGCGTTCCAGTTGAAGTCGGAAAAAAACATGCCGATCTACCAGGCTATTGTTAGCTGTTGTTAGCACGCCCTGTGTTGTTGTTCACAAATATCACATGAAGAATGTGATTATCACTATGGTAGCATTTTTGTAAATATAAGTCTAACAATACTATGTATACAGCTGATCTAGAGCAACACACCCCAGTCAGAAGTGCAAATAAATTGATTATTACAGGAGCTAAATAACTGTTCACACTGGGGGCATCCATCTTTGATTGTCAACTCGGGGGTGGCGAGGTTTCACCAAGTTCCCAGTTGGAAATTCCGTCTTTTGGTGCGTTCCAGTTGCAGTTTCCAACTCGGAATCCGGAAATTCCTACTTCTGACTACAACTGGAATGCACCAAAAGGTGTGACCCGAAGCAAAGCGTCAAGCATTTGTTTGTTGTGATGCTAATGAATGCAGCTCAGACCTTCCTCAGAACTCTGCATTGCATTACAACTTCTTTTTTCAACAACTTACAGGATGCAATGCGACGAGGTAATGTATCTCTTTCTAGTTACGTAGCGGTAGTTTTTGATGTGTGATAACAAGCAAATTTTTGGAAAACTTAGTATCGTAGTTTTGTAGCCGGCTATATATCGCTACTTACAGCCCGGTGCTCTAAGACGTGTCTGAATAATATAAATTTGCTCTAGTTTTAATTGTCTTGTTCTCGAAGTTGAGTATCCAGGCCAGTCCAGCCCTGTCCGACCCGACCGCTAAACTAAGGAATAGCATGTATAGATAACCTATTTTGATGCAATAAAACTCATCTTAAAGTGTGTATTTCGATCAGGCATATATCTAAAAGTGAGACTTTTTTGTTATTACTTAGAAAGTCCTCATAGCATCTTTGATATTGCAAAATTGGGCAGTTTTCCACATTTTGATGACATTTTTATAGAATGATGGTCATGGTTAAAAAATTTTGATTTTGATCTTTATACAGTTGCATATCCAGGAATATTCTCATCCATTTGTTAAAATTGCATGGTAGGACAGTTTTCCATATTTTGGATAATAAGTTGCCCAACAATGTTGCAAACACTCTAGGTGGATGTTTCTCCAAGAGAAGCACTGCTGGTTGGCTATTGCAAGTATCCCTCAAAGGCAGCACCACTTTAAAGTGCAAACATCAAACATATTTGACATTAACTTTATTCAGGAGCATAAAAATAACTTCACTGGCATGGCAATGATTGTTTGAACATTTGGGGCATGGATCAGGCACAAAATAAAGTGTAGCCAGCCTTACTGATCCAGTTTTCGTACTGACATTGATTATTAGATACTTAATTGACAGCCTCGAGATCCATAAACAAAACAATAAATACAAAAACAAATAGAAACAGACACAGTACAACAGTTTTATAAAACACATCAATGATTATAAAAGACATCTATACCAGTAATATATTATATTGATCATATGTTATTACATTGTGTGCAGTTACCTTGTGCATGATGGTCAGCAGCTTTGTAACTCTGACACGTTTTGTCTGAAGACAGCAGGATCAACAAGGACTGAAGGGTCTGAAAATAAACTCATCTTCAGTTTCATCAGTCTGAGTGTGTGACACATTATATCATAAACTCACGGCACGGGCACAGGGCTCATGCTCTCAGTAACCACAGCCTCTGTCTCTCTCACAGTGCCACCCACACACACTCCACCACACCTGTCTCTTCTGGTCTCGTTGCCAGTAGGAGTCGGATTCCTGCAGAATGTTCCGGTAAAACGTTGTGAAGCGTGAAACAGGCAGTCTGCTCGATGGCTGTCTGCCCGGCACGGCAGGTGTGTCTGTGTGTGTCTGCGTGTGTGTATATATGACTGCTGGCATTGTTTACTTTGTGAAGTGACTAATGATCGGTACCTAGAATTACCAGAACGATCATAAAAAAAGCTCTATAATTACACAGCTTTATTATCTGGCTTTTGATTTGGATTGATTAAAAAGCACCAGTCATATTTGTTTTGATTTTCTTTTATTGTGTCTTTACCCTGTAAACTGTACAGCTGCTGGTTAGATTTTCTGAAGGGCTTTACCAGGGAAGGGCAACTGAGCCCAGGGACCACATGCAGCTCTCTTTCTTGTTTAATTCCAAGAATTACAAAACAAAACTCTATGCTCTCCGTGATTTTTTTGAGCTACTGTGTAACCTCCAGGTCACAAGCACCATTTACCAAGTGACAATCCACAACCAAGTAAAATCTCAGATCAGTGTGGTTATGCACGGAAAACACAAAAAAAACATAAGCTTTGACAACTTTTACAATTATTCATAAATGTTTCAATCATCAGCTTCCTAGTTTATGTTTTTGATAAACTAAAAATAATAAAGAGATTTAAACCAAATTAATTAATCATTATGTAATAATCTTGGCTTGTTTCGCTGATGTCTTTACTTAGTTGGTCCTATGTCTTGCATTTTAGTCCAAATTATACTTAAACAAAAAAATTAAAATGGATTCAAATGAACACACTTGCTAATCAATTTCATGTCCAAGACTGAGAAATCCAGAACAAAAAATCTCCAAGACCCTTTAATTTTAGAAAAGAAAAAATAAATCCATTGAAATATACTTAGCTTTGTGTGGTCAAAGAGGCATTGAAAGGGTTAACATGTTTGGAACATGGGCTGCTATGTGTTTCATTTTGGGCAAAATCTGAACCTGCAAAATAAATTAAAATGGATTAAACTTAATATAAATGTTAATAAATGAAATGCCCCTGATTGTGAGATCATACCCTTGTGCTCTTTCAACGTAGTGTAGAATTCATTCTTTGTTTTTCTGTTTGGGCTTATGGTATTCAAAAGGAAACTGAAGCAGTTAATTAACTAGAAAAGCACTCGGAGAGCAAAGACCTCCGCCAGCGCCACAGTCCTCACCCATATTGTAATTTTCACCATAAATATTAGTCCTACCTTTATTTTAGTAGTAGTAGTTTCAGTAGTTATTCACAGAAATCACATTTTTCATCATGGCGGCCAGACGCTGATCCGGATCAACACCAAAATTGAATCACTTCTTCCTTTTCCCATGCTGAACATTTCCTGAAAATTTCTTCAAAATCCATCCATTACTTTTTGAGTTATTTTGTTCACAGATAGACGGACAGACAAGCAAACTCTCCCGAAAACATAAACTCCTTGGCGGAGGTACTTAGAATTGCAGAAGTGAACATTATTAAATTTCTTCCAGAGGAAACTTAGATGATTTATAACATTTTTGCCGTTATTCACGCATATCCACTTTTACATTTCATTATTATTAATTATTTATTTTATCATGTCTGATATGTAAACAAACATAACACTGATTCTTGGGAAAAAGTGACAAAACATGTCCTTCAATTAAAAGTGTTTCCATGTTCAAAGTTTAGGAAACAAACAAATTGAATCATGTTAAAAGCATAAATAAAAAGCAGCTTACTCTACACATTACATTCATTTTAAGTTAAGGAAATCTATTTTTGCCAAATCTATTAATTTCTTTCAGATCTGTTTAGATAAACATAAATTCAAATTGTCGTCAATGGGCCGTCATAATGATACGCTGCAGAGGAAAGCATCAAAAATGGCTGCAAATGCTTAAGACCAATAATGCACAAAAGGAATGAGACAGTGGCATAAAAAATAGTAAAATTCACAATTATTTTACATAAAATACCCTCTTTTTAAGTTGTACCCTTACTTCAGTCAACTCTGTAAGATCTTTAAAGGGACTGTGAGGAGTTTCTAAGTAATTACAATAAAGTCTCACTTTCAGATATATGCCTGATTGAAATACACACTTTAAGATGAGTTTTATAGCATCAAAATAGGTTATCTATAAATGCTATTCCTTAGCTTTGCGGTCGGGTCGGACAGGACTGGACTGGCCTGGATACTCAACTTCAGGAACAAGACAATTAAAACTAGAGCAAAATTTATATTGTTCAGACACGTCTGACAGCACCGGGCTGTAAGTAGCGATATATAGCCGGCTACAAAACTACGATACTAAGTTTTCCAAAAATTGCTTGTTGTCACACATCAAAAACTACCGCTGCGTAACTAGAAAGAGATACATTACCTCGTCGCTTTGCACCCTGTAAGTTGTTGAAAAAAGAAGTTGTAAAGCAATGCAGAGTTCTGAGGAAGGTCCGAGCTGCATTTGTTTGCATCACAACAAACACACACGCTTTGGCTTGGGTCTTTTGGTGTTTTCCAGTTGTAGTCAGAAGTAGGAATTTCCAGGTTCCGAGTAGGACACTACAACTGGAACGTCCCCCGAAGTCAGAATTTCATACTGGGAACCCGGTGAAACCTCGCCACCCCCGAGCTAACAACAGCTAACAATAGCCTGGTAGATCGGCATGTTTTTTTCCAACTTAAACTGGAATGCCAATAAGTCGGAGCTGATGTCACTCCAAGTTCCGAGGTTACTGGAACGCAGCATTACGACAGTCGCCGCACGTGCTCATGGGTAGCAGAGTCCTAATGTCCCTGGTAATAGATTCTCCTCATAGCACCTTTAAATTATTACAAAAAATCTCTTGTTCTGTTTTTGTTGACACACACTGTCCCCATACAATTAAACATAAAATAAATAAATGAAAAAGTGCTTTTTTTTACTTGGTGCCTTAAAGTTCTCACTCAGAAAATGCACGTAAAGACGATGGTATGATTCTGAATTATTCTTGCTTTCTTCTGCAGCCTGATCTGTGATGAAACATCCTCACAGTAAAGCTGAACGAGTGCCCTGGAGATCAAACTGTTTTATTTTACATCCACCTCGTTGGTTTCTGAATGGAGACAGAGACAGTCCTAATACTTCCGGAGCCGACTGTACAGCTGTCACGCACGATGCTCTCACCTGTTCAGCTGCACACGCACAAACACATGTTAAGATGGGAGCCTCTTGTTCAAGTGTAGTGGAGGAGGTCGTCCAGAGGACAGAAGCACGCAGGCAGTCTGCCCTTCATGTAAACCCTCACACACGCCTCCTCTCCTCTCGTTCCCCTCTGCCCTCAACTTAAACCTTCACCCCAATCTTACCCCAACCCTCTCCACGTCGTCTTAACCCCCCACCCAACATCCAACGCCCACTGCCCCATTACCCTGTTACCTCTGCCGCCCCCCCTCCTCTGACACATCACCCACCCTCCCCCAACAACACAAACACACAGAACAAGCCATTACAACCTGACTTCAAACACTTGATCGGTAATCAGATGGAGATAACACATTTCTTCAGGATACTCGAGAAGGTTTGTCTGCATGTCAAAACAGGTTCATACGAGCTCCAAACCCGGGGATGGACCTCTCTCTGGGGATCAGAACCTTTGAAGGATCCAAAATAAAGTTATTCTAACATTTTAAGCAACTTCAGGGGCTGAAACTTATGAATGGAGCAGAGCTGGACTGATGGGGCTTGTAGCAGGGACGCAAGCATCAGTCGGTGCGTTTCCATTACCCTTGGATATGCACAAAATGTAAATAGTGCAATACAAAACTGGTAATGGAAACACCTGAATTAAGAAAAAGCACTAAAATATCACTATAAAGTGTAATAGCAAATTTGAATATCTTTCCACAAGAATGAAAAAGATGAAAAATGAAGGATCTTGAACCAAATGCTGCCTTTGTGAGTTACAAAAAGGAAAATACAGACTTGCAAGTCCGGAGACGATCAAAGGGACAGAGATGTGCAGTCCATCATCTGCAGAGAAAGTCTAAAGACATGAGGAGAAGTACTCACATTTAAAGCATAGCAATTCAAGGATATATGTGTGTCTGGTATGCATCTATGTGTGTTTGTAAATCCGGGAGTGTGTGCATGTAATGCTAGTGTGTGTGTGTAAATCCAAAGACGCTGTCCCGACGTCGTCTCAAAATTATTACACACAAACACCTAATGTCTTAGTTAGAACTATGTGTTTGGACCAAGGACCAGGACATCTATGCGCCACTCAGCTAAACTATCTGTATGCAACTAATTTCATCTATGTTTGGAACTCTGCTCCTGTAAGGAAGATGTCATAAAATATCTTTAACCATTGAAAAGCTGATGAAGTGAAGTGAAGGTCTTTATATGAGACAAGAGCTCGTATGTGTGGTGACTCAAATGTGAAGTATGAGCATGCATCAGAATAAAATTTTACAACAAAAGTTTTTACGCTTTCATGAGGTGGTTTTTCAGACGTTTCAATATACAAAAATATTACAAAAGTGCAAAGGAAACACTTTTTCTGCAATTATACATCACAGGACGTGATGTACCTGGTCACATGATCACTTCTCTTGGAGCAAACACAGCGCGGTCCGTTTGGACAGAGGAGGAGACAGAGACTTTTCTTGCCATTATTCTCAAGAAAAACACAACTGCCATACTAGACAGTAAACGACAGAGGAATGCAGAGTGTTATAAGGAGATAGAAACGAAAATGAGGGAGAAAGGGTTCGACAAGCCTTGGCATCCATCTTCCTGCAGTGAAATCTCGCGGGATGATATTTCATGAGAGTTACGACGCTCCTGCCTAGACGACCTTCAATGGAAACACATTCAAAGCGCAAATAAACTTTGTCGGAATTTTAGGAACATCGCTTTTATTTTGTGAAAAACTGTAATGGAAACCCAGCTAGTACGGAGTTGTGAGTGTAACCAACCCAGCTAGAGCAACGGAGGACTCCTTATACTGATGGTTTGTTTTTACGTTTTTATGTTTTCTTTAAAATGGAGCAATTTCTAACAAACACACCAAAAGAGCTGAGCAAAGAAACAAAAGGACAAAAATTACACAAATCGATAGTATTTACAGCAAGTACAATCATATCAACAAGATAAAAGATCAACTTCATAACCACCAAAATGCAAGAGTACTATAAGAAAAATTTCATGAAATGGAGAGGCATCTAAAAACCATTACACATATGTTTCATATAAAGCAGTAAAGCTTCTTATATCAACCTAATGGCACCGTGATAGAACACCCTGAACACACACAGACGGAGACAATACCCAACAGCATTTTCATATAACACAACCCGAAAAGTGCACACAACACCAAACCAACCATACCAAAATTATATTCCACTGTACCTTGTTCCCTCACTAGCTGGAATCTTACGGTAGAGAGTACACGACAGATGCTACTTCACCTGTGCACAACAACATTCAAAGTTTTTGACAACCCTTCCTACATCTGGTCTTAAAGTCAGCAGCGAGCAAACCCTCCCTCCAAAATAGAAGCATCACTATCAAAACTAGAAAAGCACTCAGAGAGCGCAGACCTCCGCCAGCACCACAGTCCTTAGCCATATTGTGATTTTGACCATAAATATTAGTCCTACCTTTATTTCATCTAAATATTTAGATTTATTGACCATGAAAACATACCATTAGCAATTGGACTCATAATGATATCTATTTTAGTTCAGTCGTTATTCACAGAAATCAAATTTTCATCATGGTGGCCAGACGCTGATCTGGATCAACACCAAAATCAAATCAGTTCTTCCTTTTCCCATGCTGAACATTTCCTGAAAATTTCATCAAAATCCATCCATAACTTTTTGAGTTATTTTGTTCACAGTGGACGGACGGACCGACAAATTCTCCCGAAAACATAACCTCCTTGGCGGAGGTAATAAACAGAAAAATCTACCCCCTTAAAAAGGGGTTCTGTACAATGAGTACTCTTTGGTATCGATAAATTTCCTGAAATATCAATATGAAATGAGCACACTTACAAAATGTTTATTTGGGAAGCTCTATGAATTGCTTTAGTCTTCTCTACTCTCTTTTTTAAAGAGTATGCATGAGCCCTAACAACTGATCGACACAAAATCTGGCCATAATCCTTAAGTTTCACACAACCCTTTCACCCTTTCATGCATGGTGTCCACTTCAGTAGACAGATACTTGGAATAAATTTAATCCTCTTTACGTTGCAGTACCATGTCCAACTCCCAAACCCATGTCTCAAGTTTCATAAAAATATTATCTTTGCACTTTTTTTTAACCTTATCAAGATATTACATCCAAAATCCAAAACAGCCAAAAAAGGGCAAATTTCGTATTTTGATCTCACATAGTTTCACATTTTTTATTTTAAATTTTGGTGTAATTGAAGGTGCTATGAGGAGAATCTATTAACGGCGACATTAAGACTCTGCTACTCATGAGCACACGCGGCGACTGTCGTAATGCTGCGTTCCAGTAACCTCTGAACTGGGAGTGACATCATCTCTGACTTATCGGTGTTCCAGTTAAAGTCGGAAAAAAACATGCTGATCTACCAGGCTATTGTTAGCTGTTGTTAGCACGCCCTGCGTTGTTGTTCACAAATATCACATGAAGAATGTGATTATCACTTTGGCAGCATTTTTGTAAATATAAGTCTAACAATACTATGTATACAGCTGATCTAGAGCGACACACCCCAGTCAGAAGTGCAAATGAAATGATGATTACAGGAGCTAAATAACTGTTTACACTGGGGGCATCCATCTTCGATTGTCAACTCGGGGGTGGAGGTTTCACCAAGTTCCCAGTAGGAAATTCCGACTTCGAGGGTCGTTTCAGTTGCAGTTTCCTACTCGAAATCCAGAAATTCCTACTTCTGACTACAACTGGAACGCACCACAAGCCAAAGAGTGTGTTTGTTGTGATGCTAATAAATGCAGGGGCCTGTACTACGAAGCTGGATTAGCTCTTAGAAAGATAACTTCCTGGATAAGTTTCGGATTTTCCGCACTACGAATGTGGATCTCTTTTTATCCAGACACGTTGCCCCGGTAACTGATGCTGAACGCCAAACCTGGAAAACCTGGGCCGGAGCAGGTTAAGTTCCAGGATAAGAGCTCACGGGGTGTGACAGTCCGCCCGCTGACCAATCGGTTCTCTCAGGTGGGCATAAAAGACCGCACAGTCACCAATTTGCTGTCTTGGAAAATGGCTTGCCCATTTCTGCCAGAACCGGTTAATGTCGGTGCACGAATTGTAAGAGGAGCACTTCGTCTGGAGTGTTTTTTTCGTGACAGAAGTAATCGGCTTGATTTACCAGAAGAAATCTTGTACGAGAGGTACAGATTTTCACGGGAGGGACTTCTATGCATCTGTGACCTGCTGGAGCCTTACGTGGCAAATAATGCACAAAAAAAATTAATTGCGTTTAGACAAATGTAGAGTATTTATTGGTATGTTGACCATGATGTTTTAGCAACAATAATGGACACATAGAAAAATTGTTCTTGTCAGTATTTTTATGTTATTTCTGTCATTGGTGTTAACATATTTTAGGTTACAATCACAAGATTCATGAATGCAATAAAATTAATCTAAAGGCACATATCACAACATCTGAAGACTGCTGACAAAACTTCATGAAATAAAACAGTGACTTGTTTAATTCAAACTATTTGACATTATTTCTCAATGTCAGTGATAACGTTTGATCCGAGGATGTTTACTTCTGATAAAAGAAAACACATGCTGATAATTGTACTGAACTTTATTATGGATAAAGTCAAGTAACAACAATTTTGGTTTAAAGTTCAATTACAATTAGCCTACATAAGTAATCATCATATCTTAAATGTTGTCTAATGTAATATGATCTCCAAATTTTGGTAGTAACACCATGACACCGAGGGACATAATTTAGTTTGAAGAAATATTTTTAAATATCTAATTTGCGTTTAATTTCATTCATAGATTTATCCCAGTGTTATCAACACTGTCCATTTATTATTTTAATCAACAAAAAAGAGGAAATGTTTTACACTGTCCAATAGCGGTGGATCATGACAATGGGACAAATGTTGTTTTAGATCCAAAGTACACTAAAAGTGAAATTGAATATTATATTTAGGCTAATTATATTACATTTAAAATAAAAAAGATAATTATTTATCACCATTTAAAAGACTATTTAATTACATAATTTTGATTTAATGTGGACGAGTTCTTTATTACATTTTCAGCGATTTGTGTTTCTGGAAAATGTAGGAAAATGTGGAAAATGTGCCGGCAATCCCTCCGGCTTCTCGCGGCTACAGCCGTGTTGCTCCTGGCCTGGATAATACTGCGGTACTCCTCCTGTTTTTGCAGGATTATTTGCTGCTCCTCCGTCGTGAAGTAGGCTGCTCTCTTCTCCATTGTGGAAAATGCTCAGGGGCCGCTAACCACGCCCATTTTATGTGTGCACGCATAGATCCCAGCCAGATTCACTTATCGAGTTGATAACGAGCCTCGTAGTACAGCAGATCTGGATGGCGGAGATCCGGTGATGTTTAGCGAGATGTCGCAGAGTTATCCTGGATGACTTAATCCAGCTTCGTAGTACAGGCCCCAGCTCAGACTTTCCTCAGAACTCTGTATTGCTTTACAACTTCGTTTTTCAACAACTTACAGGATGCAAAGCGAGGAGGTAATGTATCTCTTTCTAGTTACGCAGCGGTAGTTTTTGATGTGTGACAACAAGCAATTTTTGGAAAATTTAGTATCGCAATTTGTAGCCGGCTATATATCCCTACTTACAGCCCGGTGCTCTAAGACGTGTCTGAATAATATAAATTTGCTCTGGTTTTAATTGTCTTGTTCTCGAAGTTGAGTATCCAGGCCAGTCCAGCCCTGTCCGACCAGTCCGTGAAGCCAAGGAATAGCATTTATAGATAAACTATTTTGATGCTATAAAACTCATCTTAAAGTGTGTATTTTATCAGGCATATATCTAAAAGTGAGACTTTATTGTAATTACTTAGAAACTCCTCACAGTCCCTTTAATAAATGCTTGTTAGATGTGTTTGTGGATCTTTATTAAGTTCCACGGAATTTCTATTTTGATGCACGGTGAGATGGACAGATGTAAGACTACTTCAAAATATATCTTTGAAATAGTATGACCATTATTTTTAACTGGTTTGAAAGTAAAATGAAACTTAGAAAAAAGTATTACTTTGCAATTGAATAATTCATGCATGAAAGGGTTAAAACAAGTTAAAGAAAATGTGTATTTTTCTGAGACTGTGACCCTTAAAGAGAAAAGTTTGGACATCTCTGCTGTTTCACATTCATATGTTGTACTGATACGGCTGTGATGGGCCACAATTATTCTCTGAAGGCTCATGGACTGTGTCATATTCAAGCTAAAGATTTTCAAAGTTTGATTTCACCATAGTTAAATGTATAATCACTGATTTTCTTAAGATGTCTTGTAAATGGTATATTAATGTCAAAAAATCACAGATTTCATTACACATGTAACATTAAACTTTGATGACTTTTTCAGGCTTTTTAGGAAAGGAACAAAAATATCACAGCCCTCTGTCTCCCTCCAGAATGTGAAGATGATGACTTGGATAAAAGTAGAGAAATACGTATGCAGCACCCATTTTCTGTCAGTTCATAGCTAAAGCAGCCAAACAGAGCGTCTGTCACTCTAACAGCCCCTCACATTTGTCTCTGAGCTGTGACGTGTTTTCATACCTGTGGGGCATCCTGCCCTGATGTCTCTGCTCAGCGTCAGACTGGGAGGAGCAGCAGGCTGCCTGCTGTCGACACACTCGATTTATGACACCTAATCTCACTTTGAAAACTGGCTTCTGTTTGTACACACTGACACACACACACTCCCTGTAGGCACCAACACACAGACGACAACGAGTCCATGTAAATGTCACAGAACTACGAACCACACACCAAAGCCAAACTCCAGTGACGTAAGTATGAAAATATTTAAAGGTTTCATGGGGAGGAAAATAAATCATGAACATCAGGTAAAGAAATTCACTGAAAGTGAAGCAAAAATTAATAAGAGCTGGCCGACCATTACAGACATGTCGCAACATGAAGATGAAAATAAAGTGTCGTTAAAGCATTTGGGAAATATCAAAGATGGTGCAAGTGCTCAACTTAAACATATATATCATTTTTTCCCCTTGTATTTAAAAAAAATCAGTTTTCAAAGCAGACCAGTAATTTGTTAATAAATTGGCCTCACTGTACGAGGTCCATTGCTCATAGGTGAGACTCAGTGTTTTAATGTTTGGAGTTCTGCAGCTTTTTTAATTGAACTCTCAAATATATTATTTTCAATCAATCAATCAATTAATCCAATTTTATTAATAAAGCACTTTTCATACAAAAAATGTAGCACAAAGTGCTTTACAAACAGCCAGATAAATTAAAATAAAGTAAGTATGACCCTAACCCACTCCACCCAGCTCCTGAACCTACCCACCCCGCCATCCATATACAATGTTGATAAAATTCATCATAAATAAAATACAATAGGCACATTGTTGTACCCCGTATGAGCCAAGGAAATGCCATCTTAAAGGTTTGAAAATGAGTAAATACTGGAGGTTAGGTTAAAGTGTCAAATTAAATATATCTTAAAATAAAATAAAAAATAAACAAGTAAAGTAAAAGATAATCTAGAAAATCTAGAAAATAAAATAAAATACGAAAAGATAGAAAAGCTAAAAAATTAGATATAAAATAATAATAAAAGTGAGCTGTAATTAGAATAAAAACACTAAAAGGTAATTCAGGTGAAAGCTAGAATATATACGATATACAATTTTGTATTTATTTATTTGATCAACTTCTGACAAGCTGCTATACACTAAAAGGTCAGTGAATCTGCGTTCAACTACTCCAGGCTGCATTGTCAAGCACAGATCTGCTGAGCTGTGCGCAGCACCTCCCCTTTCATTTGACAAAGCTGCTGAGACAGAAGAAGCTACAAACGCTAGGGCGCTGCAACATGGCGAGTGCTTTACCTTCAGCTGAAATTGAAGACCCCCCACTATCATTCAGATCTGGTGTTTGGGACTACTTTGGCTTCCGTGTTTAGTATGACCCTGATGGTAAGCGTGTCGTGGACAAAACCACAACAGTATGTCGGAAGTGCAACACGATGCTAAACTACGTCAGTGGAAATACAACAGACGCCAACATCATCCCGGTGTTAAAACAAGTGGAACCAGACAGAAACAACAAGCAGCACACATGCTACAGACTCTACATGGGTCATTAAGACTGTCATTTAAATAATTTAAAATGTACTCTGAGTTGAAACAAATGTTTGTTATTTTAATAAACCACAATTAAAAAAGGCATTGAAATTTCTCATATTTTGTATTGAAAAAGTATCGAACCGTGACAGCAACATATCAAACTGAACTGAACCGAACCGAACCATGCATTATGTGTATCATTGCACCCCTAATATATATATATATATTTATATATATATATATATATATATATATATATATATATATATATATATATATATATATATGTGTGTGTGTGTGTGTCTATATATATATATATATATATATATATATATATATGTGTGTGTGTGTGTGTATATATAATATATATATATATATATATATATATATATGTGTGTGTGTGTGTATAAATGTATACACACACATATATATATATATATACATATATATACAAATACATATATACCTATACATATATATACATATATACCTATATATATATATATATATATATATATTTATATATATATATACATATATACCTATATATACATATATACCTATATATATATACACACACTATATAAAATCTACACCTATATTTAGGCAGTCCTGAACTGCTGTGTGTGTTTGTCAGCAGTGAGGGTGTGAAAACAGCCTCTGTGTGTTTGTGGGCGGAGTTACATTATAGGTGACCTACAGCTGAACCCTGAAGACGCTTCCTCTAGCTGTACTTTGGCAGAGAGGGCATCAAACACACACCAAGTGAGGGCTGATTGGGATTGAAAACAAGCATTAGCAAGTCCTCGACAGTAAAAGAGAAAGATAATGATGGGAGATAATAAAGCTGAGGGGGATTATTTGACATAAAAACATGAAAAAAAACATGGAAAATGAAAGCAACAGGAAATCTGAACAGAAATGTAAAAAGTTAACGACAGAGAAAACAATGGAGAGGAGGAACGGGAGGAGAGAGAGAGTGACCTCCATCTGAACTCAGAGCTGAACTTCTGCCTCAGTGTACTCCAGTTAACCTGTCACACACACACACACACACACACACACACACACACACACACACACACACACACACACACAGGGCCAGGAGGCACAGTTTCAGCTTATATAATGGACCATAATATGTGTGTTTCCAGTTCAGCTTTGGAAGTATGAATGGAGCTGATCCCAGCATTAGTCATGTCAGCACTGTCTCTATCTCTGTCACACACACACACACAAATGCGCACGTGACCTCCAGTTTCTCAAAGCAAACACATCAGCTCAGAGAAAACACAAAATGGGGCAGAAAAACAGAGCGAGTGTCCATCAGCGCTGCTAACTGATGTCACCTCATGAAGAGAAAACAAACCAAGGGTTTAATCTGGAGATGATGGTTCAGCTGGAGGAAACAGACTAAACACCAATAAATGAAGCTCTCTGTCCTAACCTTACAAACACTCTGTGACTTAATGAATCCCTGCTGGTACTGTTTTACACCAGATACAAGCCGGCATGGGTCATAGTTAGGGTAGGCTACCACTTGGACTTCATCCACATCGTCCAATTCCAATTCCTGCCGATTGATAATGATATCATCTCGGTTAGAGAGTAATCCCAATCGTACCCCTTAGCCCTTCCCCTCCGCCTTACCCCTTCCCCTTAGCCCTCTGCTTTAAGGGCCAAGGGGAAGGGGTGAAAACACACTGCTGGGAAACAAGAAGCCATTCGAGTCCCGCTACATCATCACCCAGAGCTGCTCACTAGCTGTGACGTAGGCAGATGCAACAACAGCCGTAGCTACAGCTGCAAAAGCTAGCTTGTTTTAATGAGAAAATTGAAATACAACCAACAATTCAAAACAAGATTAATATTTACTTTATGATTTAATAATTACATACAGTTCCTTCGATGTCTGCTCTGTCCTCTTGTCAGCAGGCGCAGTGTATTAAAGGAAATGTCATACCCCTGTGTTTCAAGTGAGGTCTCGGTCTGTCTTCGTCTCAAAGGCTGTGTAGACTTTGGTCTTAGCCCTTCCCCTAAAGGTGCTTACACACCGGACGCTACTTGTACTACCTCGGCGATCACTCTCCATGCAAAGTCAATGTACAGCCACGATGGGGCGGGGCTAACCCTCCCACGATACGTTTGCTACATACAAGACGGTCACTTCACTCGTCGCGGAATGTCAAAGTTAAAAAAAAGTTGATCTTTTCAGGCAATGTCGTGTGTGGCTGTGCGGCAACAGCCAATCAGCGGTGTGTGCGTGTGAAACGGTGCCCGTGACAGACAGTTTTTCATCCGGACTACAGAGTAACAATTTATGTCCATGTGGGAAACATTAGTCAGTGCATACATTAGTTACGCCAAGACAGACCGCAGATGAAAACTCACAGATGATGCTGCTGCAGGGCATCAGCTGCAGTGTTTTGTGTTTGATAAGTGAATGAAAAGGATACAGCTGGAATAATGTCCTCTTATACATCCTGTTATATGATATATAATATGATCGCGGTGAAACTCAGGCGGATGTGACGTCGACGCCCGACGGTGACGGTGACCAAAATGAGGTATTCATGGACACGTGACGATACTTCAGTGGGCGACACGATTTTGATCGCAGAGTAGCTTACGGTGTGAATGCCGCTTTAGCCCTACGGAGAATTGGGACAACTAGACATGAACGCACAAAACCAAAGGGTAAGGGGTAGACAAGGGCCAAGAGGTAGAATTGGGATGGACCCCAAGTTTCAATAAATATTTCTGGACCAAAACTTTGCCTGCTATTAGTCTGAATTAAGTTATAGTTTAGGTTTTTTGAAGGAGGCAGCTACAGGCCCCCAGTACTAGCAAATATGAGTGCCAAGAAAGGAACTTGCGAGCTTTGCCCTTGGAGAGTAGGGTATCCGATAGCATTACATGGTGCCACCATAAGCCTCGTGAGTAACCCACTTGCAGGTTAAAACTACTAAAAAACATTGTTGGCATGACAAGATGCAACATTAAGATTCTTTACAGTGTTTAACTTTTCCCCTAAAGTTCTAAACCCCTGTGTTTAGAACTTTAGTACTTTATATCTTTAATATGCTTGGACGTTGGAGTTCTGTGTCCCTCCGCCATCAGCTGGTCAGGTTGTCAGAGGAAATACAGACTCTAACTTCACTAAAACTGAACTAAAAATTAGCTTGAGTAATGTGCTGTTGGTTGTTGGTACGAGAAGATGTCTTTATGAACTGAGTACAAAGAAGAAGAATCTTTCAGATCGGGTCATGGGTAGAAGGAGGGATGGAGAACGGAGCAGCAGAGCAGATCACAAGTTACCTGGTGGCATGGATGAATAAACCATGAGTTATGTCCATGAACTTGGAGGTCCATGACTGTAAAGAATAGGGCTTAGTAATACAGCTTCTTCTTAACCTTTTATCAGAGCTCTGTAATTTCAATAATCCTTCTAACTGCTGTCATGTGTCAAAGTCTTCATCGGTAAAATGGGCACTGCAAACACAAATGCTTTCCCACTGCAGAGAGGTGGGACCTGATGTCCATATTTAAAAAAAAAACAAGCCATCAATTATGCATATTTTTGGGGAATGAAGGAAATTAAAGCATTTTTGGAAGACATGATCTGACTACTAAGGTTGAGGGAACACTAATACGTTACCTCTTTGGTACAGAACTGGACATGACACTGGACATTGTTGGTACCCATCCATTAAAGACAGAAAAACCCACAATGGTCATTAGAATAACATGAATCTGACAAAAGTAAGAAAAAATAAAAATGTACTTAAAATATACCACTGGAAATCAGATATTGTCTTTGAATTGTGGCTCAACAAAGTCCTTTTTCAAAACAAAATAATGAAACTGGCCTGGCCAAAAATGATGGTCCCTTTAACTTAATTCATTAAGTTAACTTAATTTTGTTGTACATCCTATGGGGCAGTAACTGCAATCAGGTGATTTCTGTAACTCTCAATGAGACTTCTGCACCTTAGAACAGGTATTTTGGCCCACTTCTTATGAGCAAATGGCTCCAGCTGTTTCGGGTTTGAGGGGTGTCTTCTCCAAACTGTATGTCTTAGTTCCCTCCACATATGTTCAATAGGATTTAGATCAGGGATCATAGAAGGCCACTTCAGAATGTTTTGTTCTTAGCCACTCTTGGGTGTTTTAAGCAGTGTTTGGGTCATTGTTTTGTTGGAGACAACATGACCTGTGACTGAGACCAAGCTTTCTGACACTGGGCAGCACATTTCACTCCAGAATGTCTTGATAGTCTTGAGATTTCATTGTACCTGCACAGATTCAAGACACCCTGTGTAAGATGCAGCAAAGCAGCCCCAGAACATAACAACTTCTCCATGTTTGACTGTAGGTATAGTTTTCTTTTCTTTGTATGATTCATTTTTGTGTCCGTGAACATAGAGCTGATGTGACTTGTCAAAAAGCTCCAGTTTTGTCTCATCCATCCAATGGGCATTCTCCCAGAAGCTTTGTGGCTTGTCAATATGCATTTTGGCGAAATCCAGTCTCTTCTTTTTTACGATGTGCTTGCAACAGTGATGTCCTCCATTAAGTCCACTTCGCTCAAACAGTGACGGATGGTGCGATCTGATACTGATGTTCCTTGACCTTGGAGTTCACCTCTGATCTCTTTGGAAGTTGTTCTGGGCTCTTTGGTTTCCATTCGTATTATCAGTCTCTAATTTGTCATTAATTTTTCTCTTGAGGCCACGTCCAGGAGGTTGGATACAGTCCTGTGGACCTTAAACTTCTAAATAATATGTACAACTGTGGTCACAGGATCATCAAGCGGCTTAGAGATGGTCTTAACATGCTTGTCTATAATTTAGTTTCTAATCTCCTGAGACAACTCTGTCCTTAGCTTTCTGTGGTCCACGTTCAGTGTGGTATACACCATGGTTCCTTGCTTTAAAAAGGCAGAATGACTGATTACAAGTTAGTTAATTTATTTATTTACTTTTTTGTCTGATGTGTTGACTTTGCCCATTGTCTTTTGTTTTCACACTACCCTCGATATCCCTCCATTTTGTTGTGTTTTAAGTATTTGTAAAATGTTAAAAACAAATAAAAATATAATTGAAAACAGTAGTAGTAAGCACTTTTTTCTTAATGAAATCGATGGTTAATTACTCAAATACAGATAATGAGAAGATTATGTTATTACATTTAGCCACAGCAGACTTTTAAAGCAGTCTGTGGCAGTGATACAATTTTCTTCATTAATTCAATAACTACAGCTTCTGTCTGCCATCAGCAGATCACTTGTGTACTGTTTTAATAGATAATCCTTAATCATCATTAAATATCACACTCCATACGAGTGCTTCTTTGCTCTCTCCTGATTCTCTTCCATGTTCACAGCCATCATCGTGGACAAATCATCTCATTAGCATGTTTTGTTAATTAGCCTGCCATGGATTCCTTCTGCATGGTTGTTACTCATTTGTGACAGGTCTGGTGTCAAAGGTTGTTGATTATTATACAGTCTAATTGCTTCACAGATTTGGATTTGTGTGAGTAAACTCTCATCCCCTGTGCCATCTTACCTTATGCAGCTCCCTCTGTTTTCTTTAAGCTTCCCCACTGCTTTATTTAGGACAAGATTCAGAACAGGGGCATTAAAATATTGGTCATCAACACTACAGAAGTGTGAGAAGAGCTGTCTCTGTTCTCTGAAGAAGGATTCAGGCAGAAACATGCTGACGACGAACACAAAGCCATAACACCACAGCTTGTCAAAGCTCACCTCACTGAGCAGGTGCAGAGTTCAGAGCATGATTTGAGTGGTCCGTTTTAATCCTACAGCTAACAGTAACCTTGCAGAGCAGATGGACCTGCCTGATTCATTTTCTGAAATCATGCAGGTCCATCTTGCCAAGCTCAAATCCTCTACAACTTCACTCAAAGGGCAAAAAGCTGAATGACTCAATCAGAGGAAAGAGATGGGAGCTGCAGACGTGACGACAGCAGGAAGTGACTTCATGTTTAAAAAAAAATGACGGCTTCTGAAGCGGTTTTCGTGGATGCAGCAATATCTGCGGTTTTATCAGAAACTGATTCAATTTCTGCTTTAAAAGAAGAGCAAAGCTTTCCTTTTTCTAAATGTGTTTTTAGGCATTTTGTCCCTTTATTGATAGGAGAGAGACAGTGGATAGGCTTGTCAAAGGGGGCGAGAGAGCAAGGGAAGACACTCTGCAAACTGCTAACAGGCTGGATTTGAACCCAGACCGGCAGAAGTACATGGGATGTGCATGGTTGCTAACCACTCTGTCAAACCAGCAATGTTTTTGCTCTTCTCCTGATTGGTTCCAGTAAGAATTTGATCTACCAACTGGCTCCTCTGGTCGTGAAAGAGATGGGAAGGACTCCAAACCCCATTGTGATGATCGTGTCTCCGCTGGTTGCTCTGATGGGCCATCAAATCAGAAAAGCCAGGAAACTAGGAGAGAATGTTAAGATCCATGGATAATGCCAGTTAGTCCATGGTAGCCGATGTTACTCAACAATACCTGGTGAAATATGCTCTCCTAAGAAGTTGGTAGTGATCGTTGACGAGGTTCATGTCACACATAGGTGTCGAATGAAACATCTGTGTTGTATTTTTTTTTAACTTTATTTTTCCTTAAAAAAAAAACAGTGACACAAACACAAGAACAGTACAAGGGGGACAAACACTACTTTGTGTTACGGCCTGATATCCAAGTGGACCAAAAGAGCAGGAGACTGTCAGAAGTTCCAAAATTAAAGTCTTTTTATTGTCTCAAAAAGGAGACACACAAAAAGATCAAACACAAAAAGACAATATAGAACTAAGTCTCTGCAGGCTGTGACCGCTGGAGGCTGGCTGCCGACTGACCAGAAAACCAAACGAGAGGCAGCAGGGCACAGACCTGGAAACAGGAAAAGATTGTCAAAAAACAATGTGAAAAGTTTTCCAAAAATCAGAGCAGAATATAACATGAAGTTCTTAGCCTGGCACTACCGAGTGAGATGGAATTATCTGGCAGAGGAATGAGGGTTCAGCCAGTCTTTATGGAGAGGTGAGTTGATTGGGAAATGCCTTCAGGTGTGCCCTGCTGCACTCTGCCAGAAAGTAGGTCAGCCACGCCCCCCAGCCACAGCCTGCACTGCAGAAAGAAAAAGAGAAGGTGAACAGCACAACTAAACCATTTCAATAAATAACACAAAATTCAAACCACAACACTTTGTTACATAAAGATGCTATTTTGACCATCTTGCAGTATAAAGTTCTGTTTTAATTTGTAGACTGTAGGTTATTTGTTCCATTGATCGGATTTCTTCCACAATGTCCAGCCAGTGATTCAGTCCAGGTAACTCAGAACTCAGCCAAGTTCTTGTAATGGCTTTCTTAGCCGCAAGAGATAGGATCTTAAACAGGTATTTATCTTCTTTACATATCACATTGTCTGGTATCAGTCCTAGATATATATCATTAGGGATATTATATCCAAAAATTTCATCCATGACTCTTAAAACTCCATCCCAAAATATCCATATTTTCAACATGACCAAAATATATGAGAGTGGTTGGCATTGGGGTACCCTGTTTTGGTGACTCGGCCTGAGCCACAGTATTTACCTGCTGAAATTCAGAGCCAAGGCTGTGTATTGAAACCAGGCTTTTTTTTTCAACATGCTGTCAGTGGTGACATCTTGTGGATGGAGAGGAGAAATACGGTGAATTTGACAAATAGTGCATTAGATTAGAAGATCAGAAGATCGCTGACTACACCTTTAAGTTATATTTTCTAACCACATCATACTATGTTTTAAATGTTTCTCTCATAATAAAGTTTTCACACTGAAGGTACATAATGTTCTTTTCCTGGTTTGTTTATATTAATGTAAGATTATAGTCCAAGGACTGAAAGATAGGTTAAAGCTAGGGTCTGCGGTTTGATTTAGATACACTTTTTTTAATTCTCGTTAAAATGGTCTTTATGACCCGATGGTAATCAACCCTCCCCTGAGCCACCACCTTATCGTGGTGGGAGGGTTTGCGTGCCCCAATGACTCCAGGAGCTATGTTGTCGGGGGCTTTATGCCCCTGGTAGGGTCACCCAAGGCAAACAGGTCCTGGGGGAGGGGCCAGACAAAGCGTGGCTCAAAGGACCACTATGAAGAATAACAAATATGGATCCACGTTTCCCCTGCCCGGAAGTGGGGTACCGGGGCCCCCCCCTGGAGCCAGGCCTGGGGGTGGGGCTCGTAGGCGAGCGCCTGGTGGCCGGGCCTATGCCCACGGGGCCCGGCCGGGCCCAGCCCGAAGGAGAGACGTGGGACCCCCCTCGCATAGACCCACCACCTGTGAGAGGGGCCGTAGTGGTCGGGTGCCATGCAAGCTGGGCGGCGGCCGAAGGCGGGGACCCTGGCGGTCCGATCCTCGGCTGCAGCGTCTGGCTCTAGGGACGTGGAATGTCACCTCTCTATCGGGGAAGGAGCCGGAGCTTGTGCACGAGGTTGAGCGGTTCCGACTAGATATAGTCGGACTCACCTCGACACATAGCGTGGGCTCTGGAACCAGTCCTCTTGAGAGGGGTTGGACTCTCTTCTTCTCTGGAGTTGCGGATGGCGAGAGGCGCCCGGGCGGGGTGGCAGTTCTTGTCTCCCGCGGCTCGAGGCCTGTACGTTGGGGTTCACCCCGGTGAACGAGAGGGTAGCCTCCCTTCGCCTTCGGGTGGGGGGACGGAACCTGACTGTTGTTTGTGCTTATGCACCAAACAACAGCTCAGAGTTTCCACCCTTTTTGGATTCCCTGGAGGGGGTGCTGGAGGGTGCCCCTTCTGGGGATTCCTTCGTTCTACTGGGGGACTTCAACGCTCACATCGGCAATGACAGTGAGACTTGGAGGGGCGTGATTGGGAGGAACGGCCCCCCTGATCTGAACCCGAGCGGTGTTTTGTTACTGGACTTCTGTGCTCGTCACAGATTGTCCATAACAAACACCATGTTCAAGCATAAGGGTGTTCATATGTGCACGTGGCACCAGGACACCCTAGGTCGCAGTTCGATGATCGACTTTGTAGTCGTATCATCGGACTTGCGCCGCATGTTTTGGACACTCGGGTGAAGAGAGGCGGAGCTGTCAACTGATCACCACCTGGTGGTGAGTTGGCTCGATGGTGGGGAGGATGCGGTCAGACCTGGTAGACCCAAAGCGTGTTGTGCGGGTTTGCTGGGAACGTCTGGCAGAGTCCCCTGTCAGAAAGAGTTTCAACTCCCATCTCCGGGCGGATTCGACCATGTGGCGGGGAGGCAGGGGACATTGAGTCCGAGTGGGCCTTGTTCGGGCCTCTATTGTGGAGGCGGCTAATTGGAGCTGTGGCCGTAAGGTGGTTGGTGCCTGTCGTGGCGGCAACACCGAACCTGCTGGTGGACACCAGAGGTGAGGATGCCGTCAAGCTGAAGAAAGAGTCCTATCGGGCCTTTTTGGTCCGTGGGACTCGGAGGCAGCTGACGGGTACCGGCTGGCTGCGGTTTGCAGCTTCGTGGTCGCTAAAGCAAAAACCGGGCATGGGAGGAGTTCGGTGAGGCCATGGAGAAGCGACTTCCGTCTGCCGAAGAGATTCTGGACCACCATCAGGCGTCTCAGGAGGGGGAAGCAGTGCGCTGTCAACACTGTCTATGGTGGGGATGGTGCGCTGCTGACCTCGACTCGGGATGTTTTGAATCGGTGGAAAGAATACTTCGAAGACCTCCTCAATCCCACCAGCACGTCTTCCAGTGCAGAAGCAGACCTGGGGGACTCTGTGGTGGGCTCTTCTATCTCTGGAGTTGAGGTTGCCGAGGTGGTCAAGAAGCTCCTCGGTGGCAGGGCTCCGGGGGTGGATGAGATCCGCCCGGAGTTCCTTAAGGCCCTGGATGTTGTAGGGCTGTCTTGGTTGACACGTCTTTGCAACATCGCGTGGACATCGGGGACAGTGCCACTGGATTGGCAGACTGGGGTGGTGGTTCCTCTTTTCAAGAAGGGGGACTGGAGGGTGTGTTCCAATTACAGGGGGATCACACTCCTCAGCCTCCCCGGGAAGGTTTATTCAGGGGTACTGGAGAGGAGGGTCCGTCGGATTGTTGAACCTCGGATCCAGGAGGAGCAATGTGGTTTTCGTCCTGGTCGTGGAACTGTGGACCAGCTCTATACTCTCCATAGGGTCCTCGAGGGTGCATGGGAGTTTGCCCAACCAGTCCACATGTGCTTTGTGGACTTGGAGAAGGCATTCGACCGTGTTCCTCGTGGGGTCTTGTGGAAGGTGCTCCGGGAGTATGGGGTGGCGGGCTCCTGTTACGGGCCGTCCGTTCTCTGTATGACTGGTGTCAGAGTCTGGTTCGCATTGCCGGCAGTACATCTGAGTCGTTTCGGTGGGGGTTGGACTCCGCCAGGGCTGCCCTTTGTCACCGATTCTGTTTATTACTTTTATGGACAGAATTTCTAGGCGCAGTCAGGGCGTTGAGGGTTCGGTTTGGCGACCTCAGGATCGGGTCTCTGCTTCTTGCAGATGATGTGGTCCTGTTGGCTCCGTCGAACCGTGACCTCCAGCTCTCACTGGATCGGTTCGCAGCTGAGTGTGAAGCGGCTGGGATGAGAATCAGCACCTCCAAATCCGAGTCCATGGTCCTCACCCGGAAGAGGGTGGAGTGCTCTCTCCGGGTTGGGGAAGAGATTCTGCCCCAAGTGGAGGAGTTTAAGTACCTCGGGGTCTTGTTCACGAGCGGAGGAAGGGTGGATCGGGAGATCGATAGGCGGATCGGTGCGGCGTCAGCAGTAATGCGGGCTGTCGTGGTAAAAAGGGAACTGAGCCGTAAGGCGAAGCTCTCGATTTACCAGTCGATCTTCACCCCTATCCTCATATATGGTCACGAGCTCTGGGTCGTGACCGAGATCGCGAGTACAAGCGGCTGAAATGGGTTTCCTTCGCAGGGTGGCTGGGCTCTCCCTTAGAGATAGGGTGAGAAGTTCGGTCATTCGGGAGGAGCTCGGAGTAGAGCCACTACTCCTACGCGTTGAGAGGAGCCAGATGAGGTGGCTCGGGCATCTGGTCCGGATGCCTCCTGGACGCCTCCCTGGTGAGGTGTTCCGGGCACGTCCCACCGGAAGGCGGCCCCGGGGTAGACCCAGGACACGCTGGAGAGACTATGTCTCTCAGCTGGCTTGGGAACGCCTCGGGATCCCCCGGGAAGAGCTGGACGAGGTGGCTGGGGAGAGGGAAGTCTGGGCTTCTCTGCTTAGGCTGCTGCCCCCGCGACCCGACCACGGATAAGCGGGAGAAGACGAGAAGACGAGACGAGACGGTAATCAACTCATTATGTGTTCTTAAAACAGAGCGAAAAATATCCGCTAACTACAGCAGGAGTAAAACAGGGAAAACCCCAACCAATAATCATGCCGGGATACCTGTTTTTAAACCAATCAAATCCCGTCGCCATTCTGCCCGCCTGCTGCGCGTGCATTTTCCTGGCGTGCACAGACTAGGTGCGCATAGCCGAGCTCATACGTATCAGAGTCCGCTGGAGAATGCTTACCTTTAAAGTTTAGTCTTTGAAAATAAGGGAAGCCCGCTGTGAGCCGTCCCACAACACCAACCAAGCTCCAGCATCCCTCACATTTCAAGACAGATGTACAAGAAATCTAAAATAAACTCTTTATTTTTCTAAGTTTGTTCTGCTGCTCTAATCTCGCGATAGCTGCCACCCAGACTACTGCAGGTGACCATTCTCGCGAGGCTTTTTCTTCTTCTTTGGTTTTATGGCAGTTGGCATCCATCATTTTGGAGCATTACCACCCCATTCAGGCTAGTGACAGAGCTCAGTTTGGAGAGGCAGAGGAATGTTTTTATTATTATATCATCACACGGGAGATTTATGGGAGAATACTGATACAGGAGGACGTCGGGAAAGAGGATAAAATACGGAAAATACGGTAGTTTCATGGCCAAAACAGGAGATTTGACAGCTATGTGGAGAATGTCAGAGGAACTACCTATACCCCGATCAACATAGGCTGTGAGTACTAACTAACTTTACATGTTTGTTTGGTGTTTTCTTACCGCTGACTGAGACATGACTTGGTGTAGTGTAAAACAAACACGTTGTGCAGAGGGTTTGGAGTTGAATCAGTCTTCTGGATATATCAGCCGCGCGTGCATGCGAGCGGGGGGGCGGGGGTGGGGGGGCTAGGCGGAGCCCTGAGGAGATGCTACTTTCAAAATCATGCTAGTTTTCCAAAATCGCCAACCCCAGCTTTAAGCTAACGGCTAACTACAGGGTCTAGCTGCTACGTCACACTGTGGCTTGATGTGGATTGGTCTGTGATGAGCGTGACGGGCAGAACGATCATCCAGGATTCAGCCAGTCTTTATGGAGAGGTGAGTTGATTGGGAAATGCCTTCAGGTGTGCCCTGCTGCACTCTGCCAGAAAGTAGGTCAGCCACGCCCCCCAGCCACAGCCTGCACTGCAGAAAGAAAAAGAGAAGGTGAACAGCACAACTAAACCATTTCAATAAATAACACAAAATTCAAACCACAACACTTTGTTACATAAAGATGCTATTTTGACCATCTTGCAGTATAAAGTTCTGTTTTAATTTGTAGACTGTAGGTTATTTGTTCCATTGATCGGATTTCTTCCACAATGTCCAGCCAGTGATTCAGTCCAGGTAACTCAGAACTCAGCCAAGTTCTTGTAATGGCTTTCTTAGCCGCAAGAGATAGGATCTTAAACAGGTATTTATCTTCTTTACATATCACATTGTCACATTGTAAGGCGGAGCCCTGAGGAGATGCTACTTTCAAATTCATGCTAGTTTTCCAAAATCGCCAACCCCAGCTTTAAGCTAACGGCTAACTACAGGGTCTAGCTGCTATGTCACACTGTGGCTTGATGTGGATTGGTCTGTGATGAGCGTGACGGGCAGAACAATCATCCAGTCACCTGCTGCTGCTGTTTTATGAAGGTCTAGTGAAATATTTCTGAGACAGTCATATGGAACTGTCCATATATCCATATATAACTGTCTGGCAAATCATGTTAAACGTTTAGCATGTAACATGAAAATTGTGGGCAGGTAAGGAGGTTTACAAATGTTTAAAAAAACTATAAAGGACACAGACAATATATGAAGAGATAAAAGACAAGATCTCAGACGTTTAGGTATCATAAGTCTCTACAAACCCTGATTCCAATGAAGCTGGGACATTGTGTAAAATGTAAATAAAAACAGAATACTGTGAATTGCACATCATGTTTGACCTATATTCAATTAAATACACCAAAAAGACAAGGTATCTTTAATGCTCATTTAGAATAAGTAAGTATGCTAAGTAAAAATATTGTAGATTGTAGATTTGTTTATTTTTAAAAGATGGGACAGTACATGTTAATGAACATATAAATGTAAATGTGAGATTATTGCCGTGTGGCTAATTTCCATCTCTAGTCCCATTGACAGGTTGGTGTTGTACAAAACATTTATACACAGTAAAAACAAAACAAAACAAAGACAGAGCATTCTATTCTATTCTATTCTATTCTATTCTATTCTATTCTACTCTTTTCTGAAGTGTAAAGTGTATTATTGTATTGCAAATTGCCCAAAAAATATGAAGTGCTTTTGAAAATACATATAATTTAAAAGCACCTTTCATCACACTCAAGGGCATTTTCCAAGATTAAAACAACAATATTCACTCATTTTGAATTTGATGCCTCTCTCACAAAATAGTTGGGACAAGGGCATGTTTACCTCTGTGTTTCATCACCTTTCCTTAAACAAAACAGTCAATTAGCCTCTGAGAACTGAGAATGCTAATTGCTGAAGCTTCGGAGGTGGAATTCTTTCCCGTTCTTGCTTGATGTACGACTTTGGTAACTGAACAGTCTGGGGTCCCCCAAGTCGTATTTTGACCATCATAATGCACCACATGTTTTCTGTGGGAGACAAGTCTGGCCTGCAGGAGGCCAGTCTGGTATCTGCACTCTTTTACTGCAAAACCACGCTGTTGTGACATGTGCAGAATGTGGTTTGGCATTGTCTTGCTGTAATACAGTCCTGCTCAGTATTATTGGCACATTATTTTCATTACTTTAACAATATCTTCAGAAATACATTTGAAAGTACCAAATTTATGTCACCGGGATCTTTTAATTGAAGGTCCAAAATACTTAAACAAAAAGAAAATCATTTTTACAAGTTACATATTGTAATTTCAAAGAGGGAACTGAAAAAAAGCATGTGCAGCAATAATGGCACCCCTCTTCAGTATTTTGTTGCACACCCTTTGGCACTGATGACAGCCTCCAAATGTTTCTTGTAGCCATCTATCTAAAATGGCCATCTATTGCTGGCCATTTTAAAACAGTCCATTTCATTCCTTTTCAACCATTCCTGTGTGCTTTTGGATGTGTGCTTTGGGTCTTTGTCTTGCTGGAGGGCCCACGATCTTCCACCCAAACCAAGTGTTCTTACACTGGGTAGGACATTATGCTCTTAAATTCCTTGATAAATCTCTGATTTCATGATTCCTGTGATACAGTCAAGGCCTCCAGTACTCGATGCAGCAAAGCAGCCCCAAACCATTATGGAACCTCCACCATGCTTAATTGTTGGTAGGGTGTTCTTTTCCTTGTAGGTTTTCAAGAGGTGGCATTTAAAACTGCCTAATCTAAATATGACTGCATGCTCATAGTAGCTAATGAAGTATGATTTACAAACCTTAATATGTGAACATTACTTCTGCCAAGTTTGATTCTGATAAAGTGATGCAGAGCAAAGTTAGAGAGGTTTGTAAAGAAGCTGTTTGTACTGTCACATTGTGTACTAAAACTTCATGGGTGCCAATAATGATGAGTAGGACTGTAAGCAGGGACGTTCCTGAAAAAGTCATCACTAATGGCAGCATTTGTTTGCTCCAACACCTGCATGTGCCTTTCAGCATTAAAGGTCTCATCCCAGGTTTGCAAGTCCCCCATGCCATGGGTACTAACACACATCCATATCATCAGAGGAGCTGGTTTGAAAATTTGTGCTGATAATCTGGATGGTCCTTTTCCTCTTTAGGACATGACTTCCATGATTTCAAAAACAAATTTGAAATATGGACTGTGGTTATGTCGAGACTGTGGACAGCGGGCTTTCCTCAGTCCACCTCAGAAGAGCTCAAGCCTTGTGAATATTTATGAAATTAAAAGTTTATCAGTTTGAAAATTAAATATATTGTCTTTGCAGTAAATTGAATTGAAGTGGAAAGGGATGTGCATATTTAATTCTGTTTTACATAATGTCCCA
This sequence comes from Scarus forsteni, assembly GCA_036419115.1. Classification (NCBI taxonomy): domain Eukaryota; kingdom Metazoa; phylum Chordata; class Actinopteri; order Labriformes; family Labridae; genus Scarus; species Scarus forsteni. The sequence continues at coordinate 6,685,604 of JAZDUH010000414.1, forward strand.
ACTTCAATGGAATTGGAAACAGTGTCAGAAATTCCTCCTTTCTTATTCTGCTTCCTTTGGCTTGAATATTTTTGATGACTCATCCTTCACTTGGGACAGTTACATAATATTAAACCACCAAAATGTGCAGACACAGACTATTTGCTTGTGTTGGAGCCAGTAGGCAAATATAACAGGAGGTATTTGGAACAAAACTGAATAAAAATTAGACACTTTAAAAATATTCTGTAGACTGTCTTGTCAAGTTTATTGTTCATGTCACCTTATTTCATAATTTTTGACTAGAGATGGGCAACTTTGATTATCAAGGGGACCACATTTTTCCCTGCCCGAGGGCAGCATTGCTACAAATTGTTGGACGTTCTTGATAAGAAATAAATGGATATATACACAAAAACAGCAAATTTACAAATTACATTTGGTTGGTTATGTCATGTTTCATTTATGTTTACAATTAGTTTATTTTTGGAAATATTATTTTACGACCATTTATTATGTTTATTTCATGACTTGTGCTGCTGACCACTTGGCCAGGTCACCTTTGTAAAGAGATCTTGATCTCAACTGGTCTTTCATCTGGTTAAATAAAATAAAATAGAAAATAAATAGCACTGATGGAGGGCTGCATGTGGCCCTCGGGCTGCCAGTTGCCCAATGCTGATCAAGACTGTTCAAGAGGAGGAAATGCATCAAGACGTGAAAAAGACGTGAACCTTGCAGAGCTGGATGTAGATAGTCAGATAGACGTAGTCTCTGTTCAGCATGAAGAGGGAGGAGGCTCTAAGTGTTGCCTGATCTTTGGAGCTGCCTCTGTGCAAACCTCTCCAGGGTCCTCATGATGTGGGACGTCAGTGCCACCGGTCTGTAGTCCAGGACGTCACTTTAGTGCTTGGTTATACTTCTATAAAATGATCACTGCAACCATTCAGACACGAGGACCATCCTGAAAACGAGATGTAGCATCTCAAGAGGCTAACCTCTAATAAATCAGATGACAGGTCTATGGTTCATGGATCTGTCACTAACTTTAGTTATTATTCTCGTCCACTTGTCTCCTCTTACCTCCCTTCCTTTGCCCTCACACCCGACACAGCATCTTGTGGATTTGCTGTTCATCATGAGACTGGGATCCACATTCAAGATTTCCTGCTGCTTAACAGAAGGTTTTTTCTTGCCGCCATGATGGAGGGATTCATGATTGGCTATTTGGATTCATGTTGGGTGTTGGATGTATATATTTGTATATATATGTATATGTGTATTTTTATATGTATCTATGCATGTATGTGTATCCACAAAATGAAGAGCTTTATGCTCTATTATAAAGTGGCTTGAGATAACACTTATGAATTGGCACTATACAAATAAAGATTGATTGATTGATTGATTTGACACAGGAACCACAGAGACCTTCTGGAGTTTGATCTAAACTGAAAAGTGTGTCAAATGAAGCCAGATATAAATATAGTTTAAAGCCTCCCATGGTCTTTTCTATGTTTTTTTCAAACGTCATTGATTTTTGGACACAATTTACTGATGATCTGATGAATAGACTCCAACTATAGAAATCAGAGCAGGCTGAATGACTGACTAAGCTTTCAAAAGCTCTGAAACATCCTCTGAATGTCTAATATCCTCCATTTTCCTTTCCAAGCATGAAACCAGGATGTTTCAGAGTTACATCTCTGTGTAACCTTCAGCTTTGAGTTGAAGTAAGTGGACTAAACTGGAGTATTCAGCTCCAACAGTTGAGTCAGAGTGGACTGAATGCCTTTATAAGAGCGCCATCTTGTGGCTTAAAATCTGAATCATTCAGTCAGGACACCAGGCTTCACATTGTACTTTATACCATTGTCTGTGATGTTGCATCATTCCCCTTTGTAGCCTTTGTGGGCAGGTACATGCATTTCTTTTCTGCTTGTCACTAGGGTCAGTACAGAGGCCTTGACAGCTCATCATAATAAAGGAGCACCACATAACAGCCTGTGTGTAGACTGTTTTCTGAGAGTGCTTTATATGTGATAAACAAGAGTGTACCTGTGTGAATGTGTTTGGATGTCATGTTTTCATGTGTCACTGCTCCCGGTCATATGAGAAATCACTTTCTGGTACTGTGATGATGTTAAAGAGGTTAAAAGTGTGATTATATATCCTTAACAAGATTGAAGTCATTTATGAAGAGAATTGTTATTATGGGTTTTTTTGGCTTGTTATTCTGACCTGTGATACTGCATTTTAGTCAAAATTAGACCTGTACAATAAAATAATTATATATTCAAACCAGTACTGTGAAACAAAAACATGTCTCACACCGTAAAATCACAACACAAGAAAATGTCCACGAGCTTCATAATTGTAGGAAATAGTTTGTTGTAGGAAAAAGTAATTTCCTGTATTTTCTAAGCAACACTTGTTGGGCATTGTATCATCAAGCATTTTATCAGTTTGAGTGAAAATGAAGATTTATAAGGTATAATTTTAGGCCTGTGCACTTGTTTGACACTGGGTTGAATGAGTCACAGACATTTGACAAAACCACCAGTAGTAATTGCTGCAAATGCCATGAATCTGAACATGAGGTCCAGAAACATCCATGTCCTCTCCAGTGTACCAGATCAGGAAAGCTTAACGCCCAAACATGGCTGTGAACTGCTCAGCTCAGGCTGCCTGCTGCCATGTCAAATTAAAATACAAAGCCAGTTAGAAATGAGAATAAGATCAACTGAATGCAATTTAAAAAAACGTAGCCAATGTGACTCAATATGCATATATGGCATTTGTTGATGGTTTAATAATATTAACTGGTTCACTATGCTGATTAGATGACGAGTCAGACTGAAACTTTCTGCCGTTCTATGGTCCATGCGCGAGGTCTCTCTGCCCAAGGCCATAACTTAGAAGAATCGATGCCATGACTAACCGCCAACGTCGCTTACTTCACACACTAGTGTGTATGAAGCTGGTGCTCCTCCAGGAAGACTGCTGTGTAGGCCTCACTGAGCCGGTGCCAGTGAAATCACTTAACAGTAATCAACAGCTCAATTATTAGTATGTAAAGGCCTAGAAAAGCTCACAGATCCAGAACTAAACAGAATCACTGGTGTTTTGTCATAGATATGGGAGTCATTAACTCCATTTTCACCATGTCACAGTGACGTCTGCTCGAGCAGCTAACCACAGTGGATTAAAATGATTTGTCACATGAACATCAATTAATGTCAGGTTAAAGGATATCCATTGGTTTGAGTACTTCTAAAATCGTTTAAACACTGTTATTTTGTATAAAATACATCAAATCTCGACAGTAAGTGCCCAACAGAACAGTTCTAAAGTTGTTGACATGAGTAACGATTCTTCCTCTTAAGGAGGGAACACTGATAGAACAAATTAAGATGATCTCTGGGGTTGCTGCTTTGGTGGAGTGGTTAGCAACCATGCATGTCCCATATGCATACTTCTGCTGGTCCAGGTTCAAATCCACCCTGTGACCAGTTTGCAGAGTGTCTTCCCCTACTCTCTCACCCCCTTTCACAAGCCTATCCACTGTCTCTCTCCTATCAATAAAGGCACAAAATGCCCAAAAATACATTTTAAATAAATAAAAAAAGATGATCTCACCTTGGCACCGATTTGGTTCCCGCACTGGCCAGCCTGGAGATGACTTTGTAATATCGAGAGTAGGGATTTAACAGTATGAAAATTTCATATAATGGTTATTGTGACCAAAATTATCACAGTTATCATTTTTATTGCGGTACTGTGGCAGTGTGCTCAAAATGTTGAAAAAAGAACTTTAACACAGTCTTGAAATCATTTAACCCCTTTAATATTATAATTTTAACAGTTCTTTTGTCTTTTTTGTCAATAATTGTGTCAAGAAATGTCCTGTAAGTAAATTGTTTCAACTTTTTCCATTAAAAATAAAAGTAAACAATTCTGGCAAGGATTTGTCATTATTATGTTATAAATGCTTAAACTGTGTGTAATTACAAGAATAGAAAAAACTAGATTTGTACTTTAAACAGGTTTCTCTTCATAAACAAATGTAAATGAACAAGTTCAAAGTTTTGAGATGGCCAAAAATAAAATTAAACTATTTTACATACACTCCCACATTTTAGTTTGCCTGCAGCATTAGTGTCCATGTTACTGCTCGTTGTTTTAGACCATGTCCTGGCCTATTTATTTATTTATTTTTTGTTTTAGTCACGATAGTCCCTGAAGCAACTAGCCCTCTTAATGACTCTCCTCTGGTCTCCCCTTCTCATGGCTGATCTCCTCAACATCTCCTTCTTTAATATTTCAAAATTACGATTGATTGAATCCATAAAACACAAACCATGACGGAAAAAAGACGATCTATTACGACGAAATACGTCGAAACACGGCAAATAAATGGCGAAAGAACGGCAGGAACTCACTCCAGATTGATACTAATGCTGTTATTGACAATCTTTATACATTATTTACTCAGAAAATCCTGATAAACCGGCTAGAATTCACTCCGGTATAGCTCACTGAATACCCTCTCTCTCTCTCTGCTCATTTACTCGAGGAGTTGCAGCAGTTTAATCACGCACATTTTTGTCTGTCGACACAGCTTGGTGTTTCAGACAGGGTGATTGTCGTCAATCAGTTTCCCCTCGACATCCTTGTAAAATCCAAACCGACCAGACTTTAGATTTCAGCTGTTTCGAGTGGAAAAACCTGTAAGTCTGAGTGAGGCCAAACATTGCAAGCTGTGCATGCACACCTCTGTTTGCGACACACATAGTTCAGGCTTTTCCAGGCAAAAATGCAGCATCACCGCAACTAATTAACACAGTGTGCTGATCAGACATGGTATAACTTTATATTTAAAAGGACACAGTGATGATTACTGTGGGAAATTTAACCGCGGTTTACCATTTTAGCAGTAACCGTTGCATCCCTAATCGAGAGTGGTGATGCTAGGGCTTACTCGCACCATTGTATGTATACTTTTAGCTTGACACGCCCCTCATCTCTTCAGCTCGAAAGCCCATTGGTTCAATTCTGAAAGCTCTATTTATGGGCTGATATTTAGCCCATTAGGATTTATGTTGACTGTCATGTGAGCAAACTGGAAAGCATGTCTCATGACATCCTCTTAGCGGACACAGCTGCGGAGGTGAAATGTGTCTGACTTGTGAATCTAGCTAGCTGGTACTCGTTCGGCCCTGAAAAGTGTGTGAGCCCCTGATCTAAATCATCATGTTAAGAAACGAAGACAACCCTGCGCCATGTTTGATAAATCCATTTTAATGGAAAATGTAAAACCCTTTTGAACTTCAATGTACAAAGCATGTAACACTTGCACTTTAAAATTTAAAATTGAAGCAAGCCATGTTTTAAAAAAATACCTCAGTGAATGTATATATGTATATATTTACACATTATAGTAAACTTTTTCATTATTTCTTTTTTTAACTTCAAAAGTTCACCATAGTAAATCTTAACAAAACAAAAACAAGACAATTCATTCTGTTCTTAAATAAATTACATCTTTTTTTCTAAATGTATTAATTTTACAGCAATACTTTTTTTCATAAAATGCTGAGGAGTAGAAGCCATTTTGTTCTTTCTTTACATAATACAACTTTACAGTCTTTACAAGAGTTTGGCAGTTCATTTTCAAAAAAAAAAGTTTTTTATGGCATGAGGACTGTAGAGCATCGACATTTCCCAAAGTTACAGGCATTATGTGTGTGTGTGTGAGAGTGTGTGTGTGTGCGTGTGTGTGTGTCCTCCGTCACAGTAGAGCCGTATAACAACTGAAAATCACAGAGCAAAGAAAAACAACAGAAACTGTACAGGTCACATTTACATTAATGCTTCTTTTGTTTCAATAACATCATCGCATATCATAGAGCTATAAAATAAATACATCTTCACAGAGGAAATAAAACAACGTCGTATGAAAAGAAAATTCAAACAGCAACAGATAGAAGAGGAACAGAAGGACGAGAACAGACAGAGTACAGAAGAACGACAAACGAGGGAGCGGCGGAGCTCCACGCTCCAACATCTGAGAGATTTTCTTTTGCATTTTTCCCCTCGTGTTTTCTTTTTTGAATGTTTCTTCATTTTTTAACAGCAGAGATGACAGTTTGGGTCCTGATGCTGCTGGCTGCTGGTGATGCTGTCGTGATTGTTGGCGAAAGCGTCCGTCCAAGTGGGCCGCTGCAGCTGAGGCGGACGGGGATTAAACCTCACGGCCTTTTTAATCCACGGCAGATTACAGCGTCTCCATCAGACCTGTGAGTGAAGTGTGGAGCACCGTCTCATGGAAACCACAGGACGCACCTTCAGTCCCACTCCAGGGGAGTTCAGTTTGGTTAGAGAGGTTTGTAGTGCACTTTGACTGCAGCATAGTGGCGTTTTAAGGCTCCCCGTGTCCTCTCTGTGTCTGAAGTCCATGAAAACACAAAGTCGAGGTTTCGTTGATGTCATGGTTTAATCCCCGTCGGCTCAGCGGACCCTCACGTTCAGTTTTTTTTTTTTACTCTCCTCTTGGCACTGAAGGTTCAGGGTGGTGATAGAAGTGGGCGTGCCTCTCTGTGCGTCACCTGGTGAGCTCACACAGACCCCCTCGTGAGGATGAGGGGGCCGCGGGGCGAGCGCGGTGCTGACAGGAGGCGTGTCCCTCTCTGGTAGGCGTGGACGAGGCCGAGGCGGCGTCATGAGTTCTCCTCCTCGTCGTCTTCCTCCGAGCTGCCGCTCTTCAGGGAGTTCACCGCCTCCTTCACACAGTGGAACAGGATGTTCTTCACCTGAGGACAACGAGGAGACCGTGAGAGGTTCATCTTTGAACAGTTTTAGGAGAAAACAGGCTGAAGAGAGTCTGTGACATGAGTTTACTTCAAAAGATTTTAAAAAAGTCAAACATTTAACAGAAACCAAACTCAAACTTCTGAGATTTTTAAGTATAAATCGTATAAAAAGTACCCTAACTCCACTGAAGAGTGGACATTTGAGATGTTTGGCTGTTTTATTGTAAATATTCTCTCATTTTTAAATTGATGCCTCCAACATGTTTTACTTTTTAGTAGAAGTATCAGTGATGCAGCAGAGGGAGCAAAACGAAGTTGAAGAGTCTTTATCAAGGACAAATTAATATTTGGCAGCTGGACTCAAACTACAGCTGAAAGATTTACTGTTTTATAATCTCAACTCCATCCTGAGCCCCAAAACTGCAGTTCTTTACAGCGCTCCTGACTGACCCAGGATCTGTTGTCAACTATTTTACACATTTGCAGTAGTTTACATTAAAGGTGAGTATTGGCAAGAACCTCACGATACGATAATAACATGATATATCACGATATCAAGATTGTAATTTACTGTGATATTCTACAATTAACTAAGAAAAAACAAGAGATGGTAAGTATGATAATCACACAATATTACTCAAAACTAGGGCTGGGTTAAAAAAAAATCAATTTAGTCGATTTCCCTTTAAATGGCTCATAATCGATCCATAAAATCCAAAGATCGATCTTTTAACTTCGGTAGTTTTTTCTTCATTGGACGGTCTGAGAAGCAGCCTGTGGTATCAACTCTGCTTTAGCTCTGATTTCCACTGAACAAGATATCATGAAATGTTACTGCAAGCAGTCAAAAAAACATGGCGGAAGCGAGTAGCACTATAGGGGCACCACCGGAGAGTTTAAAAGTTGACGTTTGGACATATTTCAGATTTAACAAGAATGAAAGAAAAGACAAGTTGGACAAAAAACAAGGAAAATGCAGAATATGCATTAATGCATATCATTAATATGTCATTAATGTAACTGCTTTGGGTTCAGTTCTTAATGTAAAAACAGTTTTTAATAATGTACCAGGTCAAAAAGTCATTCACAGCATTATTTTTATGAAGAGAGATAACCCAGACTTAACAAATATCGAATCGAATCTTGAATCGAATCAATCTGAGACCTCTTAATATTGAATCGAATCGATCCCCAGCCCTACTCAAAACTGAAAGTACAAATCAGGTCAAAAACTATTTGACTGAAAACAAATTTTCCATTTTATTGTCTTTGAAATATGTTAAATGCAGTGTTACATATAGACACTTAACCTGAAAACATAGAGTGCATCAAGTCACTTCAACTAATGTAGCAAACAAATAATTCTTGTTTTCCCTTTAATGATGAATTAAAGCATCCTAACCTGCAGTGCTGCTCAAACTGTAATTAAACACATGAGGAACAAAGTGCTTTGAGTTACTGACAGCACAACAGTCAGTAAAAAAACAACAACATATTTCTCTTGTAACTGTCTGAACTGAATAGACTGCATGAAGACAAAACTGTGGATACACAAAAGTTGTATTTTATCCCCAATTCTGATAAAATATGATTTTTTTTTGTTTAACAAAAAATTGATATTAAGATCTGAAACATCGATATTGTATTGGAGATCAAAATCTCCTGATATATTGCTGTATCGATATTTTTTCACACCTCTAGTTTGCATTTATAGAAGTGCTGCAAAGCAGGTCGACAACACAAACCCTCTGATTAGGACTACACGTTGGAGTATCCCTTAAATATTAATAACAGATTATATATCATCAATATGAGGTGAGGGGTCATGTGTTTTATAGGGCTGTAATCAACCAAAGAAAATGTTGGTCAACTAAAACACAGCAATTGTCGACCAATAATCGACCAATGGCGTGTTTCTCCCCTGTGTGCGCCTCTCCTTTTTTTTCTCTCAACACAAGACTCTTTCCTTTCCAGTCTTCATCAATGAAATGGGCAGTCACTCTCATATAGGGGTCCATTTGAAGAGACGTACACATCTGTTATCTTCATCTATTAACTCTGAAACTTTCTCTTTTTACTCCCTCGTATTTTGCCGTTAGTGCATGCGTAATTGTCTGGCGCGCTGGCAATGAATATCCAGGTTTCAATGTTTTTCTTGCCCTTCCACGACACCAATGGGCCTCATACCCTCAGAAATAAAATTGTCAATTCCTTGAGTGATGTCATTTTTGCATTTGGGTGTTTATATGAGGCATAAAATCCAGCGTGAACTGGGTGAGGGATGCAGTCGCTGCAGCGCAGGCAGGTGGGCATGCAGTTATAATACGAATAAACGATTATTAGACTAGAATACTGGAATGTTCTTAAATAAAAATATTGAAATGAATGATAAATACATTAAAATGGTGTTTCTGAGACATGATGGAGGTGCTCAGAAAATACCCCCATTTCACTTGATACGTTTCTCCTGATGAAATGAACTGCTGGGGAAAAAATAAATTGACATATTTGGTCGACCAATCAGAATTTTGGTCGACTGAGCACGCATCGACCAATTAGTCGACCAGTCAACTCGGACTTTACAGCCCTTGTGTTTTATGCTTTTGATCAGTGATTTTCTCACTGTTGTCTCTACTGTAATCAGTGAATTTTGCACTGAAGCTTGATTTGAAGAAAATCATGAATCAAACTGAATTTGTAATTGCTGCCACAAACATCACAGTTAGATCTTTTCCTGAAATCATTCAGTCAAACTCAAACCCTCAACCTTCTGACAGTTGGGCACTAGATCAAGTTTAGCCACAAATGGGGCAGACAGACAAAACCGCAAAGCCCTCTGCTCCTCATGTGCTGCTTCATCTGCAGATGCAGCGTGATCTCTGTCGGTCCTAACGTCTGATCCATCATGAGAAGGTGAAAGAAATCCATGGATCAGACTCTTGATGATTAAACCGTTCAGCCTTGAGCGCAGCAGTGCTGTTAAACTCTTTTGAAAACAGAGCCTGAACTTTTCTGACCTCGTCCTTTCTTCTTCACAAGCCTGACAGTGAACACACACAAGACGGTGACTCACATCTTTCACGGCTCCTTTCTTTAGAAGAATGAATGTGTGAGAGTGAATTCAGGGCCAAAAGGTCCAGAAAAATCTGACGATGACTCACTCCGGTATTCTGTCTGTCCTCAAATCACACAATGTCAGAACTTCCACAGAACTCTCCTTTACAAACTGTGTTTTTACATTTCATTATGATGGCTTAAATGTTTTTCTTACTTTTTCCTTCTATTACAAAAACTAATGTCTGTTGAGTCTCTTTAGCATCTCCTCACTGCCACATTCCCCCTCTGAGCAGATCTACGAGGTTTGGATTTAAAGAAAGAGACTGAAGCTGGAAAACTATTTAACTGAACAGAAACATCTCTTCTCTTTCTCCATCAACACATCCCTGCATTCAGGTCTTAACCTCTGTGTTTCTTTTCTTAACTTCTGACTCAGACTCAAACACACTCCTCTGAGCTCAGATTTGATTTTAGGAAAAAGGAAAAAGTCACACAGAGCTCGATCGGCTCAACAGGGAGGGTGATCAAGCTCTGTGTTTTGTTTTTGGACAGAGAGAGCTGTCCACATGAAGAACGAACCCATCCTTCAGCTCGACTGTGGTCTCTCCCTCCAGACATTTTCTGCACTTTTTCTAGAGCCTGTTTGTAACAGGGCTGATTCATCGTTGACCCTTCTGGAGCTCACTCCTCCAAAATCTTCCCTGAACGTCAGAGAACAAACTGGCCTTAAATGTGGACCTGTCCTGCTTCCTGCTCTGGGATGACAGTGTTTTCTGATGCACTGACTGCTGTTTGTCTCTGGATCTTATTAAAAGATTCAAGTTTAATTGTATTATATCACTCCTACAAATTTGTGTTTCCTTAATTTTGTTTTGGAAATTGTCTTCACAAGTTTCTTTTGATAAGGAGTTTGAAGTTTTGGGACAATTTTGGCGAACACTTTAATCATGTCCGGAATTTTTTGGAAATTTTGCAGAATTGTCAAATTTTTTTGCTCTCATTTTTAAACTGATGGGTCAAACTATTCCAGTTATTTTTTCAGTGTGTTGAAGTCTTCAGAACTTTTCTGAGGTGCAGTGGTGCCCTGAACGTTCATGGTCTTGAACATCCTCTCTGCCTTTCAAACACGTGCTCCTGATATGCTGTGTTCTTCAAGATTGGGCTGCTGTTTGCTAACCAAATTGTAAGTTAATAAACTTATCTTAATGCTATTATTCCAGCTCAGATGAGCATCTTGTCATGCCAAGTTTCTCCTTTTTTTTCTAACTTTTCCTTTATCAATTCTTAAATGATGAAAAACCTGCTCACCTGTAGTTTATCTTCGTAGTTGACCTCCTCTTTGTTTGGCCGGAGCTCCTGTGTGAGGTGGAAGGAGTTGGCCACGTGTTCAGGAGACACGAAGTCATTGATGACCTGAACACAGCTGTGGAGGTTCTGCACCTGTGAGACCAAACGCAGGGATGACGTGAGCACATGTGATGATTTTAAAAATCAGATAACAGCTCGACACAAACACAGTTAGCTTACATGAACAGGACAGACAACAGCAACAAAAATATTAACAATTAAAAGGCAGAGTTAAACAGAGTTTCTGCAGGAATCAGCCTGTCAAATGTAATGCTTCTAATGTCATATTAATGCTATGCTGTTAAATTATTAATGCCATGACACTGAACAAAATAAATTGTACAGTTTTTTTTATGTAAAGATGATTTTTTTACATAAAAAAGCCCCTATAATCATCTCATCTTAAGCATATCAGAACTTAAAGAGCTAAGAGAGAACTTATTTACACTGGATGATGCCCACTAATTCTCCTTTAAAGCATGTGCCATAGACTGCATGTGAAGTTTCACCGCGTTAACACCCAATGTATCAAGCTTAAAGTTTTTAAAGGCTGTAGCCTTTCTCTGAATTCCAGGCTTTTGCCATTTTTTCTGGTGTTTTCTTTTACCCATCTCCCTTTTTGTCCTCCACCTGGTCCAGCCCACCTGCCACTCCAAACATCCAGTTTTTGGCAAATGTACCCGACCGGCCAGAAATAATTAACGCAATGGCTCCACATGTTTACACAGATGTATGTATCTGGTGAATCACTGTTTATAATTCTAGATTATTTTATTATTAGCATATATTACTAAGTACTTTTCAAGAAAACTACAGAAAAAATGTTTAATGCTACAAAGAAACTACAGATTTTTTTTAATGCTACAAAGAATCAAATTTAATGATTTAAAATGCAATTTAAGACTTTAATTTTTGCAAAATCAATTTAATGACTTTTAATACTTGTTAATTTCCTGCAGAAACCCTGACTATAGTTCTGGAAAAATACAAACTTTGAACTGTAAGTGTTTTGTGTATTTAATGAGTATTTACATTTGAGCTGGGTCATAAATCAATTCTCATTTCAGCTAATATTAATGCCTCCTGCCATAGTTTAAAGAAAAGTATTCTTGTCATGTTCTGTGCCACAAAACATGCTGCAGTAACATCATGATTTTTTCATCTTCCTTATTTTGAGCTATTTGTATATATTATTTTACATATTTTTTTATTAATTTCTTGTTTTTCTTACTATTCAGTGTTCTAGTAATCTGTAATAATGAACTTCAAGTTGAATGAATACACGTGGAGCATGTCTAAAAATCCCTGAGTAATCATGTTTCATAATCCTGATCTGAATAAAATGATTTCTGCCATAGTCACACTGTACTGACCTGGTGCATGGCCCCCGCTGGTATCAATACAGAGTCTCCCAGGAACTGAACCACCGTCCAGCCCTGAACTCCGTGTTCATCGAGCAGCCGCTGACGCTGCTTCCTGCTCAGATACAGGCCGTGTTCTCTGATTGGATCCTGTTCAGGAGAAACATCCAATCCCTGCTCCTTACAGGCCTGAGGAGGAAAACAAGGATGAGGACAAAGTGTCACTTCTTCTATTAAATCCATTGTTTCAGTTTCTTAGAGCGGTGGTTCTTAACTGTCTATCCACAGGACCCACCACCTCCTTCATGACCAAAATTACTGCAAATTTTGAACCAATTAAATTTAACTCGTGAAAAATGTTGTGGTTCGGACCTTAGATGCAAACAATCTAAATTTTCCTGCTATCACCACAAAACTAAGAGAAAATATAGAACTGTTGCACTTCCACACAGAGCTCTCGAACATCCTGTGCTTGTTTCAGCCCACCAAAAACAGACCCCTGACCCACAAGTTTAGGCCCACAGATTTGGAAAGCTGCCTGATTTCTGACCTTGTGCAGGAACTCCCGCACTTTGTCTATGTCTCTGTTGAGGTAGATGTGCCACAGCGCCCCTGGTGTCTCGCTGGAGTCCTTCAGCCTTTTACGAACTCCTTCATCGAGGTCCTCCTCCTCCAGACGCTTCAACACTCCTACAAACACAATCAGGCATACACATTCAGATTTTCAATTGTGTTTTTTTAATTCAATGATCAGAAACTGGGGTAAATATACATTTAACATCCACATTTCTATCTAAAACCAACAAATAGTTCTTTTTCATAATAACTTCTGTCTTAAAAATACGCTGCAAAGAAAATGTAACCAGTTTCAGATTAAAAATGTTCAAAAATAAAGAAAACAAAACACTCAAGAAAAGTTGTCCTTAAGAAGCAAAAAAGCTCATGTCTAATTCCTGGAAAGAATTACGAAATAAAAATTAATATTCAGAACTTTAACCCTTTGAATACCAGTGTTTGTTCATCATGTAACAAATTTCATTTATTGCAGTAACAAAAAACAAAACTGTTTATATCACATAAAACAAATCCTAGATTTTTCAAGCACGTATTTACAAAATATAAATATCTGTATTTAGACAGGGATGGGCATCATCAGCCACCTTTACGGCCACAAAAATGTTATACTGTCTACAAACAACAACACACTCATCATTTAACATATTTGATTTAAAACACACACACACACACACACACACACGAACACATATAGCTTTTCTTAAAATCAACTGCACCAACATTTTAATTTACATTTTGTCCTCCAAACAGAAATATTTTATTAAATGTGATAGGCACAGAGTTTAAGCCAATTGTAACTTGTTTTCAGCAAAATTAAAGTCATTTCTTCCTTACATATTTTACATACATGCTTTTCATACACAAAAAGGGCTGCATAAAAAATGTAAAGAGTTCTGAAGTGAGTGAGAGGCAGGGCCCTGTGTCTTGACATCTTGACATTTCTGGTCCAGGACATGCTATTGATCAGCAGAAAATCTGACTGCAGTGCACGATTATTTTTTTAAAGGTTAAAAAAGTCCCCCTTAATATCTGGAGGCTAAAAAGCTCCACATGAATATCTTGAAGAAACACCCAAAAGTTAGTCTCCCAGTCTGTAAGTTGGAAGAACTGACTCTGGGGAGTCTTACCAGTTTTGGACAGGACTCCGTTTCCTTTGGCTACTCCGACATAAACCAGAACGGAGACCACGTCTGACACCTCCACATGGAGGTTAGCGGTCCCAAAGTCCTGGTCTTGAGATGCAGCTACACCTATAAGAGAGAAAAACACGTTTATACCTGCAATTGTCAACATCACATCAGATATTTTAAACAAGTAAAAAAAAAACTTAAACACTAAAAAATGGCCACAGGCTGGACTTGAACCCAGGATGGTAGAAGCATGTACCGTATTTTCCAGACTATAAGTTGCTCCAGAGTTGTATCAGTCAAAAAATCCTTCATGAAGTTGCACCGTACTATAAGTCGCATGTATTTAGTGCTCTGATAGAGAGGTGGCTGCCTTATATGAAGCAGTAGCACCAAGAAGGTCCACTGCGTCCTTTCCATTGGCATTGCTATTAACCAATACATCAACCAGGGAGGCTCCAACAAATCTGTCTCAAACAGACCTCCACTTCTTCTTCGCTACTGACCAACTGATATTTAGGCTACGTTTACATGGAAACTCCTGACTTAAAGACGCAAAGATTTGTCCTTTGCGTTTTGGAATTCTTCTGCGTTCAGACGATGACGCTCGGAGACGAGTTAATCCGCTGTAGTATCCATGTTGGTTCAGTAGATGGGGGTGTAGATCTGCAGAGAGGCAGCGCTGCTACAACACACGAACGAAGAAGAAAAACTTTCACAAACAACAATGGCGAATAGACGCACAGAGAGGCTGGAGTTTCTTTTCTGGACAACAAATCAGTTCGGACAACAAATCTGTCTGGATAGTTTTGTCTGGATAACAAACTGGGCACGGTAAGAGGCTCACACGGTACTCGGCGGACGACCAAAACTGTTGTTGTTCCTGGTATGCGCACACAGCCTTCACATGAAAAAGTACTGCGCATGCAGAGACGTCAGCGTTTCACCCTGAAACGCTCTGATATGGGTTAACACTGAGCTAAATGGAGAGCGGATTCAAATCTTTCTACTCTGGAGCCTGTTTTCAAAAGTTTCAGTTTTCAACGAGTTTCCATGTACACGCAAGGCCAAAACGCAATGAAAGCTTATCAGATTTGACCGTTTTTGGCGCCATGTAAATGAGGCCTTAGTTGCTCTCCAGTCTCCTCCCAGCTGTTTTTTTCTTTTTTTTCTTTTTTTGCATTTGTCTGCCTCGGTGTCCAGGCGAAGTAACATCATACAGGCATTTGTAACTTCTAACTAACTTGCAGAGATTCTCTTCAAAAAGTTCCACCACTATTATTTCTTCTTCGTGTCTCACTAGCACTACGTAATGGGTAGTAACAGCAACACTGCCCACTCAGTTTCCTGTGTTACTGTTCGGTTTGGCCCGTATGAACACACAAATAGACCATTAGACCAATAGACCACCATTCTGTGGACTTGTTCCTCCAGCTCTGGGCATCTTGCTTTTGGCCTGCGATTATCTTTCTTTATTTTCCTCATCGGAATAAGAGTAAACTCTGCTTTTTGCCAGTTCCTATCGAGTTTCTCACTCACTCCTCTTTATTTCTGCTCAATTACCGCTGCATATTTTACGATCCGTGGTTTGTTAGAATAGGATTATCATTTTGGGGGCTTGTAGTTTATGTCTGGCTCAGCCTAGAGCGCCCTCTCTCAGCTGTAGACGGTAACGTTTACTCCTTAGCTCATGTCTGTGGGTATGTTAAATGATGTTTATTGTGATACTTAAGTCACAGGACCAGCCAAACTATGAAAAAAAGTGCAACTTACAGTCCGGAAAATTCGATATATGGGCCATGTGCCTGGTTGCTTACCACTCTGTTCTTGCAGTTTAAACTGTACTCAATTAATCTCCTCACTGTTTGCTGTCTTTCTGTCCAAGTTTGAACTAAACTGAAGAATGTATTTATGCTGTTATATAATCTTTGCCTACCGTAGGCACAGCAGAGTCTGGGCCCCAGATCAGGCCTGACAAAGAAAGAGGGCAGGTGGGAGGCCAGGTTGAGGTTCCCCTCTGGATCAGAGTACTCAGGCAGAGGAAGGTTCTTCATCAAGTCATCATACCTGCAAATTAAGACCTTGGTTAGCTTTGTGTCATGGGTGTTTTGAAGCTTGCATTCTTGTCTGACTGTTTTTAGTCTGAGATGCCACAGCAGAGTACAATAAAGAGGTGTATGTGCAAACCTTGAAGGCATGAGGGCCATAAACTCTTCTCCAGAGGGCCAGTCCTTCAGTCTGTACACCATCGGCTCTCCATCCTTAGATTTGGGACGTTCTGTAGAAAGGAAGACAAATTAGACAGGATCCTTTCACTCTTAAGAGGATGTTCCTGACTACTGTCTATGAGGACTGAAGAGAAACTGTAATTCAGACTCTGATGCCTTACGAAAGACAAGAAAAACCCAGAATACAGTTAAACTCCAGCAGAATTCAGGTGACTAATGTTAAAGGATCACAGCAACTTAAGCTTAAGAATGTGAAATTGATTTAATGAGTGTAGCTGAGGCTAGCAATGTTAGCACTGTTGATCCGTCTTACATCTTGCATCCATGTTTACACTGTGCTCCGGTCAAGTGGTTACATGTAGGTTTAACTTGATGCAACATAAACTTCATCTTCAATTCAAATTAAAATACTGCCAATTCAGTAAAGACTGTGAGATGTCATCCATCCACTGTGATTACTAACATCCGGCTGGTAAACTGGCAATATGGCCTCCATAAACAACCACATTGACAATCAGTTTGAGTGACCTCAATAGATAAAGTTTGGTTTAGTTGCTCAGTCAGGTAAGAGTGCAGATTTTGCTGTGGTTAAAGTCCGGCTGAGAAATATTATTGGATTTTTGAGATACATTAATATGTTTTTAAAAAGAAATAAGGTATGAAAACGTTGTTAGGCTGACTGTCATCAAATAATCTGTCTGAAATGTTTCGTTAAAATGACCACTGTCTTTTTTAATGTCATTTTTCTGGTTGTGCAGCGAGCCAAAAAGTCTCTTTATAACAGTTGCTTGCGCCAATTTATCTCAGAACTGTTTTTGTAAAGGAAAAAACAAATATAAGGACTATTGCCTGCAAGCTACAAAATATTATATGGTAATTATTGTTCGCATTAATCAGCCCTACATTGTGACGACCATTAATGATCAATTAAGCCAAAGCAAAACTCACTGTTAATGTCTTCAAATCCATCCCAGAACTCCTTGATCCCAGAGTTGGACACCACCTGGTCTTTACAGTTCAAGAGGTCCCCCTGGTGGTCTGCAAACTCTTGGTTAAAGGATTCGGCTTTCCACAGGGAGGCGTTCAGTCTCTTATGGATCCCAGACACCAATACTGGCTGGAAAAACAAGTGGAAAACAGGATCACGTTACCACACAGGACTTTTCTGGAGGAAACTTTACAGTGAAGGAACAATGTTGGGTGTCAGGCAGGAATACAAGTTCATTTTTTCTTTCCCAAATTTTCTTATAAAAGTTTTGCAAAAGTTTTCTACCCAAGGCACACCCAAACAAAGTCTAAATCTCAAGGCACAACATATTCATAAGGAAAAACATCTGCTTTAACATGTATTGCCATAACTTTTTTTGGCAGATAATACACATTTTCACACCTCACCATGTCTACCGATGACACAGGGCCAAAGTTTTAACTTTAGATGTCGTTTTGGATGACAGATAACAGACAAGTTCACAAGGACAAACAGGATAACAAAGTTCAAGCCCCGTCTTTTCTCTGCCAGCAAATTAAAAATCAAGGTGTGATATATAAATATATATGTATATACGTAACTTAAACTTAAAAGCTTAACTTTAACTTAAAAAACAAGTGTACATTGACAACAGTCAAACTAAATTAAGTGACATTGTCTACAGCAAACACAAACTAGACAAAAATGTTTGACAAAAGTCTTCTGGACTTTACAGACTGGTGCGTACCTGCCCGTGTTTCCAGCCCTCCCTGAAGAGCTTCCAGTTGTTCTGGTTTCTGTGATCTTTGAGCCACAGTAACTGTCTGTTGTTTAACCAGCAGTGCGGGATATCTGGATACTGACTGACTGATTCTTCCTGTGCAGTCGTGTTAACAGGCACCGTCTTCTTCTTCTCGGCTTTGACGTCTACAGTGCTGGTCGAAGTGGGGTCTTTGTTGTTGCCGCTCTGCGTGACAGGCTCCTGCTTAAGGGACTCCTGCTTCAGAGACTCCTGCTTCAGAGACTCCTGCTTGATGGACAGTTTGGTGGCGATGCTCTGACGACTGGCAGGGATCTTATTCTCCACGACTGAGGCTATGATATCATCGAGGATGTTGGGCATGGAGCGCCCGCCTTTCCCAGCCTGCGAGACAGAGAAGAACACTTTATTCAAAATGTGAAGCTTCACCGTAACGTGCATTAACAAGGATATCATCTCAACATGTTGATGAATGCTTAATGTTTTTAGGGTTAAAGCAATTATAAAAATCAAACAGCAATCAACATGGTTGTTGTATATTAGCCTTCTTTTTGTGCTGAAATGCTGATTTGCTGAGGCGAGGATGTTATTTTCACTAAGATGTAGCAAGCCATAGTGCTAAATATTGATCTAATAAAAGGAAATCAAGTCCCATTGCTATCCAGACACAGGAAAAGAAACACAGCTATGACTGAAGAATATACGTGGTACATGTTTAGAAACCTCTGTGATGCTACAATGATGCTAACACCATTCTCTTCATAGATTTCTACAAAGGCCCTTAAAATAACTCAAAATGGATCAGAATAAGACTGTTTCAAGCAAAAATGTGCATAGTGCTCTTTTCCAAATTTAAAATGCTTGCTTTTTAAATACTTGGTAAATTGTTTTCCATTTTCCCTGGGATACAAAACAAAAAACATTTTAAATTGTCTACTTTGTCGACTTAATGTTTTGCTCCCTCCCGCTCAACATTTTGTCAACTGATTGTTTATTTTTTAAGTTTATCTGAATGTATTTTTATTGTAATTTCTTCTTTATGTGCCTCAGCACTATTGAAAACGAGGGTCACCCTTTAACGTGTCCTCATTCACTTTAATAAATAACTATGATGATTCATGCATCACAATAAGCAGCTTTTTTTAAATACGGCAGCATATTCAAGTGTGAATACCTGTGAGGCAGTGGAGTAAACTGGTGCAAAGGCGATTCCTGCGTCGGTAGATCCCAGCTTCAGCTTTCCTGCGGTGGTGGTGAGCAGATCTCTGAGTGTGGATCCCTGCTCTGTGCTGTTGGTCAGTGATGTGGTTTTACACTGCTGTAACACCTCCAGGCTGTCCCCCTCTTTGTCCTCCTTCACATTTTTACCATGACCTGACTCTTTGTTCTCTGTCGGCGGAGAAAGAGGACGATAACGGTGACAGGTTAGTGCTCGCTAACTTCTAAAATGAACCCAAACAGACACCGGGAGAGATAAAAACTCCTAAAGGTGATGTGTTGATTTGACATTGGTTGCATGACACTACCCTCACCTTTCTTTTCTTCCCTGGATTTCTGCTCAGCGAGGTCGGCTAAGAAGTGCAGAGGTGACTGGGACTCTGGCGGGGTGACTGGAGAGCTTCCTGGGTTGCTGCTTGGACTGCTCCCTCCACCTCCTCCATTAGTCTCGGCCTTGGTCCCTGATTGGTCGGAGTTCTGCTGAGAACCTGGCTCAGCCTTCACCAGAGACAGCTTGTTGCTGTGATTCAAGACATTCTGCAGGACCTACAGAAGAGTATGGTGACAGGTTGATTGTAGAGAGGATGAAAAATAAACATTTAAAAGCTGATCAAGTTTGAACTCTTTCCCATCAGAGGCTGCCTCACTGCCTTTTAAAATTCTACCAATGGAGTCCTTTTGCTGCCAAAAGACTAAATGAAATGAAAGAAAATCAGGTTTTTCCCTTGGACTTTGTAAATGTTTGTAACTTTACAATGCTAAGATAAAGAGGTACTGATACCAAGACATTCAGAGAGAAGACATTTCAGAAGTTATTACAGCCTGATACTGTCATAATGAGAAAAAGCCCAGACATCAGGAGCAAAATCAGTCTGACTGCATGTTTGTCTATTAGCAACAACTACACCTGAATGCTGTGTCACCTTTTAATGTTCCTGTTTGTTATTTAGCCGTAAAATTAAACATTAATAATGACACTCAGTATCCACATTAATTTGTATGCCTAAAGTTCATCAATGTAAGGACAGTTTCTGTCAAACACCCTCTTCCTTAAGGACAGAAACTTATAGCAAATCAAGGGCACAAAAATTAATAATGTCCTATCGTGTTTAACATTTTCTTTAACCCTTTAACTCTCAGCTCAACTGTTTGGGGGAGGTCGATAAATTCAGGAATATCTAATATGTTGAAAAACACAAGTCATTGTCTTTCTTAGGATACAGAAAAAACTGCAAACAAAACAAAATAACTTATTTCCTCTTTGTTTGGAATTTAAAGGTTCAAAAGGCTATTTTTATATTTGAATTACAATGATTATTATTTTAAATACTGGACCACTGATTGATATGATGATATATTAATATAAAATCTGTTATTCATCAAAAAGTTTTTTTGTATATCAAACACAGTATCGTCTATTTTAAGTTTTTTTTATTGCTACATTACTTATAAACAGTTTTGCCTTTTTTTGGTGGATTTTGTCCCAAATGTTTGTGCATTTTTTTGTCATCACATTATAAAATATTAACTGTTTAAACCTTTTAGATTCCACACAAAGAAAATGTCTGGTGTTTTGACTTGTATTTATCGATGACCTCTACCAAACAGTTGAGCTGGTAGTTAAAGGGTTCAACAGCAAAATTGATGTTATATGTAAAATAAATTAAATGCTTGATTAGGTAAAAAAATCAACTTTTCAATTTTTGTAGATACATTTCTCTAACCTTTCCAAACTGAACACTAAGGTGTCTACTTATACTGGAAATACAGATCCCCGTTAAAAGTGACTTAAATAGACTAAAGGCTCGAGGTACTTTGAGAGCACAAACCTCCACTGAGGCATTTCTCACACATTGTTTGCAAAGTTATTAGTGAACAAGTGAAAAACCACAGTACTGCATAATGTAAACAACGATTTCCAACAATCCCAGATCTACATTCAGAATCAAATCCCCTCCAAACTTAAATAACTTCTCACTTTTGCTAAGACCAACATTCAAAGAAAATTTAATTTAAATCCATAAAAAACTTTTTCAGGTTTCCAGCAAAAGTAAGTAAAATTGCCAGATTTGACAATGTTAACAAATCCCATCTGGATCACCATCAAAATGGAATCACCTCCAAACTCTAATCAGCTCTTCCTTATGACATGACCAACATTTTCTAAAAATTTCCTCTAAATCTGCTGAAAACTTTCTGAGTTATCTCACTAACAGAAAAACAAACCAACAAATGGACAAACGCTGGAGAAGACATAGCCGTCATGGTGGAGGTCACAGAACAAACAGCAACAACGATCAGTGCTTGCATTAGTCCGCAGTACCTGTGAGACTCCGTTGGTGGCGGGGAGTTTATTGAGGATGCTCTGTTTGTTGGAGCAGGGACAGTGGGACTTGATTTTGAGTTTTTCTCTCAGAGAGTGCATGGACGTCACCAGCTCTGTCAGAACTGAAACAAAAGCAAAGACAGGACATTTGGTCATCATCTTAGGAAAAGGATGCTTTTCTTTTTTATAACTGAATCAAGCTGAATCAAGTAAAATGACCTGGTCAGTAAGGCGGTTAGAAGTAAAACAAAAAATGATACTTTGTTTTTGTTTACCACTTCAGTTCACAAACCCCCAACTTATAATGTCATCTACCCTTCAAATATCAAAATTAGTGACACTATGAAGCTTTGAATCAAAAACTAGAGATCCACTGTCATATCTTTTACCCAAGTCTGTTCTGATCAAAATGTGGGAATCAGAATCTAATTCGTGGATTGTAAGAACCATTTCACAATGTCTTCCAAAACATTTTGTTCAATAACAAAAGAATTTACTTAATTTGGGTACCTCGGACTTTGGGACTAATTCTATTATCATCTCTGTCATGGTATCATGTGTAAAAAATCTGTTCTCATGAAAACCACAGGAGAAAAAGACAGTTTTTTTCTGTTGTATGCAGGTTTATGAAATCTTCAAGGCAGAGCGATCAGGAGAAAGCAGTGGATACTTTACCTGTTCCAGGTATGATCTGTGTTGGCATCAAGTGTTTGTGATCATGGGGTTGACCTTTCACACACTTCAGCCAGGCGTACAATTCTTTATCTGAACAAAAAAAAACAAAAAACACACAAAGCTTGAAGTACAAACTTTAATCTTACAATAGACAGAGAGATTGTAATCACACTGACAAATACTGAAGAGCTTGCAATGAATAAAAAGTTTGAATTCAACAAAAAATCTAGAGATTTATTCTATGTTATTGTATGTTTCCAGGCACTAATGAAACCTGCTTTGGAAAACAGTCACAACCAATCCCTGCACATTTTAATGACTCCTGGAGGATTTAACGATCTCTGAAACAGTACAATAATAATATCAATAAACACTTGAAATTGAAGGCAAGGAAGCACAATCTTTTTCTGCATTTAAATGTGACATACGGCCACAAAAAACACACTTTGACTGCAATGTAAGTCTTTTAACTTTTGTTTTTAAAGACATAAAATACAATGAAATACGACTGAAAAATGGAGCAAATAGTAAATACTCTAGAATAGTGCAAATAAAATACAATAATAAAATCATGCTGTCCCTGTTTAAATCAAATGCTCCCCCAACATAAAGTCAAAACTTTTTTTAGACGAAT
Source organism: Scarus forsteni (assembly GCA_036419115.1). Lineage (NCBI taxonomy): Eukaryota > Metazoa > Chordata > Actinopteri > Labriformes > Labridae > Scarus > Scarus forsteni. The sequence goes on from JAZDUH010000414.1 coordinate 6,708,671, forward strand.
AAAGAACTTGAATATCAAACACTAGTTGAACTAGAAAAGCTCATTTCTAGAGTTTCAGGTGAACATCAGTCTTTGGCATAATTTAAGGCAAATTCAGATTTCTATTTAAAAAAAAAAAAAACAATGCCTGCAGGGCAGAAAATAATTTTTTAAAGAGAACAATAAGACACTCTGGACACAAAAACTAGGTCATGAATTGTACATTAAGGGTTTTGGATAGCTTAACTACTCTTTGTAGGGGCTCCAAAACCTCTAAGCTCACATCCCTCAGAATAGTGATAAAGGGTCTTGTAACCCTCATGTGTGTGCATGTTTAAAGAGCAGAAGACCCCGACGTCATGTGTTATGTGCAAATGTATATTTGATGGATCTTTCTGACATATTGGTCTCATATCAGCAGTAATCTACTTTAAAGACTGGTTTTATTTTGAATCAAACATACACATTCTTAAAATAAAGAGAGAAAATATGCAGTTTTAACCCTATAAAGCCAATTGTATCATATTTGATACATACTTTTATAATACCTCTATCAACTCAATATGATCAACAAATTACAAAGAACATCTGAATACAATCGGATAAATGATAAAAATGTCCTCAAATGGATTATCAGTTGCCAAACACACCTAATGTATCAAATAAGATACGAAAAATCCACATGTTGAATTTTATGGACATTTTGATATTTTTAGGATTTTAGTAGAAAGTGAAACAAACATTTCAGCTCCAAAAAATTTGAATTTTCTGGCTATAATCTACGGTCTTGGGCCTTAAAGGGTTAAATAACCTAAAATCTTCATTGTTTGTGGGAAGCATCTCAGGACCCCCTCTTGGTGTCTCAAAAAAACCCTGAAGGCTCAAGAACCCCAGGTCGAGAATTGCTGCCCTAGAGGACTGAGCACACCTCGACGTATCTGATGTTCTGTTTGACCTTTAAGGCTGCATTCAATCTGCCTCCTCCGTGACAAGACGGCATGTTAGACTCCCTGCGCAGACTTCTTCTTCTGGCACTTCATTCAGCTCCAAACTAACAAAAAACATAAAAAACACACAAACACAACTGACCTTTGGAGCTCCTTCTCTCTTTGGCCTTGTAACAGTCCAAACAGACAACAAAGCCGCACTTCTGACAGACCCAGTGAATGTTGAAGAGTGTTGCCTCGCAGGCATCGCACATCTCCCTCACACCCCTCACTGCTCGTTTCCATGCCATTTTGGCTGAAAAACAAACACAAATGTTTCATTTAAAACAAAAGATCCAGGGTTAACTGGTGATAAATATTCTCTGTTTGGGAGGTAACTCACCATCCTTCTTGAGCCATGTGGCTGCCGTGTTCTCCGTCACAACCATCTGACAGAACTTGTCTCCGATGAAGCTGAGGATGTACTTGGCTGTGGCTTGGTCCAGGTGGCCCTCGTCGACCCCTCCAGGTATCCACAGGGACAGGGCTTCATCATCAAACTGGTCGGGGGCTGAGAAGCCGTCCATCCGAATGACTCCATTTTTACTGTAGGAAAGCCTGAACATAGGAGGCAACAACTGTTAGTGTGCATTCAGTCCAAAAAGTGGAACAGGAGTTAAGACTGCAGCTGAGGATGTCTGAATGATTGAGGCACTCGAGTGTCTCTCCAAGGCTTTTCTGTTCGAGGTTACGGCCTGATTCTGCCAGTCAAGGCAATAAAACAACACATTTTCAAAAACTACTTTAACTTTTTCTCCATGTTTTACTTTGATGGTTGTCTTGGTGTAAATTCACTGTCTCTAAATGGGTAAGTTTAGTTTTTTTCTGATTGAACTTCAAGCCACCTCTGCATTAGTGAGGGTTTGAGCCAAAAACCAAAAAGTCTGGATTTGTCCCCACTCTGTTTAACTAAGGGCGTATTCACTGACCATACTAAGCTCAACAATTCCCTCATCAGTTCCTTCCACTTCTGTTTGGCCTGCCCTAAAAAAAAGGACCTCACGCTCTCAGAGGCAGCCATGAGAGAGAAGTCAAAGATGGGAGCATGGGAGACAGACACGAAACTGTTGCTTTATTTTATATTAAAGGTGCAGTGTGTAGAAATTGGCATTTTGGAAAGAGCCAATCAACTACTAAAACATCACTTTACTAGGGGATGAGAGACAGTGAAGACAAAAAAGGATCGTAAACAGGGCATCATTTAAAACAGTTATAAACACTGCACCATCTTCTTTTCTTATAACATCAGCTCTCCCTCTTCTTCTTCTTCTCCTCATGCCATCCATGTAGATTTCAGGACCGGCGGCCAGACTCTTATTCAAAAATCACGTTTTGCTCTCTTTGTCCCAAAAAACCACCAGTAGACAACATGGCTGATCATTAATGTCCACAAAGGGGTAAATAAATACAACAAGCACTTTCTAACTTAATAAAAAGAAGACAAAAGTTTAATGGGGCTGATTGTTCTATTCATTGTTTCTACTCGGCAAAATGCAGCCAACTTCTACACACTGCACCTTAAACGATGCTAACTGCACAATGTGTGTCCATGTCTTTGGAGTGTAAACACCAGCGACGCACAGAATCATCTGTCTATGAGCGCAGATTTCAGTATTAGCTGTTCCATGTGTTTGATGTCATTGCCACTGAAAACCTGTGAACGCTATATTGTTTTTAAGACAAAAAATAAATAAATCAAGAAAAGAAGAGATAAAGAATTGGATCGATAATGGAATTTGTATCAGTTAAATCGCATATATTCCACCCCCTAACCAACATGCAGGGCCAACATATGGGCTATTTCTATAACCAAAAGTGTTCATATCTGTTGATAAAGATAATCAACTTTTGCTTGGATTATATCGTGCATCCCTAGTTTTACTAACTTGACACAACTAACTGTTAAGTATGTTTCAGTAGTCTGTGTGGGAAACAGCCCATAGAAAGTGTTGCAGAGGGCAGAACCTTTCAAAAGCATATCTGGCACATGATTGGAAATCGTTCGATCAGTCGCATTCATTACAGGCCTATCAGATGATGGAGCAGGCAGGTGCAGCTGCCACAGTGAAAAGGACAGAATGTGAAGCACAATGCAAAACAATCCCTCCCTAATACATGGAGCAAAAAAAGTCTTTTCTTTAGAGAAGTTTATAGCGTAGCTTGTTTTTCATTTGATAAAGAAATGTGGTCAAGATCAGATAAAACTGCTATTAAGCTGTTAGTACGTGAAGGACTCTGATTGAGCCGTACTCACAACTTTTGTAGATTGGAGCTCAGCATGACAGATCTGTCTGACACTAAACCAGGCTGATCAATCTGCACTGCAAGGTTACAGCTTTACTGCACAGAAAAGGAAATCTTGGCTTGAAGTTGTTTAACACTGACTGCTGGCTTGACAAGAAGTAGTGAAAAATCCAACTCAAATCCCACAGGCATATATCGAACATCAGACAGTGACAGCTAACGCTTTGCTGAGGGCTCTGAGGTCAGTGGTGCTCAGCTGGACTGTTCATAATACTAAGTCAAACAGCAGCAGCAATGAGGTTCATGCGAGGTAAAACTAACTCTGTTAGCCTCAAAGAATATAATTCAAAGACTTGTCTAGGTGCAGAGAGTGTTTTTGCTCTTTAACCACAATCTGTTTGATGCATTGTCAGAAAATCTGAGCCTCTCTGTGGATAAAAAGCATTTTTACAGGAAGAACTAAGATCAGAAGCTTAAACAGAAGGTAGGGGGTGGTGACCAAAAAATCTGTCTCGTGCGACAGTCTTAAGAAATCTAATGGAGCAATACCAAAACCTCTTCCAAGCTTTAAGCTATTTAAAGACATGAACAAATTAGGACAGACTTAGAAACAGGACCACAAATGTCCTTTAATGCTGACATCAGAAAAATGTCCAGTCTATTTTTCATCCAAACATTTGGCAGGGAGATTGGATGGAGGGATAAAATAAACATTTATAGTTTTGCCTTTTTTCAGCTTCAGCTATTTAAAGTCACAAAGCGAACACGATGCAGTACAAACTATTCCCACTGCTGCTGCAAACAATACAATATTAACACAAACACGGCTCTCAACCTGATGAATCTCCATATCTCAGAGCAGTGCTTACATTTTAATATCTAAAGCGCTGTGTGAGTCATCGCAGTGAGAGCAGTGTCCTTAAAAAACCCTGCCAGCCGAGGTGGATGTTTATGAAATTGCAGTCTACTGGGCCAGACAGGGAGGAGGTGAGATGAGGTGAGAGAGAGAAGCAATTATAAGTGGAGATAGAGAGATGGGGAGGAGGGAGGCGGCGAGAGGCAGGGGAGATTGCAGCAGTAGCAGTTCTGCAGTGAGTCAGTGAGGAAAAGATTATAGAGCAGAAAATCCTCTTTGACAGATTTACCCTGTTAGACCCCAGACTGCAGCTGCTGCTGCTGATCCAACTCAAGGGTGTGTGCGTATGTGTGTGCGTGAGTACTGTGCATGTACAATAAATATGTGTGTTAGAGAGAGAGAGAGAAAACAGAGGCAGTGTGCTCTGCACCAGCCATACGATAAATAATCTATGTGCTGTAGCTGGGACAGGATGTTATGAAAAAGACCTTTCCCTTTTACTGTCCTGAAACCATCTGTTCTTCTGCTTTGACCTCTTTACATAAAAACACTGTTAAGGTAAGACAGGGACGATGCATCATGAAGCTGCCGTTGGAAACTCAAAGGCAAGAATGAAGCAAAGCATCCTTATGTCCACAGTGGAGGCTGTGAAACGATTAGACTGTAATGTACGACATGAACTGTGATTAATGTTTGAACTGTATTATTTTGTTTAACATTTTTACAGTCCCTGCTGATGATGTTATTTTTTTACCTGTTTCTTGAATTGGGAATTAAATGAACGTTGAGGATATATTAAAAACATCTTCATTTATACATTATTTTGATTAGCAAAGGGCCTTTCGGTGAAAACACAGCTCAACATTGCCATACATGAAGGTTCCAGTGACAAATTAAGCTCATACAATTTAGGCCATTTCAACACACTGGCAGGTATTCTTGAAAATGCAGCTTTTCTGTGCATTTCAGCCTCCTAGGGACACGCAGCCTGAGATTTAAGTAACTCATGAATCATATTTTGGATAACTTCTGCTAAGATGACGATTTTTCATTTGAACTGTATTTTTATTGAGCGTAAAAAGACAGAAAACAGAACAAAACATTCCTCGACAACATCACACAATACATATGAAAGTCCAGAAATAGAGAAAAGAGTCTCTTTTTACCCTGCTGGGGCCAAGAGATTTCAGTGATGTCAGTAAATCAAAATTAAATAAGTGGACAATCAAGACATTACAACATAGTGTGAGGTTCCCCTCAGTTAGAGAGGTTTCTTGTTTAAGGTAGCTACCTCCTCTTAAAAATCTCAATCTTTAATTGTAATTGGGCAGTTAAAACCTCCATTCCATACACCTCCCTCAACTTCTGTTTCCACTGTGCCACTGTAGGTGCCTGTGGGTTCATCTATTTTATTGTCACCATCTTCCTCGCAGTCATCAAAAGGATATGCAACAGGTACCTTTGGTCTCTATTGTACGTGTCTTCAGGAGTTAGATCTAGAAGGAACTGACTTTTGGTGAATGGTAAATCAATTCCCATAACTTTATCTATCTCTGTCTTTATCCCCATCCAAAAAGAAAGCATCATTGGGCAATCCCAAAACGTGCGAGTGGTCGCCGACCAGACCACATTTCCTCCAGCAGTACATAGCAGCTGGATTATCTATGAATTTGGCAACCACCAAAGGTGTCTTAAAAAACCTTGTTTTCATCTTCTAATCAAACTCCTTCCACATACTACTATTAATACCTTTATGACATCCAATAAAGATGATGATTTTTCAAACTTTATTTTGTGTGTCTTAGTGTGGACAAGGAAAACTGCTTTGGGCCAAAAGCATCACGTTCTGAGCAAGGGTCACACTATGCGATGCTGTAGTGGAAGAAGCTTGACTCTTATGTTAAGTGTTGATCCATGTACTATTACTATGCCAGCATATACTATCTGTCGGTCCCTCAATATATGGTGATGCAAAAACCCTGCTGATGTTTTGGACAAGACCCAGTGTTAATGTTTCACAAGTGAAAGTGTTTTATGGTGACTCATGGCTGTTTGTGTCTGAGGATACCACGGTTGAAAAGGACATTTAAACCAAAAAGGTACCCACTGACTCAATATGCCTGCTAACAGCTCTAAAGATGGTTACAAGTTAAACCGTAGAACCAGTCAAACTTGTGATTGGAGAAGATATAAAAATAAAACTGCTTTTGCACAGAAAAATGCACATCATGGACATCATTACAAGATAACAAACAGCGTTAGACAGTTCAAGAGGTTTTCTTAAACTTTTTGTTTGCAGTTCTTCTTTCTGATTGGTTCTATCCTTAACCAAGGGAACACGACTTTCTCTCTGCCTTTAAAGATTGTATTAAATTGAAGCAAAATTTATTTTGAAACACAAAAAGTAACATGCAAAGGATCAAAAAGTTAATGAAAATAGCTTAAGAGAACATTACCATTGTGTAATGTTTGATATCAAAGCTGCAGCTCACTTCAACACATCCTCTGAGCTGTTGGCCAGCACTTTCTGACAACAATGAGACATTCAACGGAGAAGTGGTTTCTTTATTTCACATCATCAAATCGAGTCACAATAAATGCTACTCTGCTACTGAAGCTTAGCTATCATGCACAGTTATTAATGGCATGGCATACAACTGATTTTAAAAAAACACCCAACGCAATAATCTCTGCTGGACCTTTGGACCTTTCCTGAAATGCTGACAGTAACAGAAGCCTTACCGCTGGAGGGAAATATCAGAAAATAGGGTAAAAATACATTTAATAAAATCGTACCTTCTGAAATAGTAGAAGCGACAGAAGACTGGGGAATGTGCCGGCTCCTCGCCCTTCTTGTTGCGAATCACCCTGCACTCCCGACACTTCTGTAGGTTGGGCCCAATTTCTGAACAGGAGTCATCCTGCAGGAAAGACTCTCCTGTCTGCTTCAGCTTCTTCACCTTTCTCCAGTCCTTTAGGACGGAACGAGGTATCCCGTCTACAAGAGTGACAGTGAGAAATTAAGTGTATTAATCTTAGAGTAACAGAACAGAAAGATCCTTGAGACCTCAGAGTAAAAGCTAAGCTAAGAAGGATAGGCTAATGTTTTCAAAACAGTCTAGCTATATTTTATGATCAAGTTAAAACTGATATCCTAATTCAGGACAGGTCCCATCTGTTCAGGTTGTAAAATGGTCTAACATGTTTCTGCCTGTGGTTGAAACTGTGAACATATCTTGGGGATTATTACACATTTAGATACAAAAAAAAACATATATCTAAATTTGGTCTTAGACAATGTATACTGTTGATATATTAATTAATCCTCTTTTGATTATATTTGTCCACAGCAAAGGCAGAAACCTTTCGTTAAGACTAGAAAATTATGTGCACTTTGCTTAACTTCACAGCCTGAGAAACAACAGAAGAAGAGAGCATCAGTGACCCTCTTTAATCACACTTACTGCTGCTGGCCAGTTTGAGTTTAGTCTTCTCTCGCGCTGATCTGAAGATGCCATTTGGCTTCACGTCATCCTCCTCCTTATCATCTCCTTTCTTCTTTGCCATATCGTTCTGCTTCTTCTTGTACGTGGGTTTGGGTTGCCGCTTGGCTCGTCCCTCCAGTTTGCTCTCACTGGTATCAGAGTCGTCTCCACCGCTCTCTGACCCCGACTCATACGCCCGTTTGTTCCCTCGCCTTAATGAAGGAGCTGCTTTCTTCTCCTCCCCTGCTGCTCCTCCTGTCTTCTCCTCGGGCTGCCTCTCCCTCTCAGCTTTACTCCCACTCTCTTTGCTCATTTCCACCTCGCTGGAGGTGGAGGCGCTGAGGTTAACCGTGCAGGGTTTGATCATGTCTGACATGGAGGTGGTGTTACTTGTGCTGGTGCTGGTGGTGCTGGGCAGTTTCTCTACTTTGGAGCTGGTGGAGCTTGTTGTGGCGGTGGTGTTCCTGTCCTCCTCCGAGTGCCGCGTTAACCATGCTTTCTTCAGCTTGTGATAGTTGCTGGGCTGTCCGCTGCCTGATGAGGATGACCCAGAGGTGTGGCCGTTAGGCAGGGGGCTGGACTTTCCTGGTGTTGTGCTACCGCTGGCTGAGCTGCAGCTACCACTGTCCATGGAGGAGCAGGAGGCTTGGCTAGAGGAGGTGGGAGGGGGCGAGCTGTGGGAGGGGGGTTTGTCCACCAAATCTATCATTGAGGAGTTTGCAGTCGTGACAGGTGAGGGCACAGGAGAGAAGTTGCTCCTGGATTGTGCTGCGGCGAGTGCAGCTTTGTGCTTCTTCAGGTGGACAAAGGAGGAGGAGTAAGGCTGACTGGAGCCAGACATGGAGCTGGGTGTTGGGGTGAGGCTTGGACTGGGCTGGGGTGTCCCTGCTGGACTAGGGGGAGGCAGTGATCCCCCTGGTGATGTAGTGCGTGACCCTATGCCCTCCTGGTGCTCCACTGGGCCTGAGTGGCTCAGCACCCATCCTCCTACGCTCGTTTTATGCGTTAAAAAGTCTCCCCGAGATGACGCCACGTAACCTGGCTCAGGACTTGAGCCCAAACTTTTAACCTGCATGCCAAAAGCCGGAGAACCTGAAACTGCAGTCCTGCACACAGAGTTCATTGTACCAACTCCCATAGTTCCCTGCACAGCACGCACAGAAGCCTTTTTATACAGGAGACACATGTCATCCAGGTTTGAGTTGGGCTGGATCACCCTGCCAGCTATGGGATCTCTGACAGCGTCGCCCTGAAGCTTGGACTGGTAGAACCTCCCCTGAGGGAGCTCCTTGTGGATCATAGCACCAGGTTTGATAGCACCAATGGAGCTGTCGTACTTCATAGATGTGGATGGACGCACAATGACCGATGCCATTGCTGCGTGGGGTTTGCTCCTCGAAGCACCTTTCTCTCCAGAGAATGAGCCTCCTCGTTCCTGAATCAACTCTCCACCTCTCCACCCCTCCCCTGAAACTTCCCCGCTGATGACTGAGGCCACTGAGGTGACAGCCCCCATGTTCCCATGACTTTTAATGTCCCTGAGTTCCGGCAGCAGCGTGGGGGGCTTCTGCTGCTCTGCTGATGTTTTGCTTCCAGATGCAGCCAAGCTAACCGGCTGGATGGGCGTGAGTGTGGGTGGAGACAGGCGGCCTCCGTAAGCAGCTCGCTCCCTCTCTCGTTCCCGCTCTTTCTCGCGCTCCCTTTCTCTCTCTGCCGCCTCTTTGCGTTCCAGGGCGTGCTGGGTGGGTGGGTGGAAGACGGGTGCTCGGTGGAGGGATGGCATTGCCCTGAGCTGGTGCTGCTGCTGCTGTTGGTGATGGTGGTGGTGGTGATGATGGTGGTGGTGGTTTGGGGCTGAGGAGTAGGCAGAGGATGAGGAGGAAGAGGGGGAAATGGCAGGGCTGCGGCGCTCTATCCTCTCCATACCTGTGTGGTGCTGATGCTGCTGTACCAGAGTCACCTGCTGACTCAGCTGCTCTGTGATCTTTCCAGCTAAGCCCTCTCCTCCTTCTGGCTGGTGCTTGATTAGGGGAGGGGGTTTGGATAGGGAGGCTTTGGAGCTGTAGCTTCCCCCCAACGCCAGAGCCCCCTGACCAGCCACAGCGGCCCCCACACTGGCAACAACCCCTGGAGATGCAGAGACTTTCTCATAGTACGAGCTGAGCTCCTTGGAGGGGTAGAGTCTCGGAGGCTCGTTCACGACGCTGTTAGAGAGAGTGGTGAAGTAGTTGCTCTTCTCTGACTGGATGACGTGGGGGTGAGCATGGCCAGCTTTGGGGCTTGGTGATGCAAGGGCTGGTATCCGGACCGGGAAGGCCGGGTCTCTGCTTCTCTCTCTGTCCCTGTCAATCACAGGATCACTGGAGCGCTGGATCTTTGCCGTGTAGGGAGCAACCTCGATGCTCTCTTTGAGGATCTGACGATTCTCCTCTTTGTATTTACTGGCTCGCTCTGCCTGCACTGCATCCTGGGACACACAACAAAAACACTGTTTAGGACTGGTTTATACTGCATTTTTCAGGTGTCATGATCTACTTCGAAAGAGAAAAAGCCTATGATCAACCATGAGCAAGCATTAATTACAAGTGTAGATGTCAGACTATAGGTGTACTACGCATATTTTTGTCATCCTGCCATTAAGTACGTCAACAATATTGTAGGTGTAGAAGCATACCTGTGCATTTGCCAGCCGAACCTTGCTGTGGGGGTCCATGTACAGGCGGTGCAGGTGGACATCTTTCCCTGTGGGGGTTCGACTCCTGTCTGACTGCTCCTGCTTCAGCTGGGCTGTCAACGTCCTGATCGGGTCCACAAAGCCTTTCTTTTCTATATCTCTGCACCCACAAGGCAAGACATTTCACAAATTAGTTTAGTCCAGCATGCTTTATATTTGAACTAATTCATTGGACATAGTGGCTTAAATTATGAAATAATGAGTGTGTTTGTAGATATGGTAATGATCCAAAAATCCCATCTGCCTTTAGTGGAGAGAACCAGTGCAAGACCAACTTTCTGGGTTGGCTTACAAAAATACGTAATCCTGGCTCCACTCTATTAATAACAATCCCTCAATCATGTCTATTTCAGTGTTTGCACAAAGAAATCAAAGTAAACCACAGTTAAACTCCTTTGTTTAAACAACTGGCCACTTAGGCTGAGGCACACAAACAGCACACTGAGTCTTACAAACACTGCATGAAGTCATAACAAGTTTAAGGTATAACTTTTACCACTGAGCCTCTTGTTTGCTGGTATTTCTTGCCACTACCACAGTAATGTATATCAATTCTGGAGTGCAAAATCACAACATTTTAAAGTACTAAAATAATCCGAACCCTCAAAAACAATGCTTGTTATACTAACATCAAACTTTAAAGTCAAATGTGCACTCGGTCATGATCCACTTGCTGTAGCCTGATGATTTGATTTAATTTCACCAGAAGTTCTTTTGGGAAATTAAAGGACTGATCACTGGACTTACTCTTTATGAATGTCCATGCTGGCCTTTGACAGTGGAGGGCTTGTGTGTGTGTTCATCTTGACAGAGGGGCGGTGGGGGTCAGCACTGGCCGGCCGAACAGGAACGTGGCTCAGTAAACCCAGACTGTCACCAGCAGCACCGGCAGTCTGATGGAGCCATGGACTGGCTGTGTTCTGCACACACACACAGTTACGTTATTAAAAAAGTCATAAACCAAAATATAAAACACACAATGACTGAAATGTAGGGATGGGAGTTTCTCTGTTTTATTGTTGCAGTGCCATTATTGACTCGCTTATCAATATGATTCTCTAACAATTCCTTTCTCGATTCTTGTTGATTTTTATTGTAAAAATGTGGCCTGCTTCCCAGTTCAGAGTTTCCTTATTGTCATTGCACATGTCACAAGTACAGACGAACAAAATTTTCATTTCAGTTCAACCCCTCCAAGAACATACAAAAGACAGTGACACATACAGGGGGGACAAGAACAGGAGGAAGTTGAATAGGTTTTCAAGGGCAATGATGTCAAACGCATGACACACATGATGTTTCAAGCTGTGCTGCATGGATTAATGCAAGTTGCTGGTGCTTCCCCCTTCTAAAAGCTGTGTAGTTAATGTTCTTGTTAAAAATCAAAATACAATTTTGAGCACTTCTGCCCTGAATTCCATGACTTCTGATTCTTTGTTAGAATTTCTGCCAACTGTCCCTGATGAAAGTGCGATTAAAAAGCATGCAGAACTAAGTGGAAGGAATTAATAAGGGAGGTGAAAAAAAAAACACCCTTATTAATATATATTAATATTGATACCCTGTGGGGGTTGCTATTGATTCTCAACTGGAATTACTCTTAGATTCCCATCCTTACAAATAATTATGCCACAATATTAAAAAACTGTAAAAAATAGCAATTTGTGAAGACTTCTGGTTTGATGTTAACCTTCTGGACAAAGTAGAACCTCTTAAAGCTGCTCATTTGATTTGTTTGTTAACAGTCTTGTTGTTTATTGATCAAAATCGAATTCTGCTTTTAGCTCACAGGTAAGTTTATTTTTTACAGAGAACCTTTGCTTTGCAAAATGTCAACAAAGTCTGGTTTCTGCATTATGCTTAATCCAGGTTGTTAACATTTAAGTAGAAGTAGATCCAAGCATAAAAACCACAGAATAAAATGATTATTTTCCTTTTTTTTATCTTTAGGTTACCAAAGAGGCAAGAGAACCCATTTCAGTAATTTAATGACCAACTTAACAAGTCCTACCTACTGGAGCTCAGAGTTATGTCAAATATTGACAATCAAAAGCTCCAACCTCATTAGTATGTTGGCTTTTTAAAATATTTGATAAACTGAGGATGTTTTTAAGTAATTCAGGGGCCAATAAAATTGCTTGTGAGGTTTACCCACACACAAAAAAATTAGTTTCCTATATTTTCTTTAAATTCAAGGATAATTTTTTTCTGAAATAGCTGACATATGTTTTCTGATGTTGCTGCATTTACAGACACAACTTCTGACATTTCCAAGGTGAACTAAATCTGTCAACCTATCAGTACAAGAACATTTATCCTGCAGCTCCCTGGGGAAAGTTTCAAATAAAGATCGATGAAGACAAAGTCTGAGCATAGCAGGTTAAGTCAGAAAAACAAACAAACAAACAAAAAAAAACATTAAACTTTTAGCAAACTCTGGAAAACAGGCTGTTTCTAGCACATTTATATATTAAGGCACAAATGTGTAAACCTACCCTCCTGAGAGTGGCCTCAGAGTTCACAGTAACAGGATTTTCAGGGTGGATCCACTTCGCCGTGGGAGGCAGGTTGAGTCCAGGGGGGTAGGACGTTGGTGTCCCATTGGGGTATGGCCAGATGATGGGGTAGAGTCCGAGTCCTGCAGCCCCACCGTGAGCCTGTGCAAGTAATGGGGGTGGAGGGGGACCCTGACCCTGAAAACAAACATGCAGTTTATGTTTATCAAGTTTTTTAAGATAATTCTTGTAATTATGTAAGACACTTATAGTTCTGTCAAATCAGTTAATGCCCTTAGTGTATTTAAACTGTCTCAAACAAATCCTGTTACTAATATAATCAGCAGCATCAAAAACACACTTTAACAAAAGATTCTAATTTCACATTTCAAACAGAGAGAAACAGCCTTAATTATGGATGCATGATTGAATTTTTTCTGGCATTCAATACATATATATCCAAGACCAATACATAAAACTTTTGTTTCATAACTACACCAGGTCTGAATGAGCTCACTTTAGCACGTCCCATACCCAAAGCCAAAAGTATTTGGGATTTTAAGATAACCTTTTGAATTAAGGTCCATGATAAACACACACAAACAAGATCTGAATGTTTCATTTTGCAACATAAAACTAATCTGAAAATGTTCCTCTCTTGAATTTTGAATCATTATGATGTTTGTTAATGGATGGTTGTTCTGGAACTGAAAGAAATGGACAACAAAAATGACCAGAAAAACAAAAGCTGTCATTCTTGATTGTTTTAAAAAACAATAATACATACACCACAGTCCTAGCTATAGCCACCAACTTGATTGGGCCATTGAATGAAGAGGACACCTTTAATGAAGAGGTTACAACGTGGCCTTACATGCTGAAACTGTGGTCTACTTTAATGTGGAACCATCGTGTTGTTGTTTAATAATAGCTTGACGACAGCTTTCTACGCGTACATGAACATTATCATGATGAACAAAACATGTAGGCTTCATGAATTTTAGTTTGGAACAGACCTTTGATGATTATATGATCCATGATCCAACAACAAGGAAAAAAAAAAACATACTTTTAGACTTTAGCCGAGACAACCAGCGTGAAGTTAACTTTCTAATTAGCCTGCAAAAATGCATAATCTCTGGGTTGACAGTCTATGTATTATTGTTTACTGAAAAGAATCTGAAAATATTGCTTTATCATCCTCCGTCATTGTTGTAGTCCTTGTTAGCAGTTTGTTAGCAAGTGCCCTTAGAAAACTCTAAAACACATTAAACACAACATTTAATGGGTTTAATGTTAAAATATTATGTCATGTGTTCATCACAAACCTTAATTCAGGTATCTATTTAAAATCTATTGAGAAACACAATACAAGTCATTCAATGTTAACTAACTTCTCCATATTTTGACTCAGTCCTGCACCACCCACACAAAGTATCATTTACGTCTGAGCCTAAATACAAAATACAATATCAACATTTTGACCACAGAGTGGAGTTGAATGAAGTTAAAGCTAGGGTCTACGATTTGAAACCGCAGCCTGTCCCCCCCTTCCCTCACCTCTCCCCTCCGTGTTCCAAGATCCCGCCCCCAGCTCGTGTCGCCTCATAAAGCCCCCTCGGACAGAGCTACGAGCGACTAGCACAATATATCAGCAGCAAACTCAATCAAAAACAGCTCAGCTCAACTGAAAGTATCAAACACGACAGACATCCCCCTTGTAACACACAGCAGTAGCCATTTCAATTGGACCGGCGGCAATGCGGGTCTGGCGCCGCCAGAGCGGAGCCGAGTGTGGGGGAGGATTTATCTTTCTCAGCCTGTCCTCCACAGCTCAGCTTACAGTGCAAACGATTAGCGGCTAACAGGCTAACCCGCTCCCCTACAAGTTATTAGCCCGTGCAGGCACAAACTAACCAGAGTTATTCAGCAGACATGATCCAACACTGTAGTAAACAAAGCCATTACCTGATCAACCAGGGGCGAAACGGTTGATGCTGAAGGTCTGACGGCCGGCTGAGGCTATTCGTTAGCCGTTAGCCGTTAGCCCGCTAACAGGCCTCAACCCGCGGGCAGAGCTCTGTTGGGCCCCGCGGGAGAGGGAGGCGGCTTCGGTCTCGGCGCTAGGCTTTTCCGGTTCCATGATAGTTCAGTAGCTAACGCTGCTAGCTGCTCACCGGAGGTAGAGGGGAGGAGGCGGGACCATGGGCATGACGCTGCGTAGCGAGGGAGACGAGGATTGGATGGACTCACAGACCAACTCACGGACCAATTAATAGTCGCAGGTTCTTAGGTTTGATTGGTCAGCTAGTATGCAGCTTTTCAGCGGATATACTCAATGGATTTTTTTCATTCTTTTTGGTCTTTATACTGTGTAGATAGGACCATAGGACCATAACAGCCTTATAAACGGTGTTATTAATATGTACAAAGCTTCCAAATAGTAGACCATAGCTTTAAGTCCAGCTCCCCCTATATTAAAAGCAATGATTCTGTATTTTTGCAATTCCATAGTAAAGGATTTTGTTGTGCAAGGTCGGTGACAGAATTACTAAATTCCCATTTTCTGAACTTCACAAGTTTACACCATGCTTCATTTTTCAAGCATTTGTAGGATTATGAGACCCCAATCCCAGCACAAACTTAAATCTATAAGTAAGATTTTACACATCAATACTCCCTGCTGCAGCCCTAAATGTGGGTACAGTACTTAGAGTCTCACCTGTAAAAACTGCTGCTGGTGGGCTGCTGCAGGGTGAGGCAGAGCGAGGTGACCCAGGCCGCCCGGCGAGTCAAGACGAGGGTGACCACCGAGGAGAGACGCTCCTGGAGGAGGCATGGCCGAGAGCACTCCGGGCGGTAACAGGTGAGGGTGAGGTAGGGCGGAGGTGTGAGGAGGGGCGAGGAGATGGGAGGCAGCATGTGGGTGGGATGCAGGGGTTAAGCAGGGGGAGTGAGGGGAGGGGGAGTGGAGGGTGTGCAGGTGGGGGTGAAGGTAAGTTGCCACGTGGTTGGCTGAGGCAGAGTTCTCTGCATCGGAGCGGACCAGCGCTGGGTCCCTGTAAACAGTGAAGGTCTCATTCTTGTCGATGATCAGGGGGCTCTTGGTGCTGCTGCTCCCAGAGTCCGATCGCACCGGCACCGGCTTAAAACCGGACCGGGGAGGTTCTGCTATTTCTACTTTTGAGGACAAACTTCCTGAAGGAGGCGGCGATGTGTCAGAATACCTCGGTATTTTATGTTTCGACACCTCTGGGGAGGTGTTGGGTTTAGGTTTTGAGATGTCTAACAGGCCCGGGTGGGGCTTAGCCTTTAGAGGGTCAGATGGGTTTGTGTTGGGGTAGAGGTGGCTTTGTGAGTTGTTAGTGTGAGGATATTTCTGTTTCAGAGAGTCGAGCTGAGCTGGGTTAGGGTTGGGGCTCATTTTAGATCTGGACAGGTCGGGGGGCAGGGCTGTGTTCATCTTGAGGGGGGGCGGTTGTTGTTGCTGTTGTTGCTGTTGTTGGCGTTTTCTCGTCTCTTCTGGCAGAGACGGGCTCTTAATGCTGGGGTGAATAGAGGGGTAGTGTTGTTGTTGTTGTTGTTGTTGTTGTTGTGCGTGTGGCTGCTGATGCTGCTGTTGCTGTTGATGATGATGATGTGCATGATGATGAGGGGGTGCAGATTTCTCCTTCTCGACCAGAACAACATTCTCAGCTATCGATGTGACAGGCCTGGAAAACAAAGGGGAAAAAAATGTTAACAAAATTTCTTCCTCCTTTCTCCTTAAAATACACAAACATGACTCCAAGTGACATTTACTGTTGCCTTTTTTAAAAAAAAAAAGTAAATTACATGAATCAAACAGTACAATTATGAGCAACTGCTACTACTTGACCAATGATTGCCTATTTAGAAACCTTGAACTCAGTCACTCAGGTTAAAGATTATCCTCCGGGTCCATAACCCTGTCACATTTCATGAGATAATAACTAAGACATAGGGCTAGCAATCCAGCAACCTCACGATACCATACGTATCCTGATACTGAGGTCACGATACAATATGTACCCCGATACACATATAATGGTGAACACTGACAAAGCTAAAAAAAAGAACAAGGATCAGTTTAAAATGATTCTGCAACTTTAGAAACTCAAATTCAGGTCCTCAAAGATCGTAAACCTAAGTTCAAAATTGGAACATATGTTTCATCATGTAGCTTGACTTCTACTTTGAACTGTACCATTAATAAAATTAGCCAAAATTTACTGACAACAACTGTCAAACATTGAGGACATATCGATTCTGTAGAATCTGTATCAATACATTTATCCCCAAGAAGTGCGTGATAATATTTTGCCGCATAGATATTGTGAGCACAGGCCTAGTTTTGACATTGTGTAGGTCATAAATAAAAAGCAGAATATAGTGATTTGCCAATATCCAACTGAATACACCGCAAAGACAAGATATTTAAAATTGAAGCAGCTTCTCTGAGCCCAAGCTCCTCTGAGATGGACAGACAAAAAGTGCATAAGCTGTGATCTGGCGTTTTTGGAAACCATTGGCATAAATAATGCTGAAATGTGCATACAGATTTTGCAGAAACGTGCTGCAATTCAAGCAACGTCTTTTCCAGGGACATCCCGAGTGAGACAATGCCAAGCCACATTCTGCATGTGTTACACCAGCATGGCTTTGCAAGAAAAGAGTGCAGGTACTGGACTGGTTATTAAGTGTCGGAAAAAGAAAGGTGCAGTAACACAGTGGCACATGTCCACGTCCCAGCTTTTATGAACCTCTTACAAACATCAAATTCAAAATGAGAGAAGATTGAAAAATTAAAAAAAATCTCCTCTTGATGGTGTATTCAATTAAATAAAGGTCAAAAAAGATTTGCAAATTATTATATTCTGTATGTATTTATAATTTACACAACCTCTCAGCTTCATTGGGATTGGAGTTTGTTCTTTACAGTTAAGAACAATAGCTTGATAAGGCAAACAGTCCATTACAACAAAATTGGGGGTTGGCTATTTAGATCAGTGGGGTTCCTTGTTAGCTAATGATGCTACTGAATGGACTCATGGTGATTGTAATAATAACCCTGTGCTGCAGAGGGGAGATGCAGATGGCCTCACTTCACTTCTCAACTACACAAAAGGAAAGGCAAGTATATTTGTGGAGCACAATTCTTACACAAGGTAATTCAAAGTGCTTTACAGAACAAAGAGCAAACGTGTAAAGCTGACAAAGCTTATAGGAGCTTGATTGATGTTGGGAGATAACCAACACAACATTCTTTGTAAAGACTTTGAGATGGAAAAGATAGCCAAGCAAATGTGAGAAATCATGCTGCTTCTAAATGCTGTAATCACAACCTTAGCCATCACTGAGACACAAGCTTCATACTGCAGTGTGGGCCAATTTACATACATTTTAGAACCTGTTATGACTACAAGTGGACTGCAGACCAGTTTGGATACTCTTGCATAACTGTTAACACATTGTTAGTGATGTGATAAGTTTTGTTGTGAATTTTGGGACACTTCAGTGTTTTGTATCACACGGCATTGCTCCTAATAACTTAGGACAGAGGTGGGCAACTTTCATTACCAAGAGGGCCACATAGAACCATTTTTCCCAGCCTGAGGGCCGCATTGTTACAAATTTCGGAAATTCTCCAGAGGAAAAAGGATGTTGGATAGATACCATTGGAGAATATTAATTAATCTTAAAATTAGCATACTAATCATATGTTACATCACAAATAAAAGTTATTATGCATGATTAAATGAACCTGACACAGAATTCAAGCAAATTTAGCCAAAATACATGGAATCAAATCAATGAAATGATGAGTGTTTCCAAATTTTTAAAGTTCAAAGATTTTACTGCTGCCATACTTTAAATACAGTCTTGAGTAATACTTGATATAATGTCCCAATGCTTCATGAAAGAGATTTAGAGACACTATAATAGCAAAGGAAGGTTGTAAATAACTTGCAAAAGCCAGTATCAGTATATCAGTCAAGATTATATAGAATTATTTTGATTAGATATTTGAGTTTTTTTCATATTTACAATTGATGATTTTTGAAAATGACTGGCGGGCCACATTTAGTGAGGCGGAGGGCCGTACGTGGACCCCAGGCCGCCAGTTGCCCACCCCTGACTTAGAACATCCAAACTCTACGTAGGCTCTTTTACCTACTACAAGCTTTGAGTTTTTATATGTGCCAACCTTGGAATTATCTCAGCTTCGTAGAGCATAAACTCAAAAAAACACATTTAACCGGGAGGACACAAGAGCTCACCAACAAACCAATGCAAGCAGGAAAAATCTGTGCTAACACACTATAGAGCTCACCTGATGACCTCAGAGGCAGCAAACTCAATCTTGTTGCTTAAACTCCTCGCTGCTGTCATGCCACCTCCCATGATGCCTTGCTGCTGCTGCATTGGAGGCTCACTGTCCGTCCTGCGGCCTCCTTCAGACGGACAGGGCGATGGAGGGACAGGAGGTGAGGAGACTGGAGAGGGGTTGAGTGGGAGGTAAGGTGAGAGCGATGTGGACTCGGCCTTCTCTGAGGCGAGCAGCGCAGACACCGCCTCCGAACTCTCCTGGTGTACCGTCGCCTGAGCGTCGTCTGTGATGTCAATCACTGCCCCGCTGTGCAGGTTGGACAGCGATGGCGTCTGCGACCGAGACGATGCTGAAAAAACAATTTTACAATGAGGAGTCAGGACTGTGGAGGCTCTCTTGTATTTGACATTCAAGTTAGGTCTGGTCAATACAGAGAATATGGATATATTTTCAAAAGCGATGCAGCTACATATGCACAAAGATGTAACTGTTCACGATGCTATAAATAATATTCCTCCTGAATAACACTGTACAACACTTCTAACGTGATTTGGCAGTTAAAGGAGACATATCATGCTTGTTTCTCCTTTTCACTATGCCAGACTAGGATGCCTGTAAAGCATTTCTGCCCTCAGTACAAGTCATTTAGTTCCTTCATTGCCCCACAATTGCGTTCTCAAAATCATCATTTTAGGCCATTATCAAGCTCTGGTTGAAACGCTCGGATCTCAGGCTGACCTACAGTTACTTCGCAACGTCACAGCCCTTTGTGCTCTGATTGGTCAGTTCTATCGAGGGTTGAGCCAGCCTGTCCTTCTTCTTCTCCTGTATTTTCCAGCAGGCTCAAAGCAGCGACCGCGTATTGAGTCCCCCTACAGGCCAGAGCTGGTAATGAGTGAATGTGAGCTAGGGAGCTATATACTGCTGCTGGTGGATGTGTTCCTCGGTGACAGTTTTGTGGCTAACGAACATCACAGAGGAGGAAGTGTTTTATCAGATTACTCCAATAAAAAGAAATGTACCTCGTGTCGTCACGACGATTTAAATCTCGCAGACATCTCGCAATGACCTATTTTCAGAGGCATCAAATCTCGTTCTAGGATATCAGAAAAAATACAATATCTAAATTTTTGAAAATTAAGGGGGTGTAAGGTCTTGTTTTCAAATTTATTATATTATATGTCAGTATTAAATCATGCATCAGCACGATATGTCTCCTTTAATGAGAGCACTATTTTTCCTTTTAATTATTTTTTTATTAGGGAAATGTTGCACACAAAATTACAATCTTTTTTACCATTGTTCCACAGCATCCATTCCCCCTTTTTTTTTTTTGAAGAAAGAAAAAAAACAAGGAGGCTTGCATTGTATTCAAACAGAGAGATGAAGTGGGTTTAGATTCAGATGTAGTTGCTACATTCTGTAATAAGTTCAATCTATTTTTCACAAACTTGGTCCAATTTAACTTCCTTAATTCCAGGTTAATATTTCCATTTTGTGAATTTCAAAAACTAAACAGCACAACTCCTCTAAAGTCGGAGGTGATGAATTCAACCACTTTTTGGTGACTGACTTTTTACTAGCTGCAAAAAGGGCCTGTAATAGCTTACATCAATCCTTTGATTCATTGAGTCCAACCAAAATAAAGTCTTAAAGTCTCAAAGCTCATAGATGGATAGATTATAAACACAGTTTTCAATGTTGTATGCATTTCCTTCAAGTATGTTGTTAGCTTGGAGAACACCCAAAATATATGAAAGTGGTTTGACTCCCTTGAATCAAATTGTCTCCAGTAGGATACATTATTTTTTATATTACTTCTGAAGTGGCATTAAAAAAAATTCTAAAAGCATGCTTCTAGCTGTGTTCCCTTCTGCCCACACTTCCTCTGATAAGTTTAAATCTGCCTCCTTTTCCCACTTTTCCTTAATATGATGGGTATTTTTATCTTTGCATGAACGAGAGCATTGTATAATTTAGATATGGGTGGTACTGACTCACCTGCTGCCTTCAGAATTTTGTAGATCACAGATTCTACTGTTGTTCAATCTAAGACTTTACACTTCTGGCTAAGATGATTTCTCCATTGAAACTATCTGCATGAAAGACTCTAATGACTGAGGTGTGAGATTTGGTTCATGTTGCCCTGCCCGAGCGGTCGTTCATCCTTACCTTTCACAGTGTTCTTGCTGCCCTCTATGATGCTGCCTTGGACTGACTCGGTCATCAGCGTTGTCTGCTGTCGGGGCGACTGGGTGATCTGTGTTACTGCCACTAATTCCTCCTCCTCCTTCGATATTAATTTGGCTGTCTCCTTAACAACGCTCTTCTTGTTGTCCTCTGCTGCCTGAAGCTCCGACCAAGGCGACAGGCGGCCGATGAGGGAGGAGGAATCATTCATTTTGGGGCTCTGCTTCAGCGGCTTCTCCTCCTCCTCCTTTTTGGAAACGCTGCTGGGTTTTACGTCACTGCTCCGAGTTTTCAGCTCATTCTCAGAGTTCGGCTCCGAGGAGGACGATGAGGAGGAGGAGGAGGACGAAGACGAGGATGAGGACGAAGAGGAGCACGAGGAGTGGGCGATCCTCTTGTTGTGGGGGTTTTCTGAGTCGCTGCTCTCAGACAGGTCAGACGTCATGTCAGTCTTCAGCCTCTTCAGACCGGCCTTCTTCTCGTCTTCCTCACCCTTCCTGCGTTTGTTTAGGGCCTGCTTAGCTTTTGACTTAGATTCTGCACAAATGAGAAACAAACATGAAAGAGTCAACAGATGAAAAGATTTATTATGAAGACTGACATAACTTATTCAGGTTTAGTTTCCCAAAGCCACACAGCATGAATTATTATCTTTAAACTCTTGGTGAAAACACATTACTCTAAAAACCTTAGACATAGTCCACGTTTGTCTAATTACAGTCTTTGAACTAATCCTTTGTTACTCTGAGCTGAGATGGCCTTTAATAGTTTCTTTTAATAAAACCAGCTGAAACTACAGATAGCAAAGACTTTGAAATATGCAATGAAGAAACTGTTACAACAGTTACCACACTCATTACTACAGATGAGGAGTTGTTTTTGCCTGTTAGTTTGTGTGGTTGTCTGCCATGTTAACTTCCTAATGTAGTTTCAGTTTTAGTTTTTTGCCTACAATTTCTTTAAGTTTCAGTCATACTGTAGTCATCTAAACTGTTTTAATTTGAATCTAGTTTTAGGTGGGGAACATTTTAGTCGACAAAATCTACTGCACATTTAGTCGACTGATAAAAGAAGTTTCAAGTGGAATGCAATTTTAATGTTTCCTTAAATTTCTGAAGTCATGTTTTACACTTGGATAAAATGAAACATCTATTACCCTTTACTGAATGCTAATAAAGTTTGAATGTATCAATTAACAGAAACAAATTTAACTTTTGTGTGAAGTGCAATCACCTTTATTTAGGCTACCAGGCAGAGCATCTCAGTAACAATACCAGAACTGACAACAAACAGTGAACCTGCTCTACATGAATATATCAATTCATAAAGAGAGCAGCTCTGATTGGATCACTCCACAGCTTATCCGACCATCACCAAGCTAAGGCAACTGTAACTGGATGTCCCTCTTAACTCGTCCAACTTTCCCACACAATCAAAGTAGCTGTGATTGGAAATATTCCTAACTTGTCTCCACTTTCTACATGACCAAATTATGTGTGAATTAAGTCTCTGTCACACATGTTTTATTTGTTGACGAAAATGTCAGTTAATATAATTTTAGTTTTAGTTCATGTGCACTTGCTTCTATAAATCAGTGTCTAGTTTTAGTTGGGGAAAAAGATAGTTGACAAGAACTATGACAAAAATAATTAGTCAACAAATGAAATACTGTCTAACTGTGAGTGAAGCTTCTCAGAAAATTACCAACAGATTTTAATTACATTTTCAAGGGATGCTAGTCATGGCACTAAGAAAAAAAAACTTAAGGTTTCTTCTGGAACAATTTGTTGACATTATGAGGCAGGCCAGTTTTCCAAATTTGCACTTATAACTCAAATCAAGAGATTTTGATTAATATTGTTGGTTAATGTTTTGGTGATGACCCGTCTTGGAGTTTTTAAAAATTTTATCAATATATGGCAGCTTTTCACATCTCTAATAATATCAAAAATGCCTTTGAAGAGATTTGGGATTTCTTGTAATGTACTGTATTATATCACAACCTGTCTATAACAACTGACTCTACTGTGAGACATTAGGACTCAAAAATCCCTTTTAATACAATCACACACTAGCAGTGCTCTGATCCCCCTGCACTTACAAAGTCACTTGTAAAGGAATCATTAAGCAGAGAGTTAAATGATATTGATGCTTCAGACTAAACTGAGCATTTTTTTAAGCAGAGATGTTCTGGGGTTCCAGACCTTCACCTGTCTGAATTCCAAATGGTTTGCACAAATCCAACTGCATGTGCAACAAACTGGGTTTACTTTTTAATTCAAAAGGATAATTGAGGATCATGAAGTTTCAGTACTTCAAAAGCCTGTAAGTTATTGTGGAGTACTTTTAACTTAATGGAGATGTCCACATATTAGTCCTTCCCTGTGGTCTTTAACTGGCTAAAACAGTCCCATGAGACGAACCTTTATTTCTGAACACCAAAGATGAAAAAGAGACAAGCCTTAAAGGAAAAGTTCGGTTCCTGCAGCTTTTACATTGTTTATAGAATGAAGAACAACAATATACTCACCCAGAAGGCTTTCCTGATGCAAACAGTGCTTCGGGAGATATTTAGATCCAAAATCGAGCAGCAGACACCGATATAATGGTAGCCCGTAGGGCATGGATCGCCGCTCCTAAAAACTGCATTAATCGTCCAAAAACTCATTAATTTCACCAATATTCCATCATGATCCGTTCCGGATGGTCCTCCTTTGCAGTCTGTGTCTCTCCACACAGCGCTGTGTGGCTGTACTAACCTCTGAACTGACGAGTTTGTTTACGTGCCCTTCGCGCATGCGCAGTACTCTCTGGAGCGTTGCCTTCGCTTCCTCCTTTCTAAGAGCTCCTTATCTGTAAACTCTGGCTCGAAACTGTAAGGACGTCCATCATATTCAAAGCTCTCCTCTACAACATCTTCATCCGATAGATATTCGTCCATTTTGCACAAAACTGGAAGAAGAAAGTTGATTTGTAGCTGCCTGTCTTCCCCTGAAACAATGAGCCGCACTGCGCATGCGCGAAGGGCATGTAAACAAACTCATCAGTTTAGCCACACAGCGCTGTGTGGAGAGACACAGACTGCAATGGCGGATCATCCGGAACGGATCATGATGGAATATTGGCGAAAAACATGAGTTTTTGGACGATTAATGCAGTTTTTAGGAGCAGCGATCCATGCCCTACAGGCTACCATTATATCGGTGTCCGCTGCTCGATTTTGGATCTAAATATCTCCCGAAGCACTGTTTGGATCAGGAAAGCCTCCTGGGTGAGTATATTGTTGTCCTTCATTCTATAAACAATGTAAAAGCTGCAGGAACCGAACTTTTCCTTTAACTTGACATGAGCCTTTGTTTGCAGTATTTTATCCTTGGTGGACTCATATTTAAAGATGTGTGCATCCTTTTAAGCCCCGCCCTCCAGCTGTGTGACCCAGCCAGTGTCCTCACCTCTCCCTGTGGTCTCTTCTCTCCTGTCCTTGTCCTCCTCGGGGACGCTGCTGTCTGATCCTTTCCTCCTGGACGAGCGAGAGCTGCGCTGTTCTCTCAGCTCCCGCCCGCTGCTGCTGGGGGAGTTGTGCGATTGGCTGGCAGTTTGCTGGCTTTGCTGTGATTGGCTCTGCTGCTGAGAGGCCAGCGTCCCCTGGGAGCCTTTTGGGTTGGGGCCTGATGATGTCATTATTGGGCGGGGGCTGTTGGCTTGGGCTCGCGTGTAATGACTCTGTAAGAATAAATAAAATCACATGTTAGAGTCGAGTGATGAGGCTGCATCAAGGTTCTTGATAAGAAACTTAGAAGAGACTTAGAAGTCTAATTAACCACCACGACACAACATGAAACAACCAAGACAAACTTCTGGAAACACAAACTGAACTAAAATCTCTGCAGCGCAGTCAGAAGTTTATGCCTGTTTGTTCTTCTGACTTTGCTTTTTGCACATTGGACTTGGACCACAGGCATGGACCGGTATTTTAAGTGTTCACCTTCAGCTTACAAGTTATTAGAAGTTGACATGAATTTATGCAGTGCCCCAATGTCAGGCTAAAAATAGAGCGACCAAGTTTCTTTTTTTAATGGCCAAGACAGTGACTCAGTAATCTGTCCTGCAGCCAGGTGATAATGTGAGTCACTGCTGGAGCCCAAAATAAAGGCGAATATCCTGATTTAGTTAGACACAAAGACGGCTGGAGGACAAAGTCCTGAACGGAAAGATATGAAGAGTGAATTTTTTTGAGCAATTAAAATATTTTTAAGACCAAATATTAATAAACAAAACTGTGAAACTACCAACTTTAAGACTCTAAGTGAATCAAACCCAATGTGCAGTCAAACAGAGACAACACAGGGACACTTTGAGTGCACTATGATGTTTCCTGATAGGTTACTTAACATGTAAAAGTTCCTATGGCATGTTAAGATGTGCTAACAGAATCCAAATCAAACATTCAGAGCAGAAAATCAAACAAATCCAAATTCAGAGCATCTGTGGGGTGTTGATGGTTCTTGTGAAGATCAGGTGAGGTAGACTATTTAGACTTATTCTGAGATCTTACGCCAATTTCAAAATTCAACATTTCCTAAATTTTAGTAGGTAACATTAATATGTATGTTTTATGTGCTGTTAGACTTTTGAAATTCCCATGAAAGGAGTTTTAAGTGTCTAAACATTAACCCAAAATGTTTTATTGAGACTTAATACATGATTGGAAAAACAACCACATTAGCCCGGTACATTATCATCTGGAATATTATAAATAACTTTTAATGCAGACCTCTTTAGCTGTCACTGAACCTCCACTCAGCCTGGGCCCCTTCTCAGGAAAGTTGATTAACATTTACTGGTTATACTTAGAACTTTTTGTCAGACGAGTTCGTTAGAAGAGATATAGTTCTGTTGCAGTCTGATCTCAAAAACAATGATAGGGGATGACAATGGTAAAAACTTTTATTTTGGGGTAAATATTCCTTCTGTTTTTCTCTTTCTTATGTTTTCTCTGTTAAGTGTCATAATTCATCCTTGTTTAACATGTCAGCAGTATTATTCTTCACATTTTTTATCCTGCTTTTTCATTACTTTCTGACACAAACAGCTACTCAGCCAATCATACGTCAGTAACTTTGTATTTAGGCATGTAGACATAGTCAAGAAAACCAACTGAAGTTCAAATCCATCATCAGAATGAGGAAGACAGCTGATTTAACTTGGTGCAAGATGGGCTGGTCTGAGTATTTCACAGACTGTAGATCTCTTTGAATTTTCATGCACTAACATCTTAGCACTGTCCAGCAGGCGTCTTTGCAAAAAAAGCCTTGTTAATGCCAAAGGTCAGAGGAGACTGTTCAGATTGGTTCAATATCACAGAAAGGTAACAGTAGCTCAAATGAGGTATGCAGAGGACCATTCCTGAAAGAATAATCTCGCCAAACTGGACTATAGAGTATTTGATAATGTTGCCAGCTTAATGGGTTTCTATTGCTGCAACATTCAGCAGTAACAATTCAAAATCACTGAATCCTGGATCCTTCCTGGCTGATATCAACTGTTCAGGATGGTGGTGGCAGTGTTGTAATGGTCTGGGGGATATTTTTATATATTTTTGACACACTTTGAGCCCTTAAAGAACCAAGTAAGCTTTGTTTAAATGCCATCTCATCAGAGTAATGTTGCTAATCATACCCATCCCTTTATTACCATGGCACCCATCTTCTGATGAGATGGCATCTGGGATGTGCAGACAACAGATCCGAGGAATGTTTGTTGAATCTATGACAGATGACTTCGGCAGCTCTAAAGGCAAAAGGGGGCCAACCCATGATGGCAAGATGAACTTATATGGAGGCTGGAGAAAGTTTATGGGCAATATATTCATTTATAATTAGGCCCTATTTAAGCATGTAAACTTTTTTGTTATTTAGAGGCCTATGCTGTTTCAAATGAGCTTAACAGACTGGTGTATGTTACTGCTTAACTGCCATGTAAACAAAAACATGGTATTCATGGCATCAACACAGTTCAATAATGATCTTTTAATATTTGTAAGTGATGTGGTTTCCAACAATGTAGGAAATAAGACCTCTGAAGCTTAACTAAAGGGTATCTTATTTTGGTTGATGAATTTACACAATCTAACTTTTTGTATATGAAGTTTGTTTTTTTCTCAATAGAGAAACTACATTCATTTTTCTCTTTGCTACCAGCTGATATGTGGGCAGAAGCTTAGCAAGGTCAAGAGAGTAGCTGTGGGGGTGCTACTGAGCAGATTAAAGGTGCCATCATCAGCATATCCATGAAACACACACAGTCTCTGCAGGTAGACCTCAAAAACAAAAAGGTATAGATGAAGTCATTTCATTCTCAGACACTCCCACCTGGATCACTTAAGGGAATAACAATCTATCCTGGTTTTCATATCAATGCTTTCACTATAAATAATCCAGTAGGTTGAGTAGAAGTCACGCTCAACAGAAGAAGGCGGTTGGTTTTATGTGGCCACTGACCTTGTGAGAAAAAACGAATGTGATGTTTCACAAGTTTGGCCAGTCTCTGACGTGTGCAGAGTTATTATAAAGACTCTTCTTTAGCATATTACTCACACAAGGTCAACATGCCACTCTGTTTAATTGCCGTCCTGTGTTGTTGACCCTGTCTGGGACAAACCGGTCATTTCCGAACACGATCAACATCTTTGTAAGCCACCTTGTAGGGGGGACTGTTAAATGAGAAAACTGGGGCTTTGGCTGCTGTCCAAATGGAAAAAACAGCAGGGTAAACAGAAAACTGCGGGCATCAGGACTGTTATATTTCATGGGCGGTACCACAAAGCAGAGACAGTCTGGTGGAGTGAGATTAGCTCATCATTGATGAGAGCCGGAGATGGACTTTCAGTCTTTGTAATCTAAGTTCTCAAACTGAGCCTTTCAGCACTGTTTTTCTGCGAGGAGGTCTGTATTACTAAGGGCCATCTCAAACCCCGAGTGAGAGTGTCCAATTAAATCCCTTCAGCGGTGAGTGAACTGAGCAGACTTACTGAACAGGTGCCGTGCTGGAAATTCATTAAGATAGATGCTCAAAACAAGTCAATACAATACAATCTGTTTGAGCCCTGATTTTATCTGCATGAACCCCACGCTTACTTAAAGTGCCAATTCAAACCATCACATTTAGGGGACTTGTTGATCCCTTCTCTGTGCCAGCTGGAGAGGAAGATTAATTGTTTTCACACAAATGGCAACCACTGTGCGGAATAATGAACTTTTTTTAGGGTTTTGTTCAGGCCAAAGTGCTGATTTGTTCAAGTGTGGTTGTTATTTTACTAAAACTGATGAAGCCAGGAAGCTTAAAATTAATATTTTAAACAGGATATCAAAGCTCATATGTTTACCATGGGCAGAAAAAAGACAAAGCCATTAGAGGACTGAAATCAGCACAAAGAGGCTCCTACAGTTAACTGAACAAGCATCATGTTGCTGTGACCACATGTTCCTGTTGTAGACGAGTGCAGTACTGTCTGTGTATCAAGCATGCAACAAACCAGCTTTAGGTTGGAAGTTGCTCCTGTTGCAGCTTGAGTCTGAAGGATTTTGTTTTAGCTTTTTGTTAGTTTAATCCCTGTTAAGTCCACAGCTCAAAGGTCTGACATTTTAGTTTGACATATTTAATTTGATCCACAACGCTGTGGTGGATCAGCAGCTTCCCCCAGCAAGAACTGCTATAAGTTTGACAACCAGCAGTATGGCAACATGACATTAGGCTACAGGACTAATAAGCAGAACTGAGTGAATTTAAAATTTAGTGGATTGTGCCTTTATATGTTGCAACAAGCAGGAGTCCCTCTACCCTGCACATTGACTTAAAGGCACATAAAAACCACAACTAATACAGGGAGACCTGCTATGGACGCGTTGATTTAATGTGTAAAACCAAAATATAACAATTGCTGTGCTGAATAAATCAATAATTAATTCAATATTTTTCCTTACTTAGAGTACACAATGGCCTCTCCTGTGCTGTGCTCCCTCGTGTTTTACAAAAACATGTCTTACTGTGATTTGACTTCAATTCCACAGTGTTTGTAGCATCAATATGAAGCTGCAAACACTAGCCAGCACAGATGTTCTTTCATGCATTGTTAACTGGGTTTGATGAATCCAACCACTTTACTATAGGGATAAGCTACGATATGAAGGACATAAGTCTGTATTTACATTAATCCCATGTTTCCATGGTAGCAGGGGGGCTTTTACAGAGTGTTCTTCTGTATCCATCCCTCCAACCCAACAATGACACGTCTGTCTGTGGTGGATGTGACATAATCTGCAGTTATTTTGTGTGAGTGTTTCGAGTCTGTGAGGGGTGCTTGGGGAACTTTCCACTGAGACTTTTATTATTTTTCTTTATGTTGTGTTGTGTTCTGTGTCACAGATGAATTTAGGAGATGTGCCGCACATAACAACACACTCAACAGAAGGGAATTTGTTGTTCTTCAAAACAACAAACTGGACTTGATTTGGGGGCTTTCACTTTGAGAGCAGTTCCTCCCTAAAACCGCTGCAGCTCTGACCTCTGTGGATTTTTTCACTTCTGCCCACACCCACCATCTCCGCTGGGAGGAGCCGCTCTGGTCTGCCTGTGAGTGTTTGACCACAACTGTGATGAAGCACTTTGTGTTTTGTGAGCAGTTCTGTGCTGCCAAGTATGAGGGAGAGGGAGCAGAGACCACAAGATGGCAGCGCAGGCAGGATTTCTGACAGAAGTCTTGAAATGATTTAACTCCATTTTTACACAGACACAACATTTTCAATCCCCTGGAAGAGTTTTTAAGAGCTTAGGTTTAAATACTCATTCTGAAAATGTCACCTTAAATCGGTGCATCTAGTTTTTAATAGAGAAAATCTCATTGTTTATCTTTTATTTTGGCTGCAAATGAGAAAGATCGTTTGATACTAAGTTTGATAAATCTAACATAACTTTACTCTTATCCTGTCTTATATATTCTAATATCAAAAAAGAATGTTTTTTATATTTAAAGTTTCTTACCAGTATAATGAGAGGATCCTTCCTGGATGTATAGTCATAAAGCACACTACAGTTTAGTTTTTACGCCTAGATAGTAAAATGTTGTGGTTTCCAAGGGAAGGGATAAACATATCCCACATATTACATGTGAGTCCACTCAGTTCTGATGGTCTCCTAGTCCTCCAGTTTTCATTTCAGTGTGCAGTTCTTTTGTTTTTGTCCACATTCAATAAAAAATACCAGTGGGTACCTTGTGTACACCTTGATCCATTCTGTCACCACTATTATTTACCTCCTCCTGTCAGTTCTGCACCTGTCCATCATATTAATTGTTCTTGTTTTAACCATTTCCAAAGAAAAATAAAAAATAACAACTCTGGGAGCCTACCATTATAATGCATGTCCTGTATAAATTTAAACAATCTACTTCAAGGAAAAGTTGTCAATACAGTCCACTTGTTCCAAATTGGATACAATTTCTCTTACCATAACCTTTATGAGTACGTTAATTTACTGATTTTGACAATTTTAGGTATCACCCCTCGTCATTCTTCTGATTGGGGTGGCCCTGGTTTTAGTCACTTTCTAGTAGTGGATTGCTTTAAATCGCTTTTAAAAGAGCCTGCCACAATTTTGCAACACTCCTCCTTTAAATGAAGTAATTTGACTTAAGTAAAAAATCTCAAAGTTGAGGAGTACTTGGATTTTGAACATCTCCATACAAACACCATCCTTGCTTGTTTCTATTGTTGTTTTCCAATTTTACCCGAGACCTTTAGTAATTGAATATCTGGGACTTCCATATGAAGTCTGCTTTCGTTGATTCTGGTTAAAAAAATGCTGCTGCTTTGATCATTTGATTACTAAGTAAAACCACTCCATTTTATAATTAACAATCATGAATTACTGACAGCTATGTCATATTACTCATAAATTGCATCAAACATATCAGAGAGATATCCCATTACAAGTGAACCAACCACAGTTAATCAATTCTGGAAGCTTATTCATAAAAACTAACATTTTATACCATGACTTTTATACAATGTCATGACGGAAACAATTAAGATTTCGACCATTGTTGATGTTGATAGTCCTCCCAGATCAGTAAAATCAGGAAGTGTTTTCTTTTTGAGCACAAAATTCCTGCAGACTGTGTAGGATCACTGGCTAATAACAGCAGAGTGCCACTGATTTACCTTACTGTTACCAAACTGTGTTTTGGTGGTTACATTAGTAGTTAAAAGGATTTAATTACAAAAAGATACCCTTATAACCACATCACATCCATTTTTCCTTGCCTTGAGCTAATTTGATAACATTTTAGGGGCCAAATAGGAAGCAATGAGTTGCCTGATATGCCCCCCAGGCTTCTGGTTGATAATTACTGTTTGAGGAGATCCATGAGTACAATAAGTGTATTCAAAATATTATTGTGAAACTAGGGATAATTTTGTACTCATTATCATTGAAAGCTATGTTTTTACAACAGCTCAAAGCCTCAACTTCATGGTGACAGTCTTTTTAGAAAAAGAAGGAAAACAACATTTTATTCTTTCCTATATTAAACTTTTGATGTATAAAATCAGACATTCAGTGTTTAAGAGATAAACCACTGTGGTACATTAGGCCAATATTACAGCCAATACTGGGTATATGTACGGCCAGTACATGTAGCCAAAGTATGGTCTGTCATCATCTACAAAAATGTTCATATCTGCTAATACTGGTTATCAATTTTGAAGGTAATCATCTGCTGATGCCGATATTGTTTCTATATTAACATGCATTCCTATGTGAAACACCAAACCTCTTTAGAAAAAAAAGGAAAACAGTTCAGCTCTCAGATTTTAAGATTAGTGAAGGAAAGAAAGTATATGTTGAACATTTTTTTCTCAGGTTCCTATTGCAGCTGTTACAACCGCTCTGTTAAAACATCCGTCTGTTGGTTAAGACTCTTTCATTCTGGGAGTTGGTGTGGAAATGTGGGTTTTGAGGGTTGAGGGATGTGGTGGGTTTCTAGGTGGGGTGTCGGGGAGTGTGGTGGGGGTTTTGGGGTACCTGAGTGTTGCCAGTGGTCCCGCCGGGTCTCCCTCCCGCCATCTTTAATGTGTCAAAAACAAGAAAAGAACAATCAAGAGCAAAATAATAGAAAGAAAGAAGTGTGGGACAAGGAGAGGCTCTGTTAATCACTGGGGGACCAGAAGACTGGCTGAGTGTTAATGGACTGGATCATCGGTTAGCTCCTTCAATGTGTCCCTCATGCATTTTAGACCAAACAACAACAGAGTATTTATGAAGGGAGCGGACTGATGAGCCGTACACTGTGCTGTGTGCCTGGGTGTTTGCTAAACAAATAGCACATAGGAACTGTTTTACTTTTAAGACATCTCCATTATTACACACAGACACAAATGAGACAGCAGACATGGGTCAAACAAGCAGGAGGCAGGGTTAATACATCAACCACTGCCTGACTCTTAAAATTGAAGAAACATAGTAATAACGACGTTTCTTAGGTTTAAAATTTGCGCTATAAAGCCCAGTTCAGAATAAAGATTTGCAGCGATTCAAAACCTGCCATGGCGTACAGTGGGTCAAACTGCAACATTCTGAAAGTCTGTTATTTCACGTCTCTACACTCAGAAAATGAAAGTTCATTTTCATGGCAACAACTCTCTGCACCTCTGTCTATGCTGGTCTCTCAGCTGCATAAGATAAGTATAGATTAAAATGAATAACAATCCAGATCAGGGGTGGGCAAGTGGCGGCCCAGGGGCCAAGTGCGGCCCTCCACATCACTAAATGTGGCCTGCCATTCATTCCCAAAAAACCTCAGCTGTAAATATGAAGAAAACTCATTTATCTGATAGAAATAACTCTATGTAATCTCATGTAAGTTATTTATAACCTCACTTTGCTATTATAGTGTCTAAATGTCTTTGATGAAGCAGTTCACATTATATCAAGTATTACTCAATACTATATTTAAAAAATGGCAGCAGCAAAATATTTGAGCTCTAAAAATTTCAAAAACAAATCTTTTTATTGATTTGAAAATTGCTTCATTGGCTTTAATTCCACGTATATGAGCAAAATTTGCTTGAATTCTATGTCAAGTTCATTTGATTATGCATAATAACTTGTATTTACGTTGTAATATATGAACATTGGTATGTTTATTTTATGACAAATTTATATTCTCATGTTTTGTTTATCCAACATTCTTTTTCATCATCGAGAGTTTCTGAAAATTTGTAACAATGTGGCCCTCAGGCTGGGAAAAATGGTCTTATGTGGCCCTCTTGGTAATTAAAGTTGCCCACCCCTGTTCTAGATCAACAGCTCAACATATGCTATAAAGCATATATTTCACCACTCCCTCTGGATAACAGCCCATGGAAAGTGACCGAGGGCTAAACCTTTTAAACATATCCAGAAGGTGACTGGATGATAGTTCAGTCAATCCCTTTCTTTATAGACCAGTCAGAAGTTGCAGCAGATGGGTGCTACTGCTGGTGTGTAAAGTACAAAGGTGAGCCAGTTTGTACTGCAAACTTTTGTCAAAACATGACGGAAGTGGAGCGAAAATATATTTTCAACCGAGAAATGCTTCCTGTGTTCTCATTGGTTCTTAACTTTATTAAGATATTCGGTCAAGATCTGATGAAACTCCAGCTTAAGTTTGTAGCATCTATGCTAATCCCTGTACTAGCTGTCATGTCCCAGTGTCATCACGCTCATGGTTCCTTCCTCGTCCTGCTTTAAAGGTGCTATGAGGAGAATCTATTACCGGCGACATTAGGACTCTGCTACCCATGAGCACGTGCGGCGACTGTCTTTAATGCTGCATTCCAGTAACCTCGGAACTGGGAGTGACATCATCTCCGACTTATCAGCGTCCCAGTTGAAGTCGGAAAAAAACATGCCGATCTACCAGGCTATTGTTAGCTGTTTTTGGCTCGGTGGTGGCGAGGTTTCACTGAGTTCCCAGTAGGAAATTCTGACTTCGGGGGACGTTCCTGTTGTAGTTTCCTACTCGGAACTCGGAAATTCCGACTTCTGACTACAACTGGAACGCACCAAATGACCCAAACCAAAGCGTGCCTTTCTTGTCATGCTAATGAATGTAGCTCTGACCTTCCTCAGAATTCCGCATTGCTTTACAACTTCTTTTTTCAACAACTTACAGGATGCAAAGCGACGGGGTAATGTATCTCTTTCTAGTTACATAGCGGTAGTTTTTGATGTGTGACAACAAGCAATTTTTGGAAAACTTAGTATCGTAGTTTTGTAGCCGGCTATATATTGCTACTTACAGCCCGGTGCTCTAAGACGTGTCCGAATAACATAAATTTGCTCTAGGTTTACTTGTCTTGTTCCTGAAGTTGAGTATCCAGGCCAGTCCAGCCCTGTCTGATCTGACCGCGAAGCTAAGGAATAGCATTTATAGATAACCTATTTTGATGCTATAAAACTCATCTTAAAGTGTTTATTTCGATCAGGCATATATCTAAAAGTGAGACTTTCTTGTAATTACTTAGAAACTCCTCACAGTCCCTTTAAAAGACTCTGAATGGGCCGTGCCCCTGCAGACAGAGCTCAATAGTTTGTCTTGTACCTTTGCAAAATGGAGCTGCCTGATTACAGACGATGAACAGCTGATGATAACACTGCTCTTCTTGGTGGCAGTTGAGCCATGACCACGATAAACACAGTCTACTGTATATTCCCATATGCTGAATTACGTCTGAATGTAAGATGTGCTTTCTGTATTTTTTTTTTTGTGTGTAACATTTTCAGCAGGCCTGCCTTAAGCTGAAAAGCTCAGCTTTCACAGCTGCAGTGGATCTTTAGGCCAAACTGGGCTTTAGGTTTTCTGAAGCTGTGTTGACCAATGTCACGTGATAAACATAATCAAGACAATTCTCAGATGAAAATCAAAACAGAAATAAGACTGAACAGCAACAACAAATGAACAACATCACTGGATTATCATTTGACAAACATCACACAATAAAAACCATAAATCAAACCAGTTTTTTTAAACTTCAACAGAAAAATAATTTGAACAATTCTAAGTTTGGGTCAGTGGCAAATGAACTGTAATGTGTAGAATTCAAGTGCAAGATAGTTTCTTAAATCATGAAAGAAACGGATAAGTTGAAGGAAAACCAGACTTCTATGAGTCCCCAGCTAAGGGGAATTTGGGTAATGAAGTCAGTTTCTATATTTGATCTTTTAGCTCAATGGGAAATTGTCCATGCCAAATGCCAGCACGACAAGTTTGAATGCTTTGAAATCCTTCTTTCAAGCACAGGGAGCTGTGAGCAAAACTGAGACAGCTACAGGTGTTGCTCCGCTTTATGTCTGTGTTGTGGCGGTGGACTGTTTTTGAAATGTCCTGATGAATCCTTTAAATGTTCAAGGAAGACAATTCTAAGTATTTCATGATAGCAATTAAAGGAAGGCTGAAAGAAAAAAAATAATCTGCAAGTCTCCATTTAACATGGTCACTCTGAACTGCTCCACCTCTTTATCTGTGACAAGTGTTTGTAGCTTGTAAGCTTAACAAGAAGGAAACAAACTGTGCACCATGGAGTGTTCAGCCGTCTGATGGTCGTTTCAGACAGGGTTCTTATGTAGGAACTTCAGATGATGGAGCTTTTGGTTTAAACTGCACACACATATAGTTGCAGGACATTCCTTGAGTCACATGACTGACACTGCATGTCTTGCAATAGTGCACACATTGCAACTGGGATGATAAATGGTTTACTGCCTAATGCAAAAAATTAGTCACTTAAAGCAGATGTGAGCCTCCACCACAAATGGAGAGGCACTATTAGCATTGTTTTTATGGCACCTAAGCAGCTTTTTATATCTTTTGCATTTTACCAGTGTTGGGGCAGAGGTTAAAAACTCTGATCACAACCCCAACAGTTAATGGGGTTTAGCTTCTACTAAGAATATTTCAACAAACAACATGTTTGACAATAATGAAGAGCTGTAAGAGTTAATAAACAGACTTCTGTACTGTCTTTTGGGGTGTCTCCTTACTAGCTTCTGCCTTTATTTTGAAAGCAAAGCTGTGGAGTGGCAGAACGTGTCTGGAGACAAGAAGGTGGGGGGTGAAATGCACCAAACTGCCTCAGCATTGGGAACCAAACCTCTGATGAGTGCAACCAGAATGTGTTGCATACTGAAAAAAGCCACTCCTGTGTCCCGTTCAGCAAGCTCCCCGACCAGCACAAGATGACTTTGCTGTATATTTTGAAAAGCAGAGCCAAACTGCTGCCCAGTCTACGGTATGTTTGGATCTGATCCAGGAGAGAGAGGCAGAGTGATAGAATAATAAAGAGAGAAAATGAGACTCAGTCTGACTTATTTATAACAGTCTAAATCTGGTTGTTGCTATAGCTGCACAGCAAAAGCAGCTCAATGCAGTCGTCTTATATTTTTATTCAGCTATTAACTAATGAAAGTAAGAAGAACACATTTTCTATTTGACTTCTTTGTTTTGTTTTTTACGATAGGCTGGTTGTTTTAAAAGTTCTGCAGATAAGATTTGATGCTTTCTGATCCTTGTTTTCAGAGGCTGTTTGCTCTTGAAGGCAATGTCAGCTTAAACACAAGCTTTTTCCAAACATGCTGATTTATGAGAGTTTGTATACCTCTGAAGTGAAGCTATGGTTCATGTTTTTATGAAGTATATCACAGCTTTCCCAAAAGATCATCTCTTTAAATGTAAAACCAACATGTGCTGTTTTGGTGTGTATTGAGTGTGTGTACTCACGTGGGCAGTGTTGTTGTTCTGGCTGGATCGAGACCTTCGTCTTGAAGTGATACCAATGTTTTCTCCTTTTAGTAGAGAGTGGACAACGTCATCCAGAAAGGTCATCTGGACCATAGAGGGATCTACGTTCTGAGGCTCTAGCACCTGCAAAATCAACCAACTCAATTAAAAAAACATGGATTTTGATGAATGTACTCATTCTGTAAGTGAAGAGTTTCTCCTTAACCTGGAGACAAAGCTGATTTATAGTCAAGATTCAGTTTAGATTTGAAGAGACGTAAACTGATTTAAGGTCCTTTAAAACACTTTTGGTGTGTAACAGAGCGAAAGTGAAACTGTCAGCTCCACCCTGAGTGGCAGAGAGCAACGTCTAGTAGAAGAAGCACTGGTAATTATTACGTTTTGTTTGCTTAATTTCACCTGAAAAGCACAGTTGTTACAGCAATTTAAATAGGCCTCATTGTTTTTGATGATTTCATCAGGGAAAATGTAAATTTTAATCTGCTCTGTGTTTGAAAAAGTAGCAGAATTAACCTTTAGGGCAATAAAGTTACATTCCTGGTGCAGCATTGATTTACTAAATCATAGAGTGAACACCTGATGTGACTTAAACTCTATTTGTGTTATTTTGCCTACTTACAAATTTAGATCAACGTTGCAAAGTTTTTTCAGAGCAAAAAGTTTTGGTATCCTTTCAAATAAAGTTGTTTCCTCCTGTTTCAATTTCATGAAAAATATCTAAAAAAAAGTCAGTAATTGGCCAAACTGAAGTTAAAATGACCAAACTGTTCGATCAATTTGTTGTAAATCTATGAACCTAAAGTGTTTTTTTATCGTCTATTGATAAACCAGTGGCCTTGGTTTTATGTAAGCTATAAGATAAGAGCAGATAAGATAAGATTTTAATGTTTTGATGAAATGTAATGTCTTCATTTTTATGTAACTAAACAATAAAGAAAAGAGGAACAAGTGGGGTTTATATTCATCATTATATGATTGCATGTGTGCTCAGTTATATGATATCAGTTATTGTAACATCACAGCATCATTCTGATTATAAACCTGGAGTTATGCCTCCAAACATTTCTGAGGATCTTTGTTGCCCAGAGAGAGGATGATCACATAACAGTAAAAAAAAACCTAAAACTTTTATACTGAATACAACTGCCTGCTGCTGCCAGTCTGCGCTCTTCGTCACTCTGCAGCTGACTATGGCTTTATGTTTTTTCCTCTGTAACAGCTTCAGAATTTTTCTGCATTTAGAAAACACATTTAAGGAGCTTAACTGCAATTTAAGGGAATTTAAAGTACTGAGCAGCTGAGAATCTTTTGTCTTGATTTAAATACAGTTAAACATTCTGATTCCTCACAGCATTGTAGTGACAGGGTGTTGACACTTTAAGTTCTAGTATCATGAAAGTTCTTCCACACATATTTGCACTCTAACTGGATTGTGGTGAGTGTGCTGATTTACCTGGTCGTTCATAACGACCATGTTTCGACTGAAGAGGTCGTGGTGTGTAATGATT
Organism: Scarus forsteni; assembly: GCA_036419115.1. Classification (NCBI taxonomy): domain Eukaryota; kingdom Metazoa; phylum Chordata; class Actinopteri; order Labriformes; family Labridae; genus Scarus; species Scarus forsteni. The sequence continues at coordinate 6,747,332 of JAZDUH010000414.1, forward strand.
CCAGTGAACCACTGGGTGGCTGAGTCTTGTCTGTACACACGCACACGGTATCCATTCAATGAATAGGGACCTGGAGGAGACAGAGAGAGTTTAACCACCGTGTGCCTGTTTTCAAACTGGTGTAACTGCAACACTTTACTGCACGTTCTCTATGGTTTTGAGAAAATCAACTGGTTTAATATAACAGTGTAACATGGTATGATCCAGAGAGAGCTAAACAAAAGGGAAGACTGTGATTCAGTGGAAGAACTTACCTTGCATAAAAATTTCCTGCACTTTCTGGTCTTTGAGCCAGTTCTTCACTTCTTCATGGAGCTGGTGGTTGTCCCTCAGTACGGGGTTCTGACTGTCCACCTCATCCTGGAGGAGAGAGACAACAAAACAAGTTCAGGATTATGTGGAAAAAAAACCGTCTCTGCCATGTACCGTTAACAGTTTCATTCATTCTTCAATATTTTTCAATACAGCATGGGTCATGACAAAATAAACCTGCAGTTTTTGTGTTGAATAGTTTTAAAGGTCATCTGTAGGCAAAAGAGCAGCAACAGTGAAGGTTAATCTGACTTTGTAGGTCAGCAAATAATATCTTATGGAAATAAACGTCAACATTTGCCTCCAAAAACTTAAGAATGATGTTAATGTTTCTGGAAACAGGAAGTGAAGGAAGTGACGCATCTCTCAAAATGGTACCAATGGATGTGCAAAAGTTTGCTTGTATTTTATTGCAAGTAAAAACTAAAACATGAATCAAAAACGTGGCTTTTTATGTTAATTTTTCTTGCTTTGGAATTAAAACAACTGTTAAAAGGGTAAACAGCCAATGGATAAATTGAGCTGGAGCTTAATTGGTGCTTTTTTAGTCACCTGATCATTCAAAACTTTTCAAAAAGGATTGCTTCCTTCATTATCCAATCCTGTTTTTTTAATTATGCTTCCCTATAGCAACAGCAAAAGCAACTTGAAAAGCACTCGGAGAGCACAGACCTCCGCCAGTGCCACACACACAACGCCATCTTTGTTGTTTGGGCACACTTTGGATTGAGTGCAGAGGACATCGAGCAGAAAGAAGTTAAGTATAAATGCTGCAGAAAGAATGTTTCGATCACTGTCTGTAACACCACCAATTTGTTCCAACATATACAATATTATATACAATATTGTAGAATAATTGTTCATTAATCATAATGTAAGAGCTTCAATTAATCGTGATACTAAAATGAGATAATATCTCCCAGCCCTATGTTACATTTCAAGTTGGTGTGGCTGAGGTCTTTTTCTCACACATTAAAATGACTCTTAACACTTCTCACACCACAGGATAATGAAGTATGGCCCTCTTTAGGACCTCCACATACTTGGGCCCTGCTCAAGATTACTCTTTGAATTATTACCTTTAAATGTGGACCCTGCTTAAGAAACAATTTTGATCAAAATGTTGTCTTTATGCATCAACAATGTTAAGAATGAGATTAGAGGATAATTAATTAGAAAAGCACTGGGAGAGCGCAGACATTCGCCAGCTCCACAGTCCTCTCCCATATTGTGGTTTTCACCATAAATATTAGTCCTGCCTTTATTTCATCTAAATATTTAGACTCCTTGACCATGAAAACATACCATTAGCAATTGGAGTCATAATGATATCTATTTTAGTTCAGTAGTTATTCACCAAAATCGCATTTTTCGTCATAGCGGCCAGACGCTGATCCGGATCAACACCAAAATTGAATCACTTCTTCCTTTTCCCATGCTGAATATTTCCAGAAAATTTCATCAAAATCCATCCTTAACTTTTTGAGTTATTTTGTTCACAGACAGACAAACTCTCCCAAAAACATAACCTCCTTGGCAGAGATAATTAAGAGTTAAGTTTCTTGCACAAAGACACATAAACAAAGAGCCACAACAACCCTAAACCTTCTGACTCGGCCACTGTTCCACTGTCACATTAATTTAGAAACTGAAAAACATTTTCCCTCCAGTGTTTCACAGTCGAAGCTGTATGAAGGACCCAGTCATCTAAGATCTGAAATAACAAACAGTGTTTTGTATGAATTATGAAACCATAAATATCAGCAGAAGAAGGAGGCTTTATGCTAAAATTTGACCGAGTTAAATCACCAAAACCAAAGAATTAAGACTCCAGCCCGTGCCTTACATAAGTCCTCTGCAAACGAAGGCCAGGCTAACTCCAAGGCTGAGTCAGGATGTTATTATGTCACAATCCAACAAAAAGTGAACTATATCTTTAGGATTTGACCTTAACTTAAGACAGAGAGACACAAGATCAGGTGTTACGGTTTTACAGGTGACTGTGCTGACTGGTGACCAATGAATGGTATCATCTGTTGTTGCCTTGGTAACAACAGACGTAGAAAAAGACAACAGCTCCCAAGAGAGCCAACAGAAGCTGATCAAGGCTGTGAGATACATTTCTGATGAAAATAAAAATGAAGAAATATTTACTTAAAGTACCAACACCAGTAAACATAACTATAACTTATACTGTGATAACATCAGGGTTGTGATGGATATAAAAAACACTTTTAATTGAAATAGCAAAAAATGCACATCACCAACATTGTGACCTGGTATTGAATAGTTTAAACATGTAACAGTGAGTGCTTACTAGAGCTTGACAATTAAGTTTAATCTCAATTACAACAACTTCCTTCCACTATTATGAAAACAGGCTAATCAAGATGAAAGATTCCTGTCTTGTGACATGTTGAACTTTTTTTCTTCTTCCATCATCAACACTAGTATTATTTTGTAAGTGTGTTTCATAATCGTGATTTCATTATCTTTCAAAATGACAGAGATTGGGATTTTTGCTATAATCGAGCATCCCTAGTGCTTATGCATTTTCATGAGGACAAGGATTTTTTTGGAAAGTTCAAACATATGATACCATCTACTTTAAATGTGCTATGAGGAGAATCTATTACCGGTGAAACAAAGACTCTGCTACCCATAAGCACGCGCGGTGACCTTCGTAATGCTGCGTTCCAGTACCCTCGGAACTGGGAGTGACATCACCTCCGACTTATTAGCGTTCCACTTGAAGTCGGAAAAAAACATGCAGATCTACCAGGCTATTGTTAGCTGTTGTTAGCACGCCCTGCGTTGTTGTTCACAAATATCACATGAAGAATGTGATTATCACTATGGCAGCATTTTTGTACATATAAGTCTAACAATACTTTGTATACAGCTGATCTAGAGCAACACACCCCAGTCAGAAGTGCAAATAAATTGATTATTACAGGAGCTAAATAACTGTTCACACTGGGGGCATCCTTCTTCGATTGTCAACTCGGGGTTGGTGAGGTTTCACCGAGTTCCAAGTAGGAAATTCTGACTTCTGACTACAACTTGAACGCACCAAAGACGTGACTGAAGCCAAAGCATGTGTTTGTTGTGATAAATGCATGTAGCGGTAGTTTTTGATGTGTGACAACAAGCAATTTTTGGAAAACTTAGTATCGTAGTTTTGTAGCCGGCTATATATCGCTACTTACAGTCCGGTGCTCTAAGACGTGTAATATAAATGATAAAATAATATAAATTTGCTCTAGTTTTAATTGTCTTGTTCCCGAAGTTGAGTATCCAGGCCAGTCCAGCTCTGTCCGACCTGACGGGAAGGCTAAGGCATAGCATTTATAGATAACCTATTTTGATGCTATAAAACTCATCTTAAAGTGTTTATTTCCATCAGGCATATATCTAAAAGTGAGACTTTTTTGTAATTACTTAGAAACTCCTCACAGTCCCTTTAAATAGAGGAAAACTTTAGTTTTTGAAAATACTTGCCTACATGTAGACATAAACTACAAATGCAAGTAAAAAGGAAAAAGGGTGGTGGGGCCTTGCATGGTTGAAACTTTGAGGTTTAAGTAAAATAAGGTCTAGAAACCAAAAAAACTCAAGACTACTAAAAACTCTGTATGATCTGAAACTGCTCATACAGCACAACCCACTGCCTGTGTGTTTCTGACATCTTTGTCAAGTCATCAATCAAATAGCTGCCAATCTTACAATGTGAAAACAAATCCTTCAAAAAATCCTAGATCCTCGTCCAGATTCAGGCCACCAAAAACTAATCTCTTCTTAAAAATACTTGAACATTTAATTATTAGAAACGTTTAATTAAATGAAAAGCATAGACCTACAAAAGTTTAGATACTGACTCCAAATTCCTGCAGAGGTGTTTCAGAAATAGAAAACTAAAGCTCTTTTCCACTCCCAAATCAAATTCTTCAGGAGGTTTATTCTGGCATCACACCAAACTGCAAACTCTAAATCATAAGCCACTGATAGTGTTTGGACAAGAAACAGAGTGTTAGGAATTTTCTAAAAGTTAGAACAGTTACACAACAGTAACATGAACAAACTACCACTGATCAAAATGTTCAGCTTTGTGCTGATGGATTTAAGAATAAGTCTGAGAAACAGCTCACTAACAGACGAGTGCTGGTCAGAGCACAGCAGCAGCCTTTGAGTTAGTAACCAGTGCAAAAATAGTCAAACAGACAAATAGACAAATACATGAATCAGTGTGTGTTTTTAATCATTTTCCTGGATATAACAATATTTTAAAGCACAGGATGATGATAATGACACAGGAAGGATTACAAGAGGGTGAAATGATAAATCACAAAGAGGGTGTGGGTAAGAATGATTTGTTGTTTCATCATCAGTGTAAAGATTTGTGTGTCTGTGCAGTTTTATGGAGGTTACTTTCTTCAAGGTGACTCTGCGCCTGTGAATTATGGCAGAACAGAAAAAAGTTTCCTCACCCTGTTGGGATAAAATACGAAGTCAAACCCCAGCTAGAGTTTTTTTCTGCTTTAGTGTTCCTTTGATCATATTTTAAAGCACTAATGAGTACAAATGGGATTACGGTACTTAAACATAAATAGAAAAGCATTAAAAATGTCACTGGATGGAGCAGAAGTCTGTCTGCATAATGAGCAATACACTCTGCCTGTTTGCAAAGGAAGAGTGAGGCGATCTTGGATACTTAGAGGCAATGCATGGTAAATATTTGCAGTGCCATTACCTCACTTGGTTGACAGCAGTCTGTTTACAGGGTTAAAAATAACAACTTGATCAAGGTCACAGTCCCAGTTGCATTTGCAGATAGAGTAAATCAAACAGAAAACACTGGAGCCTGTGGGTTCATACGAGTCTGACATGTAGATCCTATAAAAGGATCTAACCTTGCATAGACAGAAGTTAAATGTTATTATGGTGTATGGACGACAGGTCGGACAGCAGTACATCCCTGTGTAACTTGAGCTTCTACGCTAGTTTTCTATTATTTTACTATTCTATTCTTATATTACTGTACATGCAGCAATGGGAGCAGCTTGGCGTCAAACTCTGCTTTCTGCCTGAGCGTAGGTTTTATCGAGACAATTATAATAAGTATAATTATAAAGCACCTTTACATACAGAAGTTTACCATAGCAGTGTAAGTGCAGGTAGAGCACCAGCCAATAATGAAATGAACATCAAAAATCAGGCCAACCAGAGAAAGGTCCACAGAAGTCAAACAAGAAACTAAGAACAAGATGCAAACACCAAGGTTTGAGTAGACTAAAGCAAAAAGAGAAACACAGTTTTAGTTGTATAGGTGTACATGATCAAGAAATGAGAAACATTTTATAAAATAAGATAAAACACCAGTGCTTTTCACAGTTGCTATGTGTAAGTGATTAACGGCCAAAATGCCATAACCATCCAATGCAGACTTACACAGAGACGCCTGGGCATAAAATGGTTTGTGTTCTTGTAAGAGTCACAGTTTGTTCTTCATCAACCTCGTTGTAAACAATAAACAGTAAAATGCAATCCAAAGCACAGCAAAGCAACTACACTACCCAGAATCCTAGAGCTGATTCTTCTTTTATTTTCTTTTATGTTCTGGTGGACAGCAACAACCATAAAACGTGCATAACTGCAACCTACTATCCTGAGGTGGGCTTAAGCAAATATTTGTAAATTAGAAAACATCTATGTTACAATCATATAAAAAACAAACACTCTTTAAAATATCTGTTTAGATTCTTGGATGAGAAATGAAAAGTCTTCCCAAACTCAGCATAGTCCAGTTGCCTCATTTTTTGAATCTTCAAGATAACTCTTTAAAATAATAAAGCTGTGTACTTTTTCTGTCCAATTCAACAATCAAGGCGGCTTCTTATTCTGGTCTTAGTAAAAAAAAGTGACCAGTTTCCATCTGAATGGTTAGTGTGGCTAAATTACCATCCATCCACCAGACTGAAACAATGTCTAAAAATGTATTTTACCAAGGTTTTATTTACACTATTATAGAAATGTAAATGAATGAATACTAATATTAATAATGCCAAAGCTGTTGCCACTGATTTATACTGCTGTCCATTTGCACTTTGCAATGTGGGAACAGTATCCAAGATAGACTGGTCAGATTCATACTGCTAATTTTTCCCCAAGTAGTATAATTGTATTTTGGTCACAGTTTAATTGATATTTCAGACAAATGTCACTATTCACAATACTTGTGTGTTAGAGAATTGTCTTGATTGTCATGGCCTGTAAATGTGACTCTCAGCTGCCTGTACTGAAGATTTCTGAAGATGTCTAAAAAGTGTCTGTCATGTGATTTAGCATTATTGACACAACATATTAAAGTTTAATAACTTGGAATAGAGTGTCGAGCTTTAGTCCACAACAAAAACGTACAACTGCATTTCCATTTACAAAGAAAATACTTATTTTAAGTTACAATTTGATGACTTGCTGATGGTATCATACAAAGTGCTAACAGGCTCAATTTATCAGACAGTTGACCAAGAATGCAGGGGGCATACAGGAATCCTGGAGCAGACAAGATCAGGTAACAACTTAACCCTTTCCACCTCTTTCTGAATCTTTTTAATCAATTGTAGTGACTCAAACAGCCTTGTCAGCACAATCAAAAACAGACTGATGTCAAAGTATTCAAAAGAAAGAAAGCACATCAAAAACACACCGTCACATACCTGGTGCACTGATGCAGAGGATTTTATGTCTGCTACACAATACAGTGGTGTCTTTGTGGGTCTGACTCTTCCTGCTGCAGTGTTCTACTTTCTGAGCTCTAAATTAAACCAGCATACACTCTAAAAATAGCGCGTTGGAATGCAGAGCTACAGAGGTCAGCACAAACGTCTCCCATACGTTTTCTACTACAGAGTGTGTACGTCTCATGAATCCTTAAGGCTGCAGTAAAACTCACATGACTTCACTTTGCTCCACAGAACCAAATCTGTAAGTACCATCAATTTGCACACTTGATCTGTCATTCAAGTACAACCTTCATTCACACTGACATGGAACTGAAGTGTAAATAATAAACTGAAGAAAGCACACTGATGAAACGAAGTGCATTCACACAAATAGAATGGATAAGTATTAGCTGCTTCATTTTACGACATGTTTAATATTTATATGTTTCACAAAGAAGATTTCCTTACTTTTACATTTATCTGTTAGAAAATGATGATTGAAAAGTTCTCAGGATTCTGAATTATGGTGCACCAGGCAGTGCTGCTGCCTCAGAGCGAGGTTGCTGGTTCAGCACTAGTCAGGGCTGTCTGTGTGGAGTTTGTTTCCCCAAACATGCACAAACCAGGTACTCCATGTTACGCAGACCAAAAACATGCTCATCAGGTTAACTGGAGACTCTTCTTTGCACTTAAAATGTGTCTGTGTCTATATGTTGGAATGGGCTCCAACCAAGTGGCACTGATAATGGCTGGATGAATATATTTGTAATGGGGATAAAAAAAGGTTTAAAGTAGGGATGCATTATATTATCAGTTTGATACCGGTATCGGGAGAAATAAGCCTACAAATTTAAATATGATATCAGACAACATTTACAGCCGACATATTGGCCACACTCATCGCCAAAACACACAGATGTACAGTATTGATGCATCTTCTCAATCATGGGTCCAAAATTCAAGGGGTCTCATTTTTGCAAGACTTAAATGCTGTTTTTCTAGTTTTAAACCTGTTCCTTGCAAGAATATACTGAAACACTGATAGAAACAAGTCCATTTTTATTATCTAAAGAGCTTGTGCTCTTGACCAGAAATATCGATGTCAGTGAAAATGAATTAAAAATACTGGGAAATCGGATATCGGCAGAAATCCAATATCGCACATCCTTAGTTTAAAGCCCATATTTTGCCTTGACTCCAGATCAAATTAGCAATTTTGACAACTGCTAAAGGTTGTTCACAGCTGTTAAAATAATCTAGTTTTCATATGCAGGGAAACACCAATCCAGTCTTTGGCTAAGACACTGTTAGAGCTCCTAGCACTGTAAGGCTCCTTTCCTGCATCGACCCAGTCCACTTTTGATTAGTTGGCTGGCCTGCCCTGTAGTAATTAGTTAGTTCAGTGCTGCCATGTTGTCAACATCTATGCACTGTGCTTGCCAGCCAATAGGCTTAAACTGCTGGCAAAACAACGGCAGGATGTTACTCTGCTAAATCAATTTATGGGGCCAACAGAACAAGCCACTTTCACGGGCTGTTTGTCTTGTGCATAGAAGTACTCCAGCCTGCAGAGGAGGCATGGTAAATGGCTTAAGGGCATATAAAACTCAAAAAAAGCATGATATAGGCTCTTTAAATTGCTCAAAAGATTAAAATACTAGAAAGTACTGAGAAAAGTAGTGAAACAGGCCTAAAAAACATTAAAGTCAGTTTGCAAATAAACTACAGTTCCCATAATGACATACAGGGGCCAAACCCTCACAGCAGTTGAGAAGAAATGAATGGTATTTGCCATGAGAAACTTCAGTGTTTTTCTGTGAAGTCAACCTGGATCAGCACCAAAACGTCATGGCTTCTTCCTTGGACCAAACCACACCTCTGGTAAAATTTTTATGTATATCCATCCAGTAGTATTTTGCATAATCTTGCAAACAGACAGACTCTGGCAAAAACATAACGTCCTTGGCGAATGAAATTAAATTGACTGAACTTATAGAAAAGGAAGCACTGAAAAAAACAAAAGTTTTGAACTAAACATGTTCATAAAGCATTCACTCAGTCTTCAGTTTACTCCGTTTTTATGATCACAAAAGCACATACAAGTCACAACTAAAGCTTTCTGCCGACCTGTTGGGACAAAATAAACACTGACAGACATCGTGTTGCCATGGCAGCACAGCCATTATGACCAATGATTGGTCTATTTTCATCAGACTAGAGAAAAACAGAATTAGAGCACATACATGTGACTTATTGTGTAGAGCAGTGATGACAGAGGTGTTGTGTAAGGTCTGAGCAGACATCTCCTGCCTGTGATGAGGCCAGTATCAGCAAACAGAGAGGGCCAAACCAATAGTAAACAGGATTTATTATATGCTTCACAACACTGATACAGATACTTCAGGGTCTCCTGATTAACATCCATCATGGTGAAGAGGCTCCATTATGGTCCTCAGACTGTTTCTATGAGTCACACCGACTCGTTCGAGCTCCTCTGTGAATGCAACAAAAGGCCGAGGTAGACACACACGCACAAACAGCAGTGTGACACAAGGACATGTTGTGAGGATAATTAGTAATATAACAAATATGACACACACACACGGTCTTATATATGGAGACAAAGACAGATGGCTTGTTAAAACAGGCCTCCTGTCAGGGACGATGCTTGTTGCCATGGAGACGTAAAGGCTGAGGCAGGAGAGACCAAACTGTGGGAGAGTTTCTGATGTTGTTGGTGCCATTATCCTGCTAAAATGACTTGTCTGAAATGTGTGGAGGCTGCTTGTAATTCATGGAGAGTACAGTAAAGAACACACTGTGTGGCTGTGGGCTGGAGTATAATGCTGAAACTGTGTGGATGTAACGCCATGTTTATGATAATTATAGAAAAAGTACAAGGGCTGAATTTTTTAGAACCAGTTGGACACTCAAAGTCATGCAGAGGTCCCAAACCACAGGCACATCTTGTTTCAGGCTTCAAGGAAAAGGATAAATAACTAGTTTTTAAACCAAAGTATATGGCTGCTTTCAGTGAACACGGTTTGGTTCAGTCGCAATTGTTTTGTTTTTTATGCTGCTCTTTGTCAAGCCATCCAAATTAAAGCTGTCACTTTCCAAAAACCAAACTCAAACGAAGATAAGTTGTGAACCACTTAATCCAGCAAATCATCAGTCAATGCTCTCTGGACCTCAACAACAGCTGTGTCTAGTCTGTAGGAAACCAAAATAGGACACTTTGAGGAAAAGAGAACAGACAAGCGGACAATAACGGCTGCAAAACATTTGAGGAGCATTACGTGGAAGCACTTTGGGCTCCATTGTGCGTCAATTATGTGCAAAGAAACTGATCCACTATGACAAAGCTTTTACTATAGCTATGTTTGCTTCTTGCTGCAGCCTTCTTGCTTCCTGGTTGCCTGGTTTTCTGGTTGTTTAAGTCTGTGTGACTAAACACAAAGAACATGCTCCATTCTCCTTTGTGCACTCCCCACACATCAGAATTTCTGTTCTTAAATACTGAACATTTAACATTTATGATCTGAAGTTCATGGCAGCACCAATTATCTTCTGAGACAATTCTAGAGGATAAAATGACTCTTAACACAACTCATACCAGAAGACAATCAGGGAAGGTACCTCTTCTGTCCACCATATAATCAGGTCTTGAACAATTTGGGTTGGAAGCAGGGATCTGAGGCAAAATTTAGGGAGATTATCTTGTATTGTATACCCTGCTTCAGACTGTGTAGGTGTTTGCTTGCCTTTTTTTATGGAGCCAATCCTGTCCAACACATTTTTTACAAAACAGATGATCCCTTTATTTATCCACACTTTTAATCATAAACAACTGAGAATAATCCATCAAAAGCACTAAAAGGAACTAAAAATCTTGTTTTTTTCATCAAGTTCTATTTCATGTCTGTAGTAATCTGTCAAGTGTAATCAAAAAGATGTACCACAGGGGGTGCTAGTTTGGCGGAGTGTTAGCAACTAGGCACCCCATGTACTTGCTTCTGCCGGTCCAGGTTCGAATCCCGCCTGTGACCAGTTTGCAGAGTGTCTTCCCCTACTCTCTCTCCCCCTTTAACAAGCCTATCCACTGTCTCTCTCCTATCATTAAAAGGCAAAAGTGCCCAAAAAAATACATAATGTAAAAAGATGTACCACAGTTTTTGAAAAAAAAAATCTATTCTAAAAATGGTTTGGTTTTTGTGGGTAAGTGTATCTTTGTTTCAACAGAGGCTGTGAAACAATCTGCATTGCTTCAGGAACACAAATTGACATGAGGTTCATGGAAGGTTAAAGCTTTAACACATGACTGCAGTCCCACAACATCACATGACAACAATGAAGCAAACTTCTTTAACAGACAGCTTGAGCAGTGAGAAAATCTGCTCAGTAAATCCTTGACTAAAATGTCTTCTTCTTTAGGTTAATAAAGATTAAATCTGTAGATGCTACCTGCACTTCAAATGTTGAAGCCAACGTTAAGTGACACGTCCCGCAGGAGCCACTGACAGCCTGGTATCACGTGTAAGAGGATCCCTCCACATCCTGCATCAGTGTGAACTGACACCACAGGTGTCTGACTGAGCATGTGTTTGGGTGTGGATGTGTCAGCACATGACATTTGTCATAGTAACGTGACACTGGGATGAATATATAGGTATGTGGCAGCAGGGAGGAGGGGGAGGGGACACAGAAAGCCAGACTGAAACAGACAGAGAGATACAGATAGAGAGAGAGAGACAGAGAGCTTTGTGCTTGGAGCACTGCAGGGCATTAAGCCATAAAGTTTCACTGAGCGAGGACTGTCAGCTGAACAGCATTAAAGGAGAGAGTGTGTGTGAGGCAGCTGCTCACCCCTCCTCACCCTATACTCCTCCCAGTCTTGGCTTCCGCTCCTCACAGAAATCCCCTCATCATATAGAAAACATTGTACTGCTTTGCAGATGGAACAACACTCAGAGTTAGACCTACAGTGTGAAGAAATGAAAAAGGCTTCAATATAATAGGTTAGTTGGGTTATAATAGGTTAGTGTTGGCTGCTGTTGCAGTGAACATAATGCTGTGTGTGTTTTAGATAACTACCTTTGTACGTTTATAAGATCATTACCATCTTAACTAGCAGTCAAAATCAGCCCTGTCTAAAATACAAAGTTGGAAAATTTGACAATTCATGCCAGTAGTCACTGAAGCAATCACTGAAGCGAGAATCACCCTCAATTTTTAAATTAGAAAATCATCTCAGTTTCCAGTCCACTGCTGATTCTGTTGCTTTGTAATCCACTTGCAGAACCCATTGCAAACTTCTATTACGTACAGACTTTAATCCAGTCTTAAATTTCAGTTGATACAAGCAGAATAAAAGACAGCTAACTCAGTAAACTAATTAACACAACATCACATAATGATACATTTGAGGTGCGGTTGGGTACGCCATTTGAAAGGTCCAGGGTTTGAGCCCAGCTCTGGCTGTCATGTCATTGTGTCCAAGGGCAAGACACTAAACCCAAGGTTGCTCCAATTATGCTATAATAGAACCATAAAATCTGTGATTTTTTTCCACATTCTGTTTTAATTTTTGAGAATTCATACACAGCATAAAGTAATGAAATGGAATTACTTGCTCTTCTTCTACTTGCTGGTCCTCACAAATCTTTACGGGTCCAGTCAACAGTATGCTGACAAAATGTGCTGAATATTTGATCTCCTTACACATAATAATCATTGGAAAGCTGCTCTACCCTGTCAGCTGGGAGTTCGTAGCTTCTTTGCTGACTTAGCAGGTGTCTCAGACGGCCGCTTCAACATGTTTGCATTGTTAATGAGAGGAGGAAGAGGGGGAGGGAAGTGAAGTGTACACTGTCCCCAGCCTTAGTGACCCCCTTGGAGCATTTTCCCGAGGTGTTTGCTCTTTTTTATTCAGAAAAAAGCTTTTAGGTAAAATGTTGGCCATCTCTGTGATATTCCATGTTTAAATTTAATTCTGCTTTTCATGTTCATTTCTGTGATTCTGTCCGTTATTCCATGATGGCTGACATTATAGGGTTCAACTACAGCAGCATGTAAAAGAGTATGACTTAGTGAGGATGTGCTATGAACAACTTTCATGGAAATTTAGAACCATCAGAGTGAATGGGTGTAAGTGAGTGAATGAGATCTGCCGTGTAAAAAGCACCAGATCATCACGATGTGTTTAAACAACAGATGCACAAGTTTAACATCAGTACCAGCTGACACGAGCCCTTTTCACAAACATCAACCACCTGCATAAGGATAAACTGATGTCAACTGTTGATGTTTACTGTTGTGTCACATCAAGAGAACAACACGCACACATGCTGCTAATTCAGAGTTTTTAAATGGGTCACTTTCAGTGTTTCTGAAGAATGAAAAAATAGTTTAACACATAATAACTGTATCCAAAATGAAAAAAATATGACCACATTCAAGGTACAGGCAGTAAAATATTGTTTACCACTTTGAATTTGCTTCATTTTTCATTCAACAAAATACACTCTGAGCAGAGTAAAGGAAAATGTAAGAGAAGAGCTCTGTTTTTATCAACAACCATCTCCTTTTGCTTCCTCTTGAAAATAAAACCTTCAATGACTCATACTGCTCCTGTGGTTTGGACCGATTGCCTAACCCCTCTCGTCACATAAAAGCTTGTGGGCTGAAGTAGCTGGGGTAGAATATGGCGGGTTACAGAGACATGTTTGGATGTTCTGATTTTAGGGGGATATAAGCCTTCTTAGACAGCTACTGGCACCGCAAAGAGGGAGAAGTCCTGTTACCACAGACTTTTAAGTACACTTCCATGCAGAGTTGAACAGACTAAGAGGCATTTAAAATCAAAACAGCAGAATACAGGCTCTTTAAAAGCATATTTAAACACACAGTGTACGGATTTTTTTCAGGAACAAAATGAACTTAAACAATATATGATGTTTCTGACTGGACCACAAACACATCACTTACATCAACTGTCTTAGTTAAGGTTAACAATATATAGTTTTAGCATCACAACTGCATGTGAACAGGCACAAAAGCTGAAAGCAATGTTAGAAAAGGATTCAAATGATGTCATGCTGCCATTTATGTGTTGTTTAATTGAAAGTGAAACTGCCAACTAACGTCTACATTATCATTTCCGCTGACTTCCTCTTAAAGTATGCAGAACAAAGAGGATGCAGAAAAGCAAAAAGATCAATGATGATGATTGTTTGATGAAGCCGTTATCTATTCTAAACTGGATCAGTTTTCAATTCCCCATCCCTACCATCTACTCAGGCTGAACAATATAGCGTTTTCACATTGCAGTGATATAAACTCCTGAACAATACGGACATCCGAGCATGTGTAATTTGTCTTTGTGACTATCATAAACGGACTTGGAGACTTTCATCTTTTTTCCTTTTTGGTCTTTCATTGTCTTTTCATCATTACAATGAAAATATCGATGCACTTCATGCTATACTTCATGCACATCTAAAAACAGACATTTAAAAGTACAGTCAACAAAAACTGGCTTATCTCTTAACCAGCCACAGATGCTCATTTGCACCAAAAGTTACGCTTAAAGAAATTTTAAATATGGGGCTGCTCAGGGAGAATTTACTTTGGCAAACATGTTAATATGTGAAACAGGCAAATGTAACACCTCATGCAACATCCTTACTGTAAACCTGAACCTTACTGACAAACGTTGCTTTGTGGACGAACAGTGCTGTCATATTGTTAATATTGCTTATGTTAATAGTGTAAAGTTCTTGGCCTTATTTATCGTCTCATTTCTACTTAACTTGCTTATTTTCTTCTTCATAAGGGAGTTGATATGCTTTTTTTTTCAAGTTTGCTTATGTAATTTCTCTCTTTTCTTCAATTTTTGATTTCATTTATTTATTATGCTCTTATCTATTTAAATGCCTTTATTTGATAGTCCCACTGCTATACTGTGCAACTCAATAAGCAACTCAAACAACCAAATTTCCTCTTAGGGAGTAATATAGTATTTCTGATTCTGAGCATAGTTCAGGCCAAACATAAGCCGCAAGCTTCTTTGTCAAGCTTACAAAGCAAAATGACACAGCATTTGAGAGTTAGAGGAGATATTTCATTTTTTACAATATATATTTCAGCTGGAAATAATATTTTAATACCAACTTTTGTAATATTGCTAAGCCCTTGTTTCAACTGGCTGAAGTGAAACAACATTTTGGGGATGTATCACAGTTTTTTTTAGAGGATTATTGATCATCAGTGGCAGCAGAAGCAGACAAGTGGTTGTGGATGATTAAACCTGAAGATGTTACAAAGCATATTTACAAGGGCTGGCTTAAAAAAATCAATTTAATAGATTTAAATCGATTTTTCTTTAACTGGTTCATCATCGATCCATAAAATCCTAAGATCGATCTTTTAACTTGGGTAGTTTTTTCTTCTTTGGATGTGCAGAGAAGCAGCCTGTGGTACCAACCCTGCTAGTCTCGTGTGATCAGCGTTTAGTGCTGCTTCCTACTGAACAAGATCTCATGAGATGTTACTGCAAACAAACATGGTGGAAGCACTATATGGGCCCCACTGGCAAGTTTAAAAGCTGATGTTTGGATGTACAGTATTTTAGATTTAACAAGTACAAAGGAAAATACAAGTTGTACAAAAAACAAGTAACATGCAGAATATGCATTAATGCATATCATTAAGATATGATTAATGTAACTGCTTTGGGTTTAGTTCTTCATGTTAAAAGAATTTTTAATGATGTACCAGGTCAAAAGGTCACTTTTTAAATTTACAGCACTATTTTAAAGATATCCCAGACTGAATAAATATCGAATTGAATCGTGGATCGAAACGATTTAAGACCTTGTTGTGTCTCTCTAAAATTGAGCGTTGAATGTCGAACAGCAGCAACACTCTCTGGCTGGCACCATCACGGTCCAGCATCTACAGCACCACACTGTCACCAAGCTGTCTGTGTGCAGTTCGGTCAAACTCTTGAGTCAGCACAAACAGTTTTATTCTCCACCTCCTGTCCCCCAGCCCCCACACACACTCCACAACTTTCTAGCAACACACTTGCACACATACACACTCGAGCAGCAGGCTGGGTTGGCCCACTAAACAGTGACTTCATTGTACAGTTTATGCCAAACAGATTGTAGCCCCCTCCCCCTCTTTCTCGCTCACTACCTCCCTCCTCTTCCTCCCTCCGCTCTTCCTGTCCAACTGGAAAAACAGAGAGGGGAGTGGCCTCGGCTTCACTGCTCAGAGTGTGTGTGAGTGTTTTTACTGCTCTGGGGGGTTCAAAGGTCCCCAGAAGAATAGGCAGCTCTGTGTGGGCACGGCTGATTTAAAATGGAGGAATCTGAGTGTGTCAAAGTGTGTGTGTGCTGTAAGATGTGCCAAGTGGAGAGTAAGACTCCCACTTCACTCTCAGTTGGCAGCGTGCACTGCTGATGTGAGTGTGCGGTCTGGCAGGGAGTAGTGATTGGGTCGTAGGGCCGGGGGATATGGACCATTAAATCATATCTCAATATTTCTGTACTGAGTGGTGATGCATGATACGTATCCTAATGTATCAACTTCATGTTTTTCTATGAAGCTGATTTAAATCACTGATTTAAGCTTCATAGATACATGGGCTAAAACATACATTGTTTTACATCTCAACTGCAGCATGTGTATGTGCAACTCAGCACCGTATTCACTACTAAAATCATCTTTTTTTGTTTCCTGGGTAATTTGCGATAAAAGTCTGTCTGACATCATCTTTAATGGTTGTTTTTTCTTCTGTTGGCCATGTTTTAATCATAGAAACACTCATTATGCATACAGTGCTCAGCATAAATGGGTACACTCATTCAGATTTGTCAGAAAATCTTGAGTTTCCTTTCAAAATCATCATTTTCTTGGCACACTATACCACAAAATACTCCCCCCAAATGTGGAGCATTGATTACAAACAGGATGTTTTTAAGTTGCACACAAAAAAGTATTTTTTTCTTAATTTAAGATCAGGACGAAAAATAAATACATCCCAGTCAAACAGTTCGGAGCAAAGCTAAGTTTAAGTTATATTACCCTTATTTTTATCTTATGGTAAGAAAAACATGTTATCTTAAACTCAGCTTTGTCAGAACATTGGAAATTGTTCTTATTTATGTTGGGCATTGAGTATTTCTAACAAGGGGTTCCCAAACTTTTCATCTCATCATTATATAAAAGTGTCAGAGGAGGAGGGCCTCATTGTGACTGAAGGAGTTAAAAGACTTTAAAGAATTTTCAAGATAATCAAACATGTCACGAAACTACAATGACAGCATCATGGATTTAACTTAGTTTTTTGTATAAACTTCAACAGTGATGGGTAAATAATCCTTAAAATTATTTACAACTTTCTTTGCAAATAAAAGATTTTGCACCACCCTTTTATTTTTGACAGACCCCTAGGTGGCCCTAACCCACACTGTCCATCCTCATAGACAACCACAGACACTCACCAGAGCATAACTCTGACCTTTTAGAGGTCTGGAATATGAGGCTATGAGTGGAAAATATTTGCAGAAATGCAGCTAAAAAGGTCCAACATTGATCTGGAAAGTTCCCTCCAAATATCATCCAGGCCAAGTAGGAACCCGTTTAACATCTCTGTGACAAACAAATACATACAAGACACCCAACACTAAGGAAATATTTTGATTAACACACAAAAAAATAAAGACAAACTCCAACAAACTGTCAAAACTGCGATCTGGATAGATTAAAAAAAAGTAAAAAATCAATTACTTTGATTGACAGCGATATAAAAAGTGTAATAAACTCAATCATACCATGTCATGTTTTAAACTAAAAGATAGAGAGCACTGTTAAAGATGCAAAAATACACCCAATTTTCCAAACACTGCCATCATACACATCTATTTTACACAACTGGTCTACCAAGATTTCCATGTACAACCATCTCACAGATCTACAGGAAATGGTCCGAAAAAGAGCAGATATCCTGTGAGAGGGAGTTCCTGGACAACAATATCTTAATGAAGACAGAGGAGAGGAGAATGTCCTCAGTGATTTAGGATGACAGATGAGCAGTAGCAGTGGCTAAAATACCCAGCCAAGCTATTGAGAAGACCATTTCTGAAGGCCTAACTCTTCAAATCCTGAAGCAGATGGACTTCAGCAGCAGGAGGCCACATCAGGTGAGACTCCTGTCAGGTAAGAACAGAAAGCTGAGGCTACAGCTCACACAGGCTCATCAACATTGGACTACAGCCATAAAAACCCTTCCCTGGTTTATGTGTCTGGACTTCTGATGCAACATTCAGACTTTGGCCTAAACAATGTGAAAGCATGGATCATGTACACACACTGACTGAGTGACTATTGCTGCTGACCACAGTGGACCCATCTTTGCTTAAATCATCCTTGAACTGATTTCCTTAACATGCCAATGAGTTTGCTATTGTGGCCCCAAAGTCACCAGGTATCAAACCAAAACAGCACCTTTTGGATGTGCTGGAATAGGAGATCTGCATCATGAATGTTCCGCTACAGATCTGCAGTAACTGGGTGATGCTACCATATCAATATGGACCAAATCCACAAGGAATATTTCCAGCACTTTGTTGAATCCAAGCTGCAAAGAATTAAGGTAGCTCCAGTTACCTGGTGGTTGATGAGAGTATATGTGCAGTTTAGACAATGAACAGGAGTTTCCCTGCCGAGTGACATGATTAAAAACAACTAATTACTTTACACTAGGTGTTTAGGAACTCTAGTTTCATAGCAACAACATCAGACTAGTATCAACATAAACATGATTGTATTTCACTTAAAAACAAAGATGCTCCCTCAGTAAAATAAACTATTTATAATCCAGCACTCAGCCTGCACATTAGACATAGTATCATGGGGCATTCTAAAAACAATGTTCTTATGAGTATTAGACATCTAACCAGACAAACCTAACTAGCTGCCACACATATCCATGAGGAAAACTTCATACCTAAAGGGCAGCACCTTGTCCAAAACTTAAATCAGGTTGAAATATATATTTTTTCAAGAACTGCTAGGTTGTGTTCATAACCACTAGTGTTCAAATTGCTGGTTTTATACAGACAGCCCCAGATAGCGCTGTGCTCTCAGTCTGTCCAACAAGCTTTGTTAGACATCTTTTTGTTCAGCACTTCATTCAACACCAATGGATAGAAGTAGCTAGAATACATAAAATGTGATCATTGTGCAGAATAAGCTATACTAATGGGAATAGCAGCGTCAAGTATTTTCTGCCAAAGGCAAAGCCAACATCTAATGGCAGACCAAACTTCTGTCCACATTATATGTCCTCGAAGAAATCATCTAGCACTCATTTATGTTTTAATTCCATAAATATCTGCAATTAATTACTGAAAAACAGCCTCAATACTCATTGAATATTAATCTCCCAAATTGAACAAGTATTGATTTAAAACTTTGTTGAATTGATACATTGAGCAAATATTTGAGCTTAAAGAGTCACATTTCCAAAGTGTGGGACTAATAATAAGAGAAAACTGTAATGCAAAATCCCCCAGCCCTAATAACTTCTGTTGCCTGTAAAATGCAGGGTTCATCTAAAGGTTTAATGAAATTGTCAAAGTTACACAATTTGCAGCTGCTTATGGACTTGAACATTCTTCAGTACTACTAAAAACATGTAAACCTCACACCAGTGCCCAGCCACATCATTTGTGAGCCACTGCTTTATCATCTAATAAAACAGAATTATGCATCTTCAAAACTCAATGTTTTCCCATCCTATAAGGTCATGTGTGCTATTTTAGAAAAAAAAGCTTATCAAAAAGTAAGAGGTGATATCCACGTCGTCCTACTTCATCATCATTTACACACACAGAGAGTCCTTGTGAGTCACAGATTGAGCATCAGCTGCAGTTCCTGTCCTGTACTCAAATACCAGGACACCGAGTGAGTTTATTATCTTTGAAGTGACATGATCTACAAACCTGCTGTCTGTGAGGCATGTGATCAAACACAACAGAGATTTTGGTCTGGAGTTGATCGAGCAAAGAGGAGTGATAACAGCAGAGTTTAAAGACCTCCTGCACTGTTTGAAGAAACAAAATTGAAAATTTTATCCCTGACAGAGTATTTTTCCTTCATATGTAATAATACCAAACACAGGCTACTCTTAAATCGATTTGTGTGTGTAGAAATCTACCACATAGAGCTGACTGTACAGTTCAAACTGTTATTTCTCCAGCGCTGGAGCGTTGGAGTGTGTTACAGAAACTTTCCTGGATGTGATCCATTTTGTTTTAATAAGTGCCAAACAGATCGTAACTTTCTCTGCTGTGTCTGAGCCGTGGTTACATAATACTCCCTGTTTATCTCTACGAGTTTATCTGAGGGCCATGATGTTTTTTTACTGCCCCCTCAGTCGATGGTTCTTGGTTTTAAAGCGTCTCAGCGAGTTAGATGTTCACATATACACGGCTGGCTGTGTTTGGTGGGAACATTAGTAAAGGGAGCAGAAAAGGGCTGTAGAGACGAGTGTAGCGCTGGTGGACTTAAACAGAGCTGTGAGAGATGCTCTGGATGTATAAACAGGATATCTCCAGACAATCATATTGTGTTTAAATTAAACAGTTTACATCTATATGCAACACTGCGCTGACACTGACCAGATCCTCACAGCAACATCTTTAAACCCTAAACTCTACAGCGTCTACTGGGCCCGAGTGTGTTTGAGTGAGTGTGTGGTAGACTCCAGGTCATGCTTGACTCCATGGAGAGACAAATAAAGTCGACATGCTGTCACTGACACAGATATTAGGGGTGTGTGTGTGTGTGTGTGTGTGTGTGTGTGTGTGTGTGCTGGAGAGAGTGTGTGTGCTGTGGTAAATAGGACAGGACACTGGGGATCATGCAGACAGAGTCCTGAACCAGACCAGGCCATAGCACAGAAACCAAATTAAGATCGTCATGGCTGCTGCTGCTTTTAAATGCATGGCATGTAAGAAAGCTAATTTAATCTTTTATTCTGGATTGAACAGACATGCTGAAAAGATTTAAACAAAACAAAAAGCATATGTTGCTTTAAGGTATAAGTCTACCGACAGCTATAACTCTCAATGACGGTGATAAAGGCCAGTGATGCCTCAAAGAGAAGTACTTTAGTCAAAGTCACAATTTGGCCCTATATGCAACCACTGAATCAAAGATAGATAAATATCGAAGACCTCATTTGATATTTAAGCACATTTAAGGGATTTTTGAACAACTGGAGAGGAACAGATTAGAAAGTCTTCAGTAAAATGTCTGTAGTTTTCTCTTAACAGTGTTTTCTCACAAGCAGTCAAACCCTATAGGCCCCTTCATAGTGGAAGTTAGAGACATAATATTCACATTCTGCCTCGACTGTAAATGTTGCTGAGGTGGAGCTGGTCGATAAAGTTGTTCAGAGGTAGTAACAGAGGCATAACAAGGTGACATGGGAGCACACAGAGCCAGCAGGGAGGGCAGTTCATGAAACTATGCATCTTGAATAGTTTCACGATTCAATTTAATTACAATTATTAAGTTAATGATGCAATATAATAATGCATGATGATGCAACACAGTGAGTCGTATCCTTGATTTATAGGGTAAAAATACTAGCAGTAAGATAAATAAGAACTCCTTTTTCAATAAGAAAGTGCTTTTGAGGTCAAACCCAGCAAAAATATATTTTTATTGCAAACCAAAATACATGAATTTCATCATTTCATCTTTCCTTTACTTTTTTCTTCTTCAGAAACAAAACTGATCCCGCAGTCTTGCTGGTTATTGACTCTTCAGTCTCTTCAGTTATCGACACCCCTGTTGGTTAACTGTCTGACATTACAAGCAAGGCTTTGTCTGTCATGCTCCTGTAAAGCTGTCACCCTGTTACTTGATGCCAGAGTAGTGGTTTCTGATTTTTGTCTGTCCTCACCTACATGTGGAATAAGGCATGCTCCACTGACCTTGGATCTCAGGCTGCATTTACACGGACAAATCCGACAAGCTTTCATTGCATCTTGGCCTTGCATCTACATGGAAAGTCGTTGAAAACGTAAACTTTTGAAAACAGGCTCCAGGGTAGAAAGTTTCCAAAACGCTCTCCATGCAGCCCCGTGTAAACCAGCATCGGAGCGTTGCAGGGTGAAATGCCGGCGTCACAGCATGCACAGAACTCTTTCAGATGAAGGCGGTGCACGCTTACCAGGAACAACAACAGCTTCGGCCGTCAGCCGAAAAACGTGTGAGCCTCTTACTGTGCTCGGTTTGTTATCCAGTCAAAACCATCCAGACAGATTTGTTGTCTAAACTGATTTGTTGTCCAGAAAAGAAACTCCTGCGTCTCTGTGCGTCTATTCACCATTGTTGTTTGACACTACAGTGGATTAACTCGTCTCCAGTGTCGTCGTCTGAATGCAGAAGAATTTGAAAACGCGAAGGAAAAATCTTTGCGTCTTTAAGTCAGGAGTTTCCATGTAAACATAGCCTTAGATGCGGGAATAACGTCACATCCCAGTAACACTCATTCCTGTAGTGAGATGGTAAAGCTGGGCTAAGATAGTCCGGTGCTTTCTCAGTAAAGTATCTCATTTTAAAACTCAGACAATCCAGCTGACGAGATCAAATGGAACTAATCAAAAGCTTTAGGTTCTACTCGAGATCTTGTCTGTGAACTGGACTCAGTGTGGCAGTAGCTGCCTGAAGCAGCCAAAATATTTGATGATTAAGCAGCTTCAGAGTATTCCTTCAGTTTTACACCATAAGGCATTCATATTCATAACAGCCTGTTTATTCACATGTTGAAATGATGACGTGGCAGCACAGGAGGACATGGCACAGACTGACATGTTCACACAAAGCCCCCATGTTGGCTCCACCGACCAATCAGGCTTCTGTTACACATTTGTTTCTACCTCCATGTCAGCAAAGAGAAGGGAACAAGTTGCCCTGATTACACTTTGTGGTTGGGCTGAACTACTTCTGGAAAAGATCTAATTGGGATCTTTCTGGCAGATATTGCGATTTCAATTCAATTTACAATTTTCTTCTAATCAAGCTTCAGTGCAGTGTTCACTATGTTTACAGTAAAGACAACAAGAAGCAAATCAATGATCGAAACACCCATCACACATTATTCATCATCTAATATTGAAGATATATGATCTGTTTTTATTATTTAGGGGATTATACAACTTCTCCTGAACAGAGGCTTTGTGTTGTTGACCTGCTTACCAGCAAATGCAAATTGCCTGCAAATGTGTAAAATAGTTTGTGTAACGTATTTGACAACAGATTCTGGATCAGTCAGGAGTGCTGCAAAAAAGATGAAGCTTTGGTGATCTCATAATTGAGTTGTCTGAAATTGGGATTTCGATCTGAAAATGATAAACCATTCAGCCCTGTTTATGGCACTTGTATTGAAGGCAAACAGTAGCAGTGTGAACAAGCCCATGAAGGTCTGATAGTACCACTGAAGTGTAGAAATGGATCTGTATATAACTATAAATAAATCTATCAACACTTCTGTCGACATAAGATCCTTTCTATCACCACAACAATAAACTGGCTCTGGCCTTACAGCACTCAGGCAGGGGCCTTTAAAGGGGTAGTTTAGTTTTTCTGAAGTGGGTTGTATGAGCTCCATAATGTCACTCAGTACATTAGATGCAGGAGAAAGTTCTCTCCTCTCCCTCAGTAAGCCACAGTTTGTAAAAGTTTGTGACGCAGAACTAACCGCAATCAGTGAAGTATTGTACAGAACACAAAGGGTAGTTTCTCCGCCTACAAGAGCGCCCATCAAAAATGAATACCACAGTTTAAGAGGACGCTACCTAGAAATTCTCTTTAGTGAATTAACTTTTTTGAAAAATACAGTTTATATGGAACTAACTGACTCACATCACATAGTCCAGATAGTCTGTGGCTGCATCACTAGGGATGGGAATCAAAAACCAGTTCCAGCTGAAAATCGTTAACAGCTCCATCGAAGAATCAATATCAGGATTTTTGTGATCAATTCCCTTATCAATTCCTTTCACTGACAGGGTTCAGAATTGTGGCTCAATTTTTTACAAAATGCACCTACTGCACAACCTTAAGTGAGTGGAAACACCAGCAACTTGCAGAAGCAGTTATCTATGCTGTGACATGTGTTTGACATTGTTGACACTGAAAATCTACAGGCCAACATCTGCCCACATGGAAAACCTGCAGGAATCAATAAGGGGATTGTTAAAGAATTGGATGGATTAGCATTAGATCATTAATAACATTGGTATCGATAAAATCTTACCAATTCCCATCCCTATGCGCAAAGCCGGCCCTACCACTAAGCAGATTAAGCGCCTGCTTAGGGCCCCGCGGCCGCTAAGGGGCCCCCACGTGGTACAAAAATACTATTCATATTTATTTTGTTGCAGTGATTCTTTTTTTCTATTTATATTTGTATTCATGTTTTAACTCTACTCCTTTATAAATACTATTCATATTTACTTTGCTGCAGTGTTATTTTTTCTCATTATATTTCTATTCATGTCTAACTTGTTTTTTGGTATAAAATAAAAATGTCTTTTTACAGTTATTACCTTGTTCATTGTGTTTCTGCTTAGTAGAACAGTTAGAAGAACAGAGTTAGAAGTGTATTTGAAGGAATCCCTTATTTATTTATCTTCCATTAGAGTGGAATTGCATACATTTTATTTTACCCTCAAGGTTTAAGTGGTTCATTGGAGTTAATGTCATTTAAAACTTCGACACTGAGGAGAATTCAGACAGTAGAGGAGCAGTTACTAAACTATGGCCATCATGTTCATAGAGGGAAAAATTTAATTAAATTGGTTTATAATAGAATACTGCTTTTGTGTTCCTTAACTGTCCATAATTTGCAGTGTGGGGCCCCCAAAAGATATCCTGCTTAGGGTCCCAAGATTTCTAGGGCCGGCCCTCCCTATGCGTCACAAACTTTAACAAGTTGTGTCTGACTGAGGGAGAGGAGAGAGCTTTCTACTGCATAATGTACTTCGTGGCCATATGGAGCTCATTCAACCCACTTCAAAAATACTGAACTATCCCTTTAACAGCTGGCCACAAAACACTGAGTGACTTCAGGCTGATACCCTTACTTCTTATTTACAGTTCATGGCCCAGTGTCAGAGAAACAACAAACATATCTGAGTGTTAAGGCTCAGACTGGCCGTCTAATGCCACCACTGTTGATCACAAGTGTAGTGAGGGTGGTGCATCTGTGGTGTCTGAGCACGACTGAGTCAGAGCTCTGACCACAGAGACCGGAGTCATCAGAGGACACGGTGACAGAGGATCTGACCTGTGATTGGCTGTGAACTAAATAAAAATAAAAATAGCCGTCTCTCTCGTGGTATTCAGTCGGCATAAACATAAACTGATGGCTGCTGGTGAGAGAGCGGAGCTGTCTCCCCATCTGGTTGACACCGAGTGGAACACGGTGTTCCAGCCAGCACAATACACCAAGCTGTGTTCAGCTGCAGAGATACACACACTCATCAAACACACAGTCCAGCAGCAGAAGGACAGATCCACAGTGTGAACTACAGTATCACTGAGTGTGAGTGTAATTCATGAGTCAGTAATGAGCAGTGGTGTGTAAAAGCACTCAGAGGACAGACTGCACACTCACGTGTTGGCTTTAGATTCACATTAAACCCTGGCACCGTCCCATCCATATGGAACAGTCTGAATGCTCGGAGGAGCCGGCAGCACCCCATTGCTGCACGATCAAGCCTACAACTAATTATGAATGACTAATTCTTCATTAGCACATGAGATCCACTTACAATGTGTAATTCTGCCAAAAGACTACATATTCATAGCTCAGCTTTGGCCACCAGAAAGCTTTTAGTGACACTGAGACAGAAGGTCACTTTGGCGTCCTTCGTTTTATCTGCACTGCTCTCTGATTATAAAACACAGCTGCGCCACAAAAAGCTCATTTCAAACCATATTTAATAAGTTAGCAGTTATAAACTGTAGGGATGAACCCCAGAGGAGTTTATTCAACATCTGATGTGCAGATATCTCCAAACTCATTTGATGTCAACATTTGGGTCCTATAAAATCTGTTACTTTTTCCCAAATTCTGTTTTATTTTTTCCCATATTGTGTGTTTTCCTTTTTTTATTTTTTGCCTTTTTTTTGTATTTTATGCAAATTTAACCCCAAGACACAGTATAAAGTATGAAATATAGTCACTCACTCTTCAGGGGGTGCTCACACGGATCTTTATGTGTCCAGTCAACAGTATGCTGACAAAATTTGCAGAACATTTGATCTCCTGACACATAATAATCACTGGCAAACTGCTCTGCCCTGAACTCTGGAGTTAGCCTGGAGTTTCAGATCTTTTTTGCCGACTTACACGCTGCTCAAGGTCGCTCGTGTTGCCCCTCAATGCCAGCGATCATTGGAAATGAGTGACAGCTTGATGCAGAGAATCACTTTTAGATCAGATCACTTTTAGTGTGAACGCAGGGTCAGCCAGAGTCTCCTTTAATGCCTATTTGCACGATTCCGTGATTGTGCATTTTATGGAACCCTACAACATCATATTTTGTTAAGAACATTTTCATTGTGATTGTCTATTTGTGGTGGAAACAGATGCAAACAGGGGCCATGTTAACCAAAAAGTATGATACAGACAGAATATCTTGACTAATGATGGAAGTTTAGAACTCTGACGGACTGGAGGAGGGACCATCCCTGTGCAACAATGGATGTATTATAAAAACTGGATAGCGTGGCTCTGCCTTCTACCATGTAATGGTTTTGAAGCCATAATATCCCCCGTCAGGGCGCCGCCATTGTGCAGCCAGTAGAGAATCTGGACCATATCTGGACGCAGCTGTTGTAAACGGTCGCAAAACTCTGCAGCATACAGCGTACACAATCATTGTGAAACTGCCGTAAACCGCGGTTATTTTTAAACTCTAAGTTTCACTACGGCCCGTTCAGACGAATGGGGGAGATGGAGAGTTGACCTATACTGCAGCCAGTCACCAGGGGGAGCAGTTTTTGTGGCGACTTCAATTCGAGCCCAGCGACATGACGTCCATGTTTTTTAAAGTCTATGTATGCAACCATACTCATGCATACACATGAGCGGACGCTCTCTGCTTTGTAAATCTCAACATCCTGGAGACAATGGAAATGAACAAGTCACGTTTCACAAAGTACAGACTTTGTGTTCTTGATGAAAATATTTCTATTGGCGATAATGAGTATAAATATCGACATCTGATATCAGCAAAATTCCATTACTGTGCATCTCTAGATTTTAGTCAGCAACATAATTAAATATACAATCAATGATTACAACAAATACAGGCACAACCAACAAATCCATCTGTAAAAGATATTAATGACTAGTTGTGAAGCAGAACCATCAGCTTTGAACTTCCCTCACAGTTTACTGTCCCCATATTTCTAAATGTCTTAATGCTTTGGTGGAGACATTTTTTGAGTTACTGGTTTTAACTAACAAGCCTAGCAACTCTATCTCCATATTCTAGATCAAAATAGTGCCAACAAATCCATCATCATCAGACACCATCAGTCCAGTGCTGTGCTGGTTTGTATCCATGCACAGGGAAGGAGAAAACTAGCCTATTAACTGGATAGTGATGCACAGCAGCTTTGACATGTCATATGACCAAAAGGATTTTTTCATTGTTCTAAATATTAAGATTAACTTAATCCAGAAGAACAGCAGCTGCAAGCAGCAACATCAACAACAATCCTTCAGTCCAAGGGAGCTCAACTGGCCTTTGCTAAGAATGCACTAACACCTCTGTAATAGATAAAATGCACCCCACATTTCTGACCTTAAGATTAAAAAACAGATGACTAAACAACAAGACACTGAGTGTGCGTAATAAATAGAAGCACACAGTCATGAAAGCAGGCAGATTTTTATTGTGGTTGATTTGGAGAGACTAAGTCCTCATAATAAAACAAGCTTTGCTTTCCCAGAAGGGGAGATTAAAAAGTCAAGGTCTTGTGAAAACTACTCAGACTCTTTATTACTAGGACACAGAGTGATATCAGATGTTTATATTTGTCAGCTTCATAGCCTGGGTACAGTTTTCCCAGGACCACATACATGACCCATAGCCCACTTTAGGGTCTTGACATACCACCTGAGAACCACTGGTTAAAGCAACTGTGCCCTCAACCGAGACAGTGAGAAAAGCAGATCTGCTAAGTAGCCACTCTGTTATTCTCAAAACTTAATGAACATTTCCTCCAATCCTTTAATAGAAACAAAACAAACAGAGCTCATGTATGCCTCATTTTTCCAAGTCAAACAAAAGCATCTCAGCAGAA
Source organism: Scarus forsteni (assembly GCA_036419115.1). Classification (NCBI taxonomy): domain Eukaryota; kingdom Metazoa; phylum Chordata; class Actinopteri; order Labriformes; family Labridae; genus Scarus; species Scarus forsteni. The sequence continues at coordinate 6,775,771 of JAZDUH010000414.1, forward strand.
ACTGCAGAACATTCAGTGTCACTCGGATTGTTTTTATTACCTGGTATGGCTGGAGGGCTGAATGGTCAGACAGGAAGTCGAGCTTTCGGTCTAACAAGAATTCCACTGCTGTGACTGAAGACAACAGGCTCTTCCCCACCAGCGGCTTGAACAACTGAAAACAGAACAGAGAGCAAGGTCAGAAAACACAAACAGCAAAACATCAGGCTGAGGACCATGTTCACAAACACATTTGATCAAAGAATATCCATGTTATAATGAACTTTATTAGTAAGTTCTTTGATAAGTGCATTGAAACTCCTTCATATGGTACCATGGTCTTATAGTCTGCAGGACTGTTTAGTGAAGTTTTGATACAAAGATACAGTCTGCAGAAACCTCAGCCTTAAAAGGTCTTAACTTCATATTCTTAGATAAACGTGAAAATAGCCAACTTGAGTTATTCAAACTTTTTTGTCTAACAAGAGGCTGTTTCCAGGACAGGAGGGATGACCTTAAGAAGCTAGCAGGCTAAGCTACACCCAAAACGCTGCACTAATTAATAACTGAGATTAAATGACATATGTAAGAATATACAGATAAGCATATTTATCAATATGTGACATGCCTTACAATATAAATGTGAGCAAACTCAGTGCACAAAGAAAAGGGTGGTGTCCACAGTGGACCAGAGAGGACACCAGATCGCATGGTAACTTATTACACTGTAACACCTGTAGAAGCATCCACAAGAAAACTCTGTGAAAAACAGAGAGCAGCTTTGAAAAGGAGCGTTTCTCCTGCCTACATGACTGAATTCTGAAAAGTTTTGCATCAAAGATACTGTCATGTCCTGTGAGGATCTGCTGCAAAGACGGTGAGAAAAGTTAACCTGCTACTTTCATGGTATGTTGTGCCTGCACACAGGCAATGACTCTTTGAGATCCCAAACATTCAAAATAAGTCCTACTTAGCCAACGGCATGGTTTTCTGGTAGCCATAATGCAATTATTATCCCTTTCACAGCTACTTCCACTCCTACAACAGCGATGGAAAATTTTGTTTGTGCTAACTGCTGTAAATGCACCACTTCAGGGGTCAACTGGAAGAGAACCAAGACCACCTCTTTTCGGCAAGCTTGGCAAACAAGGAACACTCATTTGTATCAGAACAACTCCCTGAAACAATCTGAAATTTGACCTTACAGTGGTATGCAAAAGCTTGGGCAGCCCTGATAATTTCCATTATTTCATTTAATAAATCATTGGGTGTTTGGATAAGCGATTTTATTTTGAAATATGAAATAAGAGATGGACAGTAATACTTCAATACAAATACAAATGTGCAGTATGCATCAAAACAAAATTAGATGGGTGCATATATTTGGGAAATCAACACATAAAAATAGCAATGATTACATGCTGAACACTCGTGTAATTTTTGCCCTAAACCTGCGCACAGTGAGTTAGATATGAAAGAATAATTGAGCAGTAAAGAATGTGGAGCGTTTTTCAATCCAGAACTTGACTCTTCATTTGCTTTATTTAATACTGCGATGCTTCTTGACACTTCTGTCCGGACATGCTTAAGATGTGGTTTCCAGCTTATTTTGATCATTATTGTCACAGCCAGAAATTTGATTTTATTAACTCTTTCATTATCAATCCCATCCAACTGAATCTGTATTTCTGTTTTCAATTTGCTAACCTCTGCATACAGTGGGTGCACATAAAAAAGTCCTCCCTGCACCACCTTTTTCAGCTGTCTTACTCTTTGCATGTACGATATGTGATGAGTTTCAGTGCTCAGCCGGTGGAATTAGAGGAATGAAGGAGGGGACACGAGTGTGGAGGAGATCAGAGGGAGGAAGAGCAGAAGTGGAGACATGATGAAGAGCGGCAGAGAGAGAGAGGGGTGGAGGAGGAAGAGACAGAGCGGGGATAGAACGAGCGCTCCAGAGTGATGAATAAATTAATGAGTAGAGGAAGTCTGACAGTTCAAAGGCAGTACACTCCACTTTGATGCTGTCTTTTTCTCTCCCTCACACACACACACACACACTCGTTCTGTGGTGATGTCTGTCAGCCTGAGGCCGGTGCTCAGCTGTTACTGCATACACACACACACACGCTTATATTTCCTCTTTCTATGCGTGTGTTAAAGTGAAAGTGGTGCAGTCACACTGTGATCCTCATGGCTGTCTCTAATGCCTCCACACAGTCACATGACATCACTTGTTTTTCTGTTTCCGTGTCTGATTATCAGTCAATCAGTCAACATTAAACTGAGCCAAAGCAGCAGGCGACTGTGTGTGTACGTGTGTGATTGACGGTTATGTAACAAGGTCAGTCTGATAGAGAAATGAGGGGTTAGGGGTGGGAAACACGACCACAGTGACCCCCATCCCACACACTCACAAGACACATGAGCATGTTGTGCATGCGAGCAGAGCAAGATGATGTGTGTCGGGTCATTTATGTCTGTATTAATAACTGTTTTGAGAATCCAACACATGTTTTTGCAAACATTTGATTTATTCAAAACTACATAATTTGAACCATATGACACCTAAAGGCCTGGGGGTCCAATAGTTGCTCTTTTCTTGTTATGGGTAGGAACATTGCTGAAGACTGACTTAACTGTACTGGGGATGCATAGTATTGAATATTTGCAGATTTTTTTAAGTTAACATTGCAGATATAGATACAGATATTTTTTTCTGGCATATGCACAAGGTATCTTCTTTCCTAAATTTGACCTGTTTCTCTCACTGAGACAGTGTTTGTGAAACAGCATTTAATTCTCTAATAGAAAACACTATTGTTTTGGAAATGTAAACATTCAGCAGTAATAGGGTGAGACATTGTGATACATTTATACATGTGGCATGGATGGCTTGTATATATGACAAAAATATTGGGTTAAATATCGGCAAAAACATTTAATCTGCCAATATAAATGTTAATTTTATTATGCTTATGCCAAAAGTGATGCCAATATCAGACCATTAATAATAATAATAATAAACATTTTATTTCAGGGCGCCTTTCACAACACTAAAGGTCACTTTACATGAGTCACAAACAAAGAGCACATGAAGTATAAATAAAAAGTGCATTAAAAGCAGGCATAAAGAACAAGAATAACAGGGAGGGAGTATGAGAGTCTGAACAGATGAGTTTGAAGTCTTGTTTTAAAGAGTGGTAAGGAGTCATTAACACTGTGCGTCCTTAAATAGGACAAACACATTAGCAACATCTACTTCTTAGCACAATTAGTCCTATAACAAAATGAAAAGTGTCTACTTAAAGTACAAATGTATAAAAAGGACAAATTTTACAATACTTCATTGCTGGCTGTTACAGAAGGACTATGTTACGATCTTGCACATGATTGATTTCTGATGATATCGCCTTAATTTTTGAACTCATTATCACTACCGCAGACATCTGACCAAACCTGCTGGTCCAAAAGCCCAAATCACATGAACAAGACCAAATCAGACTCAGGATCCCAACACTCCTCAAAAATGGGCAAATCAAGTTCTTAAAGGAAAAGTTCGGTTCCTGCAGCTTTTACATTGTTTATAGAATGAAGAACAACAATATACTCACCCAGAAGGCTTTCCTGATGCAAACGGTGCTTCGGGAGATATTTAGATCCAAAATCGAGCAGCGGACACCGATATAATGGTAGCCTGTAGGGCATGTTAGCGCCGCTCCTAAAACTGCGTTAATCGTCCAAAAACTCATGTTTTTCACCAATATTCCATCATGATTTCCTCCGAATGGACCGCCATTGCAGCCTGTGTCTCTCCACAAAGCGCTGTGTGGCTGAACTAACCTCTGAACTGACGGCTTTGTTTACATGCCCTTTGCGCATGCGCAGTGCGGCTCATTGCTTCAGGGGAAGACTGGCAGCTACAAATCAACTTTCTTCTTCCATTTTTTTGCAAAATGGACGAATATCTATGGGATGAAGATGTTGTAGAGGAGGACTTTGAATATGATAGATGTCCTTACAGTTTGGAGCCACAGTATACAGATAAGGAGCTCTTAGAAATGAAGAAGCGATCGCAACGCTCCGGAGAGTACTGCGCATGCGCAGAGGTACCCAGTCTTCTTCGTCAGTTCAGAGGTTAGTTCAGCCACACAGCGCTGTGTGGAGAGACACAGGCTGCAATGGCGGTCCATTCGGAGGAAATCATGATGGAATATTGGTGAAAAACATGAGTTTTTGGACGATTAACGCAGTTTTAGGAGCGGCGCTAACATGCCCTACAGGCTACCATTATATCGGTGTCCGCTGCTCGATTTTGGATCTAAATATCTCCCGAAGCACCGTTTGCGTCAGGAAAGCCTTCTGGGTGAGTATATTGTTGTTCTTCATTCTATAAACAATGTAAAAGCTGCAGGAACCGAACTTTTCCTTTAAGCAACAGTTAGACATTTATGTCAAATACTTTTAAGAAGAAACTCAGAAACCAAGCAACTAAAGTGTTATTTAGCCTGAAACAGAGAGGTAACCAGAGCTCTGTAAAAGATCCTTCATTGAGAAAAGTCCTGATTAGTTACAGACATGATAAGCACAGACAGAGTCGGGCCATCACAAAAAGAGCTTGATACAAATCTGTACAAAATTCCACCATTGTTTTTTTTTTGTTGTTTTTTTATTTACAACAATTTTTGTCATGGTCATTAACTATTGACATATTATTCAAACACACATTTTTTTTCTATTTGCTCTGAAATTCTTTGTCAATAATGTCCTAAATTCATGCCAATAAAGCTTTCTGAACTGCATTCAAACCTTTGTTAAAACACTTTCCACCTCTGAAACAGACTTCACAAAACATGGAGCTACACTTCAGCTTGATTGGAAATGCCTGATATTGTAGGCCACAAGAAACGCAGTCCCATGTCCCGAGTGCATTTATTCATTTTATGAAGGAACGTCTCTGCTCTTACCCTCCTCTGTGAATTAGTGACCCAGTTTAAATCATAAAAAGTCTGGGTAATTATCTGGAATGTTCCATTAAAATAGATCATCACTCTGATCACAGGATGAAAAAAAACTGCAATATAATTTCCTCCAAATATTGTTCAGCCCCACTTATTAGTATCGTTAAATTTCTGGTGTCATGAACGTTCTTTAACTTTATCTAAGAGGTTCACCTCTGTCTACAGGCGACCACGATGACTTTGATAAAGATGCCGAGCTCAAGGCTTCAAACATCAGTCCAGTCAAAGGGTTATATATCCCAGTGGTCACAATCATCTCCTATATAATGTATGCTTTAGCCAGTGTTTGTTTATATTTAAACACTCTGGAAAGGAGCTCGCAGTCTTTGAAATGACACAGGTAAACTGTAACACCTGTATCATATCAGAGGGCTCACGCAGCTCGCTCAGAGAAAACAAAACAAAGAATAAAGTCACAAACAGACGACTTCAACACATCCAAGAGCAAATAAAACACAGCTCAGTGTGTGATCATCAGAGGAGGTGGAGGTCTCCGATGTTCCTGATGCAGATGCATGATTCGGCTTTGACGAGGGTTACAGCACATGTTTCCATGGCAACAGCTGAGGGCGCAGGGGCTGGTGAAGCTCTTTCTTAAGGGCGCACGAGAGATCCATCCTTATGATTTACACAAACATCTTTGGATATGATGAAGGTTAAAAAGCAGGAACATGCGAGACAACAGAGGAGCTCGACTTCTTAAACCGTGAGATGAGGAAAAAGCTCTCTGGAGTTGCGGTTTTGTCACATGTTTATCAAAGTGTCAGTCTGCTCATTTTTATCAGAGACCTCATGACTGAATGCCACCTAATAACCCAATGACTGCCCTTTGTTCTGATTGGTCTAGTGTTTATAAAACAGCACATGGAGGGAGCAGAACGAAAACAGCTTCACAATCTACTGCAGTTTATCACCACTGCAGGATGGCCTTCTCTTAAGAACACCACATTCAGCATTCATTCAATAAATGATAAAACCTATTTTTTTCAAAAAAGAAATGCTTTCTCACACTGTACACGCTCATGCAGAGCAGGCTGCAAAACCCTGAGTAACTGTTGTACATTCAGAGATGAAAATGCTTAAAAAATATATATCTACACTGAGGGAAAAGGGGTTCAATTACAGAATTAAAGGATAGAAAAAAGGGCAACATGAATGTTATTCTCAAAAGAGATGGCAAAACAACAACCTGCAAAATACTCCCTCATATCAGCATTCAGCTTTTAAGTAGAAATGCCAATAATAATTAATTCAATGTACATAACAGAGTTCAAAATAACTGAAACGCTTTCAGTGGCATTAACCTAAATCTCGTTTTTCAAAAATACTTCAAACTCGTTTTTGATTTTTGTTTACAAATATATTAAATAACGCATAGACAAGTTTTTACACTGTTTTTTTTGTCCTGCAAAAAACTAAATATATTTCAATAACCCAAGATTATTGTGGAGACATGATGATTTATGTTCATGGCAGATTTTTAATAACACCTCTGGATGTGCAACAGTTACTCATGGTTTGGCAGAATGCTCTGCACGAACATGTACTGTGTAAGAAAGCATTTTTTGTTTTTCACACTTCACTACAATACTGATTATGGTATCACAAATCACATTTGATCACTGCATTCAATTCAAATTCCCCCGGGGGGGAATTAAAATGCACTTAAGAGTAAGAGCATGACAAAGCACACCATGACAAAACATCAGCACAGACAGTGCAAACTAGGGCTGAACCATTTATTAACCATTGTCTTAGGATCAAAATCCCAATTTCAGACAACCATATGATCGTCAGAGCTGGTGATATAAAATCTCTGTTTAGGAGTGGAAGTTGAAGAATCTCTCAAATAATGAAAATGGATTATTATTATTTGATTTTTCAAATTTATTTTGTGGGCATTTTGTGCCTTTATTGATAGGAGAGAGACAGTGGATAGGCTTGTGAAAGAGGGTGAGAGAGTAGGGGACACTCTGCAAACTGGTCACAGGCTGGAAGTAGAAGTATGTAGATGAGACGTGCCTGGTCGTTAACCACTCTGCCAAACCAGCACAGCATAAACACATTATTTATCATCAGTATTAGATAATGAATAATGGATTATATGCTTCTGATCATGGATTTCCTACTACTGTCTGTACTGTAAACACAGTGAATAATGCACTGAAGCTTGATTTGAAGAAAATCGTGAACCAAACTGAAATTGCGATATCAGCCAGAAAAATCACAATCTTCTCTAAAATAGTCCAGCCCAGTGGTGTGCGATATGACGATATAAAATCGTTAAGGATTATAACGTGGGAATGATCTCATAAAACAGAAAGATCGTCAGAGACTTTGACGGCCACCAGACTAGCAAATCGTAGCACATTAGGCGCAGTGCATGCTGGGAACTCCTGTTTCGTTATGTAGCGTGAAGCCATGGTGGAAAGAGAAAAGGAGATAAAAGCTTGAAGATGTCTGAACAAAAATCTGTTCTGAAGCAGCTGTATTATTCACTCAGGTTATAGACATTGCAGTTAGATAACATTTGTTCTAAATTGTTGCACTTTAAGAGATAACCAGTTACTTAAGTTTGCATTTATATTCAACCCTTTTCAATAAGCTATTTGGTGTGTTTAGTTTATATGTTACAAAACTGCACTTTTTTGTTGTTCATTACCTTTAATATTTACATTTATTGCACATTTTTATAAAAACTGCACTATTTAAATTAAAACCTGTTCAGAAACTTTACTTGGCTTAAATTGTAATTTTTTTTCTTTTAGGGTTTTACATGTTTTATATGTTAAACATAGGGAAAAAAGGGTTAAACATGCAAATTAGTCTGGAAAAATCAATGTAAAAAAGAATCGTGATAAAATCGTGATCGTGATTTTATTTTTAAAAAATCGTGATATGATATTTTTGCCATATCCCCCATCCCTAGTCCAGCCCTTGTGCAAAGTATGTTACAGAGCATTTAAAGCCTTTTTCTCACAAAAAAATGATATTTTCTAGCGGGCATCTGGGTAACCACCTAAGCTAATTCCCACACCTCCTGCTCACACTTGGTTGCTCACAGCAGGAAGTTTACTGCAGGTTTCATGTCAGATAATGGAGGAGTGGGGAAGAGGAAGAATACTCGGGGAGCAGCTGCTCATTTTTAGAGCAATTCCAGTGTGAAAAGCCCTGCTGTTTGTGTTCACACATGCAGCTCAACTGGGTAATTTCAGGGTTAGTCCAGGTTTTCTGCATGTGTGAATGGGGCTAAAGCGGTCAAAAATTGGTTATGGCAGACAGGAGAAAGAAATGATCTAAAGTGTGGCTTAACTGAAAACACCAAAAATTAAAGAACTATACAGCAAAGCATCTAATATCAGGAGTGCCATGTGTCTGACATTATTGCCACTAAAAACCTTTATTTTCCTCACTGAAAGGAAGGGAACTGAGAAAGACTTGGCTTGATAAGCTTTCATTCATAACAATGGTTTCAAAAAAATCTTACCATATCCATCTTTGGCATTATTGTTTTAAGAGTCACTTGCCAAACAGTTTCAAAAACCCTACTGAAGAGGACCTAAAAGGAGACACCTGATATTCCATCTAAATTTTACTTTGTGCTTTTGCTGCTAAGAAATAACAGCAGGTTTTAAGCTGTGATTAAATGTATGGGTATTTTTCACTCTCATTTGAGTGAATCAAGGTTGATATTGCTCTAGAAATTACAAACTTTTAAAACCGAATGGTCTGACTCATAAGAATGCGTCACTGATGGCGTAAACACGACACCAGTTATTTCTGAATTTAAGAAACTCAACAGCTGAACAAAGAGTGCGGCTCTGTCTGCGGTGCTCTGATTCCTCTCTGTAAAACTGAGAAGACATGACAGTTCCTCCTTTGCCTCGGAAATGACTTTCCCACACACACCCACACAAACACACACACCCATACTTCCCACTCAACCACAATTGGGTCACATCTGCCTCGGTGCAGCAGGAGAAGCATTCTGTCGCTGCGTTTTTCTCGACAGGCGTGAGGAGAGACGAATGCACTCACTGTCAAAACACACACATTAAAACCAGCAGAGCTTCATGCAGACTGAGATATAAGCATATTTACACACACATTCACTGCAGCGCTGTAATAACAACTGCAGAGGACAAACATGAGAAAGTAACATTCTGAGAAAGCCCATCAGATCCTATAAGCACATGACACATCACTCACTGCCAACTGAGTGTGTGCACGTGTGTGTGTTTAATAATTGATCAGGAAAGTGCAGCAGAATGTAAATGATGAGATGAAGTGGGGATGATGGAGCTCATGCATCCCTGAGTGACCCAGAGAGGCTCCACCGCACAACAACACACTATCACACACTCACACACCCCCTGAACACACAGCCTTTATCTGATGAAGGTCAAACACAGAGAGAGGCGGAGAGCGGTGAATGCAGACCAAAAACAAACAACAGAAAAAGAGTTGTTCTATGACTGTACGACAGAAAAAGAGTCACAGGCCGATGCTTTTCCGTTTTCATGTGTCATCTCTCACAAACGGTCTCTTCTTGAAGACATGTGGTGCAACGTTTGAAAAGGTTTAAAGCATGAATAACAACATTTTGCTACACTCATGTTAGGCCTGTGCTCAGAAATACACATGGGAAAATGTTACCATGTACTCCTTTCTGATATATGCATGGACACAGATTCTACACAAACAATACAATCACTGGAGCAGCTCAAAGTGTACATGATAAAACACATTTTAACATTTTTAATTACAGTGACCTGAGATATAAAACCCTCTAACTCTTATCTGTGCTTTATTTGAACATGCAATATCTACACCTTTATAGATGGACTTGGTATCTACAATTAAGGCAATTCCACATATATTTTGTATTCTGGCCTCAGCATTGGGATACATATCACATCACAGGTTTGCGGGAAATAATCCAGCCCTAATTCGCACTAACCTAACACATCAGATAGAAGTGCTTAGGAATGGGCAAAAACCTTTTATAAGCACATGCAGAAAGTGACTGGATTCATGATGGACCAATAAGATAGTTTAGTAGGAAGGTTTAGTAGGACAGACTGTGAGCCACTTCGTAAAAACAGTCCTAGCAAAATGTTTTGTAAGTGGAACAAATATATTATTCCAAAAAAGAAGTTTCAAGTTATTTTCTTTTCATTTCATGAAGAAATGTGGTTCAGATCTGATAAAACTGAAACCTCAATGCAGCTTACTTTAATTTTTCAATTATAACACACACTCTATTATAACACACCCCACATGTTCATGGTTTTTGCCAGTAAAACACTGTACCCAAATATAACACAAACCCAAATTACGCCCAAACTTGCTCTCTGAATTACCTTTTCAAAGTTTTAAAAAATGAAATTTAAGTATGTTCACAACAAATACCGTAGATAATTTTCTCTCTCGAACAGCCCAAGCGAAATTACACAATTTCTGCCTGAGCATGCTCAGTTGTAGTGTACCAACCAATCAGAGAGCAGCTATCAACATGCCGATGTCCTCCACCAATCACCGTGTAGCTGTTTTGCGTTGCTTTGCTCTCAAGATGGTAGCGCTCTGTGTTTGCCAGTGAGTGGTAACACTTGAGAATTACATGATCGTTACAGAAAGTTAAACTAATTAAGAACCAAAATATTTGATTAGAGCAGTTTACAGTCAGTTGTATCAGATGTGTTGCAATTGCGATATTGGTGAGACAAAGTATTTACACGTGTATTATTCACACCCAAAAAATTTGAGTATATTTACAACCCAAAAAGTGCATGTTATATATAGTCGAGAAATTACAGTAATCTTGAATTAATGTATGAATGGATGGATATTTACTGTCTACGGTACAGCCACTTTCTGCATCTCTAAGATATGAATGCACCACTTTGGCTTGTAACACACCCTCAGGGCTTCATAGCACGAGTTCATTTGCTAATTACACAACACAAGCACTGGGCATAGAAAGTTCAGTTCTGTCATATAACAACAGGGCAGACTATTCAGCAGCAGGTGTATGGTCGTACCCAAAGGAGGTGTGGAAAACAGATTTATCAAACCAAAAACATGAATCACCAAAGCAGAAGGACGCCATGGCAGGGCTGTGTCTAAATGCTACATCAACATTTTATTTACTTATTTACTTTTTTAATGTATCGTTAAATATTTACACAGAAGCCTCTTGACCAGGAGGCAAGTAAAAGTGTTGAGTTTCATCATCTTTGCTTTAAGTGCAATCTTTAGCCTAAACAAAGCTTGACTTTAACCATTCCACATTTTCTCCCTGTCTAAACATTTCCTCCTACATTTAAGTTTTATTGTTTTGTGTGTAGTGAAGCCACAGCTTGTGAAAAGCCAGACTCAGGGGAAGGGGACCACCCTGGATGGCTTGTGTAATCCTCCAGCCTGCTGTCATCCTCGAGTTCTCTGGTGCTGAAGCTTTGTTCCACCCCTCAGGCTCTCACGGGCCCTTCACACACTGTGATCCCACAACAATGCAGCGACAATGCCTCTCCATCATTACGTCTTTGTACTTTTTATTGCCTCTGCAGTGGTGTCATATCACTTTCCCACTGTGTGATTCGACATTACATCAGAGTGTAACGGAAGGACAATGTTCAAAGAAGAGGAAGTTTCATACACACTCAGCAAGTTCTGCTCTGCAGCTCAAGCAGCACGCTCTGCCATTTGCTCCCTCCTGTTATCTCCTCGGGTGGTTTAGTGAAGCCACATATCACACACCTAGAGTGACAAGTGAGCGACTTAATGCTGATCAGTACAATAATGTTGTAAATACCTGATTAGCTGCTCAAAATGAATGTTTCAGTCAACCTGCTCATCTGTGGTTTAACAGCTCCTACTCCTCCTGCTGCTTAAATAGTCAGAAATTACTCAATTACTCAAAACTTTATTATTAGTCAAAAAAATTCAACTCTTGACTCTGTTAACTCCACAGCAGCCTCCTAACATAAAGTCCTATGCAGCAAGAAAAATGATCCTCACCTTTAAAAGGAAGTGAAACACTCATCCAGGCTGTCAAAACTTCATCTGGATACCATTTCTATTCCCTTTTTGAATCCTTGCTGAACTTCATTTGGCTCAATACGCAGACAGCACTGGTTACAATGTCAGCATAGAAAAATAATCAAAGTCATTATGATAAGTTTAAATACGAAATCAAGAGAAGAAAGTTAAGTTTTTGTCTTAACATTTGTTTGTCAGTCTAACTTGTTTGTCTCTAATATTATCGAAGACAAAGCACATTCTCTTTACAGGTAATGCATTTACTTTATTTTAATCCTATAATTAGATAGAGTGCTCTAAGACCACAAACCTCCACCACTGCATGTCCAATATCGTCAAATGTGGAAAACTTGAGTAAGAACGTAAGCAAGACTACTTAACATAGTCACTGGAACATTCACCCCACATCCCTGCTCATGACAGAACTGTTGCTTGTTATGAAAACCCACAAAGGCACGAATCATGGCTTTCGAGGGTAATAGCCCTGATCACAAGACAAAAAAAGAAAAATAATACTCACAATGTGGTGTTACACAAGAACTATCCTCCACTTCAGAACAAAACGTTCTCTGGCATTAGACCATTGCAGTTTTACATAACTTAATCAATAGTTAGCAAAAATGTTCAAACTTGTAAAGGACTTGCCGGATTCCCCACAGAGGAGTGCTGCACTGATTAGCTGTAAGTGGGTCACATTAAAACAGATCCTTCCTAAGATACCCACACAGACTGATTGTGTCCTAATCTCCTTGTTAGTTTGATGTTAAATGATCAGAGTTGTCAAAACACAGCTGCTCTCACACACACACACACCTTATCTACAAACATACAGGTAACCTGCACACACCGGCTCTCAGACGCGAGCTTCTGTTTCCTACAGACCGAACAAACAAAATGAGACGATGATCAAACTGCTTTGGGGTTTGGTGCTTCTGTGAAAGCAATGGTCAGCTTAGACAGACGGACAAGTGTAAATGAAACAAATCAATAACTTATGAGCTGTTACATAAAGAGGTTTACTCCTTAATGATATTTCAAAGAAGTTTATTCAGACAGCAGCAGTTAGATAACAATACCGATAACAGGAAAAATACCCAAAACTGATAAAGGGTGATTCAGTCCAAAAAGAAGACTGAACAAAAACATAAGACCGTGAGTCAGCTGTTCGGCTAAACAAAAAAGGTCGTCTTTAACATATCAGTCACATACATACAGAAATATCTGCTAAAATAATCCTAATAATGCTCCTTCTTTATCCTAAATCTGTATTTAAAAATGTAAAGCCACTTTAAAGCAGGAAAAGTCATGTCACTGTTCTCTATGTCTGTCCACTGTATGTGGAGTTATTACAAAGCTGACCAGTTCCACTTTACGCTTCATAGAGCCTAAACCCCACACGTGATACTGGATTAGAAACATTAAAATCATCTGCAGTATTTTGCTCTTAATTGTTGCAGATAAAAATGCTGCAACCATGAATTCAGCCAATACTCTCCACATGTCTACCTCTCAGCACCTGGCAACTTGAAAACAAACACGCACAGGATTGAGATTTGATTATATGCAAACAGATTTATCTCTTATCTGTGTCGTAAAACGTCCACATCTTGATCCCAAAACACAATGGCAGCATTCAGTCAAGGCCAAGAAACAGCAGGCCACAAACCAAACAGCTTTGTCAAAGGGCCTGTTCCCACTTGATTGACTAGGACGGAGTCCCAGCACACAAACACAGCTCTGTCACCTCCACTTGATGACATGACATAACCGTTTAGTCAGTAATTACCTGGTGTCATCTTGGCAGGCACAGATATGCCGTAAGGTGCATCCCAAAGCTTATCAAAGGGGTTTAAGTTTGGAGCGTTGGTGAGATTCACTATGGTGTAAGGTCAAAATATTTACAACTTTGGCCCATTTCCATCCTGTTCCACCATCTGAGCTTCAGTCATAACTTAAACCAAGAGACGGATCAAGTCTCAGCTGCACTGACGCACTTGGAACATTTTGTACCAAAACATTATTTATTTGGCCTATTTGTGTCATGTGGAAAATGAGCTCAGTTTAGGCAGCAATTTTTGGTAAATAAAAATAATAAACTGTTCAAAATGAGTCAAAAATGACTTCTACTCTCTTACCATTACGACTGAATGGTACTGGAAAACAATATGTTGTTACTATTTAACCTCCTGAGATAGATACTGAAATTCATAAAGGAAGCATTCCAGGTAAACGCTGTCTTTTTATGTGAAACAACCTAAGACCAATTTAGCCAGATGCTCGGTAAAACCACTCATTCTTCCACTGTGCACTGCAGCAACTTTATGCACTTTCCTTTATGGATCTCAAACTGTTTGTCATTTACACATTAACATGTTTCCCTGCACAATGAAATTTCTACTCTGCTGTCCACGAGTACTGTCAGGTAATAAGAATAAAAATAAACAGAACATAGAAAAGCAGCAAGAAAATACTGTACAACTTGAAAAGCACTCGGAGAGCACAGACCTCCGCCAGCGCCACAGTCCTCACACATATTGTGATTTTCACCATAAATATTAGTCCTGCCTTTATTTCATTGCAATATTTAGATTCCTTGAACATGAAAAAATACCATTAGCAATTGGAGTCATAATGATATCTATTTTAGTTCGGTAGTTATTCACAAAAATCACATTTTTCATCATGGCGACCAGACGCTGATCCAGATCAACACCAAAAATGAATCAGTTCTTCCTTTTCCCATGCTGAACATTTCCTGAAAATTTCATCAAAATCCATCCATTATTTTTTGAGTAATTTTGTTCACAGACGAACAGACAAACAAACTCTCCCGAAAACATAACCTCCTTGGCGGAGGTAAATATAAACAAAGATAAATTCAACATGTTTTCAATAAACTGAAGGCTGCACCGGGGTGTAAAATAATATAGATACACTGATGTGTAGCACTATTTGGTTACAGAATACTGTATTGACATATTAAGAGCAATATTGAGATATTTTACTTTTTAATCATGAAATAACATTGCTGCTGAATGGCAGCAGACATTAAGCCATCGTCTCACCCTCTCTGCCACAGCATTCCTATTTTACCTCTCCCTGGGAAACACCAAGTTTACTAATGCTTTACATCACTGACACTGATTAAAAATCCTATACTTATGCACACAGTGCTTCAGGTATAAAAAATAAAATAAAGAAATTTGAAAAAAAAAAAAAAAAAGTGTATTACCCTGTTTCTGGTGTTGGGATGTTGTGGTTCAGCATATCATCATTTATGTATTGTAATACATTCCTTGAACACATAAACACCCCTAGCTGAAAATGTGCTTCTTTAAGTGCACACGATTAACCATTTCTGATCATGTTTAAAGTGAACTCTCCGTGAGCAGACCCATGTTTTTTAACTTTTTGAAAGCTCATATTGTTGTTGCTGAGGTTGGTTGTAGCAGTCAGGACTGTTTCTGAAAACTAAAACTTGGATTTTAAAGAAAGCCTAAGAAAAAAAAGACAAAATCACTCTGAAATGATGCTGCTTCTTTAGTGAGCCTGCACCTTTAATATGCAGGTAGCACATTAACTCAGCCTTCACTGTGGCTGATTCTCTGGATAAGCCCACTGATGATGATTTGGTTTGACTCAAATTAAATAAAGACAAGGAACCAAGACATTGGCAGTTTAAGTCAAACAACACACAAACAGCAGCATGACATGCTTATAGTCATGAGGCAAGACTCACAAAAATATTGCTTACACATCTAGCAAATCAATAACAGATTGAAACAGAATTAGAAAAATGAAGTTGGATGGTGAAGTTATGAGGTTCAGAGTCTAAGTGGAACCAAAGGAGAAGAGCAGTGGAAGCATGGACACCAGGAGATCATCTGTTCTTCTGGTTTTCACACAGAAATATAACCATCCCATTAGTTTGTAGTGTTACTTTGCTTTGCTGAGGCACAAAAGCCAAAACAAAAAAGTGGCAATCTAGTGTAAGACTAGTCACAGGTCCTTTAGCTGCCATCTGAGGCCAGATATTGAAGCTTGTGGTTTCTGCCTCTTCTGAATGTGCCATTCAAGACTTCACAACTCATGAACTTGAAGCTTCCTGTGTTATGAAAAACCATGACAGCGGGTCTTTCCTTGTTGTTATTGTAAAAGTATCTCCGTTTGAGGGCACCATTAGACCCTCTGTGCTCCCTCTGAACACACATCTCCCAAATTCCTGACCTGCAGTTGGTGTTTAGACTCTCCACTACAGCTGAGCCTGATCCAAAATAACACCAAAGACAGCATCAGGTTAGTTAAATTCCTGATTAAAAAAGGTCCTTCAGAGCCGCACGAAACTTATGAAACATGGGCTGAATCGACCTCCTTGTGACAAATAATCAGATGAGTCTGTGTAATGGACGAGTACAGGACTACATCTGGAACACGGCCAAAATACCTGGGGTGTCATCAAACAAGAATTTAACATCCTGACCGACCAGTAAAAAATCAAGTAATATTAATAACTGCTTCATTAACCCAGGCAGCCACTTTTAGGGACTTCTTCAGCGTTCATTGAAAAAAAAGTAGAGGAACATTTCCTTTACTTTGCTTCACTGCACATCTACTCTGGCGGTGTTTCAGTACTGTTTTTGGTATCTATGGCAGGATCATGCTGAAGCAGATGACTGCTGGGTCCGAACAGCTTCAGCACTGGTTATGAAGACAACAAAGATTGCTTTAAAAACATGACTGGCTGGTCAACGTGGTCACAGTAGATGGAAAAATAGAAGACCAGTTTGTTCTCTGGGCATCATAAAAAATGTAAAAATAAAAAATAAACTTTACTTGAGGCCATTGTAACAGCTGGATAATTTAAAAAGCTCATATGTTTCATAGATTGATTGTTTGAAAGGACAAAAAAGAATTGCAGAACAGACATTTAAACAACTGCACACGCTGTATTTAAGTGACATGATGTCTGTTATATATGAACATAACACCATCATGAAAAGGAAAACTATGTGGTTTTCACACCTATAGCTGGGTTGCTTTGCTCCGATTCAGCAGAAAAAAGTGCAACAAATTTGCATATTTCCACTAAATTATTTCATGTTCACACTACAGACTTCTGAAACAGGCCGGATCACACAGAGGTGGCCTGGTGTCTACTCCTCACAGCCAGTGTTGATATTATAATAAGTTGTGCTCTGCTAGCAGACTGAACTCCCACACTGATTAATGGAGGAGGTTAAATGTCTTATGAATGATTATAAAACATCTGTTTTGTTGCTGCTGCATTTATTTTAATAAAAGCCAAAGACTTTATTGAAAGTGCTGATGCAACCAGAGGCTCTTAATGTTTCCAGCATCTGCAGAGAAATGGTTGGTAATGCGGTGAAGTAGAGAGCAGATTCAGAAAGGTTACATTTTCCTGTTTGAAAAGGCTGGACCAGATTCTGGGAACTTGAGTTTTTAAATTAGTCAGTGTAGCTGAGTCACTCAAGTCGATGTGGAGTGGCTCAAGTCTTTAAAGCTGGAATATTTCCTTTGCCAAAAACTTGGAATTAAACTCACTTCATGACCTACTGGTGGAGAGTAAACACTGTTTCTTGATGTGTTTTTAGTCAATGGAAAACAAAATTTAGATTAATTATCTATGCATTCTAGACAATGATCAGCATCTGTATCAGTATGGAAAAAAAACACAGCACCTTGAAGAGCACAACCATTTGCCAAAGCAATCTGAGCAAAGTTATCAGTGAATATGTTGAAAATGCGCTGAGTTCTGATGTTAACAAATACTTCACCGAGTTTCTGGTTCTGCAACTAGATCCAAATCACCACCAAAATATCACTTCTTGTGCCATGACTAACATTCCTGGTATTTCATCAAAATCTGCTCTTCACTTTTGGAGTGATCTTGCAAACAGATTCAGACACTAACAGAGAGAGAAACTCTGGCAAAACCCAAACCTCTTTGGCAAAGGTCATGAGTATCATACAAATCTGAAAAGTCTAGTATGACCCATCACTGCTGGAGGTTGGCTAGTGGCGCATGCTGATTTACAACTAAGGTGTAATGAGAACATGGACATTTAGCTTAATAGTTACTAAATGTACAATTAAAAACAAAATAAACAGCACAATTAAAATGATTTTAATAGATAGAACATTAAATAACACCAGGCTGTTTGAACACCACAGCAACAAAAGCCTGAAACAAACAATAATGGGGAACTTCTTGATTTTAATCATCAAAAGCTGCACATGAAACCATTCATTCCGTCTAAATTGCACAAATTCATCCACAACATATTGGTACCAAAGTTTGAAAGGTGTTGAGGGCAGTTCAGACAGCCCCCTCACCCTCTCTGTGGCCTAAAACATGACTGAGAGTTGAAGTTGAACTACTTTTGGAAACTATTGATCATCTAATAAAAGAGGATTGGACTGGTTGCATTCATGAGGTATTGAAAAAGTGGACGACCTCACCCGAGCCTGTTAAACTGAACTAACAGTCTCGCCATTATGAGCAACTTCCTGTGAGATTATTAACCTGAAAACACACCATGTACTGGAGCACATGCTCAAATGATTTACCACCTTCACTTCAACACACATCCCGTTGGACTTTTTCAAGATTTGAAGGCCGAAACTTGAATAACCCACCATGATTCAAATACAGGGATAAAACTTGAAGCAGAAATGTCTGAAATGTTAAGGATGCTTTTGTAAAACCTTAATGAAACATGCTAGAAATGATCACAAGTTTGATTTTGGTAAAGTTATGCTGAGGATTACCAAGAGTAAGGACAGTGGATGGATTACAAAGCTAACTGCACCTTTACAGACTGCTACAAGCTTCCCACTCGACTACACACACCCACACACCGACAGAAACTAGCACTTTCATGAGCACATCTGAAACAGAACCCGGTAGAATGACCGCACACTTTTTAATCGACTCGTTTCACAGCGAGAATCACACCACAGCAAACTCTGGTTGTCCTCTAAGTACGGCAGCGGCTCAAATAAAAAGCAGAGGACATAAAACTGTAACATTACCTCTCTCCTCTGTCTCCAAGCAACCCCAAGGAGCAATGGCTCTGAAGAAAAAAACACTTGACAAAACTAGCTTTGATCCAGCGATCCAGTGAGAGGGAGAGAAGGAACAGAAAGGATGACGAGGGTAAAATTAAAAAAAAGAAAGGCTTAGAGAGAGGGAGAGCGAGAGTGTGGTTTCTTCTCGTGGTAAGAAAAGACAGATGGCCAAGAGGGAGAGAAAGCAGAGCAGAGGACGAGCTACACAGCCGACATTTTAACTGCTGCTGACGCAAGGAGGGAGAGCGAGGGAGGGACGGAGGGAGGAAGAGAAGGAGGGAGGAGGAGGGAGGGCCGGCCGTCTCTCTCTCTCACTACACACTCTCTGACTCACTCTCTTTCACTTCCTCTCTCTGTACCAACATGTCTCACTCCCACTCCTGCCCTCTCTACGAGCTTCAATTCAGCTCCACACTTTACTCCTCTGATCATTTTAGCTTCTGCTTTCTGACAGTCCAAGGTCTTCTGAGTTTGAGGACAGGGTGAAACTTTGACTAGATAAACCTTAAATGAAGAAAAAAATAAAAATAAAGTCAAAAATACTGCTGGGAACAGGATAAAAAAGTCACTACCAACAACAAGGTGATTCACAGAGGGATTAGACAGTCTGTGTTGGGGAAGCATGAAGGCTTATTTCCACCATCAGTGTCACTGAATGCAAGGCTTTCAAAGGCTGAATATTGATCCTGAAATACAAAACTGAAATCACACCCCACTTGAGGAACTAACACTGAGATTAAGACTTTTAAAATATGACATTTTGAAACAGTGGGAGAGACCACACATGAGGACAAATGCCAGATTTAACAGCGGAGCTCTGATACTGTGTGGCAGACAACAAATAACACAGCACACCACACACCAACAGACCACCTCACCAACAACAGCTAATAATCAGGGGCAGCCAATCGCCACTTCAGTGTCAACAAACATGGCATTTAACAATCAGGAGAAGTAGTCGCACGCTCAGCTCAAAAACGATTCACTTGTTGTCAGTACTGACTCAAAAAACGTACTTAATCCAAATGACCAAAACAAATCTGAAGTTTTAGTGGCTGAAGAAGTACGCAAAAAGGTTGTGTGACCAGTTTGGTATAAACTTGTTAAATCTGAGGTTTAATTGTGATCCATCTTATTCAGAGTAAGTATCCAGACACCAGGTGCCTTTTACTTTTTAAAAATAATTGTTTTATCTGTTTCTGTTTTTTCAGAGGAGTTGGAATTTTAATCACAACGTGAAACCAATTTTGGGTTTGGGGTTTATTTTCAACAGGAAATTTACTTCCTTCCTTCCATGTGTATTTATATATTGTAATTCAACATCTGAGTTTTTATTTGAAGCATTTTTCTTGTTTTGGACATGTATTTTCTCTATTTCTTTTTGATTGTATGCTTGTCTGGTCTGGTGTTAATTATATTCACTCAAAATACACATGATGCTAAATGTTGCTAGCTGCAGTGCTAGACATTTCACTGAGTGTCATTATAATTATACTTTTGGCCTCTCATGGTCTTAAACACAGTAATTGGCATCTATGGCTATAATGAAGTTCAGAGTGTGTGTGTTTCGAAGCTGAGTGTGTCGGCTCTCATTCAGGCCAGGTCTGCTCCCTGCCTGTCCGTACGTCCAGGGCTTTAACATGATACTGGAAGCTTTCTGTCAAGTGTTTCAAAGTAAAAGCCCAATCCGTTTAAATCAGCACTGTTTTAAACAATGCTTTTAAGTCTTTTCTAATCTTTCTTCATGTTAAAACACTGGTTTTGGTTTACAAAGCTGGTTATACTCAATGATTTAAAATATTCAATATCAAATGGTGATGTTTGTTTGTTAGAGATCTCCCTCTCTACATCACTGTTTCCATCTTTCTCTGCATTTAGATTTTTGTACCTGAATGTCAGTTTGGTTCATGTTTTCAATGTAAATACAATCTTTAAAAAGCAGAACCCCTTTAAAACTTTACAACAACTTAAAGCAACCCTATACAGATGTGACAAACCCTTTCTTTTAACTTACAGCCCGTATAAAGTTAAAAACACGTCTACTTCATATTACTTATGATTTCTTGAACATGATTATTCAACCCTTTCAATCTAGAATCATCTGTGGCTGCTTCTCAGTTTAATATGATTTTAATAATCATGAGAATTGAAAAAAGTTCCTTGATGCAAATTCCATTATTGATTCTGCATATCAATCCAATTCTTAAACAACTGCCTTATGGATTTCTGTCATTAACACGGGTTTTCTGTGGTAATAATGTCAAACACATGTCATTTGACCTGGACAGTGTTTCAGGGTGAATTTAAGCAACACATTTTGAGAAGAAATAAGGGGTGGGTAAGTGTTTTTGTTTTGTTTATTTCCCTTTTTCCTACATCCTTTTTGAACAGAATATGGTTTTGAGAGGATTAATGACAGGGGAAGCAAAGCTACTTCTATTTTTTTAAGCTTGTATATGTATAAATGTACACATATACATATGTATGTTTCCATTTCAAGTTTGAAATAAAGTTCTGACCTATCTCAGATAGTCAATGCTGTGCTGCATAGATAGTTGCTTCTGAAAGTTCAGCAGTTTCAACCCCTTCTGTCTCCACTATAATCACATCTCTCACTTCTGTGTTGTCATTTCTACAGGCTGTCTCTGAGGAGAGCATGACATCCTTAAATTATGAGGCAGAACAAAGTGGAAAGAATTAATAAGGAAAAAGACTGATGATATCGTTCCTTCTGTGAGTCTTCATAGATTCTTAATCTTGAATTGGTTTCAGATTCCCATTCCTCTGAATAATTCATTCCAAAGTTGTGCACAGCTGTTGTTAAATTAATGAGTTACCATCCTTATTTAATCAAAATGTCAATCAAAATAATCTTGATTATACATTTTTGTTCATTCCACACAGATGTTTGTATCTAAGCAGTTATGTGCAAATTAATTTTGAGTATACACATTTTTTAACTTCATTATTTCATGATCTGATAAAATGATCACATCTATGGAATATTTAACTATACATTTAACTTTATTTAATCCACTTAAACAAATGTTTGTGACAAAAACACCCCATTCATTTTTCTGGCTCATAAAAATATCCTTGGGTAGCGTACTTACTCATATTCCTCCCACCTTGGTTAGGAGCTCAAAAAGTTCATTTTTGTACCCTGTGTTTAAGTTTTATTTCCAGATGCCGTTCTTCATAAGGATCACATGCGTAGGCAATATAAATAATAAACATTTATAATCACCTCCGCATGCAGATGAAACACCCACAAGCTTGTTAACTCGAAATGCAAAGGCTGAGTTTTAACATCTCATGTTAAACTTTAGAATCATACTTAGACTTAAAGATCTAAATTGAATAAACATTATAGAAATGTTCATGACAGCATATTCTCTAATTTTCTCTGTTCCTGATGTTCTGGGTTTGTACATAAAAAACTTTCAACGATCTGTGGTAGGAATGAAAACGTAAGTCGTCTGTGTTGACATATAAATGGCGGCCCACATATTTTGGTCATCCGCAAATAACATCACCAGGTAATTTTAGCCTTTTCAAAATATCCTGACACTCTAAATTCCAACTAATTTGAAGAAACAGAAAAAAGGCCAAGAGGAGTGATAAGACAGCGGCAGAGAGCTTTTAAAAAAAGAGCTGGCTGGCCCTCAGCTGAACCGCAAACACACACCCTAAAACCATCACCTCTGAACTCATCAGCTGACCACAAACCAGCTCCCATTAATCTGTTCATCGCTCAGCAGATTTACACTGCTGCTACTGTAACAGCGCACACACTCACACACAGGGTTGTGCATCATTATCCTGCAGTCCATCTGCCACTCTGGTGCAGGATTTAAGCCACTGTACACTCATTCACACACAGACACACACCTGCTAGTAAATCCTGTTTACCCACAAACAGGAACAACAACCATTACGACCACTGCAGCAGATTACTTACACATTACATCGTACAGCCCAACTGGGGAAAGCTTCAGCCCCCTGCAGCCCCAAAAGAAAATCATGCATAGATCACAGATGAATGGATGGAAGATCAGACTTTGCAAAGACCTTTTCTTAGCAAGTTCTTACGGTTAATAGGTTGTGCGTTGAACCAGCAAACACAAACAATTTAAAAGCACTGCATATTTCAACCAAGGGATGTAACGGTATGAAAATTTCATACCACGGTTATTGTGACCAAAATTATCAAGGTTATCATTATTATCATGATATTGTTGCAGTGCGCTCAAAATGTTCAAAAAGTACTTTTATACAGTCTTGAAACCATTTAATCCCTTTGATATTATAATTTTAACAGTTCTTTTGTCTTTTTTTCTTCAATAACTGTCAGGAAATGTCCTATAAGTAAATTTTTAAAAACTTTTTTCATTAGAAAAAAACAATTCTCGCAAGTATTTGTCATTATTATGTTATAAATGGTTAAACTGTGTGTAATTACAAGAAAAAAAAAACAGATTTGTACTTTAAACAGGTTTCTCTTTATAAACAATTGTAAATGAACATGTTCAAAGTTTTGAGAAGGCCAAAAAATTTTTTAACCTGTTTTACAAACACTCCCACATTTTATTTGGGGGATGTGATAACTTGTAAGAGTCTGAGCGAGGCTCTAGCTGCTGGACTTTCAGAGGCCAAACAATGCAAACTGCTCCTCCGTCTGTGAGAGACGGCTGCTTCACCGAGGAGCAGACACACATAGTTCAGGCTTTTCCAGGTAAAGAGCAGCATCACCGTGAGTTGTTGAAACAGTGTGGTAATCAAACACGATATAACGGTAATTTTAACAGGACACGGTAATGATTACTGTGGGAAATTTTATCGCGGTTTACCATTTTACCGGTAACCGTTACAACCCTATTTCAACCATGCCTCGCACTTCAGGTCTAATGTTGAGGTGTAATGCAAAGGTGTGTAGTTTTCCTTCTGTATTTACTGGCTGTGTTAGTCTAAATCTGTGTAATTTTTTCCCAAAATTCTTTCCTCTACTTTATAGTCTGATCCATATTCCTTTTTTTTTCTGTTGTAATTCTCTGGGAATTTGGTTTTGGGCATTTTATGCAAATTTAAACCCAAGACACTATGTAAAGTCATGAAATCTAGACTCACTCTTCAAGTGGTCCTTGCACCCTTAACTGGTCCAGTCAACAGTATGTTGACCACCTGACACACAGTAATTGTCGGGAAACTGCTCTGCCCTGTACTTAGGAGTTTGCCTTGAGTTTCGTAGCATCTTTGCCATCTTAGCTGGTGTCTCAGACGACAGCTTCGACATGTTTGCATTGTTATTGAGAGGAAGAGGAAGGGGGAGGGGAAGTGAACTGTAGCCTGAGTGACCCCCTCAGAGCATTTTCCTGAGAGATCAACCTTTTTTATTCAGAAAAAACTTTTACATAAAATGATGGCTATTTCTGTGATATTCTGCATCTATATTGAATTCCACTTTAAATATCCAATTCTGTGATTCCGTGATTTAGGGTCCTACTAAAGTGTAATCACAGCTGCACTACAGGCCTGTATACGCTAAGAATAAAATGCACAGGATTGGACATTTATTGTGATTGTTGACTCACCTTTCAATTCAAATTATAAACTAAATGTACGTGTTAATGTTGTGTACATTCAAAAGAAATTGCACAACATGAGTAAGAAAGGACTGAACATGGAGTGACAGCGAAGCTGATTTCAGCCAAACAGAAGCTACATGGGCCGTCTGACTAAAGGAGGGGAGAACTTGCTGCGTTCCATCCCTCCATCATCTTCACTGCTTCAACCTTGGCAGGTTGAGGACTGAAGCCTATTCCAGTAGACACTGAGCAAGAGGCAGGGCATAATCTGGACCAACCGTCAGCCAATCACAGGGCCACAGAGAGAGGAAGACAACCATTTGCTAACACTCGCACCTCAGGGCTATTCAGAGTGACACATTACCCTGACAAGGATGTTTTTGGTCTGTGGGAGGAAACTGGAGTGCCCGCAGACAATCCAAGCAGGCATGGGGAGATCATGAAAACTCCTCATTTTTACGACATTGGCTGCTTTGATACAAACAAACCATCAAGTGGACCACCATGTCAAATATATTAACCAACTGTGATGAATGTGCCCGCAATGGGTGTTTTCATCAGTCAGATCTGGGCTCTCACATTTCTTTCTTTTTTTTTTTTTTTATCGTCCAGGTTCTGAAAAAAGCTGCTATTTGGCTCAGGAAATAAAGAAGCTTGTGTGTAAGCTTGCACAGATGGACTATGGATTCAAAAAAAAAAAGAAAAACACATGCAAATTAAACAAATAAATCATGCCTGGTGTGCAAAGGCCTAAACAATGCTTCATGCATTTTAAAAGTCAGTTTCAGTCACATTCAAATACTACTTGTACCTTTTTCACAGTATGTACCTCTACTGAGCGTCTGCAGCAGTGGCTGCCGGTCTATTTTTGTCCTCATCTGAAAACCAAGCCATTATCTCAGGGCACACCCCTCTAATATCTGTACAAAAAAGCCATTTTTGTATATCTTATTTTATTTTCAAAATAACATGAATTTATTATGACAAAGGCAAAACAGACACAGACTCTCAGTAAGACAATATGACAAGCACAACAAATCAACAAGCATAATAAGGACAATTTAAACACATAAAAAACCGCATTAAAATAAAAATAAAATAAACAAGCTCAACTCCCTTAAAATATTAACCTTTCTTATTTAATGAATAACTTTATAAAGTGTTTTTCCTTAGTAGATCTACTTTATCTTAAATAGAGATAACAAACAAAAAAAAGCAAACTAAATGCCCTTATTAATTCCTTCTTTTCAGAATGCCTTGTAAAACAAGGACGTCACATTCTCGCCAGGCAGTCCCCAAAGACTGAATAACAAAGGATTTAAAAAAAACCTGATTGGCATGCAACAAAATTGGTCAAAATGGTTGTTTAATTTTCCACACAATGACACCTACAGCACAACATTGTTGGGTAGAAACACAAAAGCCACGCAGAGACATTCATCTATGCATAACAGCATTAAATATCAGTGACGTGTTTGACATTGTTGTGTTAATTTTGATTGCACTTCTTAATTTAGTTTTAGTCTTTTGCCTAAAATAGCTGTTAGTTTTAGTCCGAATTTAGTCATGTAAATTATTCTACTTTTAGTTGATGCAGTTTCATAACATTTTATTCGATTAAATCGTAAATTTACACATAAATTTAGTCCACTAAAATATGAAGTGTAAAGGGTAGGGCATCATTTAGGTTTCCTTGAATTTCTGAAGTCATGTTTTATACTTGGATAAAACAAAACATCTAATAACCTTTTAAAAATTAACAGAATAATATTTAACTTTTGTGTGAAATGCAGTCACCTTTATTTAGGCCACTTGGCAGAGCATTGATTGGATGTCCCTCTTAACTCATCCAACCTTTCCAACCAGAGAAGCTGTGATTGGATATATTCCTAACTTGTCCCTACTTTCTATATGATGATATTACATCTGATTGGATTAATTCTGTCAAACACTTTTACCCAGTTTTTATTTGTTGACAAAAATGTCAGTTAATTTAGTTTTAGTTTTTGTCCGTGTGTACTTGTTATTATGAGTTACTATCTAGTTTACGTCAGGGGAAAAATGTAGCTGACAAAAACTGTAATGAAAATACTTAGTCAACAAAATTTACACAGCCTACAGGGCAACTTTTTTAACTAGAAAGCACTCGGAGAGCGCAAACCTCAGCCATATTGTGATTTTCACCATAAATATTAGTCCTGCCTTTATTTCATGTAAATATTTAGATTCCTTGTCCATGAAAACATACCATTAGCTATTGGATTCATAATGATATCTATTTTAGTTCAGTAGTTATTCACAGAAATCACATTTTTCACCATGGCGGCCAGACGCTGATCCTGATCAACACCAAAATCGAATCAGTTCTTCCTTTTCCCATGCTGAACATTTCCTGAAAATGTCATCAAAATCCATCCATAACTTTTTGAGTTATTTTGTTCACGGACGGACAAACTCTCCCGAAAACATAACCTCCTTGGCGGAGGTCATAATCTAATAAATCATTCTAATCCCTAATCTTACACCATATCTTATTTAATCCATAGAGTTTAAAATAATCATTATTAAAAGTTTTTACCTCAGGAAAATATAGTGTTATATTCACACAGTTTTAACGTCCTTCATGACAGTTACATTAAATCTGCTCACACTCATGTTGTACTAAAACAATAAACCAGACACAGACTAACTTAACTCACTATTTAATTCATGTTCAGGTATCTCATCAATCTGTTCTGAATAATTATTTGTATTCACTTATGCCTCATCAAAAATGACACTGAGTGTAAATTAAAAACGCTTTCATTAGATTAGTTGTATTAATCTCTTAATGCCAATACCAAATTTCACAGAAAGAGCTCCTGTTCTTCAGAGAACAAGGTCTGTGCTGGTCGTGTGCAGGCAGCCTAATGTTTTTCTGCAGGCCTGCCTGCCTGCCATAAAGGTAAGCTATAATTACACATGCACACACAGATCCACAGGAGGCAGGAGATTACACGAGACCAGCTCCATCTGCTCAGGGGGAGAGACAGAGGGAGAGACAGAGGGAGGGAGGGGGGCAGAGTTTTTATTGACCCAATTTCAACCAAAAACTACTTCTCACACAGTCGAGGGGCTTCGACTCTGACAGGCTGATAAACCCACGAGCAAGGCAGCAGTCACACACACACTGTATGAGAGTGTGTGTTTGTCCACACACACACACACACACACACACACACAGCGACAGACTGAGGCGAGCTGGGCTTCAGATACATTACGATGGTGGACACAGTTTAGAGAGGCAGCTTTCAAAGAGAGAGCTGAATGTGATGAAACACACTCGCTGCCTCTCTCTCCTTTGTTCTTCTGTCATCACAAACACAGCCAGTGCAGCCTACTGATATCTATTTGTGTGATTGTGTGTGTGCAGTGTGTAGTGTGCTGTGTGAGTGTGTGTGCCCTGTTTTTTCATTTTACAAAGTGGGCCATTGTTGCTAGGTAACGTAGCAGGACTTGAGCCAGGAAAAAGAACTCAGACAAAGATATTACTCTCTCGCTCTCGCTCGCTCTCCAACATTTCTACTTTCTCTCCTCTGTCCCTCCAACTCAGACTTCTTTGTTCACAATTTGGACAGTTTCTGTCTTGGTGCACCGGGGAAATAGTCACAGAAGGATCCAAATGACACTGAAAAACTCTGTACTTCTGCTTTTAAGTTTGTCAGGGCTCATAAGATACAAAAAGACGTGCTGGCTGTTTTTTGCCAAAAAGAAACACAATACAAACTGATCTCAAACCGAACACATTTGGTCTAGACGAGGGGTGTCCACACTTCTTAAAACAAAAATACTATACAGATACTCTGGCCATGTCGATACATCAAACTATAGTGTCCACTCTAATGTTTAGTACACAAATGTGCTTTAATCAGCTGAAAAAGATTCTTCATTACAGCACTAACTCATGGCTTGATCAGGCACACAGCTAACTCTTGGTAAACTGTGGACATTCAGATTTCATGGATGTGCTTCAGGTCAGAGCGAGAACAACTCAGTGCAGCAGAGGATAAACCATCTTTACATTCAGACACAAAACAAGAGCCAACTTCATGAAGCTGTGTGATACCTGATGGAGTTAAAGCTTAGGAAATACTCTCAACATAAATATAAAAGCATGAAACAGTGTGAATGAATGAACTGGTCGCTCTGACTGACCTACACACGGTCACGCGGCATGAGACTCATGGATGGATCGTACTCGCTGGGATCAATCCACTGAAACTCGAGAACTTGATTTGAGCAAAACAAAGACAATCTGTACACAGATAATGTTTTTGGGCATGTTAAGGATAGGTCATTATAACTAAACCTTCTGAGTGTGTGTGTTTATATTTTGTTAAGTATAATAAACACAAAATGTAAAGTGAATCAGGCTTTAAGACAGAGCCGATATAGAAGCAATCAAGGACACTTTGTGTGCTGTTCTTGGCTTGTCTGAATTCAGGAGCAAGCTAATGTGGATAAAAGTTTGTTTTTATCCCTAGAATTTGCTGCTGGCTTAAGTTTTCCATCTCTAGTTTGATTTTGAAAGGTCATGCAAACTGTGGTGTGCCAAAGAATTGACTCTAGTCTGCTTGAAAACAGGGGCCTCAGAGTTAGGACTCAAGCTGAGCAATTTTAAGACAAGATATAATTTAGATTTTTCTTGAAAATACTGCAATTTCAATTTGATCCCCGATTATCTTCAAATCAAGCTTCAGTGCAATACTCTCTAAGTTCACAGTGTAGACAACAGTAAGGACATCAATGATCAATGCACATTAGACATTATTTACCATCTAATATTGAAGACACATAATCTGTTTTCATTATTCTATACTGTAGATACATCAACTTCTACTCCTAAAAAGAGGCTTTGTATCGTTGATCTGCTTACCAGCACTTTCAAAAATGCAAATTGCTGCAAATTTGTAAAAAAGTTGACACAACACATCCTGGGTCTGTGAAGAGTGCTGCAAAACGCTGCTGCTTCAGTAATCACATGATTGCATTGTTTAAAATTGTAACTTCGATCCAAAAACAATAAATTGTTAAGCATTAGGACATTGGGATGTGAAAGCCACCCAAATAAAATCAGGACCAAACAAGGTAAGGAAGGAAAAAGCAGTGAACTGTGGCTGTAATCTGACCAAATGTCAAAAGAGTAAAGAAGCTTCATAGTGTTCACTGACCAGATCAAGCAATGCTAAGCACTGTTAACACCTCCAGCCTGCAGTCTTCTTCACATATGCTTATATAAGTCAGCACTGAACATGGTCACACATTCACCAAAATCTGTTGAGAGGGTTTTTGGGCAGTTAGCAAAAATGTGGAAAACTGTTCTGTCTCACAATTTTAACAAATCCTTCATAGATTCCTGGATCCACATCCAGATTTGGAAAAGTAATCATTCCTCTCTTGGCCATAATCGACATTCCTGAAAATTTAATCTGAATCTGTGGGAAACTTTTGAGTTATCTCGCTCAAAAATGGACAATACAGACAGACAAACAAACCAAAAAAATCCAAAGTAAAAAACACATACCCTCCTTGTTACAGGTAATGACTCTAAGATGCAACCAAATATCTATTCTGTGTTTCTGAAAACCCGATTCATACTGCTCTCATTCCTCTCATCTTAAGTTCACTTGTCAAAGACAAACAACATTCGACAATCAGTTCACCATAAAGGTGCAACACAAATGGTGTGTTCTGAATATCATGCACTTTGTAATTTAACCATGTGGGATTTCAGATACAGTCAGGGTCTGGATTAACAACAGGAAGTACACATGTGTAGGTATATCCACTCACCAAGACACACCACGAGAATCCAAACCAGACTGAACTCTGCTTTGACATCTTTAATACAATTTTATAGAAAACATAGAGAGCTGAGTATGGTGAATGATTTCAGTATATACCACTACCCTTTCCTAGGCAAGCACTGGTGACTGGAGTTTAAATAATCATCATAAATGGATCAAAAATAAAACTGTTGCAATAAAAACTCTCCTTTTGCTGGGGAGAGTCTAGCTTTGCTTCATGATCATGTATACTTTAATGCTGCCTTTACATGCAAACGTAATTTTCCATTTTGGTTTGAGCTCTGAAATAAAATCTGGTTAGTGATTTTGTGTATGGTGTTTTTGATTCTGTGCTGTTTCATACTTTTTAACTCTGATGTTGTTACCTTGTCTTTTATGTGCCCTGCACATCTTATCTTAAAACAACTGGCATGGAATAATTAACATCTGGAGCTTTATTTACATCACTTGCATAACCCATTTTTAAAGATTAAAAAACACATTGTCCGAAACCAGCCCAAAGAAATTACATCACAGCAAGCAGAAATACCAAATGTGGCATTAGTCGTCCATTTAAGGGTCAATCTACAGACAGATGGACAGAGCAATCTGACTTTGGAAAATCGGACAAATGTAAGTCTTACTGATATTAAATAAGACATCTGGAAACACTGTGATTGTATTTTATATTTGATAATGCATGGATGTGTTAGGTATTACGATTTGGGCCAGTATCAGATCTTTTTTAGATCACATGGTTTATTGGTAAATGACTGCAGGATGAACAGACATGACTTGTGGATGACGATCAACAGTGTAACATCCGCCACATGATGGCATAAAACCAACTCAGTTCATTCTTCTTCTGGTCATTCATAGAGAAAATGAAGGCTCTATGGGGGGATTTAAAAAAAAAACAGAATACTGGTTGGATTATCGTTCTACACATCTGTATTAACCCTGCCACTGCTCATATGAAAATGTTGAACATGTAGTTAAATTCAGGGAAGAAAGGGGCTGCACATTATTGTTGCTCTTTTTTATAAGTGAATGAGACTTTGGCTTGCACCATACTAACTGGTAGATAAATGACCCTTTTTGAGAGGCAGAGGTCTCCTACATGCAATGACGTTACTTATAATATGAAGATATACAATCAGAATGCAGGTGTCTGAGGTGGTTTTCACACTAATAGCTTGGCTAATTTGTTCCAATTCAGTTGAAGAAAAAGCCTGGAATGTGCAGATATTCACACGGCAGTGTTTTGTCAAGGGCTGAGTCCAGGTGACGTCACACCAAACACCAGCCTTATGCCACTATGTTACAGTAAGTGTTGCTCTGACTATGAGTTGTGATTGGTACTGAAAGCCAGCAGGCTAAGCTTCCCTCAAACAACTCACTGGTTATCAACAGAGGTTAAATGTCCTATATAAACTTAAACAGAAGAGTACTTTATAAATCGGAAACAAATTCTAGGACCAAAACCACTTTTTGACTTTTCCGACTCCTGTAAAGGTCCATAGAGACAGTAAAGTCATTGAGTTTTATTTTCATTGTAGGTCGGATCCAAAACATTATTATTAAGTAGGACTTTGTTATAAGTTTGTCTGGTAGCTGTAACACAATTATAATTCTGCTGCTTATTAGAGGTGTGAAAAAATATCGATATAGCAATATATCGCGATATTTTGACTCCCGATACAATATCGATATTTCAAATCTTAGTATCGATATTTTTGCAAAAATAAAAGCTCATATTTTATCAGAGTTTGAAGTAAAATACAACTTATAAATATGAATGCACAGGTGCAGTCTATTCAGTTCAGACAGTGACAAGAGAAATATGGTTAGGGTGCTTCAAATACATTGTTTAAAAGAAAAGAATAATTTCTTTGCTACATTGATTTGTGTGACTTGATGCACTCTGTTTCAGGTTACGTGTATTTATGTAACACTGTATTTGACATATTTCAATAACAATAAAATGGAGAGGTTACATATTCACTGTCTCTACGTTTTCCCGAATTTACTGTATAATATCGCAATATATCACAATATTGTGGTATTGTGATATTATTGTATCGTGACCAAAGTATTGTGATACGTATCGTATCGTGAGGCTCTTGCCAATACTCACCCCTACTGCTTATATCCCCACACCTTTGATGAGTTAACTCATCATCCTGTTTGCAGGAGGCACTCAGCAGAGTAGTTTGACTGAAATAATGGCATTCAGACATCGTCAATCAAACAGGGTCAAACACAGGATGCCCACTTGTATAAGAACAAACTCACTCAAATGATAACGGAGTTCAAGTTATTGTGGAAACAACTTGAAACATGATGGATGTGATTATTTCAACAGCAAGTAACAAAACTGCAGAAAATAGGGAGCATTAATGTAGTTTCCCAAAATGTAAAATCTTATATTAATCTCACTTTTATTCTATGATGACAGATTTATATTTTTTATTGTATTTAGAAAACTCATGCACTCAGAAACAGTCTATGTTTATACATGTTAGACTCTGTGCCTGATCCGGCCTAACAAAGTCCTCTTTCAGCTCTCTAAAAAGCCTCTTGCAGACAGAGATCAACAGAGCTTTCCTCTGACTCAGATACCACACAACAATACAATATCACCCTGCAGAAAACGTGGACAGATGCCATCACTTTTGCACAACTTTTCATTTGGTTCAGGAAACAAGTTTTTGATTTGAGTGTTCATGTTTCACTCCCTTGGTAAACTGCACTCTCATACAGCCTGTATCAGTCTGGATCGCTCGTATTGTTTTAAATTCATGCCATATTTTCCCAGTTCACACACTGATGTCAGCGGCTGCTTTGCGAAACACAGTCCCACAGGGAAACAATCTTATCACTTTCAAACAGGAGCAGCAAGCAACTTAAGTTTCACTATCTTTACTCAGGGATCCTTTGACAAGAGTAATCTAACGGTAGATCTTTTAACACTTGGTTGGTGCCCTTCCAACTTAAAAGGGGATGTGCTGAATAATGGCAGTGCACTCAAAATAAGTCTTTGAATGTTGGCACACATTTCAACATGTTTGTCAGGTGGTTCATGATGAGCCCTGACTTTGTAGTTCACATATTAAGGAAGGAAACATCAAGCTAAAAGACAATTCAGAAGTGAGAACTTCTCTAAGATTATGCAATCCCCATATGCCACCCATTTTTTACCTCAGCCTCACGGGATTGCAGTGCTACATTTCAAAGCTGAACACTATTTTAGATCCTTTTGGACGGTGGAATGAAACATCCATGTTAAAGCACAACAGCTAAGAATTTTTGATAGGGTCATGAAAATAGGGAGGCCTTTAGGGAACTGTTATATCTCTCTATTTCCTATCTTCTTTGTCTCATGAATATTCTCAGGCAGAAATAACATCCAGCAACAGACAAGTGAAAACTGGATTTATTTGACTAGTGTGGCTAATGCAAATGTTAACTGTGCTAGCATTTCCATATTCCAGTGCTGATTGTGGTCAATCGCTGCTTTGTACTTGTACTTATTTACAGTCTGACCTTGCTTGTCCTAAATTTAACTTACAAACGTTCTGGTCAAAATACAGCAGAAACACTCTGCTTCAATGTTTGGGCCTCTGCTCTTGTAGCTTGTCATCTCCTGCTCTCAAACACGACTTCAGTGTAAACAAACATGACGGACAACCTATGACGTCCTTGGAAGTTGTGATTTCCATTTAGCTCCTCTCCTTATCACTTATATGTATAGAATTTACAGGTTATACTGCATTTTGCCACATTTCAACAAGTTTGTCCTCTGTTTCTGACCTCTGTCTAACTTCATTCTTCACCTTTATCTAACTGCTATGGCTCCAAAAAACAGTGGTCACAAGACATAGAGCATGGTGCACTCTGCAGACATCTGGATCTGAACATAACTATTAAAGCAATAGTCCCAAATTTTCTTTGTTTTCATGATTTCTCTTACTCCAAAGTCCATGATGAGCAGACAGTCACCATTTTTTAGACTCTGCGTCCAGTAACAAGTAAGAGATTGACAGAGGTCACCCAACGCTAACTAGCTTAGCTCAAATGGCTGGAAGTCAATGGGAAGTATTAGCCTGCCTCCGCCCACAGTCATCAGATAATCTATCCAGCAACTCTAAATGGTCCTGTGTGTCTATTTTGACTTGTTTTTTTGCCACATAAATTTATGTTATCTTATCTTCTACTATCATAAACAGAGGCTTTGTTTTGTTTACCTACCCCTGCAGTGGTTTGAGCTAGGGATGTGACATTCCTGAATGAGAACCAATTCTCAGTTGCGAGTGAGCCGTTCATTTTCAAGCCAATTTTACAAGCAAACTGCCTGCAAATTTAAAGACGGCTGACAAATGAAAGGCTCAATCATAAATGCCAATTTGTTCTCATATTAAAAGAGTTGTTCAAAAGACTCAACTTGGTGAGGAACTTCCCTAAACCAACTTGGAAGTATGACAACAAAACATAGCCTCTGTTAACAAAAGGAAGATAATATGATGATAGTAGAAGATAAGATAACATAACATAATGCAGTAAAAAAATAAGTCACAAATAGGCACATAGGAGTTGCTGAAGAGTTTATCTGGTGACTAGGTAGAGGCAGGCTAATACTTGCCAATGACCTCCAGCTATTTGAGCTAAGCTAGTTAGCGACAGGTGACCCATGTCCATCTTTTAGTTGTTACTGCAGAGAGACGGAAGAATGGTGTCTACCTGCTTATCAAGGTCTTGGGAGTGAGGAAAGACACAAAAACAGAGAAAATGTTGGACTACCCCTTTAAACATGTTACATTTCAAGTTGCCGTGGCAACTTCTTCTCAGACATTAAAATGACTCTTCACACACCTCACACCACAGGATAATAAAGTATGGCTA
Organism: Scarus forsteni; assembly: GCA_036419115.1. NCBI lineage: Eukaryota > Metazoa > Chordata > Actinopteri > Labriformes > Labridae > Scarus > Scarus forsteni. The sequence goes on from JAZDUH010000414.1 coordinate 6,811,210, forward strand.
TCTTTTGCTCCTCCACTTACTTGGGCCTTTGTTGACCTTGTTTGTAAGCAGCGACTCAAGATTACACTTTGAATTATTATCTTTAAATGTGGACCCTGCTTAAGACAGCATTTGGATCAAAATGTTGTGTCTTTATGCATCAACAATGTTAAGAATTAGATTAGAGGATAATAAATCAGGATTATCTGGATTAAGAAAACTCTGAAAAGAATTCTAAACAACAGAATTTGAATCAAAATCCAATTTCACTCAAACTTTGAGATTTGAAAGATCCCCACTCATAAGGACTTTAAGTAGTTTGATAGTTTTAGTGTTGTTTTAATGGATATTAAATTACAACATGTCCTGCAGGCCTGGCTCTCAGTTACTTGAATAACTTAATATCAGCTGTGTCTCTGATTCTGTGCAGGAAAAAGAGCTGAAAGAAGAGCAGAGAGTGGAGTGACACGTGCTCATGAATCAGAGATCATCAGGACTGCAGGGTTTGTTTTGGACGGATATTTATAGCAGCACTTCTGGGATACTTGCATCAAATCCTCTATGCTGGCAGCAGCTACAGATAAAACCTCCTCAGGAATTCATTTCTAAAAAACACAACCCACACACACACACAAACACACACAGTCACAAATCTAACCTCCAGTTCTCAACATAAACAAGATCTGTGAAATTACTGCTCCTCGCTCACCCCAAACCGTCTCCCTCTCTCTCTGAAATTAGGACAGAGTAGAGCTCTGCCAGATAATGTAGCAGCACACGGGCACTCAGCCAGAACACAGCATCAAAGTGTGTGTGTGGTGTGTGCGCCTGTGTGTCCCATTAGTTTTAATCCTAACTCTGCAGCACTCTGCTCTGCTGCAGAGGTGGCAGACAGACGCACTATGATGTGACCTGTCAGTTAGTTCAGCAGTCTGCCTCCGTTTTACCACAGCTCTATTTAAATTTTAATAAAGATGTTCATTATGAAAACTTTCCTCTGAGGACAGCAGCACAATAAATTTTTCTCTTGGGCTGCACAATACTTTTGTGGCTTTATCTTTATTACACTATGTGCTTTCACAACACTTATCCAGTAAAACTCTGAATTAATATAATTCAGCCCTCAGAGCACATGTGGAACTTTTACAGACTTTTTTCATGCAGTCAAATGAAAATCTATTCATGTATCAGTTAACATGGAGGTGCCAGAAGTTAACTTGGATTGACAGAAATGAGTCCTGAATGTAATAAGACTGAGAAATACAATGTGCATCGGTCACATTTAGGGATGTATATCGTTATGATTTTATAGATACCGATACAGATACCGATACTCCTTATCGGTATCGATACTTATCGATACTCTTATCGATACTACAACTTGTAATTTTGTGTAAAAAAAAAAATACTTTACAAGATTTTAAAAGATTCACACCTTTTTTTATTACCACAAGGTAATAATAAAGCTTCAACAGAATAGAAGTAATGCATTACAAATGCCTCTTAGAGGCAAAAAGAAAGCTAAGGAGATGGCAAAACCCCTTCATGCCGCCCAACAGACTGCATGTACATGCAGACCCATAGATCTTGTGCTGCTAAAATCAATGCTGTAATGATGACTACTAGGGCTCTCACTTTATATTAGATATTCGAATAACCGTACTAATATGGGGATAAATATCCGTAACCGAATAGTAAATAAATATTCAAATGTAAAATATTGAGTGTAGCAGCACATCAGGGCGCCTGGAGCAGTGGACCGTTTCATCCAACAGAGGGCGCTGTGAGCGCAGCTTGACCGTCAGTCACATCCGGTGCTCCTCTTGACCTCAGTAAACAAAGAGAGTTTCCGCTCCGAGCGGACATTTATAGCTCTGATTCATCTGAAGAGAGCTGTGCCGTCGGCTTTTCATCCAAGTTATACAGTGGAGTGCAGCTGCACTTCGTCAAGAGTTTAATCCCGTGTGACTGTGTTTATTTCAGCAGGGTTTTTACCGAAGGGGCGGATAATCGAGTCTCTGTCTCTGTCGGTGCTGGAGTCTTTAGTGTTAGCCAGGCTGCTAACTCTACTCGTGTTGTTATAGCAATCAAACGGCCCGCACTTCTTTAGCTTTATACTATGCGCGCGCGCTCCGAGCCGACCCAATTGGGGACCGGTACATGAAAGTACCGGTCCACGGTATACATCCCCAGTCACATTGCAGGACATACAGTGATGTGTTAGTGATGTGTCATTAAGCAGGTCTTGCTGCTCTTTGAGTGTTAATATTATTATTATGGAAACAAGTCAAATAATGTCTCGAGCTCAAAGGTCTCCTGTGATTCCAGAGCAAATTTCTCACCACAGGTTACAGCATCAATCCAGTTTTTCCAGTATTTTTCCCCTTTTTTTCATAAAGAATATCAGTTGCTTAATTTTGTAAATGTCCTGAATTATTTCCCTCCACTTAGTGATTGTTGGAGGTTCCTTATTCAACCACTTCCTGGTAATTTGCCTTTCTACTACCAGCTAGTATTATTTGTAATAAAAGTGTCCTCAGTCCTCACCCATACTGTGATTTGAACCATAAATATTAGTCCTACCTTTGTTTCATCTAAACATTTAGATTCCTTGACCATGAAAACATCCCATTAGCAGTTGTATTCATAATGATATCTATTTAAATTCAGTCGAAAATCACAGTTTTTGTCATGGCAGATCCAGACGGTGATACGGATCACTCCCAAAATAGAATCATTTGTTCCTTGTCCCCAATCTGGACATGTTTTGAAAATTTCATCAAAATCCGTCCATAACTTTTTGAGTTATGTTGCTAACAGAGAAACAAACAAACCTAAATGCAGTCAAATGTCCATCCAGAATGGAGAAATAACAGAAGAGACGCCACACATTCTCTAACAATGACCATGGCCAGATAACTTCATAGAATTTACACATCATATATGCCAAAAAGCATCACTTTTCATGTAAATAGAAAAGTATCCCATCAAAAAACACCCTCAAAGTATCCACAGTTTCTTGCTATCTCTTTGCACTGCCTCTGGCATGGAAAGCCTCTGTGTGCAGTGTTACCTTTTTAACACCCTCACAGTTTGACTGAGTCACTTCCTTATTTTGCTGAAGCCAAAACATCAGCTAAAAAAACTTTGGGGCATTAATATCAACTGAAATGTCATTGAGAAGAGGAAACAGTGAAATCAAGGTCTGCTGTATCGAGCCCTACATCTCATATTTCATTTCCTGTGATGACACGCCGGCCCCTCCCCTCTCTGCTGGTCAGTGCAGCTCACTGTGTGTGTTTGATGGGAGTCTGTAGAAAGTGTTTTAATGAGTTCACACCATACTGAAGGCTCTCTGGGAGATGAGAGGTGATGTAATATCTGGATCTGAGATGCAACCCCGCTCACACACACACGTTCACACAGACACACACCAGTCGGCCATCGTTTTGCGTTCTATCCTCTCACTCGATGTTATAAGACGTGATCTGACTCCCGGCCTAAAACGATTAGCAACACCAGATTCAGGCAGCCACTTGACGGGGCTGGGAAATCAAAGTTTTTAAGATGTTTAAATATATTTAAAGATGAGCTTTGGAGACAGCATTGTAAATAATTTATTAGATTAGTCTTTTAATATACAGAGTGTAATGTTAAAAAAAACTGATCAGAAACAGAGCTTAGCCCTCGCCTAACAAGAAAACTGTTTAAAGCAACAACTACTAATGATGCTTACTGACCACAAGATAGTGCCTTGAAAATGTGAATTCTACATAGGAACATCATTTTATTTATTATGGTTTATTTAAGGAGCAATGTTAAAAGTGTATGATATAAATACACTTATTATAAAAATGTGAACCTTCAAATAGCTTCTATTCAACTCTATTTTGATTCTGGGAGTCACTATCCGAGTCAGAATCAGTTTTCAGCTCAAATGATTTATTCAGAATGCTTTCCCTGTTTGTTATAATAAGATGTTTATTTTAGGATCTGCTTCTGACTACAGTGCACTTAAAGGCTGAAACAAATATTCAACACAAACACTGGGATAAAATGTGCTTAAAATATACATCTTATGTACTTATAACATTTCTATCAGCTTATTTTCTATAACTTAGAGACACTGCAGTATAAAGAAAAAATGCATAAAAAATGCTCGCTGTGGAATGTCTCATGGCCTTTGCACACCAGACACTTATTTTTTGCCAAAATATTTCGCACATTTTTTTTTTTTTCAAACCTACTGTTTTTACAATGCAAGCTTGCCCACAAGAAACATTTTTTCACTGAACAAATTTGAGGTTTCGGACATTTTAGTTCTTCTCTAACTTCATATGAATTTAGCTAAAGAAGCACCAGGTCATGATGATAACTCAATGTCAAGGCTATGATAACTTGCTGTGTCTGGATCTTGACTTACGAGGTATGATCTTTTTTTTTTAAGACTGTTTTATATCGTAGGGTGGCACGGTGGCATAGCAGGTAGTGCACGTGACTCACAGCAAGAAGGTTCTGGGTTCAATCCCCGGGTCGGACAGGGGCCTTCCTGTGTGAAGTTTGCATGTTCTTCCTGTGTATGCGTGGGTTCTCTCTGGGCACTCCGGTTTCCTCCCACAGACCAAAAACATGCTCATTAGTTAACTGGTGACTCTAAATTGTCCTTTTGTATAAGTATTAGCGTGAATGGTTGTCTGTCTCTCTATGTAGCCCTGCGATTGACTGGCGATTGGTTCAGGTCATACCCCACCTCTCGCACAATGACAGCTGGAATAGGCTCCAGCCCTCCCCATCCCCAAAAGGGATAAAGGGGTATAGAAAATGAATGAATTAATGTATTAAATTGTGTTGCTCCTGATGTGCATAGACAAGGCACAATTGTCTTTGCCACCGAATTATTCACAATTTGTTCCGTTTATTTGCATCACCTTTGGTGTCCAAAGGCCTTAACTTGCAAACCCTGTTGGTTATTTTCAAAAAGGCAGCTAAAGGTTTGAGGAGAAAAGCTTTATGCTTTTCTACAATTTGGACAAGCTAAGCAATATTTTGTTGGGTCTCAACTTGTTTAAAGGGACAATTTGTAGTGTTATAAGTAATTTATGAGCTAAAAACAATGCCTACATTCACAAATATGTCTGTGTCACACTTCTTACAGAGCAGGTAAGTCCTGTAGAGGCTTCCATGTCCTTCTGGTCAAAACTTCAAACAGCCGAGGGACATGAAGCATTTCATAGTACTACTGGCTAAGGCTAAACGCGTTTTCAGTCAGAGCCAGCGTGACCAAAATTGAAGGAGCACAGTGAGACGTGCTTGTCACTGCCCTGGCAATTATAAAGCCTCATACTAAAGACTCAATGCAGTTTGATTTAAATGACGTACCTCTTCAACAGAGAGAAACTCAAAGTGTTGGACGAGGCACATAAAAGGTACCGTAGAGTTCAGCACATTTGAAAAAGCAAGGAGCTCGAGAGGGCTATCTGTAAGAATGCAAAATACGGGTATTGTTTTTGGTCTATGTTGCCCAGCCTTACTTAGTAATTAAAGCTTTTGTTGTGTTTTACAGCAGCAACAGGATTTTTTTCTTTTTAACTAAATTAAAAGGCTCTGAACAAAAAGGAAAAACTGAACATACCGTACAAAAAGCTTTCATCAGGACTGGTGTCCAAATGCAAGTAATAGCAGGTCTCCAGTGTTTTAACTGAAGATGGCTGATGCTGCACACACAGGCACACACACAGACACACACCGGTGCCAACAAGTCATGTAACAGCGTTGCTTCATGGTTTCCTCTGCAGTTGTGTAATGGGCCTTGGCGTCCTGCTTCAGTGTTCAGAGTCACAGCAGTGAAACAAAGACTTTCCTCCTGATCAGAGTAACATGAAGCTGCTGTGTCAGTGAGGAGGGGGCTCATCGCGACCCTCCTAACAACACAACAAAGAAAAACACGAACACCAAGCATGTTCAGCCACACTATGCTCTTTTAAGAACTACAGCACTATGTCAGTGGGTCAGAAGACTGATCGAAACAGTGAGGAAGACAGAGGATGGGAAGGAGCAGCAGCTCACCTGTAGCCATATTTTATTCATATTTATGCTTTTGTTTGTATTTAACTTTTTAATATATCTTTTAATCTGTTATACTAAACTGCTACCAAAATAATAATTCCAAGAGATTAATAAAGATCTATCTAATTAATATTTTCTCATAGTGTGTTATTATGGGTCAAAATCAACAGTCTGAGCTGTGCTGCGTGGAGCTACACTTACACATAATGCTAATTATAGTATTCTCTCGCTAATACTAGTCATGCTGCTCTTTAACTCTGGCGCACTAATGGTAGACTTAATGTGCAAGTGTTTATACAACACCATGGCCTCATGAAGCAGGTAAGTAAGCCTCGGCATGCACATGCACCATTTCTTTACCCTAACAGAGCAGCTGAGACAAAAACGTTTAGACTGGGACGAGATTGAGATGCTTACTTTGTAAAACAGGAAATGACAGCTGTTTTTTAATCTATTTTTATTTGGAAAGCACTTAAATTTCATCCAATCCTGACTGCACAAAGCATCTCTTGCAACCAGGGCTGGGCAATGTGTCCATTAAATTGATTAACTCAAATTATGTTTTGCAGAAGACTTAAAAAGTTGTGAATTTTCTTTACTTGCACTTACTCTGGTTTTAAGTTGCTGCAATATTTGAAAATATAAATACTGAAAATGTACAGTTGTGCTCAAGCAGATATTAAGGCTTGAATTTGTTTTTTAAAAAGAGATTAAATACTGATCAGAGATTTTTCATGTTAATGTATTGTAAAAACAGCTCAGATTTCAGTGTAGAGCAGGTTCACTGTTTGTTGTCAGTTCTGGTGTTGTAACCAAGATGCTCTGCCAGGTAGCCTAAAAAAAGGAGACTGCATTTCAAACAAAAGTTACGCTTTTTTCTGTTCATTCAAACATTCAAACTTAACTACCATTAAATAGAGGGTTATTTGGATGTTTCGTTTAATTCAAGTGTAAAACATGAATTAAAAAATTCAAGAAAATGTCAAAACTACCTTACACTTCATATTTTAGTCAACTAAGTTTACAGTAGATTTTGCTGACTAAAATGTTGTGACATTTCATCAACTAAAACTAGACTAAATTAAAAATAATACAGATATCTAAAACTAAAATGTCTAATGCCTAAGTCACACATTCCCGTTTCTCATAGCGACTGTGCGCTACTGTACACGATTGAGGAGGCTGGTGTGATCGCTATGATACGGGATTAAATTACTGTCTCACCCCTGGAGACACTCCGTAAATACACCGTCAGTGGCGCAGCTACAGCGCTTCAGGGGGCGTTTGTCTCGCTCCAGTTAGGTTAGTACAACGATATGACGAGGATTCCATCCCGCTGGCAGGATGTCAGCCCCGTTCGAGCTCAGTTCACGTCACGTAAGCCCCGACTGAGCCCCGTCGCTTGCGCCGTCTTTAACGGGACACAGTTGGGGCACAAACGGATACATCCTTGTCAGTCGTCCTCGTAAAGCTTTCAGGATTGAGCCACGATTGGGCCACGATCAGCTCGACTGAGCTCCGTACATGCCACGCTAATACCGCTCGCCTTAGGACTGCATTGGGCTTCCATCCAGCTGTACTGAGAGCGGCGATTCTCCACGACAGTTTTGAACAGTTCAAAACTGTCGTGGAGCTTCTACGTTCCCCTCCGTTCATCCACGACTATACAACGCTGATCCAGACCAAGTAGCGCATGCACCACGACCAAAGCACGCTTTATCAGGATTATGACAATCGTGCACAATCGCCATGAGAAACGGGAATGTGTGACTGGGGCTTAACTCTTAAGCTAGCTTCATCATCACAAGTCAAATGTAGCTCTCTGACAACAACACACACTCAGAGTAGGAGGAGGTAAAGTGGAGCGAATAAAGGTAAAGCAAAATGTCTCTTCATGTTCATGTTACTCCAATGTCTTCAACCATTTCTAACAATGCTAAAGCTAATTTTCCACCAATATGATCACCCAGTAATCATGACTTAAGAGCCCATATTCAGTTTTTTAAAAAATTGTATACCCTTTAGTGTGTTTAGCATATCTCCTCCAGATAAGAGCACTTCTGTCGCATCAGGACGTCTCCCTCTTCCCCACAGCAGCTTAATACTAGATTTTAACTCTTGGTGGTTACGTATAAGAAAAAAATAGTTTGAAAAATAGTGAAATGCATTTATTTGTGAAGGTGTAAGTTTACCAACCTTATCAAAGTGATCCAATGCTGACTTCTGAATTGGCGAAGATACAAAGATATCTCATCCGTGCTCTACTTTGAGTACACTCTATGCACACATGCACACATCCCCGTTACAGTGGAAAAATGATACACCTTCCCAGTCCGACTGCACACCTGCTCAAACACATGTGGTGAAGAGAGAGGGGGAGGAGAGCCGTGCTCAAGTGACCACAGTGACACAGGGCGAGACTAATGACTGCTGATCAGCCAATCTTTTGGATTACTCACACTGCTGTTTCAAGGCAGGATATTCACCCCCCAGGCAAGTTTTCATTCAGCCTAAATGTTTCAGAGGATTCAGTGGTCCACCCTTTGCAGGGATTTACAGGCTTTGTTTCAGAATCGGGGTGGACTTTGGTCACCTTGAAGGAAGTTATTCTCAGTTCAGAGGGCATAAACATGAGAAATAAATGATGCCAAAGCTGGGAGACATCAAGTTCTTGATAAATGTTCAATAGTTTCAAACCAGTAGGACAGACATTTTATTTTTATCAATACTGGCATTAATGCCTTAAAGTGGCACCAGTGCCACCATTTCCACTGATTCTCTTGACTGCGTTTTTGGCCCTCATGGCCTCTCTTTCTCTCCACAAAGGCAAAAACACAACAGCCCATCCCAGCCTATTGTCACAAACAACAACAGTCCTGTCAGTAGCTCAACATGGGGTGAAAGAAGATTGGGAGAAAGAGGAAGAGGCTGGATGGTAAAGGGAAAAATGGTGGCTTATGGACCAACACCTTCAGCTTTTACAGCTCTCTGCATCCAAACAATCCAACTTTAGGCTTCATTAATATATATTCACTCTTTATCTGGGGAAAAACATTGTGATGAATACAACCATTCAGCTGAAAAATACTGAGATGTGACTTTTGGGTAAAATCACCAAGTTCTAAATACATTACAATCAAAAAAATCTAGCTAACAGTGAAGCTAAATTTAATTAGCTAAATACTGAATTAAGTCAGGCCAAGTAAAATATTTTTCCAATGCATTTGGAAGGCACATACGGTTACTAGCACAATAAATTAAGCTAGCTTAGCTAAACTTCAACAACAAAAATCTTACTTAAAACAAAAACACACACATTTCACAAAAGTAACCTAGCCAAGTAATAGTTATGGAAATCTTGTTTTCTGATGGATTTAAGTATGATTAAGCTTCTACCGGAAATACATTACCGGCGCTTCATAAAAGATCTTCACACAAGCCACTGTAGCAAACAAAATAATGCAAAAGAAGCACTTTTACAGACCATTAAAGGTGTAGTCAGTGATCTTCTAATCTTCCAATCTAATGCACTATTTGTCAAAATCACCGTATTTCTCCTCTCCATCCACAAGATGTCATCACTGACAGCATGTTGAAAAAACGTCCGGTTTCAATACACAGCCTTGGCTCTGAATTTCAGCAGGTAAATACTGTGGCTCGGGCCAAGTTACCAAAACAGAGAACCCCCCCCCTCCCACACACACACACACACACACACATCCAGGGGGCGCTCATACTCATGCGTGATACAATAGGTGCAGTAGCGATGGCTGAAAAACAGCCCTAAAGAAAAAGGTCAGAGGAGTGAAAAGTAAAAAAGAAGGGCTATGACCATGAAAGAGCGAAGACCCGGGTCAACATTGATGTTGCTTTCCGACGGTGGAGGGAACTCCGCGAACTGAAAGACCTGAAAACGGACGCGGATGTCGCTGTCTTTCTGCTGGATAGGTAAGCAACATTAGCTTTGTGGTGCTTCTCATAACAGTAACAGCCGTCGGGCATTCATCTTATTATCTAATCTGCCAAAATGCACTGTTGTTGTGATGTTATCAAAAATGGAAGTCGAGTTGTCTGACGAGTCAGGGTTACCTTAGCTACGTTGGTCAGCTACGCAGTTTCTACGGTCGTTTCCATGACGATGCACGTCCATCAGCTTTCGGGGGGCAGGCCTAAATTCGTTTATAAACAACCTCTCCTCTCGTTTTCTCCCACATCGCTGACTACACCTTTAAAGAATGATTTTCCAACCCCCTTGTTGTAAAGCACTTTGCTTGTACACATGGCATCATGGTGGAAAACTATACAAGAACACTTCATGGCAAACTTTCTTCTTCTTATGGTTGAAATTTCTGGACATTTAAGAATGACTGGTGGGTCACTCTGAGTAAGTTAAAGGGCTGCATGTGGCACCCGGACCATTAGTTGCCCGCCTCGTTTCAAAATCCTTCCTGTTTCACAGACACCAGACAAACACCATAATCTGAACAACTTTCCAGAGACTTCGTCTTTTCTCAGGTTGTCTACTTCTCACCCAGCACTAAAATGATGCTTTGCACACCGGGGTCACCTCAGTCCTGCTGCTCCAGCCTGAAGTCAGAGAGTGGATTTACTGAAAACAACACAGATTTATCCATAACCATAAATCGTTCCTGCTTCACTGACTCTCAGACACCTTCCTGTCCAGCACACACACACACATGCACACCTGAACATCTTCACCTACCCACAGTGTGACTCACTCTCCATGGTCCTTTTCTCCTCTTTAGTCTGTGTTTGACATGTGGCCTGTGATGACACATCTTCATCTACACATGGCGCACCAGGACGCCTTTACGTGAGGACAGCTGGTGCTACAGTACAGGATATGACATAACGCTCTGATGCAACAGAGCGCTTTATTTTCATTTGCCTACAGTAGGAAGACATCAATTCAGGTCATCTTAATGCAAACAAACTTACTGAGAAAGAGGTGGAGAAAGTCAATCAATTACATTAGTAACACTGAAATGTATCGGCTTAGTGTAAAGGCATCTACTGCAGTGCTAACTATGACAGCACATTTTAATTTAGTTTTAGTTTTTGACAAAAATATCTTTAATTTTTAGTCTAATTTAGTCATCTTAATTGTTTTAACTTTAGTGTAGTATTAGAATAAGGTCTTTTTTATGTTTCCTTGAGTTTCTGAAGTCATGGTTTTACACTTGGATAAAATTAAACATCCAAAAACCCTTATAATCATGAATACATCAATTCATAAAGAAAGCGGCTCTGATTGAACGCTCCCAAACATCCCAGCACCATGAAGCTAAAGTAGGTGTGATGGATATATTCCTAACTTATCCCTACTTTCTACGTGATCAAATTAGGTCTGACTGGACTAAGTCTCTGTCAAACATTTTAGTCTAGTTTTTATTTGTTGATAAATCGGTTAACTTAGTTTTTGTCCATGTGCACTTAGTTTTACTAGTTGGTGTCTAGTTTTAATCAGGGGTAAAATGTTGATGAAACTATGCTGAAAATAACTGGTCAACAAAATTAACACTGATCTACTGCACAGTTGGTGTCTAGTTTTAATCAGGGGTAAAATGTTGATGAAACTATGCTGAAAATAACTGGTCAACAAAATTAACACTGCTTTGGGTGAATCTATTTGATGTGGCACAGCAGGATGAAACTCAGTGTGTTTTTATGAAGGTGTAAGCTGACAGAGTCTCCATGTTGTTTACGAACAGTGACTACAGTCTGTATTTGTTTGGGGGAGTGAAACAGAGGGGAGCAATGGTGAGCTTGCTCAAGCTTGGGACATCATTAACAAAAATGTGACATGATATAAATTATGTTGAAATGCAGCGCATAAACGATGTGGAGCAGATGAGGCCAGTCTGTAAAATATGTCAATGCTTGGTCCAAACTAGGACAGGAAACACTGCAAACCTCTTTAGCTTTGTTTCCATCCTGCAGCCTGGTTTGGTTCAGTACAGATCAGTTTGGAGGACTAACGGAAAAGTAACAATTGTTATTTGATTACATTAGAAACAACTTTATTAATGCATTGGGAAGACTCCTTCAGGAAATTAAGATTCCAGTAGCACTGGATAGTGGTGCACACGTGAAAAAGAACGCAGGATATCAGCATTTTAAAAAGCTAAAACAACTTGCATATTGAAATAATTAAATGTACATAGGGCTCGATTACACTATTAGCTTCACTGATTGTTACGGACACCAAGCAGCTGTTATTGCTGTAAGAGGACATCAACACTCCCTAACATATTTGCCCTCATTATTTACAACTATCATCATTGTTTTTTTCATAGTTCATTTTTTCCACTTACCAATTTTGATCATGTTTTGTGTGTGTGTATATGTTGTACGATCAGAGTTTCCATCATTGAGATTTAAAACAGTACGTATCTTCTGTTGAAGATTTTCCCTAAATCAAACGGCTCCATTTGTAACACAGAGACATTTTTAGGACTCTACAGTCGTAGCATTACCACCACTGAGAGAGGACAGAAGTAAGAAGCACCAGCAAATCCAGCCTGACTAAACACCTTATCAGTCCGCCAGCAGACAGGAAGTACACACAGAGGACTCGTTTCCTCTAAACAGATTCACACACTTCTGAACACACACGGACAGAAAGAGGAGTGAGACGTCTTTGTTCACAGATGAAAACAATCAGAGGACAGCAAGGTGAGGATGGCTGTGTGCCTGCTCAATCATTTCTGTGTCACAAAATCTTTATCTAATACTTTGGCCTTGGACTCGACTTTCATGACCTGGATTTGTTTTATTTCATGTTATCTGCTCTGTAATCATCAACTCAGTTTTACGGTCTACCAGTCGAACGTTATGTCAGTTTAATTTTGTCTTTACAGCCGCACAATCAAAGGTGAATTTCCTCTGTAAAAGCTTCCAGATGAAAAACCAAGCGTCATGTTGCTTTTTCTTTCATTCATATCTTCATCTGTTTTCTTTAATTTCATAGAAAGTCATCATTTTGTCTCTAAACTGACTGACAGTAATATCATGTGATGTGTGCATGCCTTGTAAACATATGACCAAAGCCTGACCTGACACGCTTCTGTTAAGGCAAACAGCACACAGACACACACAGACAAACACACACACACACACACACCCTCGTGGGTACAAATGTCAGTTAAAGGTCAGTTTTGTCTGGGCTCAGCAGAAAGCACACACAGAAACCGCACACGCCGTTTGTGTGCTTTGCATTTGTTCACCTCATGTGACCGCAGCAGGTTTATTAAGATCAATACGTTTTATTGACAGATTATTCACTGTTGGGTTTTAGTTAAGAAAACACGATTTCTAAATCAAACACATTTTTGACAGCATGTGATTTTAAATCTTAAAGTCAGAAAGGAAAACCACATTTTAGAGTCTTGTATGCTGAAGCTCTGCTTCTTCAACTGTCACATTTTTAACTTTATCTTGATTTTTTTTCTCAACATTTTGATCCGAGTAAAAACCACCAAGCATCGAAATGGGCTCCATTTTCTTTTTTCCCCTTACAAAATATTAATAAATGACAAATACTTAGAAAGTATTTTTAAAAAATCTGAGGTTGTTACCACACCTACATTGCTTGGGAGACTTGTTCCAATAACAGTTTATTCAAATAAACACAGCGATTGACCCCTGGAGCAGTTCACTAACAGAGAGGACAAACATGACCAAACAACCAAAACAAACAGGGGCACAAGTTAACTCATAAAATCACTCTGTGCACAGGCATAGGGAAATAATAACTCATCGTCTCTACAGCAGATCATCTCTGAACTTAACAATGACTGACTCAAAAATTTGTTTTTGAGAAAGTGCATATTTATTTATTTATTTATTCATTGCTCACAGTTTCTCTATGGACACTTCCACAGATGTTATATATTGATAAGTTACCATGCTGTTTTTCTTTTTGGACTGTATGTCATAATGTATTGTTGCTTGTGTGTTTTAATAAGCTTTGTGTATTGCGTATTACTATAATTTATGTTTGTTTTGATTTTGTGTGTTGACACCAACCTGCTAATGGGAACAGGGATGGAAATTAGCTGCTTGGCTATAATCTCATGCATTTACATGTAAATATTCATTAATGCATACTGTCCCATTTAAAAAAATCCTAAATCTGGTGTCCTCAATAACTCCTGCATGCATTGAAAGCCTGTCTTCATCTTGCCAAGATTGGTTTTACATTTATTTCTGAAGAAGCGTGACACAATGATAAAAATGTTCATATGTACAATCTTAAATAACACATTTAACCTCCACTTTAAGGGCTCTGTAAAATCTGTGTTATGTTTCCTAAAATTCCATTTTATTGTTTCCCATTTTGATTACAATTTTTGAGAATTCTGTTTCAGCATTTTATTTCAATTCAAAAAAAGGCTTTTATGTAAAATACATTTCCATGATATTCTGCTTTAAAGGTCCAATCCATGATCAGGCTCTACACCACTGATCAGTGAGTTGTTCTGTGGGTAGCTTAGTCTGCTAGCTTCCTCCCCATAATGCAGCATAAGACATGTAGTCACGGCAACTCTGGCTTGTGACATAATGTTAGGCAAGCTCTGGCCTTTCATTAGACTCGGCCCGCTTAAAAATACTACCATGTGGACGTGAAACGATTCAAAGGCAATACCCAGCCTTTTTGTTTTTCTGTTGCTATAGGTGTGAATACAACTTTAGACATTTGTCCCCTGTGCTACTGCTCATCTTTTTGAGGAACATTGTGTGAAAGCTAGGGATGGAAATTGAGATTTCATCTATACCAATGCTATCAACAATCCTGCTAATCGATCCAATCCTTTAAAGATTCCCATATTGATTCCGGCAGATTTTCCATGTGGGCAAATGTTGGCCTGTAAATTTTTAAGTGACAACAATATCAAACACACGTCACAGCATAGATAACAGCTTCTGCAAGTTGCTGGTGTTTCCACTAGCTTAAAGATGCTATGAGGAGTTTCTAAGTAATTACAAAAAAGTCTCGATTTTAGATATATGCCTGATCTAAATACACACTTTAAGATGAGTTTTATATCATCATAAATAGGTTATCTATAAATGCTATTCCTTAGCCTTGCGGACAGGGCTGGACTGGCCTGGATACTAAACTTCGGGAACAAGACAATTAGATTATTTGGACACGTCTTAGAGCACCGGGCTGTAAGTAGCGATATATAGCCCGCTACAAAACTACAATACTAAGTATTCCAAAAATTGCTTGTTGTCACACATCAAAAACTACCGCTACGTAACTAGAAAGAGATACATTACCTCGTTGCTTTGCATCCTGTAAGTTGTTGAAAATAGAAGTTGTAAAGCAATGCACAGTTCTGAGGAAGGTCCAGCTGCATTCTTTAGCATCACAACAAACACACGCTTTGGCTTGGGTCACGTCTTTACGACAGTCGCTGCGCGTGCTCATGGGTAGCAGAGTCTTTATGTAGCCGGAAATAGCTTCTCCTCATAGCACCTTTAAGGTTGTGCCGTAGGCATCTTTTGAAAAAAATTAAGCCACAATTCTGACCAACTCTGAACCATGTCAGTGGAAGGAATTGATGAGGGGTTTGATGAGCAAAAAGACTTGTGATATTGATTCTTTGATGGAAGTGTTAACGATTCTAAACTGGAATGGGTTTTCGATTCCCATCCCTAGGGAACACCACATCTGTTTTATT
Source organism: Scarus forsteni (assembly GCA_036419115.1). Taxonomy (NCBI): domain Eukaryota; kingdom Metazoa; phylum Chordata; class Actinopteri; order Labriformes; family Labridae; genus Scarus; species Scarus forsteni. The sequence goes on from JAZDUH010000414.1 coordinate 6,826,965, forward strand.
CAGAGCCTGAGCAGAATTATATACAAACAATCATTTACTAACAGAGGTTTTATGGTTTTAAAACATCAAAAAAGTGTCACAGTATCTGTTATCCTGACCACTTCTGCTGGTTAATGTTTGGTCATCTGTTAAAACAAAGACACTGAGGAGTTAAACCAGAGACTAACGTGTGTGTCTGTGTGTTTTAGTGTGTGCTGTTAGAGAGGGGTGATGGAGGTCAGCTCTCTGACTGTCTCAGTGAGTTATGGGCTCTGTGTCAGCGGGGTGGGGTCACGGGGAACTTTACAACACAACAGAGCAGGCAAACCCAGCCCGAGGCCAGGCCTGTCTCTGGTGACTGCTGCTGCACAGCTAACGGCTCTGATCACAACAAAGGTCGTCTGTCTCACACACACGCACGAACAAATATATAGATCAGCATTCAAGCACACCAAACATCTAATTTACACAACGCCGCTCATTGAGTGCCAGTCATCGCTTTCTCTATTAAAAGACACACACACACACACACACACACACACACACACACTCAGCTGCGGTATACTCTATCAGATGAGTGCTGTCTAAAAGCCAAAGGTCAAAAACATCTGAGCTTGTGTGTGTTTTTTGTGTGTGTTTCTGTGTGTCGGCGTGATGAAATGGGTAGTTTCCATTAGTAAACAGAGCTGAGGCAGTTTCACAGGAGAGATAAATGAGACTGCAGCCTGACATCAGCTGACACCACCTTTCATTACACTAACATACTGAGGCTGAAGGCGGCACAGATGCTAACAACAGCACTGGGATCATTTCAGCTTCTGTAAACATTTAAAGAAATCAGCGAGTAATCAAAAATAATTACACTTTTCTTTTTTTATACAAGACAGACATCCAATTCTGACTAGAGCTGAACAATTAATTGCAAATTAGATTAAATCGCAATATGACTTGTTGCAATTTTCAAATCGCAGACAGTGCAATATTTTAACCCAAAATGTGTTGAACATTTTGGCATTGTGATGTAGTTTCTTGCAATTTCATGCCTATTTTAACCTTTTTTTACCCAGTTTTTACAACTTTATGCCTATCTTGCTCCCATTCATCTTTTTTTGTCACTGTCAGACCATGTTTGGAATTTTTACATGTTTTTTGAAATTTAATCCCATTTTTGCTGCTATAATCAACTTTGCTAAGTCACTTTTGAATTTTTTTGCCTTTTTTCTTTTGCAATTTCATACCTATTTTACACCTATTAACTTTTTTTCCGCTTTCGTACCATTTTTTTTACCCAGTTTTTACAATTTCATACCTAGTTTGCTTCTGTTCTTCACTTCTCCACTTTTTCTCAAATCTTTTATCCTTAGATTGATTTAATGTCATGTTGGTTATACTATAAAAAGATCTACTGCTTATGTTTGTTTAAGAATACATAAGATGAAGAGCATTAAAACAATCGCAGAGTAAATCGCAATTGCAATATTGGGGAAAAATACCGCAATTAGATTATTTTCTCAAATTGTTCAGCCCTAATTCTGATGCTGATTATTTACTTCAAGTATTTCTCAACTCTATACAAGGGAACAGAGGGATGCACATTGAAATATTTGGACATTGTGAAGAAGAAGTGAAGAGTTCTACGGTTATTGCTGATAATACACCCTGTGGCAAAACAGCATAATAAAACTTGAATGTCTTGTTCGTCATGATCATCTCAAAGGAACCAGCTTGGTGAGTGGAAATAGCGAATGAAACTACAACACAACAGTTTAGCTTACAAGCATCGACCATCTCCAACATTTAACACCACACTGGACACTTCTGTTTAAGAACTTTCTCTTAAAGTAATGACCTGATCAGGTTGGTGCCTATGGCTGTGGTGTATGTATTATTGTTTATCAAATATGATCAGTATTAGTTGCATGAGCCTCCCTGGTCAATCCAATAGTACTTGTTGGCAGTTCTTAGCAACCACTCTTTAAAAGTCACAATAATGCTTAAAAACTCCAAAGTGGGGCTACATCAGATGCATTTTGTTTTGCAACATGAAATGTTTAAACCTCATACGATGTGCCTACCATTATCCAAAGGCTTTTTTAAAACCTAAATTCTGCACCACTCTATTCAGGGATCAGCTTGTCATTTAAAGAGCCCACGCTTGGCCATAAATCCGGTTATTTTTGATGCCTGCTGCAGTATGTTCACAATAACTAATGTTAAAAATACATACCAGTATTCTATCTGCTCCATTTCTCGGGATGGGAATCGAAAACGAATTTCAGTTGAGAATTGTTAACAGCTCCATCAAAGTATCGATATTATGAGTCTTTTTGCAAATCAATTCCCTTATCAATTCCTTCCACTGACAGGGTTCAGAGTTTTAATTTTTTTATACAAAAGGCGCCTACTGCACAACCTTTAAGTGAGAGGAAACACCAGAAGCATTATTCTGTGCTGTGACATGTGTTTGATATTGTTGCCACTGAAAATCTACAGGCCAACATTTGCCCACATGGAGAATCTGCAGGAATCAATAAGGGAATCGTTAAAGAACTGGATCGATCAGGATTGTTAACCACACTGGTATCGAAAAATCCTATCTTGTCCATCCCTATTCGTTTCCAGTGACAGTACAGACTGTATCAGTACCTCTGTAAGGTAGGCAGAGACAGTTGCCAACAGTAAAAAAGCATGCTATCTCAGCAGAGGAGATTTTAAGAAGTCAAACAGCACCCCAGGCCAACAGCAGGGGGGCTTTTCATTTTCCTGTCGATACCAACTCACAACAATCCTCTGATCATTCAGAGCCATGTTTAGTCTTTGCTTCGAAGCTCAATCCTCAATAGAAACCCAAAACAACTCAGTCAAATTGAGCTGAACTCCACATAGTGGAAGAGCTCCCTTTGTCTTGTGAATAGAAGTGTCCTGAGTGCACTGACCTCAACCAAAAGTGATGAGATATGACTTTTAGGATACAAGTCCCGGCCGTGGCTTAATTAATTCCTTCAGAAAGTTTGCATCTGTAGTGACACTTAGTTAGTGATCAGGTACACACCAAAGTGTTACCACTGACCAATCAGAGAGGAGAACCCAACAAAGCTGCATCATAAACTTGGTATGATCACCAACACTTGACCTGGAGCTTTCCAATAGAATATTGGATTACTGAAGCCTCCTGCAGCTGTCAGTAGTACCCTGAGTACATGTTCTATTAATAATCTTACTACTGCTCCCACTTATAGCTGTAATTAGCACCACTGAGGCCCTGATCAATCCTTCCACGGTGGACGGGAGGACAGCAGAGGAAACCCTGTCCCCTCAGTCCCTCCTCTGTGTGTTTCCTCTCTGCTGTGATCGCTCTGCTCAACTGCCTCTTTGTTCTCCTCAGCTAATTTACTATTAAAGGAGGAGAGCGGACATAACGGCACTCAGTCGCCTCGAGTGTGGGATTTCCCACACCCACTGCAGGCTGATTACAAACCTGACTGAGGGGGAGAAACCACAGCAGCGTTCATTTCTGAAATCACATTTCTTCATGGATTCAAGAACTTTGCATTCTGCACATGAAGACTTTATGATTTAGTGATTAAGAGACCAATTAACAAAAGAATATGAAACATATATCAACACTTGAATACGCATTAATACTGCACCTCTATAAATGGCACATTCACCATAAATTCAATAACTGTTGTGATCAAATTTACCAATGCTTAGACAAAAATACAGATCGTATGTCAAATCTTCACCATGAGTTTCTTGGAGTAAATGAACGGCAACAGGAAGTTCCACTTGACATGTTGGTAAATACTGATAAATCTGATGTCAGTCATATTTCAAAGATGCCACAGTCATGTTTAACTTCTCCACAGAGAAAGAAGAAAAGAGTACACGGTCCTATCTGCACACATACATCCTTCTTGGTGGTGTTTGCCAGCAGTCACTGATGATTAAAAACAAAAATAATCAAATATTTAAGTTCCTTAGACTAGGGCTGCAGAGTTTATTGAGTTTTTGAGACATCAAAACAATTTCAAACAAGATAAAGCTACGAGATAGCGTCCCTAAAATTGAGACAAAAAAGTTATTTTCAAAAAAATCAATTATTCTTCATTTGATCCTATGCACCCATTTTCAAGTGCAGTGTTAAATGAACTTAACTGAAATGCAAGGCCTCATGCTCAGTAAAAAGCTTGGTTAGAGTAAGAACCACTAACATATTTATTGATCAGAAGACGCTGTCTTTGAAATATTAGATTTTAGGTTCATATCACCCAGTGCTGTATAACATCTTACAGTATTGATTGAAAATAAATACATAATATTACAATAAAGTTTCTTAGTCAAAGAACTAAAGCTTTAATGAAACCCTGCAGATCTACTTGTGTATTTTGTTAATAAGCTGCTAAAAGTAAGAGAGAAGGCAGCTGTGGTACATTTAGCATTTCAAAAGTAACATTTCTGTCTGTGACAAACAAATGTGACCTTTGCACAAGATGCGAGGTTTTGCTGCTTCTATTCACCTCTGGGCAAAACTCACGTACAGACAATCTAAGATCCACCTCCACACTGTTGAAATATTACTCTGTCACACCATGACAACCCCAGCTACGCTTAATAGATGCAACCATGCTTATTCTGTAATGGAAATGTAGCAGGTAAAACCCACACTGTTTATAGAGTTGAGTCGAGTCGAGTTGAAATGGGAAAGCACCAGAAGTTCAGAGGTACTGACATGTTACTGACACTGCACAATAAAGACTGTCTGAATTTTGTGTTGATAAAAAGGAACAAAAATGATCTCACCTTTGGAGTCCAGGACTTTTATTTTGTAGAAATATTATCAATGTTGGTACAGATATTTAATGAGTTTGTTTTTATCCCATATACCAGAGGTCCCCATCTATTGGCCACAGGCTAGAACTGGTACTACGGCTGTAAGTCTGGCAAAAGAGAAACAAAGATAATCTATTTCTCACCCTCTCAGACTTCACAAAGGAAGGCCCAGATCCAACCCGGGAGTCAAACCGGTGACCTTCTTGCTGTGAGGCATGTGCACTACCTGCTGCAGCACCGTGCCGCCCCTGCTGTATACAACTAAAATGAAATCAAATCAACTGTCTTATGGCCCTTTTCCACTAGCATGCCTTGGACCTACTCTACGCGGCCCTACTCGATTTGCAGTGTGTTTCCACTAGCCTGGTACCTCCAAAAACAAGCTAGTTTTAGTACCTACTCCACTCTGGTTCCAAGCGAGCTGAGTCGATACTAAAAGATGACGTCACCGACTGCCGGCTACTGATCAGACAGACAATGTCGTCATCGATGAGTCATGAGCACGACAACCGAGCATGCTAGCGGTAGCTACCATTAAATTACCCTCATACGTCTTTTCTTTGTAGCTCGATTGCTCTCGTCCTCGGTTTCATTCTGTTGTATAGTTTCCAAAACTCTCCTGTGCTTCTCAAGAGGTATTTCTTCTTACCACCTGCAGCCTTCTTCTGCTTTCCTTTTTTACTCTGTTCGTGACAAAAAGCCACAGATTGTTGTGTCGTGCTCAATATGACGTCACCGCAGAGTCGCTCTCTGTTTACAGCGACACTGCATGCTGTTGGGCAGGCGACTGGGGCTAATGGAAAAGCAGCACAAGGCGAGTAGAGTAGAGCCGGGTAGAGTCGAGTAGAGTAGAGAAGGGCCAATGGAAAAGGGCCATTACAGTCTTTGTTTACAGCATTTTTGAACTACAAGTTACTTACATAAAACATTTTAACCTTCAGAACAAAGGAACATAAACTCTGAAACAGACCTTTTCACTGTCCCAGTGCTCTAAACAGATAATGCTGAGTTCAAATACCATATAGACTTTTCCAGAAGTGTGACAGAACTGCACAGAGAAAAATACAAGACAGAGGGATGAACAGGAAAAAGAGTGGGTGCATTAAAATAAAACAGAGAGACACACTGCGTGTGCGTCAGTGTGTGGTTGTACCAGAGGTTTAGTTATGTAATAAGTAGTCTGCTGGCTCGGCCTGTCAAAGAGCCAATCAGTGTTTCCGTTTGTAGGTGAAAGTTAAAACGGAGCGCCTCAGCAGCAGAGAACAAAGTTCAGGAGAACAACACAAACTCTCTCAACATAAAACAATGAAAGACTCGTAAAACTGAAGTCACTCAAGTTAACAATCTTTGTTTCTTCAAAACAAACACAGCCTCTCTCTGACAACAAGGTCACTAAGTGATATCTGAATCCTTTCTGTTTTATCATGCTGGTTATTTCACTTAAGAATGAGGGGGAAAAAATCAAATCCAGAGAATATACGCTCACTGGCAACATTATCAGGAACACTTGTTTAACTGTCATCAACACAAATAGATAACCAGCCAATCACATGGCAGCCACTCAAAGCTTTCAGGGATATAAAAACAGTTCACAGTGCCTGTAAACATTAACACGGCAACAAGGCTGCACTGTATTTACATCTAGAGACAAAAAATCTGTCAATTAGCAGTACAATACAGTCTGGATGTGCCAAACACAGCACGGCCTCCACATACAAACACAGGCAGAGACTCGCAGCACTCCTGTCTCCCACCAAGTCTGTGTGCCTCCAACTCTCCAATACAAAACCACAAAATTACATAAACCAAGTTTTGCCTTTATGTTGATAAAATATATTAAAAAAAAACCCAAAATATCTTTCTAATAGTTAAAGTGCATGTGATAAAATGTTAATCATGCAGATTGAACGTTGGCAGGCTTGTCAACATGAACACTGAAGGCTGAGCCATTTTCACAGGACATTATTATGGAACTCTCGGATGAGTATTTATCCTCCTTAATAGACGAATAAAGGCCTAAATGTGCTTGTGCAAAACCTGACAAGCCTACCATCATGGAAACTGTACATTTTCAGTATTTACATTTCAAGCATTGCAACAACTTAAAACTGGAATCAGTCAAGAAGAAAATCTTGATTTTATTTTTTAAACTTCTGCAGAAAATAATTCAAATTAATCAAAATCAATTGATTGAGATACCATAATATCTCATTTAAAACACACAATTTTTTGCTCTTAAAAATAAGGTCTAATTTTTGTGTGTATTATACACAAGCAAAATATGTAAAAAAAATTGTCTTTCAACATCCTCAAAGCAACACATCTGGTAAAAAAAAAAGCAGAAATATTCTCTCTCTTTAACAAAACTTTAATTCTTATTAAACTGGCTGTTAAACTGTTCTTATCCAATATTTTGGGTCTAAGTTTATCTTTGTGTAATGACTTTTTAGTTCTCAAGTGTTACCACTCTGGTTCAAACACAGGCCATCTTGTGAGCAAGGGGACTAAAATAGCTGCGCTGTAATTGGTCAAAGACATCGGGATGTTTGCATCTGCTCTCTGATTGGTCGGTACATTACAACTGAGTATGCTCTGGCAGAAATCAAGGAACTGTGCACGATGTGTTTTCACATCCAGTTAAAGAGAACATCATGTGCGGTATTTGTTGAGAAAATACTGAAATTTTATTGATTAAAACTTTTTATTAAAGATAATTTTTGAGCTGTCTGAGAGAGTAAGGTTTGTGCAAAGTGTGGGTGCATGCTATATTTGAATACAGCGTTTTTCTGGACAAAAAAAGAAAAAATTGGGTGCGTGTTATAAATGTGGGTGTGTTATAATAAAGAAATTACAGTATTGTCCAATCCTAATTTGAAGGCAGGGATGTAAGTTTGAAAGAGAAGGCACACGACGTCAATAGTTGTGTGACATCACAACATCGTAGCATGATTGTAAACAAAGAGCAACAGTGAGGGACTTCCAGCACTCCAGAGCTCTATGGAGCATCGTTACATGAGGACGTTCTTTACAGCAACAGTAGAGAACAAATTGCTCTATAATCACAATTAATACAAACATGACAAGGTATGCACTGTTGTTTTAGCTGCTGCTTCATGCGAGTGTCAGCGCCACCCTTTTAGCATTGGTTGGATATACACTTGGCAAGGCATCAGAGAGGTGACAAAATGGGACGGCCCAGTTTGATTATTTGGGGACCTTTTCTCCTCAATCGGCGATGGAAACACCTGCAATTGCGTACCATCTGTTCTGTTCTGCTAATCTAATCATTTTGTTGTTAAACATTAACACTAAAATCATGGATGAGTGCTCGATAAACCCAGTGATTCACTGTTTTAAGGCTCACAGCTCCTGCTGCATGCGAGTCTGCACCGACTCTGACGTTGTTGCCATGAGGACAGCAGCAGAAGGGCAGCGATATGACGAATGAGTGTAAAAAACTAAAAGGAGAGGAGGAGTCAGACAGAGAGAAAAACAAGCAGGAAAACTGTGTGAGTGTGTTTTAGTGTGTGTGTGCTCAAGTCTTTGAACTCTTATCTCCCAAACATGTGCCAGATGGCGCTGTGCACTCTGCTGTTACATAATCAAAACAGTGCATCACATTTCCATGCACACACACTCGCAGACAGAAACCAAACGCTGTCAATGTCAAACAAACCCAATCCTTCAAGTCAGGGACAGACACAGAGACAATCGGCCCCGACAGACTAAATATATACCACAAATATACATCCACGCTGCACCAGCTCACACACTCACACACACACACACACAAGCACACACTGTCAGCTCTCATGTGTGTCGTACAGACAACAACAAAAACACCACAGCAACCACAGCGTCTCCACACCAAAGCACGAGTGTGCGACAGTGTGACAGTCAGACAAAGGGGAAAACTCACTGATGATAACACACACTGATTTACACTGACACAAAAAAGGCACCATAGAGAGACAATAAAAACTATGAGGGTTTTATCTATTTATAAAGAGATAGCTGCCACTATTTATAACATCTATGTTAATAAGTCTCATAATCACTCCACAGTAAGTCCTAGAAACCAGCCTGACGCTCAAAGTAGAGATGGGATGACATACAGTGAAGAGCTTTGGTTAAAAAGACTTCATGCTCTGGGCTGGGGTGTCAAAACTATGGCACTGGGGCCAAATACAGCCCAAAATGAACTTCCTTTTGAAAAATAAAATACAACTAGCTCACATTTAGAGCACACATTTAAGCTTGGCTGATTGATAAAGTCCTATGGATTATAGCATTGAATAGCACCACAATCTAGGCCCATACCCGTCACCCTCTTCACTGCCTCCACGCTGATTTACCAAGAATATTCGACACAAAGTTTGGCAGGTTTGTGCACTTTGCTTCTGTTTTCTGTGTCTTAATGTGGAGATGAGCTAACGGCCTCCTTTCTTTGCTGCATGCAGTGTTACTCTCATCCTGACCAGGGGCTGATACAGTGGTTGAACTAAGTGGAAAGTATTGATATGAGGATCATTTAAAGCATCAAGCATTAAGTCAAATAATATTGATGCTGTTGTATTATTTAACGTCAGTCATCTGGACCTTATAATCATTTTAGATGTTAATGTGAATATTAGATTATTACTCTCTTATTATTGATTATCCTTCCATAGAGACTATCACCACAATCACAAAGACATGAGGTCCCTTCTGAAAACGAGATGCTGCATCTCAAAGGGATAACCTCTAATAAATTTATTTTCAGGAGAAACAAATATGATAAATGACAGGTCTATGATCTGCCATGGATCTGTCACTAACTTTAGTTCTTACTTTAGTCCATTTGTCTCCTCTTACCTCCCTTCCTTCGCCCACACAACAAACACAACATTGTGTGGAATTGCTGTTCATCATGAGACTGGGATCCACATTCAAGGTTTTTTTCTTGCCGCCGTGATTGAGGGATTCATGATTGGTGTTTTATGTATGTGTGCATATATATGTATATTTTATATATTTATATATGTATCTATGCACATATGTGTATCCTTATAATGAAGAGTGTGTCTTTAGCCTGCTTTATAGTAAAGTGTCTTGAGATAATAGTCATATAAATTGGTGCTACTGAAATAAAGACTGATTGATAGATTGACGATATCAATGCCTCAGACGAGCTGCATCCCTGTGAATTAATGGTTAAACTGACAGTCATCTATCCTCAGACTAAAGACAGAAGATTACATGGGAATCCTTGAGGTTTCCAACCAGTACATGTTTAGACACATCTGTCTCTGCATACTTTAAATATATGAGCTGAGCTGAAGATTTAAAAAAGCTCTACTGAAGGTGTCTTGTGTGGACAGGGAAATCATGGCAAACGTCACACTATGCGCCGCCACTAAGCTGACCAAAGTATTTCCATGTCGACAAATACTTCCTGTCACATCCCTCACTATGATGCTGCTGAAAAAAATCTGACGATATGAATACTGACAGTGCTTTAGACATGACCCGCTGTTATCGTTCACAGGTGGCTGTGCCGACTGGAGACCTTTGGCCTCTTGTATTTTTGAATGCCATGGTAACAACGCATTGCATCAATGTTCATAGAGCAATATCACAGTATTTCATTAATCATAGATTTATTTAAAAAATCAGGACATTTTTGTATGTTAGTTCAGCCTCTCCCCTCTGAAACATACTCTTTTGATTTCTGTTACTGAACAGCAACAAAGATTTACCCATGCTGCAGGGACAATGTATTTTATTCATATATCCAATTAGAAACTGGTTTTAAGTAAAAACAATGGTGTGGGTATTTATACTAACAAAAAACTCAAATGTGACTGTGTATTGAAGAAATTATAACATAATGTCCTTCATTCATCTTGTTATAAATCATTGTCACCCCTGTATCATGATATGTATTGTATTACCACACTGTTACTAAAACACAGCCCTGGTTAATACAAATTTGATCACAATGATTAGATTATTAGATATTTCTTAAGATTAACCAAGAAGGATTTATCCATTATAACATGGCATATAACATAGTTAAGTGAAATCATAAAACCAGTCTTGACCAATCCAGGTGGTGGTTGGTTGGGACATGACAATAAAACTGCTTAAACACATAAACTGCAACCAAATAAAGCTACATATCCACAGACGTCTGTTCAAGTTATTCAACAGTGTTCAGAGCATTTACACATTTTCATGTGTGTGTGGACAGAATTATTTCTTAAAATGTAGAAAGAAAAGTCTGTTTATATAGAGGTACCCACCTACATAGCCTGAGTCAGTTAAAACAACAAGAAGTTAGTTTCTACATTAAAACAGAACTTCAAAAGTCACTCTAGTGGTGTAACAACTTCCTATAGGAACAGTGCCATCTACTTTTCTGCCACAGAACATCCTGGACTTTCATCATGATATAAATGTAGCAGGGATTCTGCCATGGAAAGAGTTGCAGTACAAGCTCAAACATCAGCTAAAAACATTAGCCTGTGTAAGTAATGTTCAGGCCTCGCTGTGACCGAGATCACTGTCATTCTCTTTGACAAACTTACAGTGCAAAGAGATCATCTATGAAACTTTTATGTTAGCGGTTACATACTGTTGATTATGGATACCTTGCCAATATTAAACATGTCTCCCTCACTCTCTCTCTCTTAAAACTGTACTTGAGCCATGTGGAGCAGGACAATTACCCAGAGTAACTGAATTTAAAAGAAACAAGTAAAAAAATCCTCCCTTGCTGTGATCAAAAGACAACATCCGTCCTCATCTGTGTGTCATAGAAAAAAATGAAAACTTTCCTGCAACTGGAAAAGACGTCAACAAAAGACTCAAATTGTCAGAGACTATGACGAATCTGATGACACATGACGAGCCATCGCTCACAAAGAGAAATAAATACTTGTTCCACTCAGCAGGCCTGAGACGAAGAGAAGTCAGAGCGGTGATGAGTGCAGCGTGATCATACGGCTCACTCCCTCCATCATGCTTTCTGTGTCTATAAATAGAAAACAAAGATCTTACCAGTGCAGGCCACTGTATGTGTTTGGCCTTGGGTCCCTGCGACAGGCCTCCTGCTCCTCCTCCTGCCCCTCCTCCTCCTCCTCCGGCAGCCTCCTTCCTCTTGGCCCAGACCAGCTGGTGCTCCAGTAGAAACAGCTGGAAATCCTCATAGACCTTCACCCACTCTCTCTTCTCCCACTCCTGGTCGTCAAACTCCACATAAACCTGCAGAGAGAACAGAGAGACGGAGACAGGATCAATAACAACATCCAGGAGCAAAACAACAGGCGGAGCGGGCAGGCGTCTGCTCCTCAGACGACGAGTTAATGTGACAGTTGGAATGTAACTTTTCCACAGCAGCACAGGTAGAGACACCTTTAACACCATGACCTACATTACACACCTGTTTTTAAACACAAGATATAAATCTCAGGGAAAACAGACGGAGAGTTTCAACTACACAGAGACTTAAATAAATGTAAAGTCTCCTGTCCTCCATGCTTATGCTGTCTCAAACCAGGTAAACACACGCCCGAAAAACTGTGGAAATACAATACATTAGTTACATTGCTACATACATTACATTAAACATTTCATGATTTGATAGGTAAGCTTACACAAAAAACTTGTTCTTCTCACAAGGAAGTCAATTCACACTTACAGAATCACCCTGAATTTTTTCTGAATCCACCAGGTTGGTATTGTTTTTCACCCAAATAAAAAGCTGTTTTTTTTTTTAAATATATACACTGAATAAAAAAAGCTTTTGCATAAAATGTCATCCATTTCTGTGATATTCCACATTAACATCGAATTTTGTTTTAATGTCCAATTCCATGATTTTTCAAGATTCCATGATCATGGATTTTATAGGGCCCTACTTACGCTGTCTCAAACCACACTAACAATATAAAATATGTGCATAAATATTTCAGTTTTAAAACATTAAATTAGCTTGGATTGGACTTTATTTGTAAATATTTTTGATTTTTAGGTAAGCTTACAAAAAAAAAACTTCCTCTTCCCACAAGAAAGCCCATTCACACTAACAGAAACAGAAACACCCTGAAATTTCCCTGAATCCACCAGGTTGGTTTTTTACCCAAAATTCCACCGACCTCAGAACACAGAGCTGGGAATTATGCCACATCCCACTGAAATACATTCCAGTTACGAGCTGGTAAGCTGAAAATATTGGCACCAGCAGATCATTTTTCAAAAACTAAACATCGGCATTGGCAGATATGAACAATTTCCGATTAGCATTCCATTTTTTTAAAAAGGTTTTTACATGTTCATTTCAATTTCAAATTTTAAAGTACAAACTGCTAAATCTCTGTCACATACTGTGAAATCACTGTTTGCAGCTCTTAAAAGAGGCAGCTTGATTTTACTGTAACTGTAAAATACATTGAAGTGGTAGTAGGTTAAAAAAACAAAATTGGGAAGAGTTAAAAGTTTTTGGCAAAGTTTCAGCATGTGCAAACTCTGGATGAAAACTTAGACTAAGCTGAAAAAGAGTTGGTGTCAAAAACAAGTGTAAAAATGATGTTTAAGCAAATCACATTTATAGCCGTTCCCGTAGGATCTTTAATTTTGAAGTCTGAACCTACCTGACCTTTCAGTGTCACTTATCCTACCCATACCCCATTATTGGACCAGTACCAACGGATACCATTAGCCCACATCATGAAAACTGCAGCACTAACGTTTTTTTAGTTTGAACATGTGCTCTGACTAACTATATCTTCATTTGACCTAATGTTCTCTAAATGACACACAGTACCTAAATATAACAATGATTGCACTTTGTGGTGTTCATATAGAGGTAATATTTAAGGAGTCAAAATATACCCTGAAAAAGTCCATTAATAACACCACGTAAAAGTCACACTGCTGTGTTACCAAGTTTTAAAATTTAATTTAAAAAGGAGTCAACAAAAACACTTTATTAGAGTTAAAGTATCAACTCTTCCAAAGAGTAAAAACAACACTTTGAGGTGTGGACCCTTATAGACATTTAAGAAGTGCAGCTATTTTCTCTGATAGTGCTCCTTCATCCATGCAGACTTTGCAGTGTATTTTTATTTATTTTCATATACTTGTCATGGCTAAAACAGGCTTTTAGATACTGGCATATCAGGGAAAAATCCAATACAGTGCATCCCTGGTGTTTTTATGAAGGTCAAGCATCACAGCTGGGTCATGCTCATGCTGCCTTGCTGATGATGAGCAATCGCAGGAGGTCACAGCTCAGTGGTTGATCCTGAAACACTTGGTTTCCTCTTACACACATCCAGCAGTTTCATTTATACAAAACTCACACAGTTTAAGAGACAAACTTTAGGACTCGTGATTTCGATGATGCGTTCTTCTGAAACATGTGAGGAAAAGCAGCAGCAGCTGTTTGAGGCTGATTTTCCATTCGGTTTGATCAGTCTGTTCTCATGTCGAGGTATTCTGACATTCAGAAGAGACTCAGAGCTCCTCCATTTGCCCCATAAATATAATATGACTGCTGCACGTGTTGTTCTTTGAGAGCGCCGATGTGTGTTACCGTGTGTGTTTGTGTGAACATATCAGCCTCTCTCTCCTCGTTTCATCATGTTCCCTCATCCGTCCTTCTATACCACCAGCCCCCTCCCCCACTCTTGCCTCCATAGGCATAGAGGAAGTGGGATCACCGAGTGCATCTCTCCTCATACAGCCTCCCACCCTCCCCCTCTGCAACCCATAATGCACTGCTGCGGTCGGCTGAGTGATCAGTCCCTGCAGTCAGCGCACACAGAGGGCAGCCACCTCCGTCTGTCCTCCTTTGTTTACCATCACTGCAGTGTGTTTATTACTACCTTCATCCATCTTTTATGTTAACATCCGCTATTTACTCAGGCTACGGCTTGGAGTCTTAGCTGATTTCAATGACCCCTAGAGAGGAAATGCTGAAAACATTGGGTGGGGGCTGCGTGTTAGACTGTTATATTGAAATAATAAGTTGTATGGTACGGTAATATAACTAATATTAATGTAGTTTTGCTTTAAATTGTTCTTGAAGAAGAGATCTAAGGCCTAATGGTTGGTTTGTCCAAAAGAGGAGGTATATTTTCATTAATTTGGTTACATTTGGGAAAACTGGAAAAATCAAAATATATTTATACCCATTTGATGTAACAGCAACAAAAATATGAGTCCTTAACACCCAAAATTGGATCATTTATCATTCTCAATCACCAAATACTGCAAGAAAACACACATACACTGTCCAAATCAAACATGGGCAACTGCAGTAACTATGAGGACCAGATTAATGGTATTCTCACTGTCCAAGTACCAAATATAGAAAATTAAAGGATACTCCTAATAGGACAGTCTCACAGCTGTAATTCAATCAAGAATAAAAACACAACTTTCATCAGACTTCAGGAAGTAAACATTAATATTTTTAGGCTCTAAAGCAAACAGTGAAGCTGCAATGAAAATCTGAACATGGAATTAAAGACAGCTAAAGGCACCTTTTCAATGCCATAAGCTTTTATAAGACGGTTATTATAGTTAATTTGACTTACTTTACCCAAATGCATTGAAGAATGCTTCATAAAAGACCTTAACAGAAACCATTACACCAAGACCTACCAACTCATTTCTCCTAAAAATTGAAATATGAACAATTTCTGTTAGAAATGTCTCTATTTTTTATGCTTTCAGGCTTTTTGTGCTTGTAAAAAAATAAAGTTAAATAGTCAAAAAATATGACTCAAGATCTTTTTTTGTCATTTTAAATCACTAAAAAAATGGAGCTTTTTTTAATATATTAAAGAAAGACATTTAAGTTAAGAGTTTACAAATCGCTGGCAAGCTAATCAGACCAGAGTGTGACTTTGTTTTTTTGGTAAATTAAAACTATGGGCTGGAATTTGGTTGCATTTTTTTGATGATTAAAATAAAGAAATACTCAATTTTGTATGTCTGGGACTTCTGATTCAGTTGCTTTTGCATTAAAGGGTTATCGATATTATTTGATTTTCTTAACAAAATAAATTAGTGATTTAATTTTGATGGGTTTTACATGCCCTGCAGTGTGTTATACATGTTTCTTCCATGTGATAAAGTACTTTCACAGGCAAGACAACAAAGTTTGTGGTGTTGTGACTTGTCTCGCTTCCCTTTAAGTCAGTGACAGTAGTTGCGTGAAGATGTGTCAGTGTTACGGTCTAAATAGTGATCATATTAAGTGTTAATTTTGAGCCAGTTGCTCTTCCCAAAGCTTCGTCGCACTGTTGCTTGTATCACTGAATCAAAAACACTTATCAGCTGTTTATATGTTTGATAAGATAACACAAGCACGCCCACAGATGATGTCAAATAAAAGCCATCTCTTTACAAGGCCACTCACTAAATCACGACAAAGTTATTTCCAAAAATCAAAGTGACTCTAAGGTTTGTCTGCTGCTAACATCTGTGTCGTGTTCATTTTGGACGACAAACAGAACAGACGGCATGTTGCAGCAATAACGCATCCACAGAATCACAAGGCAAGGCACGCTTATCTGTAAGGCACCTATCAGCAACCCTCTTAACACACAGAGGGATGTTTCAGCTTCATTATCAGCTGGAGGAGAATAACTGAAGAACTATAAACATGTTTATGCAGCACATGATCCACCGGCTCGGTCACAATAAAACTGGATCAAATCCCAACTGTAGCCTGAACGCCTCAGGCCAAGATCACACTGGTTATGGACAGGAAGTCATCGTTCTGCACTGAGTGGGCCAAACCTGAATATTAATAAGTCGACTGATATATAAGCAGCGATTACAGCTGCTTCTAACAGTCCCTTGAACCCTGCAGGACTGTATTAACTTCAAAAAAAATAACCTCTTTACGGAAACAACAAAGGTAGGAATAGCTGAAGAGCTAACAGATGACGTTTATAAAGTGAAGTCTTGAGTTATACCAGTATTGTGCCAGAGCGATCATGTGTGTCATAACGTTGACTTACTGACTCTGACATGTCAGAGCGACAGACCAATGTGTTTCCGATAATGAATCTTTATAATGACTCCATTTTAACCATGTGCTCAGCTGTCTCTGCTGATGTCACTCTCCCTCTTTGTTTAGCACTCATGGAGGCATGACGACAGGGAGAGTGAGACATTCCTGCTAAACCTGTTGTGTCAGTCACGTTGTGTTTGTGTGTGCGTGCTTCAGCGTGTTAGTATGTACGGGAGTAGTAACAAGTCTTTCAAAGCTATTAATATACAAACCCAAGGCTGAGCTATGTGTCGAAGCTCTATGGTAGATGAACAAAACGACATTTGAAACGCACCAGTGGCTGTTTGTGCTGACTGCTTTCAAGGCGGCAAGATTCTCATCTAATAACAGGCACACAGATGTTCAATGTGTAGAGTTAACATCGCTTTAGAGATGCAATAAACAGTGAAGAAGAAACTACAGATTGATGCAGGTGTGACATCTGTGTGTGCAATGATTGCTCATTCCAGAAAAACATGGTAAATTCATTTCTTCCAGTCCTGGTGGCACAGTAGGGCTGGGGAAATATCTATTAAACGGATTAATTTCTGCACAGGATTCAAAAATAAGAGATTTTTTGTCAACTTACTTTTACTCCAACAATAAGTTACTGCAATGTTAAGCACCTGTTCAGGCTTTGATTTGTAAAATATGTTTCTCTTAAATAGAACAGGTTAAATTTAACCTCTGCTATCAATCAGTGACTTGTTTTGTGAGTAGCTTAGCCTGCTAGCTTCCTTCCCATAATGTAGAGTGCAATTTGTGGTCATAGTAATGCTGGCTCTGACATAATATGCCAGTCTAGCCTTATTTTTTTTGAGACATGGATCATTTCAAAATATCCAAAGGAAATATTCACATGTATTTTTTTTTTCTCAAATGATTACAAACTAAAGCAACTGTGCTATGGGTGTGAAAAACAAACAGTAGGGGGCAGTCACTCTGCATATTTCTGTCTTAAAACTCTATATTTTGGACTGAAAACATAACATAACATTTTCATTCGTACCAGTTTTGTATCTAATAAGAAGTAGACTTGGTTTAACTTCTCTAAAAAACTGGAAATATACCAACATTGGGTAAAAGGGACTTCTAGAGAGACATGCTGATATGTTTTTAGATGTTTTTACTCAAATTCATGTCATGTCACCTTAAACAACAAAGTTGGTGACAGTTGTGTATCTAAAATGTTCGTCTCCACACAACACAATGCACACAGAGTATACTAAGTAAACTAAGCACACAGAGTACACAGTGAGGAAAAACACACACATGATAGAAATGGGAAAACTCGGTGTCTGGTGAGTCTGTTGCTATAGTAACAGGAGGCAGTAGTGAGCCTTGGCCACGTACACACACACACACACACAGAGCTGTGGATCAGTGGGCTTGTATCAGAAACAGAGACGGAGAGAACAAAGGAGAGCAGATGCTGTGTGAGTGCAGCGGTGAGCAGCAGCTGATAGCATCATATCACCTCCTCTCCGTCACTGTGTGTTTGTGTGCCGCTGTGCTTATAGCTGCTCATGGTAATAATGTAAGACACCGACCCAGACAAACAATCAGGCTGACCTCACACTGCATTTATTCAAGTTTTTTATACTGTACGCGTGATGCCGCTGCGGGCTTCCTCTGGGGCCATCATGGTGAGCTGACACATGACAACGGGATTTACCTGACAATCACCTCAGCTGGCTTTTATATACTATCTCCATTTACTACATCAATTAGTCAAATCTCACTTTTCCTACAATATGTCGTCAGTATTACCCAATCAGCCATGCCCTTTGTGACCAGCTGAAGGCATCAGAGCAGCAGATATTAACTCAAGACACTGAGATGAGTACTACCATATTCACAAAAACCCTTAAAATGCACTAACAGAACAAAACCACAGCAAATTTTTGATGCCTTATTTTAACAAATGTGTTCACGTTACAGCCAAAGATGCTGAACCACCTCTGCCTTTTCTAAGAAGTGAATTGTCCAATAATGCCGCTGGCTTTTATTGATTACTACACTTCATTAAGAGGATGATAAACTTTTAAGTTAAGCAGTATAGTTAGTTTTGGTCAGCTGGTCATTTATTTCTGTCTCGTAATCCTATAACTGGCAAGTATGAGACACATACGAAGAATTTAACCTGCAGTTGTTATCTGTAGTACAGGGGAAGTAAGAATAAATAAAACTAACATAAGATTTAAATAAAATGAAATGAAATAGAAAATTACAAAAGGAGAGTATATACAAAATGTATATCAGGAACAGATATAAACATCCGGGAATATATATATATATATATATTTATTTATTTTATTTTTTTTTTTCGTATTTTTCGGCATTTTGTGCCTTTTTATTGATAGGAGAGAGACAGTGGATAGGCTTGTGAAAGGGGGTGAGAGAGTAGGGGAAGACACTCTGCAAACTGGTCACAGGCGGGATTCGAACCTGGACCGGCAGAAGCAAATACATGGGGTGCCTGGTTGCTAACCACTCCGCCAAACCAGCACCCCAAACATCTGGGAATATTTACAGCTTTTTACAATGATTGATTAATTATGATCCACATTAATTGTTCCGAGCACCTTTAGTTTTCATCAGTTCATGTTTTCCTGTTAAGTCGGGTGAGAAAGAAGCTTGATGTTGATGTTATGCATCAAAATGATCAACACTCGGGGTGTAGGAATACATCAATACATCACAAATATATAGCAATATTATTTGTGATGTTTCACTTAGGATCACTGATATACATTCAGAACATCTGTTCAGTATTTTAGTGCAGGCTCAAGCCACTTGTTGGCAGCAGATGCTCAGCCATTTAATTCTCCCTCTTTCTGATACATTTATTCCCATCATTTCTGTCACTGGGACACAAGGACTTAATACATGTATCAGGGACCAGAATTTATTATTCTTGTTAAAAACTATACTATTTATAAACACAATATTATTAGTTGTTGATGCTATAAAAAGGCTTCAAAAATATTTCATATTGCCTTTTATGGTATCAATGCATTGTGATGTATCTTCATATCATTCATGTTTCAGGATGAGTATTGTAATCAACACCGGTATCTTAACAGTGACACCCACAAAACAACCTCATTGGTTTCTATCAAACTAAAGAGGTTCAACACAATTGAGAGCATCCACATGTCTAAATGTGCAGATATGTGGCACTGAGAAAACAGAGAGTACTTATTGATTGAGAAGACAATGCATTTTATTAATATTGATCTTTTCACAATGTGCTTAGCTTAAGGGTGGTGGTGCATGTTTTAGATACGTAACAATATGTAACTTTGTATCCCAAACTAGGACTATCAAAGTCAGACTAACCCTTCATTTTCACAAAGTCTGTCTGTGTTGCGCTCCATCCACTTCTCCTGCAGCAGCACAAAGCCCTGATTAGCTTGAAAATTAGATCATGATCACAAGAGAAATACAACTTCACAAAGTAGTTGTGAAATCATGACTCTGGGAATAGCCACATATAAACAACGGGTTACATTGCCTGCCAGCTTGACATTTATTTACTCTCTGCATTGATAATATTTCCACGATCTCCACTGTGTTTTAAAATACTGGAAACTCTGAGGGCTCGTTTCCCTGGTTTGGGTTCATCTGCTTGGCTGAAATTGATGTAGGACCTAAGCGGCTCCCACTGAAACAGACCTGCTGCATATTTCCAGCAAATCATTGCGGATGTGCGCTGCTGGCATGCACTGGAGACGAATCAAGGCGCAGGCGGTGGAAACCGAATAATTGGCTGGGGTAATTTGCCGAGTGTGGAGCTCATCCAGAATGCTACCAAGGCAGAATGTGTCAAAACTGGGGCTAATAGCACAATAACAATCAACAGGGAAGTAATGTCTACCTTACATCCATGAAGAGGCACACATGCTGTAACCCCGGTCAATAGCTGAGCTTTTATTGTGAAGCGGGCGAGTCCAGCCTGTGAGTTCCTGTTTGGAGTCTACAACACAGCTGATGGCTATTTGAATATATTTGACCCATGGCATAGGTGAGCAGCCTCCACCGACACAACAGAAAATTGGAAAATTAAACAAAAATTGTCTCAAGACCTCCTGGCTAGCTCGCCAAATGCTAGGTAACCATTTTACTGAGGTTAACATAAAGTATGTGACATTACCATAGGCTAGATTACAGAAGATATTAGGAATGACGATGGAGCATAAGGTGTACCAAACAGTAGCACAAGAATCACTCCAAAACAATGTCTGTGTTTAAAGGATTTATCCTCAGATTTAGCTAATGTATGTTCAAAGGAACAATAGTATGAACATACCAATACAATACAAAATCATTCACAAAAAATTACTATAATTGAAACAAAAAATACTAAAGAAAAACAGGCTTTCCAGCACTATATAACTTTGGCAGTGGGCCATGGTTTTCTCATTAGGAGTATGTCAACTCTAGTTCACACATTAGCACATCAATTAAAAGGAAGCCAGTGAGCCCATCTTGGTAATGTTTGACACCATGATTATGACCAAGAGATGGAAGAGGCCAGTAAGAGAATCATTGTCTTGTCAGATCAGCACAGAAACTTTTTTAAGGTTGAAAATGTAGCCATTACGAAGCATTATGATAATGCATCATGGGAAGCACTGCTAAAAAAGGCACTGTGCTTCTCTACATTAACTGCTTCATGTCTATATTCTGTGTTTTTGTCATACTGTGCTTTGCCACTTTTAATAGTTGAATTATAACAGTTGTTAGTTAACAGCGGAAATTCCTAGAATTCTCAGGGAGCCCAGACAGAGGGAGTGCTGCTTGGTTTGACCCTTATGTATTCATCATTTTTAAATTGCTTCTCAATCTCAGCGGAGAAGGTGTCCATCATTATTTAGCTCTGCCGCTTACAACTCATTAGAGCTGCTAGTTCTTGTTTTGTTTACTGCATTTGATATGATGATAAACAGAGCCCCGAACCAATATACCCATAATGACCTTCTGAAATCATCCTCCAACCCCCTGCAGTAGCTTTTCTAAGCCAAGATATTGTAAAAGATAATGGATCAATTACTTGTTTACCAGCAGTTTGATTGGTTTGATGGTACTAACAGGGCACATGCTCAGACAGTGTAGTAATATTTCTACTCATATTGTAAATATGAATACATGTTTAAAGTGTAAATTCATTGACCTTATCTATAGTCTCACTTCTACTTTATTTATTTTACACTCTTACTTATTCTAATGTCTTTATTTGATATTTCCTACTACTATACTATGTATAAGAGCAGCTGAAACAACCAAATTTCCTCTTGGAGATTAATAAAGTATTTCTGATTCTGAATCTGATCAGGCTCACAAAGCAGCTGTCTGTTACTTCAAGATTTGTTCATTTTTAGAGTATGAATGTTCAACAGAGAACAACAGCTGACAAGCAGCCAGCAGAGTCACAGTTAACAAGTGTTAGTCCGGGTGTCAGGGCATGTTAGGATGTGACTATAGGTACATGCTGAAGGTTCCTGAAAGTTCAAGTGCCCTATAAGAGAGTACATATATGAGGAAATATGAGTCTGTTTGTGTGTGTGTGTAGTGCGTGGTGCAGCGCTGTGCTGTATAATCTGCCCATCACTAACGTCTACAGAGAAGCTTTCTGGCTGGCTGCACCGGAGGCCGCTGGCAGCCAATGAGCACGAGGCATGAAAGCAAACGAGTAATGCAGAGAGAGGAGCAAAATCTGCCTTTTAAACAGAGCGCCAGAAAAAAAAGAAGCACACATACCCATACAGAATACAGAGTAGTGAAGGCGAAGAACAGAGGCTGCTCTTTGACTATATATATTTATATATATATACCCCAGCAGGAAAAAGATGACATTATTAAAACATGTTATGAGCGACTGAAGGGTGTGTTTCAAATGCACAACCACCAGCTTTCTTCAGGGCTCCGGTGATGACGAAAAAAAACAAAAAATAATGTGTTTTCAAGGACTGCATGGTTTGGGACAGAATGGGGACTGTCTTTGCTTAATCTGATATCAGGATAATTGAGTTTTCTTAAAAGCACATGTATCCTGCTATGAATTTATGGCCAGGGCTGAAAATGAGACAAAATTCTTCCTGGACAGTTTTGGCCCTGACCTGCTGCCACAAATTGGTTCAGCATGACCTTGTGGTGATGTACACCAAAGACCTGTAGCACCGATCAAGGCCTTACACAGATTTAAAAAGCCTCATTTAGGCATCATTAACCAAAACTAAATGAGAATAAGCTTGATCTTCAAGACAAATTCTGTTCAGGGAGCTGTTCAACACAAAATAAAATAAATAGAACGCACAACAGAAGCATGATCACATGGACGCTGGCAAGAATTACCTTTATTAATACTTTTCTAAGGTGGTTGAAGAGAAACACCCAGTATTTAGTTTTTATTTCCCTCTAATTGCCTTTGCCAATCAGGCATTTTTTCTGCAAATCAGTCGTAGGTGATTAATCTTTTTTAAAATCCATAGCCAGCTAATGCAAACTACTACACCAGAAACATAATGACCCAGAGCAGAGTAGAAGCTTTTTGTCTTAAGTTTCACATCCGGTAAGCCAATGTCTGACCAATGAAAGCTCACCTTGATAGTATGTGCATCATGTTCAGTCAAAACTTTCAACATGGTGGCCTATTTGATATGTTTCTGCATCACAGCAGCCCATACTACTAGACTAAAATCACCAAAATGACAAGGATAATGAAGTTAAAGATACTGTGCACAGGAAAGTTCAGTAGACAAGGGTGTGTGTGTGTGTGTGTGTGTGTGTGTGTGTGTGTGTATTTGTGTGTGTTTGTTTGCTCAAGCTTCTCTTGTCGGGAACAGTTGGTCCTGAAGCAGCTGTGAGAAGATTTCAGCTCCTAAATTAAATGCTGGAACCCGCCAAGATCTCCTTGCTCTTATCAAATCAGATGTGTACATTTAGAGGGCTTTCGCACCAGCACGGTTCTGGTTCAGTTCCGTGCTTGATTCTCAGAGCCCTGGTGATTTCTAGCAAATCAGCCCGTGTTCATACCAGTTTAAGTAGAACGAAATGGAAGGGCGTTATTCTGTTACTCAGTAGAAGTAAATAATACACAGGGAAAATGTCGATAGGCATCAATATTCCAAAGGCATTTGTTGGATTACTTCAGGTTTTTGTTTACATCCAGCAATCAAGCACAAAACAGCTGTTGATAATGAAGAGAAGTAGAAGATGATCTGGTATGTAAAAAGTGTGTTCCTTTACTTCCTGCTCATGTTATCGACACAGAATATGACATGCCCACCAATGATGTCACAGCTCACGTGCTGGAAGCAACTATTTTTTGGATCAAGTCGCAAACCAACTTTTCAGGATCCCAACCAGTTTTTTTTCCAGTCTGAACAAGCAAGCCGGTTCAAAATAGGACTCAGGAACTGGAACTAGCACGCAGCCATGATGTTGTGAAAGCCCTCTCCGTTTCAGTGTGATTAAAATCAACCCCAGCTCAGAGCCACTTGATACTAAGTTCACATGATTTTTAAGTACACAACATATTCAACTATGTTGCTTTTAATGTGAATAGAAAGGCTAGTCAAAGATCAACCCAGCAGAATTCACAATTTCATGTCATTAATTCACAACACTCTTGATGTATAAAGGGCTTTGGAATGCATTCAATAACATGGTTCTTTACATTTTTACTAAATACGTCAACATCTGTAAAGTGCACTAGAAATGATAACAATTTAGCTGGTGTGCTATCTCTGCCAACTGATCTTGACTGTGCTTCTATTTTGCATTATATACTGTCTAAAACTAACTTTATGCTACTTCCTGTTGTGTTGCAAAATTTGTTCGTTATTTTAAATAAAAAAAACACACTTGTGGCTTAACAAAGGTTATTGAGTTACTTCACACAGCTTACTACACTGATGTTATTATTCTGCTCCAAACAAGCCTTGCACAGCTGTAAGCGTCTCTGATGACTTTATAAAAGTTGTCAAACAGCTCCATGAGCCTCCTTGTCGGTCATCTGTCTGTCCAACAGTGTGACCTTTCCAAGCTTTAAGGCATGTCCACACACACAACACACAAAAACACACACGCACTCACACACACTGCACTCTATCCTCCACAAACTGTAATCTGATTTATTGAGCTTGACTGCACAGAAAACATGCAGACTAGCTGGGATAAAAAGACTCCTTTATCCCCTTTACCCCCGCCCAATAACCCCCTCCCCTACTGCCACACACATCCGACACACACACTCAAACAGAATTACAACTGGTGGGATTTTAGGAGCCCGGTGACTATTTTAAGCAACAAAAACAGGGCTGAACCTGCTGGAGGAAATGTTACATCAAACTAGGGCTGTCATGGTCTTTAATGTGATATTGAACAATGCAAATGACACTTTCATACTTGAACTTAACAAGTTTTAGAAATTTGACATTAAGAAAGTTAACTCCTGCATACTTTCAAAATTTCACACTTTTTCAAGCACTTGGTGCATTTTGAAAAATCAGAAGCACTGATTACATTTTTAAAATGCAGCCTATTGGCCATTTATTCATTTCTCGATCTAGGACCTCCCATGTTTTTGCTGCCATTTGCCTGTTAATTCCATAAATTCTTGATGCAGTTTGAGTTTTTCAGGTGATGTCATGGTACAAGGAAGACATGATTATATTTTGGTGCTGATCTGAAATCAGATGAAGATCTAGGAATGTGTCTCAGGATTTATTGAAAAAACTTTGCAAGTAGTTTTTCACATTTTCACTAATAACCACAAAACTTTGCAGCAGTCTGGTGTTTGTCCGTGTCTCTGAGAAACATAATTCAAAATGTTATAAAAATATTTTGATAAGGAAAATTTCAGGGAAAGTTCATCACGGCATAAGAGAGAAGTGATTAAATAGTAATAGTTATCCGAATTTCAGAATCTGGATCCAGTATTTTTCTAAAGGATTTGTTAAGACTGCGAGATAGTTTTCCACATTTTTGACAATAACGTAGCAAACAATGTTAGAAATACTTTAGCAACACTGGGGTGGAGACAACTGAGATGTTAGATTAGATTGGATTAATAAAGTACCATTCTAATCTACTCTAATACCTCAGTTGTCTTCCCCCAATGTTGCCAAAGTATTTCTGACATTGTTGGCTCAGTTATTATAAAAAATGTGGAAATCTTACTATGGGGTCATTTTTGACATCACATGGAACTGAAACTACAGTAGATGATGGAGTAATCATGCATGTCCTGGGCTTTAATTAATAATTTCATTACTTTTGTGAATGGATGTTACTTTTTAATGTTTTGTGCAATACATGTACCAGAAGGCTGAACTATTTAAGGTTGTTAAAAATGCTAAAAAATTTACACAAATTTGAATAACAAAGAAAGACTTGCTTTGGCATGTTTCTATACTGTTCTTTCCTCTGAATTAATGTGCAGAAAGAGATTTTTAGAACATGTTCTGCTAACAAAGCATCAAATGCTCATCTGTAAAATGTCTGAAACCTGGAGAAATTCAAGTCACAAGATCATCATTATAAGAAATGACAAAGCATTCCATCTCAGCTAATGTTTCAGGTTTTTGTTAGGAAATCACAAAACAATCACCTTGTATTTGACACTTTACTAAATCATTTTATTAATAAGCCACTGCAACATTTACCGCTGTGCGTCAAAACCTGTCAAAACCCTTTAAGTACATTTCCACAATTACAGACACTTTAAGCAGAGGCCTGTCTTAAATACCACAGCCCATTCATAATAACACAACGAGAAGGATGTACACCAGGACAGTTGTGGTTTAACGATAGGCATCTCAGTCCCGCAGGAGACAGTGCATCTACAACAGAGAGCCTGTAACAAACAGCAGCGTGGAGCTTGAAAGACGGGGATGTTTAGCAGTCATGGAGCGACGCTTCTGGCTGTTTTTTATGGGAGTAGTGGTTGAAAGGCAGCCTCAGAGCCCACGTATATCATAACATCTCGCAGCGAACATCGATGTACATTTCTTTAGCTTTCAAAAAGGACAGCAGACAGGGTCACTGAGCAAAACACTAAACAGATGAAGTCATTACAGCAAACAGAATATGTAAGCGAGAGGAAAGGGTGACAGAGGATAATGAGGAGGAGTGAAGAAAGTACAGCAGTAATTATGCAATAGAAGATAAATAAAAGGACTAAGAGAGAAGTGAGAAGAATAGAAAGTAAGTGAGGCTTAAGAATATGAAATTATATAACCAGACAGCGGTGGACGGACATGGGAAAGAGAATAAGGACAAAGGAGAAAGAGAAGAAAGAGGTCCAGGAAATTGGAAAAATAATACAGACATGCTGGTAATTAGAAGAGCATCATTTGATCAGCGTAAGGGAAGGGAAAAGAGGGAAAAGCAGAAATGACAGTGAATTCCCAAGAAAAGCAGTAAGATGATAAAACATGGACGTAGTGACATGGGGGTGGAAACAGACAAAGAGAGGCGAGGAAGAGGATAAAGAGAGGAACATCTGCATGAGCTGACAGCTGAAAATGAAGCACGGAGGACATGAAAGGGTTAAAAACTGATGGATGAAACAAAACAAAGGGAGCGATTGAGGGAATGTGAGGTGAAGAACAAAGACAAGATGAAGACGGGAGCACAGCGAGGGGAAGGATGTCAAATAGGACTTAAGAAAGAAGGATTTCAGCAGACTTATAAAACGTGATCGGGGTAAACAGTAAGATGGAGGGTCATATCTGCCTGGAGACTGAGTGACTAACCTACAACAGCACCAACCTGGTTGACAACACAGTAACCAAGGCGCCCCTTCCCTGACAACAGACCAAATGATGCTGCTGCTGCTGCTTGGTTCTACTGCTACAGAATATCAATCAGCAGGGGAGAGAGGGAGAGAGACACACCATGATGGAGAGATGGTCCCCCAGAGGTACATGAATATATAAGGCAGCTTCTGAGTCGCTGGGCGGCTGGCACGTTTCCCCCTCGCAATTACCAACAAGCAAGACGGAGTCCGACAGTCAGACAGACGAGCGAGAGAGAGGGGGAATGTCACGGTGCAGAAACAGAGCGAGCAGAGAAGAAGAAATCTCATCATGCAAAGCAGAAATTCAAGTATTGCTGCTCAAGGCGAAGACGTATGATGTTTCTCCCTCAAACGAACACACAGTCAGGGTGTGCCTTCACGGGCACTCAAACTCCTTCAAAGGAGAGAGAGGGACGATTTTTCAATGTTTTGTTGCTCGTTAAGCTAAAAAACACCATGTTTGGTGTATCCCTCACACAGAGCAGAAACAGTGACGGTCCACACAGTATTCTGACATACATGTAGAGATATGTGCATGTTAGATGAAATGGTGTTCACTAGGGCTGTAATCAACCAAAGAAATTGTTGGTCGACTAAAACACAGTAATTGTCGACCAAAAATCGACCAATCGACCCCCCCCCCCCGCGTTTCGCCCCTGTGTGTGCCTCTCCTTCTTTTTTTCTCTCAACACAAGACTCTCTGCTTTCCAGTCCTCATCAATGAAATAGGCAGCCACTGTCATATAGGACTCAATTCGAAGAGACGTACACATCTGTAATCTTTATCTATTAACTCGGAAACTTTTTCTTTTTTCCTCCCTCGTATTTTGCCATTGCTGCATGCGTAATTGTCCGGCGCACTGGCACTGAATATCCAGAAAAACATTGGAACCTGTATATTCATGGGACTCTTTTAGTGTTTCCACACAGAGTTTCATATTAACCACGTTGTTCACTACAACAGACACTTTTTTCTTCTTGAACTTTGAAAACATCTGCAAATCCATATAGTCGCGCATCGATGTTTGCGCCTCTCCGTTTTTTCCTCTCAACACAAGACTCTGTGCTTTCCAGTCTTCATCAGTGAAATGGGCAGTCACTGTCATATCGGACTCCATTTGAAGAGACATACACATCTGTTATCTTTATCTATTAACTCCGAAGCTTTCTCTTCTTTCCTCCCTCGTATTTTGCCGTGAGTGCGTGCGTAATTGTCGTAAAAAACCACTGGGCCGTGAACTGGTACTGGGCCAGAGAAACCAAATTAATCTATTTGATTATTATTGAGGTATAAACTGAAACAGAATGGTGTTTCATTTTGAAAGGAGAGCCAGATCCTCACGTCTGTCCATGTAGATGGACTGTGTGTACAATTAGTTCTGTGGATAGCAGAAGTACCGCTGTTGTTAATAGACTGACACATATCAGCTGTTTACAGGGAGGCTCAAAAAAGGGAAAAACAACCACTGTGCTGCAAGAAAACTTTGCGATCTTTCCAGATATTATGACTGCCATTCATTTTGATACATGAAGATACTTATTTAAAGAAGAAGCACACACAGCAATGACGTCTGCTTAGTGGGTTTGAATCATAAGTGACAGAAGCCTTAATAGGAACTGAGGGACACCAAAACATCCACGTTACTTGCTGATGTAGGTGTGTAAATGGTGGGCGTATGTTGTCAATTTCTGCAGCAACAACAGAATAACTTGATGAAAACTCTCCAGGATGCTTTAGGAGGTTTCAGAATCAGATGATACCAGCAGCTGATGTGTGTAAATCTGCAGTCTGTGGCACTTGTCATGCAAATCCTCCTAACTGTAATCAACATTTATCCTCAACTCATTGTCATCTTAAGAGTATTCTGTTTATTGTATAAAGGCACAGCCATGTTTTTAATAAGTTTACTTGACAATTACTAGCATTAGCATTAACCCACAAAGCTTGTATATTGCACATTTTAGTTCAAGCTTTTGAAAATGACTTGAAAGACAGAAAACTGGCATTTAAAGCCTTGTTAGAATAGTCCATTTCACAGCAGTAGGTAATTATGGTTGGATATGTAGGTGTCAGCTCCCCACATTATTGTTGACATGAAGCTAGATGAAACGGTGTGCTGTTATAGTTGACTAAATACTTAAAATAATCAACATCATCAGATCTTCTTGGACTGATGGCTGATGGATATGCACACTGTTTTCCACAGTGCTCAAATGTGTAGTGGTTTAATTAGTTACCATGTTAACAGGAGACTTACTGCTGTCTCTTTATTAAGTGCTTAGAAACAAACCAAACAGTTTGGCCCTTTGAATCTTTGAACACCACCGATGGGGCTCTGAAGGTGACCAATGTTGCCAATCCTTTCTGTAGACATGCTGTTGATACAGTGTGAGCCTGGCATCTGATTACCCTGCATGGATGTAAACAAGGTCTCAATGTGTTGTCTCTCCTTTGGACTGAAAGACAACTCTTGATGATAAACACCAAGAGACTCCAGAGATCATCAACATGCTGAGTGCCAAAGTCCACACGCTGCAGCTTTAGATCGAAGCAGCACAGACAAACACGGCTCAGGTCAGAAAAACATTCATCATGCTGCTGTCAAGTCAACAAACTAATAAAATGCAGTTAAGAAGGTTAAAAGAGAAGAAGAGGAAGGAGTGAGAGTGAGCTAATGCTTCAACACAACAAAGACAGACAGACAGACAGACGAGTGGACATGGAGGGAGAAGAGTGGCTCTGTTGTGGAGCTTCACTGGGCTGTGAGTAATGTGGAGGAGAGCGACAGAATAAGAGAGCAGATGAGCTGAAGTAATAGCCAACGACAGCATGAAGAGACATCTCCTCCTCTACAAGGTCATCTCTTCCTCTCCTCCCTCTCTCCCTCTCTCTCTGTCGCTCCCTCTCTTCCTCTCCGACAAACCCACATGGGAACCAGAGCAGACAGGAGCAGACGGCGACAGCGACTCACAGTTTGGAGATGTGTGTGGAAATTAGGAAAAGTAGACAGAGGACTGAGAGAGGAATGGGGCCAGGCGGTGAGGGCCAAATACCATATCAGCGTCCTGCAGCCAAACATCTCCGTGCTTTGGTGAGATTTTTCTCCACAGAAACAGTAAGTGGTTGTATCAGAACCAGATTTAAAAACTGAAGAAAATATTTTTAAAACTGTACTGATACACCAAAAAATGAAAAAAAAAAAAAACTTGAGGCAGAAAAGCACAGGGAAAAATAGTCAGGGTCCAGGCAGTCAAGGTGGTTTGAAAATACATGACTCCTATATCTTCTGCAACAAACACTAAAATATCCCAGGAATGCAAACCCACTCAGAACTTACTGTAAAATTTGATCCCTGTTTATAATTAATGCAACAAAATGGGAGTCCAAATCACTGTTTAGATATACAATGGTACAGGAGATATTCCCATATTTTTATAACCAGGAAATACATGAAGTCCTTCCTTGAGCATTTGCTGTCGTCATGAGCGTTTTTGTTTTATATTTGCATGTACGAGCCAAATGCCAGTGCAGGGCATCACTAGAGAGCCCACAAAGACCTAAGGCTTATGCAACTACCTGCAGTGTGCAAAGTAAATTGTAAATTAGGCAACATTTCAGCTCACAAAACTAACAAAACAAACAGGAATAATTAATGTAACCATGAAAAGAGTATCGATAACTGATGATGAGCTGTCAGTACCATTTTCTCTCCATTTCTCAAACATTTTCCTCCAAGTTGAAACTCGGTGTTTATGGTTTAATGGATAACCCTGTTAACTGATGACTTTAAGCCAACCGTGTTATAGGGGCTAAAACACCAGCGAAAACAATAATGTACAGCCAAATGCCTAATTGTGTGCTTTAGTTTTAATATTGTGTCAAAAAAACAGAGCAGTACTTCATTTGGAGAACATACAGACAACTATGCAAAAACGGGCATCTTGAATTTATTTCCAGAAAATATTCCCACAATATTTAGATGTCAATCTTATTAAACCTTTATTTAACCAGATAAAAATCCAATAAGATCAAGATCTCAATGACTGAGGACTGGATTTATCCTCCTCAAAGTATCAGTGCCAATTATGAATGATTTTTTACATAAAAATACTACTTAATATCACTCCACTGACAATATATGGTTAGAACTGGCAAAGAGCAATAGTAAGCCTGAAATTTCTGAAAACTAAACCACTAGGTTACTAAATAATGAGTGTTTGGGACTAAATAAATACAATTCATCAATTGAAACAAACATTTCAAACAGAATTTTTTGCGGTCAATCAGTGTACAACAGTTTGTTACACTTAAAAAAATCCTTTAAAAAGTTCTAAGTCAGCATCTTTTCTTCTTTACCGGTGCAAGCCTTACAAATAGCAACAATAGTGTTTTACCCTGCATCCTGTTCAAAAACACACCCATGCATCCTTTAAACTTTCTATATGTTTCCCAGACCTCAGGAGGAAAGAGCCAGAAAAGGATATATGATGACAGAGAGATGGAGAGCGAGCGAGAGAGAGAAAAAGTAAACAGCCTTGAGCACAGCGATGTGACCCAGCTTCCCCCCTCCTTTATTCCTCCTTCATCTCCTCCATACGAAGGATGTGAGGGCCCACGAGAGAGGAGGGAGAGAGAGGTGAGAGGAAGAGAGGGAAGGAAAGGGAACAGCCAAAAATAGCCCTGTGTTGTTTTCTACGCAATACGAGGAAAATACAGACTTCTAAAACAGGAGGGAAAATATTTCTTCTTTCATCTGCTCCTCCTAATGGTCTGCAGACGTGTTTGTTTAGCTTCCATAGGTCATTAGCTCTGCATGGGGAAGGAATAAATCAAAGTCAACTGAGCGGACAGATATGAGGAAGATTAGGGGACAAATAAGACCAATAAAATGGAAGAAAAAGCTCATTTATGAACCGAGTTCAAATTTACATCGACGGTCAAAGGTAATCCATTCAATGGACACAAATGCAAGGTAAGAAAATCTAACCATTAGGCATTTCATCTTTAAATAAACACCTCGAAAGTATATATCAAGAGCCTAACAAAGATCATTTGGACTTTAACTGAAATGGTTGGCAGGTACACAGGGTTGTCACTTTACCCAAAAATCAAACTCATAGATTTTTGCATGAAGCCTGAAGAGCTCAGCATCCAATGAAAAAAATGAGAAATTCCAAGCTGTTGAAAGCAGCCTGGATCTTTGTGATCCACTGACTTCTTTGCGTTTGAACCTGCGACCCTCTGACTGACTTACAGACTTAAACTGCAGCCAATCCAATTTGCTTGCCAGGTTCAGACTTTAATTCTGTCTGTCCATTATTTCAAAGTGAACGAGGCAGGTCTGTTGATCCAGGGATTGTTAAACCCACTGTTTTGAGGATGACAGAGCGACAGTGTTAAAAGATTAAGACAGCTTTACAGTTTTGAAGGAATTTGTCATGGTCTGAGGAACGAACACAACCAAGATATTTATTTTTCTCACTCTTAGTCTGCTGTGCAATGTGCAGTTTAACCACCACTAAAGCAATGAATGAGAAAATAACCACATTCAAAACAGGCAAGGTGAGTCCCCTAATATTGGGTATGACATGCTACCACTTTGTATGTTCAAAGGGACCAAGACTGACATTTCTCTGATTTTATAAAACAGAAAACTTTCATACAATCAATGAAATTCAGTCTAATATCAATGCTCTCCAGAAAATGAATCACTGTGCATGCAGAGTCTGTGTGTCTTCGATGTGCACATTCAGGTGACACACCAACACATCCTGGTTCATATCATGATTGGACTGCATATCCAGTCAGAGCATTGACAGGTGCCACCTTGAGCTGTCGAGAAAAGATTATTTTACAGCTGATGGTGCAGACTAGTGTCAGGAATCTCCACACTGAGGGCTTTTGTTTCATCTTAAGTTACAGTCCTAAGATAAATATAGTATTTAACTTCGAAAGAAGTTTCTAACAATATTATCGCAATACAATAAAAAGCAACAAGTTAATCTATACAGTTAGATCTATGAGAAAATGTCACTCTACCTTTCACTCTCCACTTTTCCCTCTCCTACACCATTTGTATGTGATTGGAGAAATGCCCCGTTTCACAATACCTAAAAAAAAATCACCAAAATCTAATCACGTCTTCTTTGTGCCATGCCTGGTATTCCCAGAAAAATGTCTAAAAATCTGTTCCAACCGTCTCGAGCAATCCAGGAAAAAAGAAACCAGACAAAAAAATCCTAACAAACACCTCAGAGGTAAAAATCTTGTCCCAAGTAACAGGAAATTGAACTGTTTACATCAATACATAATTAATGTACAGAAAAATCAAACCTGGCTTTAATTTAAAAAAGACATTCCAAGATTTGTTGCAAAAGAAAAAAATATTATCATGACAAGTTCGCTGTTAAAATTTAGTTAAAATGAATTTAACAGCCACTGTCAACGTTGACCCTGTTTTTTTCATTATGTTAAAGTTCTGGTTTTTGGTTTGACACCGATGTCACCACAAAAGCAGTACTTTAAAAACAATGTAACATAATTACAAGTAAATGAAAAGCTAGCTATGATTTAAAGGATAAATGGTGGAGCAGACACTGATGCTAACACTGCACCATCGCTGGAGTTAAGAGTCGGATCAGAAGCTGGAGCGACAACATCTATCCCGCTGATGAAAAACCTGAATTTAATCAAGAGCCCCCAATAAACGCCACTCTGGAATACAGAATATTATGGAGGGCTAGGCGCTCACGGCTGATGAAAGCCAAACAAGACCAAGTGTTGAATATTCAGCAGAAGTCAAGGACACAAACTGGAGGAAAAGAAACAAGACGTGCTTTTGTTTCCTCTCAGCAACTTTTCTTCCCCTCTGCATTTCTCCTTCTTTCCTCTTCTCATCCATCTCTCCTGGTAATACGGCTCTAATAATAGCCGAGTTGCATCGAGACAATCGCTTGCTGGAATCTAGGGCAGTCGCTGCAGAGGCAGTATGGGAAAATCCCTCCTGCCTTCTCCAGCCTGCACGCCTGCCTGCCGCTGTGCATGCAATGTGTGTGCTGGCAATCAATCGATTTTGTACCTGATGAAACAGCCGACTGGTGACTTTTAGCGGTGGCAGGAGGGACCCTGAGTTTGTGCTGCTGGATGGTTTTCCAGCAAAAGCACATCCAATTGTTTATAGCATTCTGCACGGAGCGTTACTGTTTCTATTTTGAGAAAATCTGTGACACGCTGCCTCAGAGTCTTCCATCAAAAACAGGCTTTAACATTGTGTTCCTTTGTAAAACAGCAGGACCCCATAATTTTCAAAACACTGCAGAGCAGAGTGCATGCATCACACCGACGCGCTCGGTACAGGATGTTCAGTTCACAATGCAACTTTCTCCAGCTGCCTTATCCCTGCAGACCACCAGCCCCTCCCATCTGGTGTTTGCAGCAGCATGACTGCATGTGAGGCTGCTGGCCCTGGGTGCACTCTGGACGGGTGCTGAGGGTCCGTGTGGGGCAGCTGACTCAGGTCCTGACTTGTTCACCCTGTCGCTCATCCAAGCAGCTGTCCCTGCAGTCTGAGGTTAAACAAATACCTCAGCTGAAGGCCGAGTGTCTGTGCTTCTCCATTACTTAGACCCATGACTTAATGACCGAAGCAGAGCTGCGAAACGATTTCCAACAACAACATCACAACAACAAGACAAAAGATATCACGGAAATGAGGGGCTAATACAAGAAAAATCATGGAAGTATATTTCAGAACTTCTTCTTTCTTTTTTTATGTACAAGTCTAGTTATGGTTGTTGTAAAACTTAATTAGGCTGCCCATTCAGATTTGATGAACTCATTGGAATATGTCAAACTAAATGGATTTTTGGACTTTAAGAACTTTTACACTATGGCATTCTTAATTTAGTTTTAGTTATAGTCTTTTGCCTAAATTATCTGTTAGTTTTAATCAGAATTTAGTCATCTAAACTAACTAATCTGTTTTAATTTCAGTCAGGTTTTAGTTGATGAAATTCACATCATTTTAGTCGACACATCTCATGTAAATTTAGTCCACTACAATCTAAAGTGTATAGTGTAAGATATCATTTATGTTTCCTTGAACTTCTAAATTCCTGTTTTATACTTGGATAAAAAGAAACATTAATACACCTTTATTGAATGTTTGTAAAGTTTGATTGTATAAATTAACAGAATCAAATTTAACTTTTGTGTGAAATGCAGCTACCTTTATTTAGGCTACCTGGCAGAGCATCTCAGTTACAATACCAGCATTGACAACAAACAGTGAACCTGCTCTACATGAATATATCAATTCATAAAGAGAACAGCTCTGATTGGATCGCTCCCCAACTTATCCCGCCACCACAAAGCTTAGGCAGTTGTGACTGGATGTCCCTTTTAAAGGCATAGTTCATAGTTTTTTGTTGGGTTGTATGAGCTCCACATGGTACATTAGATGCAGTAGAAAGCTCTCTCCTCTCTCTCACTAAGACACACTTTGTAAAAGTTTGTGGTGCTGAACCAGCTGTAAACTAGGCCTGTGCTCAAAATATGGATTCGGCAAAATATCGTATCGCACTATTTTGGGATACGTGTATCGATACGAATTCTACAGAATCGATACGGCCTAAATATTTTGACAGATGTTGTAAATACACTTTGGATAATGTTAACAGTGGCACAGTTCAAGGTAGAAGACGAGCTACATAATGAAGCATATGTTCTAAATTTGAACTTAGGTCTACCATCTTTGAGGATCTGAATTTATGTCTCTCAAGTTGTAGAACCACTTAAAACTCATCCTTGTTCTTTTTCTTCTTATAAGAAAAAACTAAACTTGTCAAGAATTTTGCTTAAAGTATAGTCAATGTTCACAATTTACGTGTATCGGGATACGTATCCTATCGTGGCCTCAGTATCGGGATACATATCGTATCGTGAAGTTGCTGGAAATACCCAGCCCTACTGTAAACAGGGAAGTATTTTGCCAAAAACAAAGGATATTTTCTCGGCCTACAAGACCTCCCATCAAAAAATAATGCCACAGTTTAAGGGTACTCTACCGTGACATTTTTTTGAGTGCACTGACTTTAGAAAAAAAAAAAGTTTACCTGGAACTCATGGCAGCGCTGCACAGAGGAATATGTGATGGGAGTCAATCAGCAGCCGAGCAAACTACAGACCAAACCACCAACGGCTACACAGTGGTAGGGACAGAACCTTTAACAACCTTCGACTGAGGTGACGTCACAGCATTTGCTGTTCACAGGAAAAACAAAGCAAACCTGAGAGCAAACACAATGTTTCATCACAGAAGCCTAAAAACATATTATTGTGAGTATCACATCAGCCACATCAGTTCAGCAGCATTAAGTTATTCAAATCACTCTGTTCTGGAGAGGTAGTGACCTCACATACTCAAAGATACTCATGCCAAGGTCAGACTACATCGTTTATGATGGTTATGGCCTGACATGACAGTCATGTGAACCTGTCAGTCACTTAAACCACTGCTTCATCTCATGTTTTCTAAAAGGGTGATAGAAAAGTTAAGACAAGCCAGAAAATCCTCACAGCTCAATGGGAGAAGGTCTAGCATGATAGATTTTCCTCCTGCCTTGTACGATTTGTTCATTGACATCAGAATCGGACCAATAAGAGCGTTGTGAGCTCTGCATGTTAGACAATCAGAGATGTACAGACAAAGTTGCTACCTTGAGAGCTACAAGACATAAAACATTTTCAAGCTCTGACAACAACATCCTTGCTTTTATGATTTGCTGAGGAGCTAAACCAAGACTACAAAAAGAGAAAAGCTAAGAGAAACAGCGGAGGAGGCTTAGCACACTGGTGAACGGCTACTTTTAACCATCAAGCTAACATGTCATTCAACACTTTGTTTGGAGAGACAAACAAAAGTATAGCTCTCTAAATGCAGCATGTTTGACTTCAGTCTCGAAATGATCTTATTATTATTATTGATATTTTCTGTAATTCTTGGGCTGGGCAAGCATAAAGCTAAAAAAAACAAAAGATCACTTAGTGTATCGAGGCATTTGGGAAACACAACTGCTAACCTCACACACGACAAACAGCCATTCCACAAACACCCACAGGGAGGTCTGAGTGCCAATCATTGCTCACATTATTGGTGTCTAACAAGTTGTAAAAGGAAGCAAGCAGTGTCATCTCAGATTGCAAAGTTCACTGGCTCCAAGTATGAGCTCGCAATTCCAGGTAACAGGACAACCTCGTGTAAATATAAGCATCCAGCCAACTGGCTCCAAGACTTTTTAGCTTCATTACAGTCTTCACTGGCCTGTGATCAGCCTGTATTACCTCTGATACCATCTTGACATGGTAGA